>OX421360.1:30223287-31454455 GCA_949126925.1 Cheilosia vernalis | reverse complement strand
CTGTTACATCGAGTGCTGTACGTATTTCATTTGTGCCGAGACATCAACGTAGCCGCATGCGATGACAGCCATGATGACATGCCTAGGGAGCGTACTCTTCAAAATCAGAGATCTCCAGGGAATGATATGACAAATTTATATTGTTCGCAATTTGTACGAGCGACATTGGGTAATGTGCTTTAATAGTCCTATGAGAATGTACTTACATACATACACCACGCCAGAGCCAGACACGAGTATTGTGGGGCTGTGTACTTTTCTCATTTTCCGAGCAAACATAACTGTGTATCCGCTGAGTATGTGTTTCTTCTTTTTGCTTGAAATTGGATTATATTTCGACGTGGATATACTGTTGCTTGTATAACATCGCACTTGTACGTTGTACAGAGTGTTAAACTAAAATAACTCAAGAATAAGCCAGCGATCTGCGAATCTCATCATCATCATCATCGTCGTTGTCATCGGCATCGTACCAACACACAGCAACAATATTTTCTTGTTCGGATATAGTTTGGATGGCGGCTAACAGGGTGACAACAAGAGCTGAGTTTGATATTTTTCTAACAAGTAAAAGAATGCAATTATTACGGAATTCATTCAGTCAGACTGCATTCACTGACTTTTGCCCTTTAGGAGAGTCATCCAGTGATCCCAGATTGAGGGGAAAAGCACATATTTTGGCATTTTGTAATGAAAAAAAAGGAAAATCGATTGACGAGCTTACTCTGCGAAAATTAAATTGCAAATTTCAAAGTTACTCAGAATGAAATTTTTGTAGTAAATGTAAAGAAAACAGCCCACCCACCTAAAGTCTACGAAGGAATTTTATTGAATTATGAATGCATTGACTTTGTTTTGAGAATTTGTCTAATACAAAAAGAAATCATTTCGAACTCGAACTTTCATATGATTCAGTTAACTGATCTTTGTATACCTATTTTATATATTTTTATGTTATATGTTTGTTACTTAAAACTACTTACATTTTTTTTATTGTTTTATGTAAAGATAAATGTAATTTTCACTTAGCGGAAAAAAAGAAGAACTTTTTTTTAATTTACTGGTAAACAGCTTTGGTGTTAAAAAGGGGAAAATATTCTTTAAAGTCAGTGAAAACTGGTGTCATCTATTGAATGTAGGTATTCAAGAATGAGTGATGTCTTTCACAATCATCTACATTCCTTGCATTCTTTGAATTCATTTTGATTTATGCATGAGGAAAAGTTGGCAAATTTAAAACCATTGCCAAGGTTTCTTTGAATAGATTTGTCAAAATCTTGTTTGCTTTTGGTACAAAGCTAATTCAAATAAATGCAAAAAAAAAATAAGTTCAAATGAGTGCTAAGAACTGAAAGCAATCTTTAAAATTATTGCATTGAATTGCACCAAAATTAATAAATTAATGACATCATTTGAATAGAATAGAAAGAGCGGTGATTGCATTAACTTTTTTTCTACATGAAGTCTTGCGACTAAAGTTTCATATTTTCCGCATCTTTGCTTTTGGGCCAGTGGGATATAATTTTTAAGAACATCGAAGTTTGTCTCACAAAACAGAGTGATTATCTGCAGGTGGATTCTATGTCAATTTGACTATATACATACGATATTTCATTTATATATAAACAAAAATAATTCAATTAACTCGTTGCAATATTTAAAAAGAAAAAAATGTTGGATTTGTGTGTTTTTTTTTTTACATTTTTATTTATATTGTCTTTCAAAACTCGTTTATTCATAAATTTTGTAAGGGCAAAACGTAGTATTCATTTTTCATATTCAAGCATCCCTTGGGGTCCTCTCCTCTTTTGTTCATTCCCGTATATTTTATATCCTCTAGAAAGTTTTGGTGGTCAAGTTGTACATACATATAGATGTTTTTATATATTCATTAGAAACACTGCATTGACATAAAAAAATATTAAAGGAAAATAGTTTTCAATACATCAATGCAATTCGCTGAAATGTTAAGCCTAGTCCGCATCAGTTCCGGAACAAAAAATTCCATACAAAAGTGACACAAAGAAATCTTGAACGAAATATTTCTATCTCCTTTTCGTTTTGTAGTACGCAGCTGCTGCGAATTGATGGCGGAAAATAGGTAATTGTAGTAGATTTCTTGGTACAATTCTCCACTCTCTTTTCGCACACAATATTTGCTTGCGAAAATTTTACATTAGTACTGTAGTATGGAGCCAAATTGAAAAATAGCCAAAACTTAAATATAAAGATAAAAATGCGGATTTTCTTGTAATTCATATGTGCACACTTATTCTGATTAAATTTTTTTTAAAGACGACAACAAAAAAAAAAAACATTTTGCTATACATACATGTCTACCGCATACCTGCATACCTACTTGGACAGTGTTTTTTCATTTTCATTTATATTTTGTGAGATGATCTTACTGCTGAGACGGAGTCTGTTTAAAAACTGTACGTTCGAGTATCCATATCGGAAATAAATAGCCAGTGCTGGTAACATAGCTGGTGGAACCCTCCACAATTTTCTTTCCGTTTATTTTTCGCAGACGTTTCGTTGTCCATTTGGAGACCACCGGGAAATTTCGTTCGGGAACAGCTGCGTACCACTAGGCTTAAACCAATTTTATACTGCAAGTAAATCTTATATAATTATACTGTACCTACGTGTGTATGTCACTGAATTCCTCCTAAACAACTGGACCGGTTTGAATGAATTTTTATTGTATGCGTATGGGTGGCGCCCTGGATGGTTTAGACCGGCAGATGGTGCTGCAGTGGGTTCGCTAGTTTCATACAAATTAGCTTTGCTCATGTAAGATTTGCATTTTTTTTACCAAGCTCTAGAGGGCATTCTATGTTTTGGTAGCATCCCAGCGCACGAGGATGTTTTGATGTAGTAGTAGTTTATTAATCATTGGATGTATCGCAGTCGGACATATTCCTATATACTTATACATGCTTGGATACTTAACCTCTAGAACAAAAAATTATCCGAAGAGTGGGGATCTTTTCTTTTTTCATAAAATGTCTTTTATATTTCTATTTCTTTTGCTACCTCTAAGTAAAGGTTGTGTTTTTGATTTTAATTAAGCGATTTCTGATATCTCTGTGTTTGGTTTACTTATTTTTACCTCTCGTTCTTCAGGCCAGTATCTCAATCATTTAGTCCATATATTTATTAAATTCATACACTTCTCTTTGTTCTCCAGATTTATACTCATTAACACCTCAGTGCCATTTCAAAAGCCTAACAATATTTGACCTATCATGGAGAAACTGACAAATTTAGAATATTCTACACGGAAAATAATTATGTTAAACATCAAATTAAATGTTTAATAATTTTAAACATGTTGATATACGAGAAAACCAATTTTAAAAATTGTAAAGTCGCCTGTCGCTGTTGGAGCTACTGGGTCACTAAGTTTTCCAATGCGGGAAACACGATTTCCAGCGACTGGTAAGGGTGTAGGGGAGCGAGACGGGAGCTATTTTCTACAAATTTAACTAAATGTAGGTATGCCTCGCTTTCGATGATGATAGTATAAAATAGAGTGTTGGTCGAGTAATTTAAGGGACTGGATCGAGAGAGAAAAGCTTAAATGTGTAATATGTATTTCTGTAAGTTCCTCGTAAATTCCATGACGTAAATAACCGACATTCACGTGAAGGCGGCTGTTTTTGAGAAATAAAATTACCAAACATGAAATGTTTTTCTTTATTAATTTACTTATTGGCCCATCATATTATACATTCCACTTTGCAATGTTATCCTTCCAATTGTAGTACCCATGAATTTTTGGATAGCTCCATTCAAAATAGCTTGCTGCTCTTGTTTTCAGGTCTACTATTTGATCCTATCGATTCTTTGGACTGGCAATGGTTATGACTGTTTCGTGTCGGTGCTTTTCCCAGAGGTTACTATTCGTCCAAGCACCCACCAAACTTTGCAACGTGGAACACTTATTTAAGACTGAATTCCACGCATAGGTCTCGAGTTTGTTTTCAAATTTGTTTAAAATAAAATGCATAAGAAAATTACTGCATTACTTTAAGTCACTGATTTTTCATATTGGCCTAGGATGTAATATTAGATAAATATGTATCTTTCGAAGTACAATGGTGGTGTAAACTTTTAAATTCCCCTGAAGTTGGAGGACATATCTGACAGCCCACTCAAAGATCTACTAGGATGGAGTTAATAACATTAGGCCCACTTGTGGCCGCAGTGATTTGGCAACTTGCCTCCACCTTCCACAATAATCGAATCTAATCTAGTTCTGGAGAGTGCAACCTGCAGCATGCCAAAAAGTCATCAGTTTTCCCACTTCTGTTGTGTAATGAATGGCTAAAACCTGGTTCTGTTCTCTACAAGGTCCCATTTATTCAGGAATTTAATTTATTCATATAGTGTACTGTCCTCTGGAGTTCAGAAGCACTATTAGATAATGCCAAGATTCGAATGTTCTATAGGTATATATCGCCAGCAGCAGTAATCGAATTTCCCCAAAGGCGAATTCTGATCCACCCTATGCAGATATGCGCACATCCGCCTGTACCTCTGCAGAGCGGGAACGTTTAAGCAACACGCACTTAAAAATAATTATTACGAGTATTCTTTTCGTGTAGGAAGATTGAGCCGTTGCTGATGAGCGACGGGCGCCCTTATGCCGAATGGCTCGGAGGAGTGCCCGAGGTGGTTTCCTTGGCTGTGCGGCAATCGCACGATTCACTAATCTTTGATTATTTATTGGACTTCGGGGCTAAATTTCATTGCATTCCTTCTACTCTCGGCTATGTCTTTGACTAGTCTCTCCGTCTTTGTAAGTAATTAGTTTTTCTTTTTGTTTCGTCTGGAGTGAGGTTATTATGACACCTATGGCCGGCGCGGTCTAAGAGAAATAATTTGTCTGTACGGTTGCGATTTATCATTCCGGAATGCAATGTGCATTAAAGTTGTCCAAGTTTTTCATTTGTTTCTTTCTTTTTTCCGCACAAGGAACATAGAATAAATGTTTTGTGCGGAGAAAGAACGTTTTGCGCAGAGGTTATTATGGCCCACGTATGGTAATATATCATCTAAGTCGGATCTAGAAAGGAAATTTCCAAGTTTTTGCATCATTCATTGCGGATTAGCCTGGCAGTAAATGTATCTCTTTATATGTGTGTTGGAGCTTGTGGAAACGCAACTGTTAGTTTTAAAATCTACGAAACACACTTGGTAGATATACATAGTAAAGGTTAAATTATTTTCTTATTGAACTTTGATGTTTTGACATGAAGGAAAAGAGCCATCAGATACCAGATTGAAGATGGCCTATGGTTACTGAAAGTTGGTAGGTGCAATGGTCATGGATGACGGAATCGCTTTAGCCCGCATGGAATTTTTAGGATTGGTATGACTTTGGCTGACAAATGTAAGCCAAACAAAAAAGTGAAACAGGAACTTAAGTTTTAATTTTAGTGGCCAATGCCATTGAGCTTGGTGTAGTGTGACCAGATAATAACAATAAATTAAATTTAAAGAAAAAAAGAAATTAATTTAAAAATAAAATCAAACTTGGTTCTGGCTTTACTTTGAAGTTAAATTCATGCCGTTAAGTCACATCATTTGAATGGCCATTTCAGCTTCGTTGGCTATGCTTCAAATTAAGTCAATTCTAAATTTAGATCTAAAATAAAAATAAAATAATGGCACTGATTAAATTATTTTGTTTCTTAATTCACTTTTTTTCACTTAAAAAAAACCCACGCGATACATAAACAAAACAAAATAAAACGATTTATTTACTTTAAACAGAAATTGAGCTGTCAAATGAGTGGGTGTGTTCAGAAGTGCATGAATTCGTGTACAAATATATTTTTTTTTTGCTTCCTGAGAACTCAATCTTTTTTACGTAGTAGACAAGCAACTTTGTCTTCTTTCGTAGTGCCTCTTAGCTTCAAAATGTCTCTTGTTTCTTACGTTCGCTAGTCGACATTCCTTAAAAATGGGCTCCATCCTAGAGCGAATATTGTTCGGTTAAAATTAGCTAAGTCTCTGTTGCAAAAAAAAAAAAACGAGTATTCGCTATTGAAAACTGCCGGGATAAAGCGGTTAAAAAAAACCCGCAATATCAGTTGGTATCAACCAAATTTCACGATTAATATCAACCAGTTAAATAAGTTCACAGAGTTTGTTTGCTATTTACAACAGAGGAAATTGATAAATCGGTTATTTTCCACTGAGTTACCTTAAACAAGTTGACTCGTTTATTCTTAACCCAATAACTCTTTAGGAACTATTTTAACATTATTAGTTAGTAGTCTATATCCGAAAGTTGGTTGATTTTATCCTGAATATCACTATTTTGGTACACAGTTTAGTTGCAAGCTCTCCAGTACTTGTCTAGCCTATTAATCATAGCCCTGGTAGAATAATATCTGCATTTGCAAACATCGAAAGGCTGCATTTTAGGTCGCCCTTAACTTGTCTCTTATATCACTTCTTGACCTCAACAATATTCCTAAGCCTTTTTGGGAATATAGGTTCCACACCAAAAATGTAAAAACAACAACTACGGACAGGATAACACAGTCAGGGGTTCTTCTTCGTCAATCACGAGCCGCCAAATATAAGTTAAGTTTGCTAAACAGAGAAAGTTCCATTGTATTTCGAATCAGCTATACTGATATATTGATGTATGTTCTTGCTTATTCGTAGGCAAAGATCAATTGCACCGGATTGTAAGCAATCCTTAAACACAAATTTGTGCAAATGTCCATTAACTATGAATAACTCTGAATAACTTTGAAGTTACAATTCGCTTTAGTCAAACTCGCTACCTTTCCAAAGAGTTGCAGATCTGGTCCAGTTCATTTCGCTCCTTTCTACAAACGAAAGCTCATATATAATGTTTCCTTTTCTCTGCAAAAACAATCGATGACAAAAGGTAAATAAATAAACAATTTGTATGGGGCACATCCTTTTTTGAGTATCTTTTTTTGTAACAATTCCAAGCGGAATTAGGATGGGAAGTGAAAAACGTCCAAGTGGACCCGATGATCATTCAACCGGCAATAACCTTCTTGTGTAACCCAAATCACTCACAACACTTCCGCATAAAAAAAGCCCGAAAAGCGGACGACTCTGTAATCAAGTATTCATCAACTTTCTCGTATAGAGATGCTCGCCAGCCCAATCCAGCAGATATATACCGCAGGTACAACCTAGACCAGGTGGAGTCGTTTAAAAAGTAAACCTACACTACACGTATCCATCGAATGGATTGGGATTGTGATTCTGGTATCTTTCGAGTGGTATATCCGCTTCGGGATAATTCTCTTTTCATTTTTGGTTTCGAAAAAACACCGCAGTGTGGCCGGTTGTCAATGAAAGGATTTTTTTGTTTCGTTTCTGTCGTCAGCCTACAGCCATAATGGAGAATAAAGGAAAGGAAAATGCTGCCAAGGCAAGCATTGGTTTTTTTCATGGCAGGATACTCGTTTGTTCATATTCTATGCGGACGAGTGGTGTTTGCTCCTTCTTCAAAATTATTGACGGGGATCCTGCAGATCCATATAGACACGAGTGTGTATACAAATGTGTGGTCTGTCAGATGATACGTGTGCCGAGAGAGAACGCCATTGTTGGGAAGGATATTTTACTCGATTTGAAGAGGACACACAAAAAGTGTGATATCTGTGTTAGTACGAGTAGAAAAACATAAGAGCGTCAATGTTAGTCCTCCGACCTCCATGGTCCATGGAGATGTCTGTCTGTACTCTCATATTTCCCTTATGGCGGCATCTGTTGACCATCCACTCAAGGGCGGCAGGGAATACTCACGCTTTTAATGCATTTTCAAATTCGATTTGCGTGCGTGTGTAGGTATATGTAATCTACTCCAAACTCCACCGCATACGAGTGGGCATCGGTTAAATATCATATACAAGAGATATGAACATTTTTAGACGCCCGTCTGTCCGGTTTACATTTATTAAATCATTTCCCAACAGCGTAGAACGTTTTTTAAGCCACATTGTGTGGCAGTGGCGGTCACATGGAAGGTGATTATTGATTTCCCTATAATGAAAAGTCGAATGTGCCGACAGAATTTATATGCTGCTACTGCCAAGTAGGATATACAAATTTATTGCCTACATAGGTATCCAGTACTTATGTCATTTGCGCACCACAAATACCACAAAAATATGTATCTTCAATCATTTATACTGCTGCATAAATTTGATTAAATGGCCAAAGTTTAATGAATTTCTCTCTTTTTCGTTTTCAGTTTGTAACTGCAATGGACACGCACGTCGATGCCGATTCAATGTGGAGCTGTATAAATTATCTGGCCGGGTATCTGGTGGAGTGTGCTACAATTGCCAACACGATACGACTGGCAGATATTGCCACTACTGCAGAGAGGGCTACTACAGAGATTCGACAAAACCAATTAATCATCGAAAAGTTTGCAGACGTAAGTCCTATAAATATCAAAACCGTTTGAAATATACGATATACATGGGTGCCTAATTTGAATTTTTATCTTGTTGTCTTGTAATTGTGCTTGATATGCAGAAAGAGTCCAAATAAGTGCACAACAGGTGTTGGCTTGACGCCACATAGTGTTCAAGTGTTTTCGGGAATAATTGATTAGGTCGGTGGTATTTTTGGTTTTTTGTTTTCCTAAGTGGCTTTGGTGCAAATAGTGGATAAGCATGAGCGATTGATGGCGGTAATCTATTCGTAATTGTTTGTACGAGTGTTTTCAATTACATTGCATTTTTGAAGAGGTCTTACTTGATGGTGGGTCTGACAATAAAACCCTTGGATATTTGATAAAAATGGCTTGATTCAACAATTGTTTTTGTCAATATGCGTCCAACAAAATTTTTCTATCAGACTGACAAAATTCTAATGAGTTTTATGTTGTCTCAATGCTTTTGTTGTGATGGTAACAAGGTTACTGTGTTACGAAAATCGTTGGTTTGTGCATATAAAAATAATGTCTTAAATGAATCAAAATTCTGTTAGTTTTACAAAAGTGATTTGCCAATTCTACAATTGCTGTTTTGTCAAATCAACAATTAACCGTTTGCTTTTACAAAGAAATATATAATTCTGGTCTATATCTTTTAGTCAATTTAACAAAACATTTGTAACTAATGTCCAAGTTGTTTGTCAATTCAGCTACTGTATTTTGTTAAATCAACAGCAAATATTGTTGATTGTAGAGAAATAGTTCCCAGTACTACTGTTGTGTAGGTAATTTTTAAAAGAACAGTCTTTTGTGTAATAAAAATGACTAGTCTCAAATAGTGGCCTCATGATCGCATTATTCTCCCGCTAGTATCTATATAGTATCCCATATTTTGTATTTAACATTAAAATGCAGCTTTCGATTACTGTTGGAGTTCAGTTTCAAATAAACCATCGTAAATTGAATACCACTGGTCTCTTTGTTTAATGTAGTCCATTTTATTCCTACAGTTGTGTTGGTAACGTGGAAGCATTTTGTCAGCTCCAGCATTTCAATTTGTTCATAAAACAATTGAGTGAATAGAAATAATATATCAATTTCTTTATTTATTGTTCTGTTGAATTAAATAAACTATCTCGTTAATATGATAAAAACTCACTTGTAATAATAATCCTTTTACTTAATCATGGAGGCATGAAGAAAGTTTTTATTTAAATAAAGAAATTATGTCGAAGATCCCGTTGTAAAATAAATTAAGTATTAATAAATGATACGTTAAACAAATAAGTTTAATAAGTAGATTTATTAAAAAAAGTAATGATACAAATTGAATTGCATTCATTCTACTTATTATTTTATTAAATACCTACAATATTTATTAGAATTTAAAAAAAGGAACAACGAATTCAAACAAAAATCCAATATTACAGACTGTGGTATACTACTTATGTATGTCCTCAATTTTCACGCTGCAACTAAAAACATTCACTTGGAAATGAGGGCGTAATAAAAAATTATGCATTTGAAAATTTTGAGTTTTGGTTTCACATTTTCGTAGAACGAGAATCGAAATTTTCATTTAACCTTTTCACATAATCTGAATTGACCCCCTAGGGCCTTATTCCGCCAAAACTCACACTGCCCATGTACTTCAATTGTGCTCACGAAAACAGTCACAGAAACTCACTTACACGCTTTCGGAATAGGAACAATCAAGTGTATACTTTTTGTCGTGCACACAAAAGAATCCACTCTTGCCGAATTTGGGCCCTGGGTGTTCCGCAAAAGTGTCAATTCGAAACGAAGGCGTCCGTTGGTGGCAGCAGTAAATGAATGGCTATTTCACAATATCTGTTTTAGTTTTTAATTAAATACGAAATTAATCCGCAGCATGAAACGAAATCAAATTTTACGCTTGGGTGCACTGTAGGCATGTAAATGTTTAAGCATAAATAATATGTATAATAACAATCGCCCCAAAATAAAACGTCAATTTCAAAAATTAGATCTTCCCATCAAATCGTTTATATCCTATAACTTTTATGAAATATGTCCCCATGTGTTACAGAGAACACCCCATTCATATTTTCATTAGAATGTAGCTCATGTATCTATACCTATATACAAAAAAAAAAAAAAAATAAAAGCCTCTATCAAAAGAAAGTGTTTGCTTTAAATATCGAGAAAAGACGCCACCACTTTGCCGTCATTAAAGAAAGATGCCACTGTTGATACAATTTAAAACTTGTTAAGGAAATTCCATCAACTTAATGTGCATCGATTAAGTTTGGAATTTTGAATATTTCCAAAAACTCACTGAAATAAAAGTTTTCAAATAGTTCATTGAGTGCTGTGTGCCGGAGTTGTGTCTATACCAATTTATATTGAGTTCAAAAATACCGACATGTTCCCAGGTCGTTCTCATTCAGATATAAGTTTCATTCGATTGGCAGCAGGTGAAACAAGCAGGCAAAGTTCAGTGAGACGATTTAGTTTCTTTTTCGTTTACCTCACGAAAGTGCCCCCTTTTCATGTATTGGTTTGTTATGTATATTCAAAGTAATAACTTTTCCCAAGTAAATATGCAAACATCTGTTGGTGAAATGTGAATCAAAAATACGAGTGAACTTTAAAGTACAAGTGCCCCGGTGGGTTGTAATTGACATGTTCAACAAGCATTATGAACTAGTTTCTATAGTTTGCCAAATATTGAAGTTAAGTGCATGTGGGACGGTTGATTTATATAGGGTGGCGCCCTATTTTTTTTAAAGTAGGTATGACTGAAATATGTTTTTATTACTGCAAAAAATCTGGTTTGTTAAGAATATAAAATAGGTACCAAACTTGAACACTTCAGGGCGGTTGTCTGCGAATGAAAATAGTTGCAGCTTATGAGGATAGGGATTATTTTCTTTTTTATTTTAAATATAATCAAAATGTGTTTGTGCAGGCTGTTTCAGATTTTCACAATAAATTAGGTAGGTACCTATAGGTACATGATTTTTTACAAAAATTTAAATTCCTCTATATCGATAACTGTCAGCGAACTTCTGAGGTCGAAGTCGTCCATTGTGTAAAAATGTCTGAAATACATTTTCGCATCTAAATAAATGCGTCAAAAAACACATAAAATTTTTTTACAGAAAACCGCTTGAACATAGGTAGTTACAGACGGAAAGTAGGTCGAAGAGCGATTCGAGTAACTCGTCAAAATTCGAGGAAATACCGATTGGAAAAAGGGAGAACACAGAAAAAAGGTATCAGTAACACGACGACTAAAGATCGCATAAATACGCTTAAAAAAAAATTGTCGAAAAGCAAGTAAAGGATCGCACTGATAAAACAACAAAAAAATTCTTCAAAACCGTCTACGGAATTTGAGTTTGTTTTCTATATACACCACCATTATGTACGGCCCTCATCGCAAGTCATCAGCCACGGCGCATTTCCTCAGAAACACATTGGGTCGTATGAATAAAACGTAGCAATTGCTTTTACTCAAGAGAAATGTCAAAATCGAAGCATTTGCTACGTTTCGTATGAATAAAAACCAATTTGAGTTAGTTCCAACTTTTGACATGTTCGAAAGGAGGCGGCACTGACCTTTTACTCAGATCGGTATGAATAAAACTTGTCAGACAAAGCAAATGCTATGCAAATTCTGAGTCTGCTATTTTGTTGACTCAGACCTTTTGCTAAATATTTTGTATGCTCATTTTTCAACATAAAACAATCTAAATATTGTTAATAGTTAAGTTGAATTCTGTTTGTACAGGAAAATCAACGAAATACATACGGAAAAAGCAGCAGTTGTTTCGTCTCAAGCGAAGCTAATATTTCTTTTAGATGAAAATATTTAGGCAGAATCATTTGTAAGGTAGGTATATTATAGCGGAGATCTAGGTCGACTATTTGTAACTATTTGTCTAGTTTGTTAACAAATAAATATTTCCAACAATATCGGATACGATTCCCGCGGCACCTAAAGTAGAACGGAAGCATCAACAAGCTATTCGGCAAACAAAAATCATATTTTCAGGTGAAATTGAAGATAAAAATTGCATTTATATTTCTGTATTTATTTTTTTTAATTTCAATTTCCACAAAAGTCGTTAGAATCTTAAGAAAAATTCAAAAATTCAAATTTACTGGTCAGGTTTGACAGGAACTGCAAGGCAAGTACACGTACAGCGAAGTAAATGCTATGTTCGAATTTTCGACTTTACTTTAGCAAAGTATATTTTTATTCATACCGATTCAAAGCATTTGCTAAGGGCTTTTACTTTGCTACAACCTTTTGCTCAAAGCAAATGCTAGTTTTTATTCATACGACCCATTGTCGCTGTTGATTACATACACATTCACGTCGCATACTACTCTTTCATTTCACTTAATTCGGAGAAAACACACGCAGTTTTTTCTCATATGAACGTGCTTGTGCGATGTGCGCCACCCAACCACCCCAAAGCAGAACAACGATCAAGAACCGCGGCTGCTGATAATGTTCGATTTGAGAAAATAAACTTATTTTTTTCATGTTAGATTTTAAGCATAAACTAACTATTAAATAGACCGTCAGCTCCGCCCACTTAAGAGAATTTGCCTACAAGCTGGATTTGTCCTTGAGTGTAGCCCAGTTTGAATTCATGTGTTTGTGCCATGTTAATCAAAGGGGGCACACACATACTTGAAAAAAACCAGCCTACACGTCTGGCTTCAACCAGATGTCAGGTAGCCTAAGGTGGATTCTCATTTTCATGTCGAGTGCGGGGCTGTGTTTGTAAATAATGGGTTTTCTTAGTTCCAGGTTGTAATTTATTCGCTACATTTTTATATGAAAAGTTGTTCGATTTTCTTATTTCTTGGTATCAAGTGAAATTTGTTATGTAATTGAAGTGCAATGAATGTTTAAAATGTACGATATAAAGAACAGCAATACTTTTATGACATCGATATCAACAAATTTTTGGCATGTTCGCGATAGAATTTCAATTATTTTTCGCAACCTATTTCTCTCCTCCTAGCAAAAACCGACAAGCTAAGGAAGGCTCTAGTTATAGCCATACGTAAAATGCAAAATGTCAGCAAAATTTGTTCCTACGAAAACAATTACAACAAATCAACCACCCCTGATTGAATTCCATCTGAAAAAAATTCCTGCCAGATGGAAAAGTAAAGAAATGAAATATTTCAGTGGAATGATTTGGCTTTTTGTTGTAGAATTTACTGAGAAGTAGATGAATGAATGAATAAATTATTATTCTAGAAAATTTAAAGGATATTTGTTTATATATTTTTTGTTGATAATCTAGCTTTATAATTCATAAGCAACATTTAACGACCAAGATTTAATTCAACCGTTAGGTTTAAGTCCTCAAAACAAGCAAAAGAACTGAGCCTAATACAAAAATGTAAGAACAATAATATGCGAATTTAGTTTTTTTCGGGTATATTCCATAATAAAAAAAATCCTATGTATGTAGATCGCCTTTTATTTATGTGAAGTAAGGCGTGTTTTTTTAGCTTCGAACTTAGCAAAGAAAAGTAAAGTAAGATTTTCAGCATGCAATTTCAATAACTACGCTCTATTTGACACTTCGAGGACTCTCAGTAGTTGTTGTAATAAGGTTGTAATTGCGAGCTGAAAACCCTACTTTGCTGAGTTCGAAGCTCAAAAAACACGAATATACTTAGAACAAAAACACATAAAGTGCACTTTTTCTGTTAATTAATAAATTAGAAACGCTTACAAAAACATCAGTGGACATTTTAAAATGCAACGTTATAAAACTAAAAAATTAACAAAACAATTTGGATTCTTACGTTCGATTGAATACGCAAAATCTGAAATCGGATCGAATCGCAGAATCCAATTAAATACCACATTATATTTTCTTTTTGTTAGGAGTTTAATCTTTAATCATAATTATATCCGAGAATAATATATTTTTTAAAGATATATATAAATAAAATTATCATTTTTACTGTTCCTACGTAACAACAACACATTACAGAGTGAACACTTATTAAACTACAGAATTCCAAATCATATTTTGATTTTGTTCAAATATGGTGCTAAAAAAAAGAAGTTGAAAACACCCACCAAGTAATAGAAATTTATGCAATGTTCAGGAATGTTTAAAAATAAATTCTTTAGCCCTAGTGAAAACTTGGGTTTAACTTGCATGGTAATAAACCTATTTTTGGAACAACTCCCAAAGGTAGCTGCATGAATTTTGCTGTCAAAAATATTTTTCATGTAAAGAACACTAAAAAAACCTGAAATGTGAATGGATGAACATTTGTTGGCACCTAAAATGGATAGAGCACAAGTAAAGCTATCTAAAAAGACATACTCAACATGTATTCCTTTTACATTTATTGCTATAAATTCATTTACAAATTGTTTGTTATTGAAAATGTGCCACCCGGCGGCCATTAATAACACGTATTCACAGACAGGAAAAATAAGAGAGCGCGAGAGAGGGCTCTCATTCAAAATTTGCGGGGTAAATCCGGGAGACGTAGGAAAGCTGTCAGTCTATTTAATAGTTAGTTTATGATTTTAAGTTGTAGCTCAGCTTCTAGAGGACATAGAAAGCTGATTGATGGCATGAAATAACTATGAGAGTATTGGCTCTCCTAAGTATTTTATTTTGTTTGCATTGAATAAGAATTGTTTGAGTAATGGCGAGTTAAAAGCAGTAAAGTCAGAAAAAAAAAACACACTTTGGTCAAGAACGCTCCCAAAAAATAGGCATGACAAGGAAAGGAATAGCCTATGTCCTTATCAGAATCTTAACTAACATTTCAAAAAAAGTTTCATCGAAATATGTGCAGTAGTTTTCACGCCAACCGCGAACATATGAAAACGGCTACAGTTTTATTATATGTATGTACTATGTAGGTATAGTTATTTGTAGGTATGTAAAAAACTCGGAAGCTATTCTTTAGCTTAGATAAACAAACAGTACAGAAAACAGATGAATATACTTAAATAAAGTGCATTTTGGCTTAAACATTATTCATTTCAGAAGACATGCGGCATGGGCTGTTCATAGGCTATTACACCTTGTACAATTTTTGAATAAAATGCCCAAAAATGTCAAATTCAAAGTTTGAAACAACTAAACGGCTGAACCGTTTAGGCCGTGGACCTGAGGAACCGACGGACACATGGAAATAGTTGCGAGTTGAGTTCCTCTATTATCGTTATGTCAGAATCAGAATTGATTTAAATCTTGAACTCCAAATTCTGTACGAATACAATCCTTCTCTAACGTGAAATGTTGATAACTTCGTCGTCAAAAGACGAAATTGTCCCATCAAGAATCCTTTAGATGTCATTCGAATTTTCTTCATGCTGTTAACATTTGAGGATATAAATAACCATGCACTACAGGAGATCCGTTTCCATTTGGCAAACGTGCTTTCCTCTTTTTCCAGGCTTTATATTTAACTCATTTAGGAGGTCAATGCTGCTGTTGCCGTTGTCTTTATCGCCGCCCCATTTTTACATTTACTTTCGACATAATTAATGAATCTAAAGATTAAACTGGACAAGTGGAAAAAACAAATGTCATTTTCAAAACGGGTGAAAATCGGCTTAAACTTTTTTAAATGTTGAAGTGCATGTTTTCGAGTGAATATTATTGAACAGAATAAAATTGTTGGGTTTAAAAAATACGGCAATATAGCTCACCCGGAGTGAATAATATGACCGTTGTTTTCAAGATCGCTTTCCGTTTGCAAAAAAAAAACCCAACATATATATTGAAAATTGTGGTAGGTTTACAGTAGTTTTAGTTTTACATACTAATTAAAGGTAGGGTCGATTTTCTAACACAAACGGGACTAGTATAATATATATATATATATGCAACTCTATAAATTAAAAGGAAACTTTTTATTAGTTACTAAAGTTCCAAGTACAACCGAAGTAAAATTGGTTGGCTATTATGTTAGCCATCATTATTAAATATAAACATTTGCCATTATTGAAAATATCGTAGTAATCATAACTAACTAACTAACAGATTTTAAATATGCCATTGTCTTGAAAACGTACTTAATTTAAATATAATTTATCAAAAGCTTCACCCGTAACTACAACTGAAGTTTTATTTACTTTCTAGGTTGCGATTGTCACCCAGTCGGTTCAACAGGCAAAATTTGCAATCACTTGTCCGGACAGTGTCCCTGCAAGGATGGAGTCACTGGCCAAACATGCAATAGATGTGCAAAAGGATATCAACAAACTCGATCACATGTGGCCCCTTGCATTAGTAAGTTTTCATTTTAAATGTTTATTAAGTAATTCATCATAATAAACTATTTTGCATAATGTTAATTTCAGAAATACCCACAGTTGTCAATGCTATCCAAGCGGAAAGTGCTAGTGCAGATGTGAGTGAAGGCGACCAGACCGACGATATGAAAACTTGTAAGACGAAACCACTTATAACATTACTATATTATTAAAAATGAACAAACTTTACCTTGTTGTATGTAACAGATTGTGGCAAATGTAAGACCAGTCCCAAGAAGCTGAACCTTAACCGATTCTGTAGAGAAGATTATGGTGAGTTGGATTTTTGAATTGTATTTGGTTGTTAAATTTAATTTTTTGGCTGTTTGCATAAAAGCAATAACAACCAACAAGTGGTTGGTGACATTTTAAGTCACTCGACTTTTAGCATATTTTAAATTCATCACTTGGTATCTGAGGGCATACATCAACAACTTCTGCGACTCCAAAGCTTATTGGATTATATACATTATGGGCCATTTTTACATGTTTCGGTTATATATATTTAACATTTCTGTTATTACCAGATCGCGTTATGTCCTTTGCCTAAACATTAATTGAAACGGCATAAATCTAATCTTCGCTTTGAAATAACGCTTTCTTTTCTGAACTATATGAGCTATGCCATATGAGCCCTGTATTTGCATGGGAGCTGATATTAACAGCATCCTTTGAATTAAACATTTTATTTATTTTTTTCAAACAAGCACCTTTTGCATCTCCACTTTCAGCTATTATGGCGAAGGTAGTCGGCCATGACAGAGCTTCAATGGAGATCAGCACCGAGCAGTACTCAATCGAACGACAGAACGAGATCTTCAAATTCGAAATAAATATTCAAACGATTTTCAAACGAAATCCAGCCTCCGGAACAACAAGTGCGCTGCTAGGACGTGGGCCAATGGTATTACTCGTTCCGCGCAAGAACCTAGAATGTCAGTGTCCGAAGATCAAACTGAACAAGTGAGTTTATTACCCTTCGAAAGATGCCTCTATGCAGTCAAACTAAACAATATCTAACTTCTCGTTTCAGATCATATCTAATCCTGGGAAGAGACTCCGAAGCTGCTCCCGGCTACCTAGCCGTCGGACCCAGTTCGGTTGTCTTTGAGTGGAAAGACGAATGGTCGCTGCGAATGAAAAGATTCCAGCGCAGAGCACGCAAATGCAGTTGAATTGAACCGGAAACGGAATACGTCAAGACGGACTTTAACTTTATTCATTTGGACAGAATTCGATTTGTGTATAAACTGTACAGCATAGCAAAGTTTCTCACCTTCTTCGGTATAATGTTGTAGAGGCTAACCCAAAAAAATTTTCCCAAAAATCATCTCATCAGTAGGCAGTTATATTTGTTGCTAAACCACCCACTCTCGTGGTTTAAATGTTAATTTAAGACTAGAATGTTTACAACCGCTTTGGCCGTAGAGAGATGATGTTGCGTGAATGGATTGTGATTGTGAACCGTGTGGTGGCGTATTGTATAACGTCGGGTCACCTTTATTTCGGACATTCGTCATACGCGAATGTGCGTGGCCGTAAATCAAAGTGAACTGAAATATTTCGTCTCCACGTGCATGACAGTCCGTTAATGGTAACGCTGCTAGTCTGTGTCTGTCCCTGGACAACTGGACCATGACCAAGGTTGTGATTGTAAATCACAGACGGGCAGTTAACATGTACTCCACTGTCTATTTGATTTATGTTCACGAACTGTTGTGCATAGGCTAACTCTATGAATGGAAATATGCGATATATAGGCGGTTGGATTTCGGAACAAAATTGCACACCTAGGCAGGGGATTTTTGTTATTTCGCTTGTATATATGAACAGATCTATTTCAATTATTTTCTAGCAGATGTCAGCTCTCGGCAGCAAATATGGATTACGTTTCGAGGTTCAGAATATCCGTGCCTTCGTGCTAGGGCATTAGTGTCCTTCAGACGAGTATTGATGTCAATGATTTCCACTTTAATAATGCAGACAGAGAATTATAATGGTGGGCTGTCATCGCTGCATCAATAGAACACATTCAATTCAGTCCTTACCTGCAAATATCAAACAATAGAAAAATCTGCAGGTAATTTAAAGATTATGCGGGAACTGTAATGTGATGTAATGGTTGTTGAAATGTCAAAGAGGATATTGTCTAGGGGACTAAGTTCGTATGCATTATTAGTGACCGAAGGCGTTGATCATATTGTTAAGATTGTATAATTGGTAAGTGACAAGCTTATTTTCATGTTCGAGCATTAAATTCCGAGACTATCAATATTCGTTCCTCTCCTGAACTTTGTCCTAGTACCACCTGTCAGGGCTTTCCATCGCTTTGATGGTCTGGGACGTTGCCTAATGCAGTCGACTGGAAGTGATTCCTTTGCACCTTGTGTTTGAAAAAAGTACATTCGTAAAACGAGTCTACGCAACGAACCCGACGGGATGTATGAGTTCGCTTCATCTCAGGATAACTCTGTGGCAATAAGTTGAAGTAGCTTAAGTCGACATACGATAAATTCGATTTTTTTACATTACAAAGTTCTCCTTTTGCTTAGCTTTGGTTAAATCCAAGTCCCATTCATCTACAGCCATTATAAACCGTTTATATTTAAGGAAACTGAGCAGATTAAACTAAGTTGGGCTGTATAATACAAAAGATTTAAAAAAGATAAATTTGTTTTGCTCACAGTGAAAAACTGCCAAAAATTGCATAAGCTACTTCAGCTTATTAACCACAGAACTAAAGAAGATATAAGAAGAAAAAGAGTCCTTTGGAAGTTTAGACTTGTCACTTTTTTTTGGAACCAAGGAGAATTGGAGCAAAGACTCCAGAATCTGTAAACTTAGCACTCAGCAGGAAAAAGGAATTCAGACAGATTTCTTCAGAAGAAATAGCAAATCTACTCCGAGCGGGTGTCGCAAGGTCAAGTACCGTCCGTCTAGATCTACAAAATGGTACTCCATACGTTATAAAAAAAATACTAACAGATCAGTTGTTATCAACCGAGTTTCTAGATTAACATCAACCAGTTTGTTAAATTCTCATAGAGCTGCTTTGTTATAACGTTTTAAAAAAGTGATCTTTCAGAGTGTGCAAATATTACTGCGAAAGATCATCTCGGCAAGTCCACCAAGTCATTGACATTTTTCCCGACTGCTGCCATCGTCTCCTACGTCGTGTTAGGTATATGCGTCACGTAAGACAGAAATCTCTTCTAGGGGACATGTAGTGTAGGCCTCTTCCAACGCTCCCAACGCTACCACGCTACCTCTTCAGCAGAAGAAGCAAATGTTCCAATCGGCTAGGCATTTTAAAGCTACTTCTGTGTTTTCAAAGTTGGATTTGCTATAAGGTCGTTTAACGATTGCTCTCTCTTCGGCTTTGACAGACCTGTAGCAATTTTGAGCCTACATAAAACTGCTGATCGATTTCGACGCTTGGTTTCTTTCTAAATCTTTTACAAAGCAAAACACTCCACAACTCACTTCCGCTCTCGCTTTTTTTCACAGCTGAGTCACGGGTGTTGGAAGCAAATCACTTCAGAACTGGATCTGTTGTAGCCGTTTCCTCACCTACTTTAATTTCCGAAAGATTTTTCACTGTCACATAAACATAGATCACATAAAAGTTTCGTTCGGTCAACTCTAGCTTTAGTACCACCGGTTAACCATTGCTCCCCTAGCCAACATTGTTAACCAGTGTGTCTTCAAATTTCAACTTATTGGACAAAATTTAAATTTTAGCTATATTCATGTCACCACTTATCCCAAGGAGCGCTGTTTGCGTCATGTCTAAAAAGATGATTTTCTGAACAATTTTATTATCATCTTCCAAGTATTCAAGCTACCCGAGGTATATGTGACAGAAACTTTTTTGTATGTAAAATTCACTTAATACATAATATATTGGTCCCTCATGAATGCGATAATTATTGTTAGATCCCGGGAACCGAGAAATCGCTACTGAAAATTCAACCCTCGAATAGATTCTTACAATTAAACAGAAACTAGTACTTATTTTTTAGTCTTCTGAATTGCAAAAGCGGCATAGTTAATAATCACATTCAACAATTTGACAACTACATCTGACTGTTACCGGCTCCGACTGTTATTTTAGTGGACAGCTAAATAATTTCAGTGGCAACTCTGTCTCCCTGTTTACCAAGAAAAAACATCGTTTAAAATTCCCAGTCAAACTTGCCCTACGTTCGTTTTACAAACATTTCGCTTTTTGGAACGAGATACAGAGTAGGCCCCTGCAAAGACATTATCTACGGGGAACTTTTAACATAAGGACATTGAAATTGATTTTATTAAATTATCTATTGCTTGTTTTCCTTGTTTAAATTCTGCCCACGGCTTAAACTGAATGAATCTTGTAAAGTAATTAACATTTCTAGCAACAACTACAACTATGCCTACTGATGATACGAGTATTTAAAGAAATAGATAAAAGACAAAAATGTAATCAATATTTAAAAATAAATTAAAAGACTTTGACAAATAATTATAGTATCTTCAAAAAGAAACCAAAAACGGATCTATAACAAATTCTAGTGTCTAGTGGTATGCGCGCTTCTGGACAATTATGCTGTTTATATTTAGTTTAGCGATCGAATTTACTGAATAACTTCTATTCATGGGCACAAACTCTTTACCTTTTACATTTCTCTTAACTTTACGTTTAAATTTTACTTTTACATGAAATCCGAATAAAGTTCTCTTGTCGTAAACCGTTTCCGATTATTTTATGTATAGAACGCACATAACAAGTAATTTAACCAAAAAATAACAATAGAACAATGAGTGATACATTTTTATAATTATTATATTATATATATACAAATATCTATGCGTACTTAATTTTTATTTAAGGTGTAAAGTAAACAAATAAAAAAAAAAACATATCTGTAAAATACTTGCCGACATACATATGCATATGACAGTATTCGTAATATAGAATTAGTAAAGAATAATTCTTCAATTAACTTATAAGATATTGTTAGTCGAGTAAAATATTTAGCGCACGCTAATAGTGACATAAAAATGATTATCTACTTAATACAAAAATGAATATGTACTTTTTTTATAACTAAATTTATTATTATCTTCTGTGTACATACTTTCTTAATATTTAAGCATATTACGTTAGTAATGGTAATTATTTGAACAAATAAATTAATAAAAACATTATATGTATTAACTTTAAAAAACGGAGGTAATTTTCTTTTTCGTTAGTAACAAGCTTCCTCTCGATTCGGGCACCTCAGAAATAAATAAATAAATGCCCTTATGTCCAGTGTCTAGGCCAAAAACCCAACATATAGAAACATATTAAAGTGCTTTGCAATCTTTACAAAATTGTGCTGCGTATAAGTTAATGAATTGCAACTCTGACAGCAACATTTTCGTTTTAAATCGAATATGCTGTAGATTTGATTTCAAAACAGCAGATTTACTTTTCAAACAAAATCTGTAGATCTACACAAAGTGGCAGCACTTCCCGAAGTGCTCAATGGTTAATATGATTTTTTTTTTAAAACTGTTCAATGCGCTGAAAAAAATGTTGACGGAAACCCTGTACAAGAAACTGAATCTATTGGCCTTTTGTTTAAAACTTATCAGCTGTTTAGAAGAGCAGAAGCCATTAGAGCTTAAAATGTTCATAGAAATCACATAAGACGGATAAGTAAGGATTACAGCTGGGGAGGGAGACAATCACCAAATTGTTGATGCAAATGAGCCGCGACTATCGGTACTGCACAACCTATATGCCATACTTGAGACCCCATAATACTGCCAAAGCTCGGAATGTTCAGAGCCTAAACACGACTTGTTCATAATTAGCAGCTGAAAAGCAGATATCACTGCAGTCCAGGAATTGCGATGGAATTTGTGGGACAAATATAAAACGAATAGATAAAGTATGATAAGCGATAATTTTTGACGTTTACTACACGGCGACTTCTAAAGAGCAAGGAATCCTTTTTGGTAAGACTAAACGAGAAGCATTGAGTTCTTTAAATTAGCAAACGTCGGTTGAATTATCGCATTCGTGATCTAGGATTCATAAAGTTCAAGGACGTCCAATTGCTCGCTCACGGATTCGGTAATTCCGCCCCTGTATTCTGAGTTACTAACCGAAACAAACATTGTCCGAAGTACGAAGCTTAAACAATTCAAGGTAATTGTAGCGCCATCAAATCGTTATCGAAAATAATCAAACTTGCGCTTGTTGCAAGGTATATAAGCCCTTCAATAGTCTAGCAGCCCCTGACTTTGCTGCTTATTTAGCCCTATGCAGGCAGGCTAAAGGTATTAAGATTAAATTGACATACAAAAAGACATCAGGAACAAGGGAACTGTGTTTTTGCCTTTGAAACTCATGTATGTCTGTATTATCTTATTAATTATTCAGTCAGCTACTTTTGTAGGTATATAGCTATATTTCTGAGGCAATGAACTGGAATCTTTTGAGTTTTCACCGCCCTGATCTTCAAAAGCAAATCCACTAGAAATGTCCCTGAGCTTCACAACACAGAGAAAGAAAGCAACAAAATTTAACCTTTTACAGGAACACCTTGAACTTAAAGTAACCTACTTGTAGCAAGAATATCCTCATTGAATAGATATCAATACAAACCAGTTTTCCGCATGACCTCCACGTTTTTCTGTTTTTTAACCATTTTTCATTTACGGAATTACTGAAGTGGACGGCTTTAATGTGTTCTTATTAAAATGTAATCACAGTAAATGTTATACATATATCAGCTGAATTATAACTTAATTGTAATAAATTCTTGATTGAAATATTAATTTAATATAGACCGGGTTGGATTGTAGAACAAAAATACTTTATTTTCATGTTTCGAGATTAAAGTTCAGAAGACCGTACCTATTAAAATGAGGATTTTAATGAAACAAGTATTAAATTTGAATATAAAAATATGACAGAAAAATTTATAAATTGCTGATATTAAAAACAGTTTTCTTCTTTTATTGCGCGACCTGTAATACTTCAGATGTATTAAAAAACTAACCCATATTTTTAGCCTTGAAATAGAGAGCAACTTCTCTATATTGATAAAGTTGTACCGAAAGGTAAAAAGAACCAGTCAAGCCAGCAGGATGCAGATATTAAACAGAGACATGTATATATCGTTGAGATGCTGACCTAAAATGGTTTCGGTGGTCCAAAACTATTACACTCTTGAATTTGTAGCCACCAGAAAGCAAGTCTTTTTCACATCCCCCTATTGGAGAATATCGCCCCTCGCCCGAACTCAGGTTCAATTAAACGGCATGAATTGTCATAAAACTTTTCTGTTACGGTCCTCTTTGCATTCGTGAGCCAAGTGACAAGGAAAAATCTCGCCATTCAGTTGAATTCATTATGACGGAATGCCAGAAGCACGACATGATTTGCCAATTATGTTTCCCAGGATATTTTATACACTATCATCAAGCCACGCAGCAATTTATTTAGAGTTTATATTTTCTTTTGAAAAGCTGCGAACCCCCCGCACTCAAACCCCCCCACTCGCTATACTACATCGCATTTGAATTTCCACGCCATTTGTCTGGTTGCTTAATTTCGTTATTTGCGGATACTTTATGACGAACAAATTGGCTGGAAAATATGTCTTGGCTGAGCGCATGGGGCCAGGGCCTTAGTTCTCATTCACGAGAATAAACTTTTCCGTCAAGTACGCCATATTCGGGGGAAATCTAAATGCTGGGAGAGTTTTATTCCACTTTTATGTGCGAGCACCGACGAGCACTCCCGCCGCCATCAACCCTTAAATAATCATCCACTCAGTGGCACGTGATATATCCCTCAGCTTCCTGTGCACTCAACGCTTGGGTATATCTTCGGTGGGCTGGGGACTGGGTATATTACTTCATCTTTCCCGAGTTACCCGCCCCGCACTTGGATAAGTAAATAAAAGTACGTTTCAAAGAATATGTTTGAGCCCACATTTACAACTCGTTTTATGGTTGGAAAGAAAAAAGTTTAACTACCCCGGAATAGCCGTAAAGTAAATTGATAAAACCCGTCGTATTCCCTGCCACTGATGTCATGTCAGTGCGCCCGTATTCTATTCATATCTTAATGTGCTCCATGAGTGGATAAGAATTTCTTAAGATTTTCCCCTCCTTTCTCGGTTCCATTGATCGGCCACCAATTCTTAATGTGAAGCCGAATAAAATACAGTTAGAGGCACACATTCCGCCGGTCGCCTTGTAATTATTTTATGCAAATCAGACTTTTATCCTGGGCAAAATGTATTAAAAATGCTTATCCATCCCACTTGTCCTCTCTCGTGCTATAGTCATAGTGTACACTGTAAAGTGTGTTTGTGAAATAAAACAGCCCCACCACCGTACCTACAATAACAACAACGCCTCCGCAACCCTTTGCTTCTGCTTTGTATGATAAAAGCCCTCTAATGGTGCTATGATGTACAACAGGGAGGTCGGAGGTGTGTTGTGTGCCTTCTCTGTATGTGTTTGCCGAGGACGACGTCAGGACTGTGCTGCACTCCTTGGGAATTATGCTGAATAAGGGCGAAAGGTTGTTTCGTACTGGATTCTAATTAGTATTAATGGGCGGGTGAGTTTTAATTACACTTTCGTTTCCTTAGCCGCCGCGATTTATGAAATTAAAATTTGATTTATGAATTTTAATTTTGTTTCAACTTTAAGGATAGAATACGGGTAGGTAACTGCAAAGTTGTTCGCTCACATTTATTTAATGAATATACGACGGGAATTGATTGTAATTAGAATCTGGGTTGGCGTTTGAAAAAACCTTGCTGTCTACAGGTTGTGTCGGCAATTTCTATGATCGATGGTTGTGATGTTTAAGATGATACTGCGTATTTGTCAAGTCGAGAAGGAGTGCAGTCTGTGGTTTGGCTCGTTGACATTGCTGTGTAGTGTAATTAATATCCTCAAATGTGTAACAGCTTTCCTTTATAATCTTTGAAATTGCTTTCCTGTTAACATATGGTTTGCCTTGTTACCCCTAAACCCATATCACTGTCTAACGTTAATTGAAAACTGTAAGCCAAAATTAAATTTAGTTTGGAACTTTAACTTGATTACTCGTATACATTGGTTTAACTGGCTGGCATAGACATCATATGCTACAGCAGAAAGCAGTCAAGAAGAGGAGTCCTACATATTTGATTAATTAAGTTTTCTAACTGGCTTTTGCGCAACGATAACACACACAGCAATTGCGATACCTTACAGACCATTTCAGGCTTTTTGACTTCCTTCACATCTCAAAATGTCAAATGTGGACGAATTGGGCCTGGTTCGAAGCAGAATTAAAATTAAAGCCAATCTACTCAGGGTTCAAAATCAGATTGCCAAATGTGAAATTATAATGCTGGCCAAACGGGTGTTACTTGTAGTGCTGCATTTGTATAAAGTATGCCGAAGAAATCACAGATGAAGAGTCCAAAGGACTACGGTCTACCTCTACAGTTGACGGCGAACGCTACAGAGCCCTGCTACACGGCTTTCTCTTTCGTCAATTGCATGAATTGCGACTCTTAAACATGTGGCTCCAATAGAATGAAGTAACTGCGCGAGCCACAACTGAAGCTGCACTTTCGGGACGCATCTAATCTCTCGTTTTGGCGATTTGTATTGGCCGAATGATTAAACCGCTCCGGACTTCTTTTTGTTAGGTTCTTTGCAGTCACGATCACGAGTATATGTCAACAAGCCTTAGACTCTTGAAGTCCTCTTCGCCGAAATATCTGGTAGAAGTATGAAAAATTCCATAAATCAAGCACGAATGATCATCAATTCTAGCGGCAAATTTAAGTCATCAAATAAACATCATCCAAAAGAAGAACCAAAGTGTTTCATTAATAAACAAAATTGCGCGCAAAAAAGAAAGAAAATTGGGTGACAAATTTTGGGCCACCGTGTACAAGAGCGGATAATACTTCGCTATTTCTAAATTTGAGTAGGTACATATCGCTAAATGCTTACTGAAGTGCTTTTCGATACACAATATTTTTCTGTTTTCTCCTTCTGGTACGTACCTACCTACAAGATTAGTACTCTATTGTCAACGAGCCGAAAACGCTACAAAGCTTCATCGAAAACAGAAGTTTTCCCAGACATATTTCAGTTTTCAAAGCGAGTCGTGTTCTTCGAAAACAGCTGACCAAACAAATATATAAGTATACCCGCTCACAACTTAAAGTCATTTTCCACACTTGATTGATGGGCTAATATTATTTTAAAATGCTCTGAATTAATTTTATTTCTTAATTAATGCGATCGAAATTTTTAACCACACATCAGTCAAAATTATTTAATTTACAAATCGAGTTTTTGAAGGATAAGAGACAGTTACTATGTTATTTTAAGATACACTTGTTAATGAAATAAATTCGAGTCGACTATTAACATCATACTTACTTAAGGTGGCGCTACAGTCCGGGGTGGACGTGGAATAAATTCCGCATTCCTATAAAACAAAGTGGCTTTCGTAGGTGATGAAAGGACAATTAATTATTTATTTCGTATAACTGATTGATGAATAGGTATGTTGATTTAATTTACTTCAAAAATATGAATGTTTTCAAGTCACTATAGAAATGTTGAACGCCGGAACTTGTGTCTATTTCCATATTACATAAGTATATATGATTATAGTCAGCATATCTGATTTGTGATCTTATTCTTACGCCACTTCTTATTAAATACAAGTACAATATCATTTAAAACAATTAGACGATTCAAATCAATCACTTAATTCACTGTACAGTTTACACTTTCTTCACAACCGATTTCTTCGAAAACATTGCAATAATAAACCGCGTGTCCCGGTTCTCAAACCTGCCTTATATCCGATCCGCCATTCATCCAGAAATTTTAAATTTATTCCGGTTGGTTCTAGAATAAGCTTAGTGAAGAGTTACACTTATTTGACAGATTCGATTCTCCAATTGGAAGTGAAACTTGTTTAATTCGACTGATGATTTGAGTCGACACTTCAACATATTAGGTTCCACGCTACATGCCACACAGAACCCGCGAATCAGTTTCATTGTTAAAGGTTAAGTTCGATTTTTCATTCGCGGGTTTGTGGATCGCTACTGTTGAATATAGTGTGATAGTTCGCGGGAAAAATTTGCAATTCTCGGGAAAATTGCTGTGCAGTGGACGCTGGACGTCTAGTATAGGTAACGAATGATGTAATAGATGTCATTCACTATATCGAACGCGTTCGTTATATCGATCGACTTTTAAAAAAGTCGTTTCAAAAATTTGTCAATTTAATAGGTTTTATCTGATTTAAGACTCGCTTTACAGAGATACTTATGTAGGTATATTTTAAAAGCATTCGTTATATGGCAAATCAATTGAGAATCATATTTTTTTAAGTTAGATGTTAGATTAATTAAATATAATGGTGGTGGAAAAAATAGCAATTTTCAATTCATAAATACAAATAGGCCATAAAATTGTAGGCCAGTTCCATTTACATAGACAAATAGTTGTGGAACGCAGGACCTTTGCCCATTTGTTCATGTAAATATAATCAAACGCGGTTTTTGGAATACAACTTTGTATTTATACTTATCGATTGAACCGTTTTATGATAAAAGCTTTTTCGTTTTCAAGACTCTCAATTTGGAGTAGATTATATCCCAGTCCAAATAAGCACCAACAACGTATCTTACATTCTGCTCAGAATCATCGTAGCCCGTGCGTCCGTGGAGCAAGCGTATATTGTTAAACGTCAAAACATCGCCTGGTGCAGTCTTAAATTCAGCAGCATCAGCCTTTGCCATCCGTACAAACTTTGAATAGGCTTCATACCAAGGAATAACTTCTTCAAGATCTACAGAAAAGTGACTGTCCCGCTGCGGAACGCTGTGATTAATTCGTGTATAGTTGCCTTCTTTGTCTAAGCTGGAAAAAAAGGAAAAATTATAAAATTAAAATGCAGCGAAGTGATTAAATTTAAGTTTATTTTAATTGAAGCAAATTGGAAAACGTGACTTAAACAGAAAAGAACATTTTTGTGGCTTGGGCTTTAGTTATAAAAAAATAAATCAATAAATGATTGAGTTGTTTAAATGATTTTAAAACAATTCTTTTTTGGGATTGTTTAAATGTCGCAGTTTTCATGCTGCCATACAAATATTTGTCCAAACTAAATTTTTTAGGGAGTTGCGGAATTTTCTGTCTGATGAATTCTAGATACAATTCCATTTAATCTTATTTCAAGTTGCGACAATTTAAAATTCAAATAATATAAGCTAGCAAATAAATTAATAGAAAAAAAATATCACTAAAATTTATTGACAATAAGTAGCAGGTGGAGGTAAAAAAGAAATAGTGACAGCGGCGAGATTAAGCTCGTCAGCATGTAGTAGAAGTGATCGAGTTTTCAGCTGTTCTGCTACCCGATGACTGTGTTCAGACGCAACACTGGCAAAATATAAGTTTGGTGTTCAAATTAAGCCAAAGCGGGGCATTGCTTGGTCCACCGTCCAGTAAGAAACGAGAGGCGCTAAGCAATGCCAACCTTGCGCATGATTTCAAAAGAATGAAGCCTCGTGCAACATAGAACATACCATCAGTAAATTTAGCCTTTTATTCGAGTTTATGCCGATTTGTGCTTTCTTAACGAACTAGGCAACTCTTGTATTTTTGATCTTATGTGAGGAATTCAGTTCTTCTATTTTTGGATCCATGACCGAATATATCTGGGCAGTTGAAAAAAGTAGGGAGGTACCTTCACTTATTAATTATAAGATAAGAACGTCCTTCTCCTATACCACGTTTGAGTTCTCAAAAATATCTTACCATATAACCGGAGCTCGCCAAATGTTGTGAAAGCTGTTTCCATCTTCACTGCCAATGTCATTCCAATCAACAGTCGTTTCGGTTAAGATTCTAAAAGATTCCGGATGCTCCACCTTGAGACGCTCTGCAATGTGGAACGCATCTACCAGGGTATTACTACCGCCTTTCGACTCAGACTGCACGACGCAATGAAGAATGTTTACACTGGGCTTGTACTCGTAATACGGCAGATCGGTGTGCAATGGCAGCGGATCAGATAAATAAGCGTAGTTCTTTGCACCCGGCTTTGACTGAACTATGAACTCCTCGCTATCCAATATAAAGGAGGATTAATGCTGAACTCAAAGCGTGTATCAGGAAGTACGAACCCATAAGTGGTTTTCCTAATGAAACCAACTCGATCTGCTAACCGTCGGACGACGTCTTTATCCAAGGGTGAGTCCTTTATAGTTGCCACCCCATATACTGCCAGACATTGAAGCCACTTTTCAAGTACTAAAAAGAATTGTATTCGTTAAACATCTGCTGACACTATAAACAGCCAGCTCACCTTCGTCGTTGTTTATGACATCTTCAAACTGGAAAACATTCGCCACCTTGTCGAAATCCGCTCCGCGCCAATGGACTGCCTTTGGTCGATAAAACTCAGCCAAGTATCTGCTTCGCCTACCGGCGCTAAAATCTCGTTCTCTTAGCCACTTCAAGTCATACGTTGAAGAATGCTGATCACTCCACTTCACTTGGATTGTCTTTTCCGACTTGTCCGCCTGCGTGGAAACCAATACCGAGTCAAAATGTGATTGTATCTATATTAGAAACGAAAATACATCACCGACTACAATTCCATACCGAAATATCTTGCACTTTCACTTTTGTGTCAAACGCGTCCCAGTCGATTCGCCGACTCTGTGAACTCTGATGAAAGCACTGGGGGCAACGACAGTTGTCACGTAACCAAACGCCGGGAAATTTCATTGCATTTGCATCGCCTTCCTCCCGCACTACGATGTATCTATCGCTCTCAACAAATGCACTGATTAATCGCTTGTGCATGACGTGCACTGCATTTGGATGTTGAAAACATCTTTTAACGCGAACTACGGAACAAATCGGCCTGGAGAACATGGGCGGCGCTGAGACCTGAGAGTTTGATTCGTGAATGCCAAACGTCAACTGAGCCACAGAGCGTGTATAGCGATTGCTCTAGCTGGTTACGCCAAAAATAGCCGCACTACACGATATGTTGGACTTTGATACCGGTAGCGCGGCAACAAGTTGCCCGCGGTACTCGAACGTCACGAGAAAGTGAATCAGGCTGATAAGATAACAGCGAGTGAGTGTGGCGGGTGATGCGAGTATGTAGTAAACATGCTTTGCTATGAAAATAAACAGAGCAGTGGATTTAAATGACAATCAGAAGTGGCGGTCGGATGTGGTACTTGAGGATTGGCTACATTTATTGTTCCCGTTTGTATGGGGCAATTATTTAAATTGACAGTTTTTTGCGTGTGCTGCAAAATTATTAGTGGGATTAGTTATATAATTTGATGGCATTTATTTTTTTATTATTGTGTTGTGCGTAGCTATGTCACATTGAACAGCTTTAAGCTTTTTGAATGTGTTTTTGACCCGACGCCGACGGAAGCTGAAAATAAATGCAAAACATGTTTTGTTCAGTTTTCGTTGCAGGCAAGTAGGCTAAATTAGCAATGCAAATAAAGTTACAGGTCTTTTACATTTCCATTGTAGCAAGGGTAGGTACGATATGGATTTGTTGTGATCTATTAACATATGCATTTATTTATGTATTTTACTACAACTATCTATAATATTTTTATTAATTTTTATGAGCTATTTAAGATTTCTTCAACATTTTTCTTTTAATTGAATTTTGGGAGCGGGTCGAAATTCTGCTTTCAAAATTAGGCTTTGCAAAATTCTGCCTTTTAACACAAAAATTCTGCTTTTCAAAATTCTGATTTTTTCTGTTGTCTTAAAAAATTCTGATTTTTAAAATTCCGACAGGCAATATTTTAATAAAAAATAATTAATAATTCTCGAAGCAATTTTCTAGTGATTTTCCGCCTTTCATTCTGACTATAAATAGTACGTAGGTATATACTGACTTTTACATATTTGCAATTTCAGCTTCGGAATATTTTTCAACGACTGGCAAGATGTACATTGGTCTGCAAATTGCAGTTTGACTTTTAACCCCATATGTAGGTTCTTGGATTATTTTTTTTAATAATTTTTTTTTGTCGTAAAAGGATTTTTGAACTGCGGTATGTGTGTGGCTTGATACACGTCATTGAGAAAAGAGGGGATTTTAATAACCGTATTCTTGATATATTATGAAATAACAATAATTTATTCGCTCTGTGCTAGTTTCGGTAGAATAATACAATCGGATTGTGATAGCTGAAGTAAGATATTTACATTCGAGACTGTAATCTATCTAGATAACGCTGGAAGACAGCATCGATGGTTGTTCCATATCGTGTTGTTGAAATTTTCCGGTTGGAGTTCATTTGAAGATTAAATTTATCTTGCATAAAATCAATAAATGGTTGAGCTACATCAATTGTTATACAGTAAATGAAAGTGTCATTGGAATTTCATTCGGCTTGCATTGCATATTGTAGAGGTGCTGGTCTACGACATTTTTGTTAGTTGTTGTCCAGCTGTACCTGGTAATTCACGAAAGATTTGGCACTCGAGATGTCCGTCACATTGATGAAATGTGAGACCATCATATATGAAAAACATGCTTTATTTCACATAAACAAAAAGTTGAAATTATTATGCCCCAGCTCATAAATGTATGTAATGATAAAAATAATGTATGCAATGATAAAACACCGTGACGCATTTCCGTCCCGCAAGTTAAATGTATGAAACTATTCCACCATATTCCAACAACGCGCGCTTAGATGTTTACACATCAAAAATCACCGTCTCGCCAACTTGTAATGCTACACAAAATTCAAGAACACTCTGCGTTGTGATTCTGCAACTTCGAGGCTAGGCTAGAGCGCGTTTCAAATCAACGAGTGAGGCATTGGACTAAGAGAGAAACATTACAAAAAATGTTTCTTTTTTAGCATTTTGATAAAATACTTAATTATGAATTAAAGCATATTTATTTTAATAGACGTCACAACAGAACTCAGAAATCCATAGTAATACAAGTGGTCAAGCCCTGAGTCCAACAAAGAAGAGATCGAAAAGCCCCATAAACGGCAATATCAAAACAAGTCACTTGGATAAAAATTTGTTTGGTTATTTACTGGAGACAGACACTTATTCACATTTTCTTTATTCCTTGAAATGATCTTTTACCTCAATCGAAATTTTGTTGCTCAGATGCATAAACATGAGCCTAAGTGTCTACGTTTGATAATTGACTCACACCAAAAGAAATAAAATCAGATTCGATCGCATATACGATACGTATTCCAAACTAATTAGGTCTTCATTTCGTACCACTTGGCGTGGAACAGAGCACCCCTGCGTGCACCTCTACTTATTACCTCCATGACAGGATGAGCATGGTGTTCGTGTCGTTGCATAATGATCTCGAAAAATGACAGATCACTGTTTGTGTTTCCTGAAACACAGTGATAATGATCTTCGCTGCGTTGTCTGTGAGCAACAACGTGCTGGTGTGACTACAAATACAAATTACCGAAGAAAGACATTCAGGCTGTTCCCTTCCCCAGACGGATGATGCAACTCCGGAGAAGAGACGCAATATCAACTCTATACTACAACAGCCAACAGATAGCTATGATAACATTCGGACCTATTTTCGAGTGTTCTGTTTATTTTTCCTTTCCACAGCCAAGATTGCGTTTGTTTTGAGAAACTACTTGTAGCGACGAGGATGAGCCGATCCATTGTTGGGAATCTTGTATGTTTATAGTGCAGCATCGTGGAATAAAAATCGAACAATAATACACAGAGGCAAACAAATGCCACCGCTCGAGCAGGCACTGGAGATATAAACAAAATAAAGCCTCGCAATGACATCCCAATCGCAATGTTAGCGGAGAACATTATACCACACGCACTAGCTCCAGCCGTTCCTGGTTCGCTGTTCGCATCCTCCGATATCGACTGTATTGGATATTTATTTTATGTGGGAATCAACAGAGATTTAGTACGACGGGCGCATCACTGTCGACCGCGCTGAGTGTATCTCTTGTCAATCCATAGACAATCGACAGTCCCTTGGCAGGTCTTAGTCCATATATGAGCATCGCAACAAATTTCATTTGCTTTGAGCAAAAAAACAAATAAATACTCGTATCTCGAACAATAAACATTCAGCCAAGACGGAGGTGGGTATATTCTCATGCGGGCCGTGGTCTTCGTGTATATCTTCAAGCGATTCCCTGGACCATATTGGATGGACTGAAGCTTATACGATTGCCATCTATGAACGGCCGATCCGATGGCTTGCCCTGAGATATTGGCTGTGACTGGTCCTGACGTTGGTTCCGATGTGAGCCACGCCATATATGTAGATCTGGGAAGGCATTTTCATACTCTACGCACCGCAGACAACATTCCTTGCGTAGATCACTTGCATTCCCCGCAATAAGACCTAAACAATGCTGCAGCGGCTTGGAGCGGCAAAAACGCGTTTCGATACGTTCGGCAATTTTAATTCGTTTCACAGGTACTTCAGGAACCAGTCTGAGCTGCACTGGTGATGCGTGATGCTATACTGCATCGACGACGCACGGCGGCAATAAAAATTCTGCTCACATGTGACAACGATTTGTACTCAGGCTCCTTTTATGGTCTCAATCGCGCAGTGATTTCTTCATGGACAATACGACGTTTTTGCTTGTGTCCCGTCCTGGGCAAATTTATTGATGATTTATTCCAAATAACGTAATAAAAGATTACGGGATATTTATCGATCGTTGTACGGATGGATATCGCGGCGGCAACGGCAAGCAGTATATGACTTAATGTGGATGCAGGCTGAAAGAGTTTACCTTTGACTGGCGAGCCATGAGCATGACATGCCTCATGGAATAGGAATACAATAAACACATATGAGTTGTATCGGGTCTACATGTCCGTATTTACATCTTCCATTTAAGAGTACATATTAATGAGAATCATATATTTCGAACTATAGTCATGGATCGGACTTTGGCTGCCTGAGAGTATATTATGGAAATCAGTCTTGGGTGAGGGTTTGCCATTGTTTAGTATTTATTTTAAAATCAATCTCAAGAAACTCAAAGAAATACGAGGCATTTTTAAATTTCTCACGTGGTCAACAATGATCTGACTTTGTGGTATACGTGTATATTTTATGGGAGCGGATCGAAATGCTGGTTACAAAATGCAGCTTTGCAAACTTCGGTCTTCTCACACAAAAACCTACTTTCGGAAATTCTTCTTTTGTTTAGGCCTGCTTTTCAAATTTGAAGCAAAAAATGCTTCCTAACGAACAAGTTAAAAAAATAAAAAAACAATCAACATTAAATTATGTAAATATAAATATAAAAAAAAAAAATAATAAAACAACAACTATTGAAAAGAAAATCTTAAATTGAATAAAAAAAATATATTGGGGCATATTCATAGTTATAATATAAAACTAACTAAACTCGAATCTAAAGTTAACCCACAGGTAAAACACAGCTGCTATTCATAAAGAATTTGGCAGCTTTGTTTAATTAGATCCGAGTCTAAAATTATAAAAATGCAGATGAGCGGCAAAGAAAATATTAAAAGAGCAAGAGAACAAAACTGGTCGGAAGTCGGAAGCAGAAAAAAAAGTTTTGCGTGAGTTTGGTGGCTTAATTAGTACTATTTTTTTTTCTAATTAAGTTTACCTTATTAACACATTAACAAAATATAAAATATTTCCAGTTGTTTAATTGAATTGGGGACTTATCTGTCTCACTCATGTCCGTATAGGTTGTGACATTATGTCCTTAACAGATCACGAAAATTACGTTATGGGACACATAAAAATGTAAGTTTTAAGCTGTGACAACAGTTGCTGTCAAAATACGAAAGCTAATATCGGTTGTCGATTGATAAATTGCATACAGCCAGCAGCTATATTGCAAGCAAAGCATTATGTGGAACGTGACGTTATAATTATAATGACAACAAGGCAAAGTGTGACCGACGCTACCGTTCTATCATTTTTAATTATTTTTTTCGATATATTTAACTTTCTCCGTTACGTAGTAAGAGAAAGATACCTATTGGTTTCGTAAAAATTCGAACTCGAGATTTTAATCAATTCTGATAGAGGAACTCAAAAAAGTGGGTCGCAGAATTCTGTCCGGTCTGTCCGTCCTTCCACGGGCCTACAGCCTAAACGATTACGTTCAAACCTCGGATTTGGAGTTTTTGGGCTTACCGTTCGAGGTGTTTTTTTTTTAAGGTAACCTCAATATTAATGGTACATCCCATAAAAAATGTTCGTACCAGTTTGATTTGATCGAAAACGGCTCTAACGATTTCAACCAAAGCTGCATACTCTGAAAGTCAGTCAGACTCGCATTAAACGAGAAAATTTCGTGAGACCCAGTCGTGCATTTTCTTTTTTTAGCAACCAGTTAATTGCAAATTTTATGTTCAAATATACAACGTATGAACTTTAGCAGCTGGTAGTGGTACGATTATTAGACTGCTGCAGCGTATCAGGACAAAACGAACAAAAAAGAACAAATACATTGACAATGACAATTTAGGGGAAACCGGGGCTATTTGCCATTAGCAGCAAGTTGACTGACTGTCATTAATCTTAAAGAGAAGAGTTGAAATGCATTTTTCCGTTCTTTTTTTTTACACTCTATACAGATCCCGCTTTTTAGTCTCCTGTTGTCTCTCTATTCAAGAAATTTTAAGGAAAACCGTTTTTTGTCCTACCGTAACCTTTTCTTCTCCTATTTTCCTCTTACCGGCCGTTTTTGAAGGTCTCGAGCAGATTTATTTTTGGATATACTTATACATAATATATTATATGTATGCGTTGCCCATTCAAGTGTTTAATTTTTCATTACTTTCAGTTTTTTGTTCAACTTACTCCGGTACCGTGCTCTAACAAAACTAAGAAAAAATTTCATCACGTTGGTTTTTTTTTAATTGAACAACTTGTTTAAGAAATACCAAAGGATACTTTAAAGAAGATGTAGTGACAAAAAAGAGAACAAACCGCCAGTAAAAGGGAGACTTGTTCCCTTTAAAAGGGATGTTCTCGGGATGTACTCAAACAACACCATTAACTTTAAACAAACAATTTTCAACTGCCAGCACAACAAAGAGCACAACATTTGCATTCACTTCACCATCGCACCATCTACACGTAGGATTACTATAACTTTGCATAGCAAAGCTATCATAATCCCGATTTCTAATTGGAGGTACTCTACCGAAATCCGATATAACCATCGCCGTTCTGCCAATACAATGCATTCCGTTTCAATTTTAAGCCATTGTTATGAACCATTAAAGCCAAGCGGATTAACTATTTCATTCAATGTCAAATTCCAAATTCCATCATCAGTGGCATGGGATGCGGCTGGATCCAACACAGCTCCGACGTCTTTGTGTGAACAAATTCCCAAATAGTCCAGCCAAATTGAATTATCATCTATCGTAATGATAGCGAATAGAGATGTATAGGTATGGCTGACTCTTTTCCGTCGCACAATGCGAAAATGAGACACCGACCGGAGAGGAATCTTTCGGATTTCTTGCGATTCCGATGGCGTAGATGCGAAGAATCTTCGCCGTACTGCGGCAGAGTAGCTGTGCGCTCCACTCCACCCACAGCCAGCAACGAAAACGTTACTGCGAAGAATCTTGTTCAATCGAATGGAATGCTCTTAAAAAAAATTCCTCTAACAAATGCACGTCATGTAGTCTGGGAAATTTTATCAGAAAACTTCGCCTTGCGGATTGCCGGATCGGGAATTGAAAACGAATCCCTGCCGCCGGCCGCCCAGGTATGGGAGTCACGTAATTGATGGAACACACCAACAGACAGCAAGGGCAGGCGATATGCCGTGGAATGATGAGTTTTCTTTTCCCGCCCGTGCAGGCTTGTTTGGTTTCTTGTTTTTTTTTTTATTTTTCTATTTCAGTTGTGCTGCTCTTTTTCGAAATTGGCTCGAAGTGAACGAGTGTGCACATAGTGTGCATACCTACATAAATACAGGTACCTACTACATGAAAGCGAAAACCCTTTTTGGATGGCGCGACTGGTGAGGAAATGTTTGGCCAAAAGCGTTATTAAGGACGTTGTAAAAATCCGTAAACTTTCGTCTGATGACGTGACGAGCAAAAAGAAAATTAAGAAAGACGTCTGCCGCACCTCCTCGGATATCTTGTCAGTGTGGTCGGACCACGTAGAGCCACACAAAAAGAGGTGTGAAGAGGAAATGCGGTTAAATCTACTCGCTTCGACAAAACACTGGATGTGGCAACAGAAACAACACCTAATGGAATCAACAGCACCATTCACCAACATTGATTCAAACGGCAGAATAGGATGCCTGATGCCTGCTAGTTGCCACTTGCCACCACGTCGCCGACAAAAGAGGGCGGATCGGTGGAGCTTGGAGCTTGGAGCATCCTCGGATTGCTTATCCGCCAGACCGGAACTTTCTTCTTGTTTGTAAATAAAATACTCCCGCCCGACCAGGATGGAGATAGGGAATCTGTTAAAATTATTTATGTGAACCTTTTAGCATTGGGAAATGGGAACCATGGCAACACATATGGTGGAGTGTGGGTTGATATGGTGCAAGCAAGGACTTTCGAGCAGAGTTGCTTGTGTGCTCAACATGGTTGCAACGACGACGATGGGTTTCTTAGCCAAACGAGCACAAAACGAACAATGTTGTTCTGTTGTTATCTTCTGCTCAGGGTAATTCCTGGGTGGACGTATGGAGTCTACCGAGTGCTCTGCACGGAAGCATGTTTCAGATTAACAGGGAATTAAAAGTTATCTCTTGAATTTATCATTATTGCTGGGCTCATGGTGACACCATTAAGGGTGTGTTTACCTAATGGAAAATCTGGTTTACATTGAAACTAATATGGTGGGCTCCGTATCGAGGGGGGTTTGGATGTAACCAAGAATAAACAATGCTATTAAAATATTGACGACGGTGATTGGCTGACGTTTTCGATAAAATCAACATCCAGGTTGTATCGGCAGGGTGCTCCGACTTCCTAATTAGTACGCTGAAATGCCACGTAATTAAATATGGACTACGTACATCGGGACAGTAAGCAAAAGCTTTGCTCATACTATGTGCACAACAAGGGTATGGTATAGGAGAACGAGCTGCTTTAAAAAAAAACTCTCATCATAATTTCAAACTTTAACTTTAATGGGTTCGTTCGGGTCCTTTTTTGCGAACGTAAAATTATTGAAAACTGTAGTTTCGCTGGTGGTCGAAAATCGACGCTACCTTTTATATGTATACCTACCTACCTACCTACCTACTTAAAAAACTTACCAAAATTTTTGATGATTATCCCTCTAATCCTTAATTTTTTGATTTGAGTCCCTAAATCAGTATAGACAAATATTCACTCGAGAAGAACGAATTTAAAGTCTTATATTTAATTTGGTAAAGTTTACACCCTGTACAGGTAAAGTTATGCATACCTCCTTGAGGCAGGTCGTCAGAGCAATAAAAACCGGACAGAGTGGTATACAAATTTAATAAATTTTATGTATAGAAAATAATAACAAAAAACAAATTTGAAATGAGAGAAAATGCGTTGGTATTTCTAATGAAGTCGAATTTGGACCGCTACTTGCATTGACTGCAGAAATGATCCCATCACCAAGGAATTACTATTTAGGAAATCGTCTTAGGCAAATGAACTTGAGGCAGTCCTACGCCTTGACATCGTGTAAATATCTGAATAAAAACACTTGAATCAGTAAAGACGAGAACTATGTAAATAAACAAATAAAATATTGGCTAACTGCCTCTATACCCGCCTCTAGACGAGCGCAAGCGCACCGACATATTTTAGAAGTAAAAATAAATCAAAACCCTAAAGGACTAGGACTATTCACATGAGAGCGAGCGAACGGATTGCTGAAATGCGAACAAACCACTGTTGATGCATTTATGAACAGAAAATTGTACATTTGACTATTATAAGAGGAGGATATTTAAATTATTCCATCAAAATGTATTAAGAAAACAGTTTAAATACCGAAATTTCGAATTGCAAACATATTGCAGCGAACGAATACACTCTTGGCGCGAATTGTCAAAGCTTATTCACAATCCACATCATTCAATACGCGTTCCATAAACTAGCGAATAAAACATTCGTTCGAACTTAACCTCAAACTTGAAATGTCATAGAGACAAGTGACGGCGACTGTCATTGGATTCGTAGGTAACTATCTGCGACCAAATTAAATGTATTAAATGTGAATGGACTGTCAAAATTTGCGAATATTCGTTCGTTCGTAGGTAGTTGGTCGCTCTCATGGAGAATGATCCCTCAAACTTATTTATTATAATGTAGTTAACACTAACCTACTCATCGATATATTTTTCAACCCTCTCTTATGAAAATTGTTTATATTTTTTGTTTTTGATAGTAAACGTAAAAAAATAAGTTATTTCAGTGCTTTGTGGGCAACTTCGCATTCGAGCTACTATTATTGTTGCAGATTCAAAAAAATAAATGTATTTACACGAGCTATGACTTATAATGAATATCCTGTGTTCCTGTCTTGAGGCATCCGGAATCGTTAGAGGGTTAAAGCGAAAAAGCGACATAGTTGTTCCTGAACTGGCAGACCAGCAGTCATCCTTTTTTTGTAACTTAATTTCAACTATAGAAGTTTGGAGATGGCCTTATTTGGGTTTATTGAGGCATAAAGTGAGATCTCCAACCCTTAAATATAGAAGCTAGGTATAAGCCTATGTCCCTAAAATATTTCCAATTAAAATTATTTTTGGCCATTTAAAAAAGGAGCAATTGAGAGATTTATCAATTTGGATGTAGAAACCATTTATGGCTGCACATCAAAATTACCTAAACACATCAGCGCTGATGTCATTTGAACAACACTAATTCTTGTACAGTACGAACTAAACTCGCCGAAACGATCTGAATTGATGCCGCTATGCCCTAGTTGTTCGTTAATATTAATATAATATTTCCGTTAATATTGATGGCGTGTATTCTAAGCCAAAAATGGGATATGTCACATAATTATTATTGTATAATTTGCCGACAAGTTAACAGATGTACAAAAATACAATCTAAATAAGTCATAGCCCACGTTCATTTCAATGGTGAATATATAATATTAGTAATTAGGTATTCCAAAAATAAGTAATTTATGGGCCTGAAGATCCAGTAAATCAACATCTGTTTAGAGCCTCCAAAAATGGTGGCGATTAGGTATGTAGTTAGCGCATCTCGCTGAGAACTTCTGACAAAAGATTGTGGGCTTCAACTTGTTTTATATAATATTTGTGTATCTATACCTACCAACAATGTATATGGGATATTGCCTGTTTTGAGTCAATAAATTTAAAAGACTTTGTAAGAATATTACACCAAATTCAGACACCACACGTTTGATCCGAGAGTTTTAACTTGATTTTGTAACAACAAAAAGAACAGATATTCACCCACGGCATTCCGTATTATTGCTGAAAATAAAAGTGTGTATAGTACAGGAGCCCAAAACCAAATATAAACATTTCTTCGGCTTTTTACCTCCCTTCAAGCTTAATAGTGAACTTCTTAACCAGTCTGTCGAATCGATGAAGTTGATGATGTTATCGCTTTTGAAGCCGAGAGGACAATTTCGTTCTTCACATGTCCCAGCGGAGGATACCATTCCTACGCAGATGATACACAAATAGCGGAGCCACATCTGACAAATTCATCGGCTCTTTCGTTTCCGTCTAGATTCTTAGGGCCTAGAACCCTGATAGGTGTGATCTTTAAGCGGTGACTTAAGACTCTCCTGTGCCAGTGTACAACAAGCTCGAATGTAGACGTTGTCAAGAAACTTAAAGGCCGTCGATCCTTTTGTATCATCAGGGCATCCTTTTACGCAGTAGAGTCTGCACGCCTCCCTGGTTGCGAGAACGTCTGGTGATGGCTGCGTGAGGGAGGCGGAAATATGTGGATGTATTTTATTATTTTGATCTCTTCATTCGGATTTGATCGTCAGGCTCCCGAGGTTAAAATTCCAGCTGTTCTTTGATTTTGATCAATTTGACGATGTGGCTTTACTTAGAGCAGGCCACCATACCAGGGATTCAAAAGCCGACATATACCACCGCTGTGTACAACAAAAAAAACATTATTAGTTAAACTCCCGCCAATTTTCGCCAAAAGTTGCGCACTTGAAATTCATTGTTAGGCTTCCATTGAAGTACAGGGGCGAGAGAAACTCGTATAAATATTTCGAAATTTCGGTTATAGAGGTCGATATTGTTCTATTGGCCAATGGAGCCTGAAGACTGAAGGCTTGGTGGTGAAACATCAATTGAATTTTATTTAGATTGATGCTAAGACCACACCTTGTGGCAACTACTGTTTAAAAAATATTTTTTAAGAATCAATACCTCAAAACTTAGAAATCACGCCTTAAACCACACCCTGAAAATGTTAAAATTTGGCACAAAGTGCTCATGACGCCTGATAAACAGGAATTTTCACTTCAAAGCACCGTTTCTTTGTCATGCAGTAATTTTTCTGTGTTACTACTTTAGAGTAGGTACTTAAAATGTGTATTTTTTTTTATTTTTCAAAACTAGGTACACTATTCCACTCAGTCGTTTAATTCAAAACTCATTTATTCCCATATAAACTGAATTCCGCACCAAACCTCTTCTTTTCCAATGGCATTAAAAGACTCGAATTTTTTTTATTTTGGGAATATTCATTGTTAAACTAATTTATACTTCGGTATAAAGACTGAAACTTTTGAAGTTATTTTTTATTTGTTTTTCTTTTTCCCCCGTTTTTGTTTAAGTAATTTAAATACATTGCTGTGACGCTATTATTAAGTTTTTTAATAACTAATAACATTTTTTATTATCCAGTTTTGTAGACCGTTGATATTTAATGTTTTAAGTTTTTTTTTTTTTTTTTTGCATATTTAAAATTTTCTTTTAAATAAAACAAAATGAATTATATCGATAAAAAGTTTTCTTTCTTTTCAAAACTGCTCTATACGTAAATAGGTTGAATCAAAAGTCAACTATAATTAGCAATCGTAATCGTAATTTTCAAAACACTTCTTTTCAGTATTAAATTGATTTTTTAGGTTAAAAAACCATAAGAAATAGATAAAGATCATTTCAAACTTGCAATGTAGCCTTCAAACCAATCGCTTATATCATTTTAGTAGCTTTTAGCAGTTTTTTTCGTTTTACTCGAAATTCCCAAAAGTAGAAAAGAAAGTTTTGAAATTATGCCTCTCCGATTTCTAACCGTCACACTAAATATTTTCTAGCTCACAATATGCAATTTTGCATGGAAAGATTCGCCATTGTGAGTTCGAAAAAATTATCCCGGACACTAGAAATTATTAGTACCGCGGACAGTGTATACTCAATTAGACAGCAGTGGATTCAAAGCTAGTAATAAATGGAGCAATTTCAATATCATCTTGAAAATGGAATCAAAAACCTATTTTCTATAGCTATTTAGCAAATGGCTAGTTAAACAAAGATCCACACCAAGAAGGCACATTAAAGTTCTAAATGGAGTTTTATCAAAACGACACAAGTCTTTAATCCTATAGTTATGAGCCGAATGTGTTTTAAAGTTAAAAAATTTCTTCTTAATCCAGGCTTACATGTTGAGGTAATAGCTATCGCAATGAAACAATAATATAAATTATTAAGTCTTCAATAACCAATAATTACTAAAATCTAAGAAATTGTAACAAAAATATATTTTAATGGAGATGTGTTGTTTTGACCAAACGATATTTATTTCAGTCTGTAGATTAGTATTCCAGTTACCAAAATTATCACTAACTTAGATGGAGCAAATATTTGCTTCAAAAATTTCTTTCAAAATAATATACGACTTCGGTTGCAAATATATATTGAAATTGCACTTATAGGTAAAGGCCATTTTATAAAATATAATTTGGACTCTTAGAGGTGGAAAAAGATTTACTTACAGGTCCACTAAATCGGTCCCACTTCGACGGGTTCGACTGTAATAGCAGTCCATTGCAATTGTTCGAAAAGTGCGGTAGATATATTTTTTATTGCATTTCTTTTAAATGGTAGATACCTGATTATTTAAATCGATTTATTCTTCTTCTTATCTGCATCAATTGAATTTTATTTGCTAAAACCAAATATATACACGACATCTATAAATACCAAATTTTAAATAAGTACTGTTTACGTCTGCCCCTATACCTAGTGCGTGTGTAAATAAATTCAAATTTATACATCCTTTTAATTCGATTAAAAACAAATAGCGATGCAGGGGGTATAGCAAATCAAATATATATTCACATTTCATACCCTCCCACTCAATATCCTTCAGAATTGCGTCTGACATTATCTCCTTCAGCTGACAAAGTCAAACTGACATATTCGTCTGTCCTCTTATTTTATATCCTCTTCTCTGCCAACAAACTGCCATGAATACCCAAAATTCCACTGAAAAATGACCTCTGATCACTTAACTACCCCTCCTGGTCGGCGAATCATGTAGCCATATCTACCCCAGTAGCTATTTTGCGCCATGAAATAAAGTAGCTTATATATCTTTCTACTGATGGTTTGAGTGGACAAATCCGTCAGGTTGTCTTATCAAATCAATTTATAAAAGAAAACCGAACAAAAAATTGAGCAGAATCAACAAAAACCCCAAAACTGACAAAATTTGGAAAATAATGAGGACTGCCACCCTCACCAAGATGACTTGAAGCAGAAACACAAAACCGACAGAGCGAGAAAGAGATATTGAAACAGGAAGTGGGGGTGTTTCACCTTATGTGTAAACATAGGCGGGGGGTAAATTTCAGATTTTTATCCACATCACTTTGCATCGGCATATAGAGCTTTTTCGTTCGCAGTGAGTGTGCGTTTGTGTATAGGTATCCTTTAGATGGAAGTCTTGGATGCAAGTGTTCCTAGCCAGGAAATGCCTCTGGCTAGAACGATTTATCATTTTAATTTGAAATTCTGAATAATGTCCGTTGTAAGTCATTAAAATCCCAGGGGACTTTGCCGCAGAAAAAAAGTTCCACACCCAAAGGGGGATGGAAGCTAGTTAATGGGTATGTTGGAGTCTTTATCTTTGAGCAGGCATGTTGAGGTTTTTTTTTTGTAGTTTCTGTCACTACAAGTTATAGAAAGATGTGAAGAAAATATTATTCGGAAATATATGAAAGGCTGAGTTTATCAATTCACAGGGCAACCTGTGACGGGCTTTAATTGCCAACATGTGCTATTTTTTCAAGAAATGCGAGTTATAATAAGTATGATGAGCAAATACTAGGTATAAAGGATTTAGGTCAGGCGTAGGTAGGCTTTGGTGCTACTTATAAAGAGCTCCATTTACGTTCAGCCTCGTCCAAACGTATAGAACCATTAATCATAAGCGGAATAGATTGTGAGGCACGCCATCAGGTTGGGCTACCCAGCAAACGATTTCTGCAGAAGCTGCATGGCATGATGGGGGAGGAAATGGTTCTTCAACTCCTCTGCATGTACCAAGTTCTCCCAACTGGAAGAAGACTATATTTGGGGAGTATCTCTTCTTCAATCTCGTCGAACTGGCTAATATAAGCATCAGAATTCTCCAGCGTATTATACCAAGCTTCTTTTGATATACAATAAGTAACTTTAAGGTCGCTGTGCCGTCTTAACCTAAGCCGCCCCCAACATAACTGTCTTGTTTTAATAAAGAATGATTCATCCTCCTTTTCCTGAAAATTTAGCATTAATGTATTGTAAAAGGAAATGAATAAAATCAGGATTCTCGTTTTCGCCAGACATTTTCCTCGATCACACAAATTGTTGCTCTTTCGCCTCTATTTTTACTTGAAGTGGGAATTTACCCGAGGTCTCGTGTGGAAAAACCTCCAACCGAACAAAAATTGGGAGACCCAAAAAGAATGTGGGGGTTCTTAGGGCCTATAGTTGACAAAAATTCAGGAGGCCCCAGAAAGTTAAATTGCACCAAAAAATTTAGTAAATTTTTGTTGTCTTAATTAATATTTACTTTGAGGGCTTATTTCTTGGGACTTTTTTTCCTTTTAGTGGCTTGAGAATTGATGCTTTTATTTGGTAAACCACTGCCCTCCAGTTCGTAGCAGAAATACTCGCTTGAACAAACAACGTCAGGTACATCATATAAATGAGGTTCCCTGTGCCTCACCACTTTTTGAAATGCAAACCGCCAAAGGGAGAATGTAAGAAATTTTCAAAATAGAACATTTTAATTATAGTGTCTTTGTGTTCATCTATTTCCTTTTATGAACTTGGTTCAAATTATGGATGAGATTTTGCTTTTAACATTTTCTAACCAAACACTGCACATTTGAAATTTCAAATGCGGTTCTTCAGCACCACTCTTACATGCAAAGTATGCCGATGCCGACAACAACTCAAATTTATTTGCGGTACTCACGCGTCAATCTTTCCACTCAAAATACTCCTCTGAGATGTTAACCACATACGTATGTATATAGCTATCTCGACAATCCAATAGTTTATGAGAAATTTTATATATGAAATGCGAAAGGAAAAAAGAAGAGGAGAAAAGTCAAGGATAACCGTGGAGACGGTTCTCTCTTGCGGTGATTTTACACATATGGTTATGATGTAAGCGTATGTTACGGCAAGTGGATAACATTCCTAATTTCATGGGATAAATCATTCATGGCTAGACAGTAACCTTCCCGTTTACGCTTCCGCCCTCACAGTTGGCTCATTTCCCTTAGGATATGCTGACCTTAATGGCAGCACTCTCACTAGCTTTCGCTTGGATGAATGCATATCCATGGTGACGATGGACCAGGAGCCAGGACCCTCTACATGGCGCTGTCCATCTTTTGAATCAATTCAATGGCGTAGGGGGCGGCAGTGACGCAAACTGTTTGCCTAGTGCCCGAATTCAAAAGCATAGCAACACGTGTATTTGCGTAGCGCACTGGGGTGAAATTAATTTTTTAATAATTTCTGGCAATAAATTTGCAGTTGAACAGACTGCTGGCATGAAACATATGTACAGAGAGATGTGCCTTTTTCTATACGGCCGGCGATGATGTTGGTGCTGATGATGGTGTGGCCCGACGGCGTCGCGCAGAAGGATATTTTCAGCAAACAGCAACAGCACAAGGGTTAGACGAGTTTTGGTTCTGGGTTCCGTAAAGCAATTTACCTTTGTGCATTCGTGATGGAAGTAGGAAATGCCTTTGTTCTGTGTGTACAAACAAATATGACGCGTTATCACAAAGGCCGGGATTTGAACGGATGGGTGATGGCTTTAGCGAGTATATCTAATAGGAAATCCGCTTCTTGAGCACTTTTGTTTGTTTTGTCTTAGTCGGGGGAGCTGTTTGCTGTCTGTTCTATCGCAATTGGGGGTGAATGTTAAATACAAGTAGGTAGGTAGTACTGTGAAGGGTGGCTGTGTGTGGGTCTTTATGAAAATAAGCTTAACTAATCAACGTCATATCGAGTTTAACTGGGCGTTTCGTATTCTCTGGCATTGATTAAAAATTTAGGATGTGATGATGCAAATATATCACTGCACCTTCGTCTTTACCTACCTTCTACAAAATATTTAGGTATCACTAAGCTATATGGGTTGCTTAAGGATTTTGGAAATGTGTTTGTTTTTTATTTATTCAAGCAGGGCGAAACTGCAACATATTCTTGAGAGTGCTCACAAGTAGACCTGAAAATGATTTACACCATTAAGTGTACGGGGCTGGATATTCCCCTCTCTGTGTCAATCTTAAATATGCCTACCTTATTTGAAGTGAATATTGAAAAATACTTATTCCATTTCAAAAAGATTCTTTATTCTTACTCAGAATTTTTAGTAATTTCTTTACAAATCAATTTAGCACTCTTTTTGGAAACACGAACCATGTCTTCCTAAGTTAGGTATTATTTTCAAGGGGAAAGGCCGTCATAGGGATGGCACTTGGTTATCAAATCAGTTAGGTACTGGTCAAACACATACCTACAGCTAGACTTCGGAATGATTTGATAAACTCTTACAACAGGACTGAAAATGGAAGCAAATGCAGCTGGGGTTAATTGTTTGCTTAATTGATTGTTGTCATATAACACTCTAAATATAGCTGGGAAGTTACCAACTGACTATAAAGATTAATATAGAGAAAACAAACCCCAAGACGATAGTAAAGAAACACAAATCGTTAACTAAAATCGTGTCGGAAATCTTAGTACCTGAGATTTCCTAAATTTTGAGCTCATTTTTTTTTACTGACACCTGAAAGGTTGCAAATTATATATTTATTTATTTAATTATGTCCACCAAATGAGTACATCTACTGTTCTCGCTAGATTACTTAATACAAAAATATACTTAAAAACGACCAGCAAAGCCTAACATAAGAATTAATTTATTTTTAAATGATTCCCTTCCAAGATGAAAATCAAATATAATAGAATAATTATTGGATTCCCTAAGACATCTAGAAACTGGTTCATTGTATCCATAATTAACTCTATGATAAGGTACATAAAATAAAAGACGATTTCTAAGAGCTCTCGAAGGAGCATAAAATCCAATTAAAGATAATAGGAAAGGGCAATCGATATAACCATTTATCAAATCACAAATAAACATAATTGAAAAATATTGCCTACGTTTAAAAATAGTTAAGATACCAAATAATTTGCACCTCTTCTCGTAAGATGGCATTTCAATGTTCGATCGCAGTCTACGAAAGGCTACTCTAGTAAGACGCTTTTGGATTTTTTCTATTCTAATAGAATGTATGTACTTCATAAAGTGGATTCCATGCTATACTGCAGTACTCAAGATGAGATCGGACAAATGCAAAGAATTAACATTTAAGAGTAGGTATGTGGATCTTGAAAGTCCTTCGAGTTCCGCAATATGAAACCTAACATCTGATTACCTTTGGCAACCAAAGACTCAATTTGCTTGCAAAAGCTAAGTTTTGGCTCAAAAATTACTCCAAGAGGGGTATTATGGATTATGTACGTAAAGTGTATTGGAGAGAGGTTACGATAGAAAGAAAGGCTTTGACATTTAGAGACATTGAGATGAAGATCATTATTGTGACACCATATTGAAAGTCGTTCAACATCCTCTTGTAAAAGAGTACAATCGTGAACTGAAGTAAAATTATGTTTACTTCTGACGTGCGTATTAACATACCGGCAATAAGTTGATTCAAAATGATTAAGCATCAGAGTTTCTCATTACTAAAAACTTGACGCTGCCTAAAAAGTACAAACAAGAAATAAAACAGATATTCCTAGAGTAAAGTCGGTTGATATGGGGCTCTCTCAATATTTCCTACCTAACGATTTTATTTTAGAACTTAAAGCAAAACACGAGTACAGACGAACAAAAAAAAAAGTAAATTGTAACAAAAATATGCATCAGTATTAGCAACAAGCTCAAAACTAGCTGCCACATTGGTATATGCTCGGCAGCAACTAGACAATAGCTCTGCGGGTCAGACTAAACTGAGCCTCTTCTAAAATCAAATGGGCGATTGATTGCGGATGAAAAGAACCCAACACCATTGTTTTGCCTTTAAACCCACTTCCCCGGAATATAGCCAATTACTAAAAATGTTATCAGAACCGAAATAACTTCAAGAACGATTTTTAAGCCAATATTCAAATGCCAAGTGGGTGCAATTTCCTCTCGACTCTCCTTAGACTAAGAAAAAAGTGCTCTAATGGGGAGAAAACAAGGTATACAAGGGGACATGCAACACGTAAAAATGCACGATTTCGGATTATAAAGAGAATCTCTTCTTGCAATGATAGCAGTTCCCTTACCTACAATATTATGGTAAGTCCACTATAATTTGGTAACGTATCAGAGGCCCACTTAAACTGACCAAAACTAGTAAAATACGGAGAACTTATCGCATAAAATATTATACACTCGTGCCCTGCATGAGCTTGAGCACTTAGTAATTTTTACTCTAAGCTCCTTTAGGTTCATATATTCCTATGGAAAATGTTCATTTATATCCTTATGCATATGTTGGACGTGAACTCATTAAGATGCTCCACACCAGAAGAGCTGGGTTCCCCAAAAGCCATTACCCTGGCATGCACCCTTTCAACGATGCATATGCTCCACTCTATAGCACTGTGACTCTTAAAGTTCGAGTACGGAAATTACACGTATGCAACCGCAGGGCAATGAGCGACAACACAGTGGGTGGGGCAGCAGCTCTACCGTCGAAAGTTTTAAAGTAAATTGCACCAGACACCGGATATTATGTGGGTGCCTTGCCGATGTTGTCCGGTATTTTGACACCGCAAAGGCAAAAAATGTGCACACTTTTGGAAAATTAGCTTTGAGAGGGGGAAAACTTTGCTCATGCAAGCAAGTATCGTAGGAGCTAAGAGGCGACAGCAGGTGTCAGAAACGTGTACTACGTTATTCTGGCACTTTCAAGCGTCAGATATCCTTAGCCTTTAAACAATTTGTATATAATGTCCGAATGGAAGATGATTGCATTCAGCAGCAGAATGGCAATTCATTTACTCGCCGTGATTCCGCATATCCCTTTAAAATTATTCTGCATAATTAAATTAAATGGTTTACTTCCGCTCCACGGTGACGCGTATAATGGAGAAGTGCGAAGTGAATAAAAATTCCGATGCGTTCTCTCGACAAAGGAAATTTAAATTTGTTTTTTTTTTCTGCCACATTTCGGTTGGCATTGTGATGCACAATGGCGACGATGGAACATCCTTCTTCATAGTCGTGCGTAGCAAATTGAATGGTTAAATGTTAATGTTAACAGTGTTTGTCGGAAGCACTGAGAGTATCGTCGTACGCTCTATCAATCTCCTTTGGATGACTGTCATCACGTTTGGTTTCGTAGCACACCCCAACTGCACGTTTTTTTTTTTTGTGTATTGAATTAAATCTGGGTTTTGTTTACGTCACTTTTATAGAGTTGAGAACTGTTCTTTAACACACTACCTGTATAACGAGTGCGCTCAGTGTGCTTGGTAATGGAGGCGAGAGCAGAAAATGGTTCTATTTGGTGCAACAGTTGGGTAGCATATGCAATTTGAAGTTGTCTGAAAACAAAGGAAGGCGACGCTTTTACCAAAAAGATCAAATTTCAACATATCCATTTCAGATGCGTCAAATAATAATTTGTAAAAAGAAAGTTCTGTTCATTTCATAGGCTCTTCCACAATATTTGAGTATGTAACTACATACAAGGACGAAAGACGTCCTCTTTTAAAAGGTCATTTTATCTTAATATCACAAAAATATATGTCCGCTTTCTTTTGGGAAAAATAAATGCAGTTTGTCCTCTTTTTGGAATTTCTCGGTTTAAGGAATTTTTCGACACCACAAAACTTTTTGTCAACACTAATTCAGAAATTGTCTGCGTTTTTCATCTTTTCTCATCTGTTCCAAAAAATGCAAGAAACTTATTTGCGTTTTAATTGTTCTAATAAATACATATCTATATTTCGAAAAACAAATTTTTCTGCTCTATACCACACCTGCGCACACTTTAAGATATTCCAACCCCTTCCACTCCAAAGTCCATTGGCGTATATGCGTATACACTTTCACTTAATATTTCACTTGCATATTTGATACTAATAGAGGTCTTATTCCTCACGACTTATTCATTTCTGCATTCAACTAATATTATGACACTTCAAATGACAGATGAGTTTTATAGGTGTCAAATGTGAGCGCTACCAACTTGAAATCACGAAATGAATTACCCTGTACGATCATTTAGAGAAAATCTGATCTCCTGTCAAATTAGAAATGACCATCGTACCTTACGAATGAATTTTCGTTACAGTCGTATGGACCATTTTTGAGATATCTGTTATTCGATTTTTTAGCGGAAAACTGAATATCTTCCTGTTTTTACGTACCTAATCGAGAAAGTTGAAAAGTTATTACGATCTCTTTTGGTAGCGGGTTTCATCAGCCACCCTGTACATGCAATACATATAAGAAGTAGCGTAGGATACAGTAGTTATCACCCATAAGGAAATTTTGACTTTAAACAAACGTAGCTTTACAATTTATAACAAGAAATGTTTTTGTTTAACTTTAAACTAACTTTTTCGAGGTGTTTCAATTTAGAATTGAATGAATTATAAGAAATGTCTCTTAAAAACTGCAGTAATTAGGACCCCTGTACAGTAGGTTACACTCTACGGAAATACAGTTGTTGTTGTTGGAACCCAAAACTAATGATTAGGTATATATTATATTTCAGTTTATTAAAATGCATTTATTGTTTTTTATTAAACAAAATGCGACGTTTTGATAATAGGAATTTTAATAAAACAAAAGCAATACACATAAATCCATTAATGTAACAAAAAAATTCAGTTAATATATTTGACAAATAAATTTAAAACTTTTATTAAGCAAACGAGAATTATTTGAAACTTTATTTAAAGAAGACAAATGATTGCCTAAATTGCCGATGCTCTTCGTACACAATTTTTTCTTTAAGCATTTTAAAGAATCTGGAACAAATAACCGTCATATTACTATAGTTTTTGGCACCGTCAAAAGTACAGTTATTGCGGCATTGACAACAACAAAATTTGAAGTCCTTATTAAGATTCCCAAATTTTACACTTAGAAAAATCAACGATGAGTGTTTACAATTATTTGTTTTATAAGTAACGACTGAAGAGTCTTAAATACAAGAAAAGCATGAAAATATTACGAATTTATTACATGTTTTGAATAAAAGACTTTCTATCGAAGGAAGTAACTGGACGGGAGGAAATTGCTATTGAACAGAAAGGTGTCAACTACCGTTTAAAAAAAGGCTGTCAATTACTATATCCGTTAAATATTTCGCATAAGTTCCTCTCTAAACAAATGACCAACATTTCTATACGGTACTGGAAAAACGTATAAGGCTAACTGGTTTATAAAGTTTAACAATTTGCGTACACTACCAAAATTAAATATTAAAATGCAAACTAAACTTAAATTTTGTCCCAAGTCCTACGCAGTTGGTTATAAATGCGAGTTAATTTTATGCACGAAACTTTGAGTACCTACCTAAATATCGACTACTACGCAAATTGGAACCGTAAAAATATTGAAGTCCATTAAAAAGTATTTCGTTCTAAGGACATTCCGTTTCGCGTGATTAATTCCAGATATAAACTTTCTCTAATAGCAGTAACAACGTGAATACGCACCCGGGACGAAATTAAAACAATTGTAAACCTTAATTAGGCCAATTTTTATATTTCACAGAGACTACCCGTACAATGGCCCACGCCGGAATCGCCCAGCTCAGGCTTACGTCCCAATATTTCTTTGATATCTTCTTCAATGGTCATCTATCTCTCTTGATGTGTCCCTTAAAATAAAGTGTTTGGGTAGGTACTTTTGTTTTTCCTCCTTTACGGATAACAAATTACCGCAAAAAAAAAGACAAAAAAAGAGAAACTCATAAATCAACATAATCAAGCTTTCGATCCAAAATCCTACGCATTTTCGTGGCTGGGATGGAATGGTGCCGGCATTCTTTGTAAGCTTTCAAGGCGAGTACTATTTTCGTATCTTAATATAATGACGAGGATATAATACTTCGTAATGGTGTGACTATATAGGTGTGTTGTTTTGTAGACTTTTATTAAGTGGTCGCAGGACAGCCTAATAACTCGGATGACTAAATGAAATATACGATTTTGGGTGCAGCTGGGATGTCATTAGATGTTGACAATAATTGTCCGTGGGTGGCAGGTATGATCCGTACCTCTTATATAAAAATATTGGTTATATATATTATATCAGTTGTTTTCATATAAGACAATTTGTTTCTTATACTTATTCGTGTTCGCTTAAAAGAACAACTCGGATACCTTTTTGTGGATTTTAAAGGTTTCTTATATCCGTCCAGGACATATATATCTTACGGCGTGGTCATTTAATGGAATCCTACGAAATTATTCTAATAAATTTGGTAGATCCATATATGGAAAAAAAAAAAAAAACACTTATCGCATTAGTTGGTTAGATAACATTTTCAGTTTTTTTGTCTCGCTTTATTTGATTTCTCCGACATAGATCGGGCTTATGGCTCCAGTTATAGTCATACGTAAAACGAAACCGTAAAAATGTTCATTTTCTTTTTTCAGCCACTTAAATTAAATGGTTGAACTCAATCTTATTCGCAAAATGTTGCTTATGAATTGAAAAGTTACTTTATCAAAAAAAGAAGCAAATTATCTTACAATTTTCTAGAAAAAGAATTGATTAATTCTTGCGTGATCGGAAAAATGTATAAATGCTTTTTCTAGAAATTTTTTGTTAATTTTTTTTGATAAACTAACTTTAAAATTCATAGATATAAGCAACATTTTAAGACCAAAATTGAGTTCAACAATTAAGATTAAGTGGTAAAAAAAAGCAAAAGAAAATTTTTACAGTTTCGTTTTACGCATGGCTATAATTGGGGCCTAAGTTAAGTAACATGTTCCATTCATGTTCGCGTACAAACTACTTATTAAAATATTTATTCGAAAGCAATGTCAATTTATCAACCCTCTAAATTTGTTTGGTCAGAAATAACAAACGAACTCTGTAGAATTTAACCAACTGTCTGATTTAAACTTACTTACTTACTTAAAATGGCGCTACAGTCCGGGGTGGACCTGGGCCTCAACCAACAAGCGTCTCCAGCCAGCACAATCCTTGGCCAGCTGTATCCAGTTTCGCACGCTAAGTTGGTTAAGGTCCCCTTCCACTTGCGTGCGCCACCTGACGTCACGTCCATTCGCTCTACATGACCCAGCCACCGCAGTCGTTGGACCTTCACTCTTCTAGCTAGGTCGATGTCGCTGTACAGCCCGTACAGTTCGTCGATGTATCTCCTCCTCCATTCACCGTCTATGCAGACGGGACCGAAAATTACTCGAAGAATTTTCCTCTCGAATAAACTAAGAGTAACCTCATCCGCTTTTGATAGAGTCCATGCATTTGGACCATAAAGTAGGACTGGGATGATTAAGCTCTTACAGGGGGTCACACTAAAGTTTGATTTAAACTAGAAACTGATAAAGTGTGTTTTTAACCTATTTCCTCGTTAATTATTTACAACAACGAACACTCGTTTTTCTTCAAGAGATACTTAGCTAATTTTAACCTGTTTCTTTTTACCCAAGCCAAAATTTCACTCGGATGGAGTCAATTTTTGAACCACTTTTGAGCAAACTGTAGGTACCTACCTGTCATTTATAATGTGGCTAAAAAATTTGTCAACAATTGTGAACCCTGAAACTACAAATCTGAAGTTTGATCAACATCCGTGAAGCCATTGAGGCTGTAGGTCTCGGAGACTGACAAGCAGGTAAACAGGCGGACAAAACTGCGAGACTGGCTTTTTTGAGTTCCTCCATCATCTTCATCGTGATGTTAGAATTGATTGAAATCTCGAGTTCGAAGTTGTGTACAAATGCAATATCGTTGTCGGAAATGTATGATTTTTAGAAGAGACGTTTAAAGTTTTGCGTCACGCTAAAAAATTGTTTTCTCGTTAATTAAAACCAATATACAAAGTTAGTTTACATGCAATTGAAGTAGTTTTCTTCTTCTTCCAGATAGTATATAAAGTTTTATAAAAGAGACGAAAATCCTTCGGGCTTACGACGTTTTCCGAAAAATCTGATATTTTTCTAAGTGTTTATTTTCCTATTATGATGCAAAAGTGTCGTTTTGCCCTGAAATTGTCTTATTGACATTTTTGGAAATACGACGTTAAGGCACAAAAAAATGGAGGGTTGTTAGTGGAAAATCGTAACGAAACTTCTCACAACGTGGGAAGTAGAAGAAGTATACAATTAAGCCAGTTAAACAGAAAAAATAAATATTTTGTTGGGTCATTTCTGTTTACCTAACTCAAAAATGACAAATATTGACTTATGTCACTTTGCCGTGAAAGCGACTCTATTTTACTTGTAGCACTGCACTCTGCGCTGCGTCCACAATTTCTGCACATGTGTTTTGGGCACAAGTTGCAGCTGTTCATCTCCATAACCATTTTCTTGACACACTGATCTTTGTTTTATTCATCTAATATTATTCGATCACCTTACATGTTCGATTTATTTAATTGAATTAACCTTGAGAATCACAACATCTACTTCTCGGTGTTTCAACATTGTCATGTTCCTAACCAAAGAGGTAACCTTGTTACTCATAGAAGAATGTATTAATATTGACCAACAAATATTTGTTCAACTTAAATGATTAACATGTAAACGACACTTAGAATGGGAAGCTATATTTGATCAGTCGTGACTAAGCATTTCCACGAGACACATTTAAATTCGACACGGTTTGTTCAAAGCTGTTGACGAGAACACAAGATAATATTCATCGCCTATTTTTACTGTTTAATATTTAACGCTGCGCTAATTAATAAGTTACATGCCTGCGCTGAAAACCCGTTAAATGTGTTCAAGATAACTATCAACTGCTCATCTCATCAGTGCTTTTAATGAGTTTCTTTGACAAAAACTTTCTTCCTTTGCACCGAAACATCGCATTAGTTGGTTAGATAACATTTTCAGTTTTTTTGTCTCGCTTTATTTGATTTCTCCGACATAGATCGGGCTTATGGCTCCAGTTATAGTCATACGTAAAACGAAACCGTAAAAATGTTCATTTTCTTTTTTCAGCCACTTAAATTAAATGGTTGAACTCAATCTTATTCGCAAAATGTTGCTTATGAATTGAAAAGTTACTTTATCAAAAAAAGAAGCAAATTATCTTACAATTTTCTAGAAAAAGAATTGATTAATTCTTGCGTGATCGGAAAAATGTATAAATGCTTTTTCTAGAAATTTTTTGTTAATTTTTTTTGATAAACTAACTTTAAAATTCATAGATATAAGCAACATTTTAAGACCAAAATTGAGTTCAACAATTAAGATTAAGTGGTAAAAAAAAGCAAAAGAAAATTTTTACAGTTTCGTTTTACGCATGGCTATAATTGGGGCCTAAGTTAAGTAACATGTTCCATTCATGTTCGCGTACAAACTACTTATTAAAATATTTATTCGAAAGCAATGTCAATTTATCAACCCTCTAAATTTGTTTGGTCAGAAATAACAAACGAACTCTGTAGAATTTAACCAACTGTCTGATTTAAACTTACTTACTTACTTAAAATGGCGCTACAGTCCGGGGTGGACCTGGGCCTCAACCAACAAGCGTCTCCAGCCAGCACAATCCTTGGCCAGCTGTATCCAGTTTCGCACGCTAAGTTGGTTAAGGTCCCCTTCCACTTGCGTGCGCCACCTGACGTCACGTCCATTCGCTCTACATGACCCAGCCACCGCAGTCGTTGGACCTTCACTCTTCTAGCTAGGTCGATGTCGCTGTACAGCCCGTACAGTTCGTCGATGTATCTCCTCCTCCATTCACCGTCTATGCAGACGGGACCGAAAATTACTCGAAGAATTTTCCTCTCGAATAAACTAAGAGTAACCTCATCCGCTTTTGATAGAGTCCATGCATTTGGACCATAAAGTAGGACTGGGATGATTAAGCTCTTACAGGGGGTCACACTAAAGTTTGATTTAAACTAGAAACTGATAAAGTGTGTTTTTAACCTATTTCCTCGTTAATTATTTACAACAACGAACACTCGTTTTTCTTCAAGAGATACTTAGCTAATTTTAACCTGTTTCTTTTTACCCAAGCCAAAATTTCACTCGGATGGAGTCAATTTTTGAACCACTTTTGAGCAAACTGTAGGTACCTACCTGTCATTTATAATGTGGCTAAAAAATTTGTCAACAATTGTGAACCCTGAAACTACAAATCTGAAGTTTGATCAACATCCGTGAAGCCATTGAGGCTGTAGGTCTCGGAGACTGACAAGCAGGTAAACAGGCGGACAAAACTGCGAGACTGGCTTTTTTGAGTTCCTCCATCATCTTCATCGTGATGTTAGAATTGATTGAAATCTCGAGTTCGAAGTTGTGTACAAATGCAATATCGTTGTCGGAAATGTATGATTTTCAGAACATACATTTAAAGTTTTGCGTCACGCTAAAAAAATGTTTTCTCGTTAATTAAAACCAATATACAAAGTTAGTTTACATGCAATTGAAGTATTTTTGTTCTTCTTCCAGATAGTATATAAAGTTTTATAAAAGAGACGAAAATCCTTCGGGCTTACGACGTTTTCCGAAAAATCTGATATTTTTCTAAGTGTTTATTTTCCTATTATGATGCAAAAGTGTCATTTTGCCCTGAAATTGCCTTATTGACATTTTTGGAAATACGACGTTAAGGCATAAAAAAATGGAGGGTTATTAGTGGAAAATCGAAACGAAACTTTTCACAACGTGGGAAGTAGAAGAAGTATACAATCAAGCCAATTAGACAGAAAAAATAAATATTTTTTTGGGTAATTTCTGTTTACTTAACTCAAAAATGACAAATATCGACTTATGTCACTTTGCCGTGAAAGCGACTCTGTTTTACTTGCAGCACTGCACTCTGCGCTGCGTCCACAATTTCTGCAGATGTGTTTTGGGCATAAGTTGCAGCTGCTCATCTCCATTACCATTTTCTTGCCACGCTGATCTTTGTTTTATTCATCTAATATTATTAGATCACCTTACACGTTCGATTTATTTAATTGAATTAACCTTGAGAATCACAACATCTACTTCTCGGTGTTTCAACATTGTCATGTTCCTAACCAAAGAGGTAACCTTGTTACTCATAGAAGAATGTATTAATATTGACCAACAAATATTTGTTCAACTTAAATGATTAACATGTAAACGACACTTAGAATGGGAAGCTATATTTGATCAGTCGTGACTAAGCATTTCCACGAGACACATTTAAATTCGACACGGTTTGTTCAAAGCTGTTGACGAGAACACAAGATAATATTCATCGCCTATTTTTACTGTTTAATATTTAACGCTGCGCTAATTAATAAGTTACATGCCTGCGCTGAAAACCCGTTAAATGTGTTCAAGATAACTATCAACTGCTCATCTCATCAGTGCTTTTAATGAGTTTCTTTGACAAAAACTTTCTTCCTTTGCACCGAAACATCCTGGTCGCTAAAACTTCATTCAAATTTTGAACACAAAATATACCCAAACTATTTTAAAGGAGATAATAAAGTGGCTCATCCCGATAATCTCTCCCAGTTGAAGTATATTCAAACTCAAAGAGTCCTTAAAACATTTCCAAACTCCTGATCCACTTGAACTCAATGCAGCCGTTCACAACGATTTGTACTTTCAGCACAGGCAGTAAAATGCACAAGGGTGTCGTTTCACCAAAATCACCGGAGCACCATCTTTTGCCAGTACACAACTACAGGGAAGCAAAAAATGAAACGAAAACCTGTAGCCTGGTAGTAGAACTTTGAGACATTAAAGATATGACTTAATTTTTGGCAAAGATGCATCATGCATCCACCTCTACAGAGAAGGTGTTGGGAACTTGGAGACACTCCAACGAATTTCAGTGAAAAGGCTATGTGCCACTTGGGGCTTATTCTGATACGTACATACTGCCGAATAGTCTTCTTATGGGTAAAATGAATTTTCTTCAACTTATAAGCTGTGTTTATTTTTGGCGTTGGTAAAGGTACCTGCTATACCTGTGTACTTAGACTCATTTTCGGCTTGTGTTGTGTGTCACAAATTTGCTTGCTTTGAAAACCAAGACGCAAGGCACTCAACAGAAATTGCTCGAATTCACTGAATGGGTTGGCAAGAGATGTCACGAGTTGGTGGTGCTGAGGATAGGCGTTCCGAGTTAAATTAATTTAATAGCAAGATTTTGGTCATTGAAGAGCCGAAAGTCAAGGAAAATCGAGATGTACTGTCTGAATAAAAGAGATTAAACTCATAATGTTTCCATTGGTGTCACCCATTGCAAAGATTTCAAAGTATGTGGGTTCTAACGCGCGTCACTTTCAAACTATACATCCAACCCGTAATATCGATTTCTCAGATATAGGGCTTAGCAATAACAAGATATAGGTAAGAATTTGAAGTGGGCAATCTGAAAAGGGGCAAATGTCATTGTCCACTACGTATTTTTGAACTTTCTCGATTGCGTAGTAAGAGGAAGATATTGCATTCGTAGAAAATTTTCAGTTCGAGGTGTTAATCAATTCTGACATTACGATGACAGAGGAGCTTAAATAAAATTGGTCTCGAAATTCTGTCTGTCTGTCCATAGGCATATGCGGCGTACTACCTAAATGGCTGCATGGATTTTTTGCAACCTTAATGTCAATATTAATGGTAGCTCTAGCTATTTCGCATGCGATATTTTCACACTAGTTTAATTTGTACGAAAACAGCTTTAACGATTTCAGCCTAAATTGATATTTGATCTTAAGTAGGTTAGCTTAAGATGACTATTTACCCAGTTTTGCTTTAGAAAATCTAAAACGGTAGGTACCTTTGAAATTTGGCGATGTCTCGAAAACGGTTGATACGACTGTTGCAAAATATTAGGTACTTCTAAGGTATTACAGTCATTAAGCAAACTCCTGTTATCGTACAATAGATTTTTGAAAAAAAAAATTTTTAATCTGGTGTAGCTTACCTGAAAACGGCAATAACGATTTTGACAAAAATACATACAAAATTCACGCATTCAAAATGACTGCGTCCTCAAATTTCAATTCGAATTACTAAAAGCGCTAATTTTAAGAACTTTTCATATCTCGAAAACCCCACTTTTAATTTCAAACTAAGCATTATAATATTTGTTACTGTCTCCGATCTAACGAAATGCGTATTAACAGTACACGGTCCAAACCCTTTTTCGCATATATGTTCCTAAGGTAGTATGGTCACTCCCAACTTGATAGCAAGTCCAGTTTTTCTCTAAATTATCGTACAATGAGCTTTTCTGAAAAAAGACATTTTTCTAAAAATGTGTTTCCTATAGTTTATTCCAAATTCCAACTGAGGGTTTTTTTCACTGCGCCACCTCTCTTTCAAAATGTAAGGTGTTTTTGAGACATAAGCTAAAATCACCAATATGCGGAACGTATACCTGTGAACTTTGACTTCCATTAATTTTCTCACTATTGGAGCTACCGCAAAAAGTTTCGATATTACTTATTAATATTGCATTCATATTTTGGTCGCAAATACTGAAGTCAATTCAAAAAGGTTCGACTTGAACTAGTATCCGCACAGCAAATTGTTACAGGTCATCCTTATCAGAAAATATAAAATAGCTTTTCGAATATCAAGATCAAGTTCCCTCCCTATTAGGTAAATGAGGGACGCTAAACAAACCCACCATCTCCAGCAGAAGACGCCAACTGGAGGCCTTATGACAACTAACGTGAAATTACACAGTAATCAATCACACTTCTCCCAGCTGAAGCAGCCCGTCTAAATATTTGGTAAACATTGTGCCTTTGAGTTTCCCCATTCTGTATATAGCCGTGGCGCAAATCATTCCTCAAACTTCGCTCAAATATTTGCCTAAGTGTTTCCATAACTTTGAACTGTCAAAGAGCATTTCAAAACAAATTCGCAATAATCATTTGAAATTCATTTCCCAAAAAAATTTGACTTCAAACAGCCCGACAATCAAAGCAACATTATAACCTTGGGAACATGCGTTTCCAATCTCAGAATCTCAAACTGGCATGTTTAGTGAAAACCTCTATTATGCTGATTCATGCATTCCAAGTTGGTCTACTTTTTCAACGGAAAAATGCAATGCATCACACTAACCGACCGACACATGCTTGAGATAAATGCGATTACTCACAAGATCTACACACAGCCGTCGCGTCCGTGGAAAGAGAAAAACTCGTGTTCCTTGGCGTTTGGAAAGGCGAAATAACTTCTACTCTGACTCGCACATACAAAAGACCAGGTAAATCCCACCATAAATTGCAATCGCCCCAGAGTCACTAAGAAACATAACACTGACCTACACACATGCAGGATTCTCGATGAGGCATATCTACGCCACAGTATAGATGCTCATAAAAGACGCGTACCTATTTGTAGTGTCGCACCGATTTCCCGGAACAAATCTAGCCTCTCGTGGTTGCCAACCAGTCTCCATAGACCGACCCGACTGCGAACCGTTGGGCTGTCTGCCCGTGCAGCTTAAATCAGCAGTTCGCATCCAGCGCGAGACAATATTTATCGTCACAGATACAAATCTTGCCAGCTTTTCCAGTCCCATATGGGACACGGTTAAAGTGTCATTGCGTCCATAAAAAAAATCTAAAAAAAAAACATACATCGCTATCCCTGGATATTTGTTACGAAAGTCGAGGAGGACATTCGAATCTGAATGCAGGAAGCCTTGGGGATGGATTTTGGCCGCAACTGGTGCGCGCAAATATATCCACACCCAAAACTGTGGGAGACCGTCATGTCCATTGAGGCGACTTCGGCCACATCGACATGATTCGCATTAGCTGCGCTACACCAATGAGCCGTTTGATTATATCTTCAGATTGCATCTGAGGATAGCAAAAAGGAATTAGTAACAATCTCAGCCGCAGCGCTGGAAAGAAGAGAAATGAACGCCAATCAAGACAGATCAGATGAGGTTATGAGTATTAATTTATGCCCCAATGAGATTGGCAACTCCCTTGATATCATCATGGCAATTTAGATAAGCCTGGATTGAGATGGATCAATATTTGTTTTGCGTTTTGCGCTGTGTCGATGGCAGCGCAGTTAAGTGGCTAACTAGTTGGCTGGTTAAAGCCCCCAAATGACTGGAGGCGACGGTGGAGCACGTAAATTTGCGGTTTATTACTTAATTAAATTTCTCGGTGGGATCGTTTAGATATGGAATCTGTGTGATTTTTTTTCCTTCTTTAAACAAATACAGAAGCCAACCCATGGGCGCATGATAACGTGCAACTTGTGTTGGATATCTTTATGGTATTGGTTTTAATGTTGCGCGGGACGGCGCGTTGCGAATTGGAAAGGCAAGGTGTTTCACTGATGAAAGCAATGACTGGCTATGATTAATGGACACTGAAGCCACAATGCACAAGCTGTAAAGGCGATTCTTTGGTTCGCAACAATTAATACCTGAAGATTGGTGTATGCGGATAGGTTAAGTGGCCTTCAAGGATGCTTACCAGGAATAGATATTTTTTTATCAACAAAATACAAATTATATATGTATTTTAATTAAGGGTAGGTATATAGTGTACATACACAGCTAATATTGAATATTGAGACATTTCCACCTGAATTAAGTTCCCATAAAAAATCTATGCAGAAAGCTGGGCTGGAATCGGCTAAGGTGATAGTTGATAGTCGCTTTTTTGATTGGTTTTTGATTACCGACTCTTCTTTGCTCTGCGCAAAGCGATCACTAAAAAATTATTGATTATTGGCAGCACTTAGAATTTTTGACGTCACTTCCTTGCCGACAATGTCATGTTGATATATATTCGAAGTGTTTTTTCATGATATGATTTCCATCAACCCTTTTACCTACTGCAAAATTTAAAGGGAACATTTAAAACAGCCACGACCTCAAAAGATTTAAAGTTGCAGCCAATTGAAGGATGGGTGGAACATACTAGAAATAGTTAATCAACCAGTCCCAAAACAAGGTTTCTTCTTAATAGTTGAACTTTTCTATAATGATCTTCTTCATTTCTATAGAAAAGTTCAAATGAAGTAAACATTGCACTTCACGAATTTTCAAATTTCGCTGTTTTATTTTAATTTATTTAATATAAATATTCTTTTTTTCACGAAAGTATTTAATTTATTTGGAGTCGAAGACTAGGTGCAAAGGTACCTATGCAAATGCCACAAATGTAGAAAGCGACACCTAAATAGCTGTCACATGAAATTGATCGCAAAAAAAAGATTGTCAATTTGATAATCACCTTACGCAGAAGAAAAGCCATGATTTTGATTGTCAACTATCAACTATCACCTTAGCCGATTCCACCCCTGAAATCAAATCAACGCCACTCCGCTTGGTGCACAAACTACTTCGCTTTTTCGTGGAGCTGATTCAAGAAAATTTTATTAGATATAGTCAGCCCTGATTATTGTTTTAAGATCGGTGGTACATTTCTTATATTTAGTGGATTCATACTTTATATTTATAATAGCTGACCTGCTGAACTTCTATTTGAAGCTTCTTTTTTTTGGATTTCAACTTAGTTTGGTGATTAAATAAATTTAATTGGTAATTCAAAATAATTCAATGCCTTTCATTTCCTGTAAAATAGATGATTTTAATATTAAATGCAAAGCTTTGTAGTAAAAAATTGCAGTCGTTTGAATTCGAACGTTAAGTCCGTTGGTATGATCGGGATGCGCGGAATCAAAGCATCCTCTCCTCTATACTTCCCCTTGATAATCGTCGCCTCGATGACGTTGTTCAAAAGCTTTTTTACAATCAGTCTCGTTCCATTGCACATTCGAGGTTGATTGATGTTACGTAACATAATGATTACTGAGCCGACTTTTAATTGCAAATTGTGAGGTGGTAATCCCAAAAATTTCAACGAATTCAAAAATTTTGTGGGATAGTTGACTACTTCATCCTGGTTGATAACTGTGTCAACCGATTTGAAGGAAAACAACTGTCCCGGAATGAAATTTTCTGCGGTATGCTCTGAAAAACACGTCGAATGAGCTCTTCCTTAGAATCGGTCATGTGGCAGAAATCAGTGGGCAATGTGATAAGTCCGGTCGAGATATCAACTGCAATCTTCCCATTACCAATGTCCAACAATTGCTTCGTAAACACATCTGCAGTTTGATCTCGTCAATCAGAGTGTCTTGACATGCCGCCGTGTCTCCCGAAAATCACCGGATAATACGACCACGGCTTTTCCAAAAATGTTTTGATTGTCAAGGAGATATTTCAACGTCCTGTCCACCGCCACCATTGACATTTTGTTGGCCATCGTGCATTCGACCCAAACGATCAATTTGCAACATAGTTCGGTAGTAACTTCTAACAAAGTTGGATTCAAACACCATCAAACAAATCAAAGTGTCTACTCCATTTCAAAAAGTTACTAAATGTAACATAGTAAACAAAAACAAACTTATTAGGTATAATTAAAAAAAAAAAGAAATTTCAAAATTTTTGACAACAACAATTTGCTTGCAAAATTATAAAAATAATTGACAGCAATTGATTTTAAAATTTTAAGTATTGTTTTTTTTTTTTTTTGTATTTGAAACTACTCGATGTGTGCCTACAACGCCACCTGTTTGAATTTTCCGACTTTTCCTAAACCATCCCTACCATCATTCAAATCGGTTGAGCCGTTCGTGAGTTCTAAAGTCACAACACACTTAATGTCAGAATTGATTAATATCTCGAGGTAAACAATTTTTACGAATACAATATCCTTCTTTTACTGCGCAATCGAGAGAGTTAAAAGTTGTCAAGTCTGACTTTTTCTCATGCTGTCAAATTTCTGGTCATTATTATTGAGTTAGTCACACTCCGCCTCAAGAAATAGTTGAAGTCCTTGAAGTTCTAAAAGCAGACACAATTCATATCTACATCCTGTGCTGACACTTTTGCAAAAGTTATGCCGCGGTACTAATAATCATTTTTAGTGTCCAGGCTAAATTTTTCCAGCTCACAAAGGTAAAATTTTCCATACAAAATTGCATATTGTGACCGAGAAAATATTTAGTGTGGAGGTTAAAAATGACTATTAGTAAGGCCTATGGTCTTTGATTCCAAATCAATTAAGCAATTGACGCCTTAACGTAAGCAGTAACTGTTGGCAGGTAAAATGCTGGTAGGTAATACCTGACTATATAATATTCCGTTTGAGAAAATAACCGCCTTTAATTTTTTTCCTGACTAGGAACTGACAAGTAATCGCTCTTCCTTTTCAATTGCCTCAAATTAAACTTTGAGCAGCATTCAATTCAATTTCTTCTTGCAACATTGCCACATAAATATTACAGAATGTATATAACATTGCAACATGATTCAGATATAAATACACTCTCATACTCATCATCCGAGTTGTAGAAATCTCCATCGGTCCGCTTACCGTTTTTACACCTTTTTCTCTGCTGTTGGTTGCTGGCATCTCTTCAATTTGAAGAGCAAATTATTCGAAACTCTCTGCTTTGCAGACAAATTGTCTGCCTACCCTAACTCACCACATTACACCTCGCAGACGAAACTCCTCACTTAGCCGAGACACCACTTTTCGCTGTTCAACAGCACCGTAACGAGACAAGTTTTCGACCAACCAAACCACCACCATCACGACCGCCGCCGCCGCCGCCACCACACACAGCAGCCAGCCGTGGACCAAATCTGCTTTCGATTTTTAGCGCGCAACACACGATTCGCCTCAACCAACGATACGTGCACTTACGGAACAGACAGAAACGACGGTGAATGGATGCGAACGTTTCTTAACAGCATCAGTTGACTGTGAACAGCCGGCTTGCCTCGTCGTGGTGTCTTGTGTGTCGTGCGGTAGACTATTCGTTTCATTTCATCTCGCGTGCGTAAATTTTGCTGTTTCGGAAAAAGCCCCGAGCTGCAGATACTGCATCTGCACTATTATAGTGGGTCAATTTATCGGTGGCGGATACTTTGTCAGACTCGTTGACGCCGTTCTCAGTAGTTTTCAATCGGCGGCCGTGATGATCATTGAAACGAATTCGCTGGTCATAGATTCCTTCCGCAGGCGATCTACCATAGTGTTGTTGTGCGTCCATTGAGAGAAATATTTGAAATACAAATTTTTTTGAGTGGAAACATGAATTAGGCCCCGAAAGAGATAAGCATATCCTGTCAATTATTTTACTTAGTGATCAAGTGTTGAACCAAAAAGTTTCTTTATACGAAGTTTTCTGAAAAAAAAAAAAAAAAATTCTTACATATCATAACCATCCCCAACATGAAAGTGATTCTGTGTGTGTGTCTCCTGATCGTGCAGTTGGCGATCAAGAGTGGCGCGATACCATCTGACGCTTATTTGAAGATGTTTGCTTCACAAGCATCGACGGATCCGTGCTATGAGGACGAAAAGGCTAGAAAGTGCATCTCGGACTTTGTGAACGCCGCCTACGGGAATCCCGTTGAAGCGTCAAGCACATGCGGCCAAAATGGTGCCGAGCGATATTGTGAGGCCCTGCAGAATGACGAGGAAGCCCTGTGCCACATTTGCGACGGCTCAAACCCGAAACGTAGCTTTCCCGCCTCGGCATTGACCGATCTCAACAATCCGAACAATGTCACATGTTGGCGGTCAGATCCTGTGATGCCGGCGACCAGTATCAATTCCCCGCCGGATAATGTCACGCTCACTTTGTCGCTGCACAAGAAATACGAGCTGACCTATGTCAGTCTGCAATTCTGCCCGAAAGCACCAAAGCCCGACTCCATTGCTATTTACAAGAGCTCGGACTACGGCAAGACCTGGCAGCCCTTCCAGTACTATAGTTCCCAGTGCCGCAGGGTCTACGGGCGCCCGAATCGAGCAACCATCAGCAAGTCCAACGAACAAGAGGCCAGATGCACTGACGCGCACCGTCACAACGGCGACGGGTTGATCGCTCAGGGTACTCGGATAGCCTTTAGCATTTTAGAGGGTCGTCCGTCCGCGCGCGACTTTGACTCATCCACTGTGCTGCAGGATTGGGTCACTGCCACCGATATTCGGGTTATATTCCACCGTTTGCAAATGCCCGAGGATCCCTTTCAGCAGTCACAGTCACAGGCAAATCATGACAACGTGATGATCGCTCCCGTGACCAGAACCAAATACACGGACGATACCCTCGGATCGAATGCAATCGATCCTCCAACAATTAGTGTCTCAACGTCAATGGCAATCACTGCGGTAGTGGGACAGCATTATGCCGTATCGGACTTCTCCGTTGGTGGACGATGCAAATGCAATGGACACGCTTCCAAATGCATTACAGACCGTGACGGATTACTGGCTTGCGACTGCAGGCACAACACAGCTGGCAGGGATTGTGAACGCTGCAAGCCGTTCCACTTCGATCGGCCATGGGGCAGGGCGACATTGCGCGATGCCAACGAATGTAAAGGTAAGTGCGTGCATGTATATAGTTTTCATACTTCTTACACGAGTTTTCCTATGTTCTTCCGGGGGGCAATCGGCCATAGCTGTCAGATTGCGCTCAGTTTCGAGGCTTCAACTTCGGCATATTTTACAACAAACAATTACTGAATTAACAACCATTCGAATGATTTTGAATTGTTCTCGCAAAGGGGGTGGAAATCTGGAATCTGGATTTTCCCTTTCGTGAGTACAGGAGTCCTTTGTATACTATTTTGCGCAAATCTGTTCCGCAGCACACACGCATCCATGGCCATGGATTTACCCCTAATGGACGGGTGTATTTTGTGTATTTCGGTTTCGGGCATTCCATAATGTTCGACATATGAAGGCAATAAAGCAACCGCTCCCTCAATCACACCCGATCGGTCTGCGCGATTTTACACTGAATGCCTACTTAATGATTTTATTACGCTTCACTCGACTGCAGGCGCAGGGATTCCGGACAGGGAATTTGTCCTTGCACACATATGTGATAGTGATTGTCATCGATGGCCGGGAGTGTTATGATTTTTTTGTTCTCATTCGTTTTTTGTTTTCCAACTCATAAATGCGGGAACGGGAAAGTCCTTTTGAAATGTTTTGTTGTTATGTAGCTGAGCCCATCCAGACGGATGCTATTGGGGATGTTCTTTTGCTTGTTGATCATCGTCATCGTTAATTGTAGGGATTAATTGAAGTTGAAAAGGATATCGTTGAGTTGAGTTTTGTTTTGTTCGTTTGTGTGTGCAATCGAGTAAAATAGAAACGAAATCACTTTAGATTGTCTCGTAGCGAGTGTGTTCCATGCCATGGATACGGATGCGATCAAAGTGATGAATAGCACACAGACAGAACTGTAAAGGGGTAGATTGTCAAGCCGCGGGATAAATAAGAGATTTGCCGATTCATTTCGAATACTCGTATTCGCAGCCAGAGGAATTTGTTGACTGATTCAGATACGTGTCGTGTATTGGCTGGAATTAGGCGCCACCACTGTTTGTTTGATCCAGCGTTACGATGCATTATCTCTTTTTGCGGTGCGTCCTACTTATCTGTGGGCTTATTTACACTGAATATTTGTATCTGATAGTGCGAGCTAGGCGTCTGTCACACTGCATACAATTGCAAATGCAAACAAGAGTTTGTTTCTAATAATAAAGTATTTATGCGGAATACAAATGCGACTGTCGCCGCGTGAATTTGGGGCAGATTTTCGAGCCTTGTTAAGTGCATAAGAAGGAAAAAGGAACGCACATTTACTTTTCAATGAACTTCCATTAAACTGAATGCACACTCGCTAAGACTCTTAAAATAACAGGGGCGTTCTCTTTGACTGACTAAAATGAGTTTTTTTTTTTCAAATTCTTCTTAATTCTGTACGTATGTGCCAAAAATAGCGCATTTTAAATATTTGTACTTGGATTATTTTAACAGCTGCCTGCATACCTATGCATTTCGTCAGCAAAATACCGGGCATTTTATTACAGGTTTTGCGTTTAAGCTATAACTAAGAACTGTCTGAATTGAGATAGGTAGTAGGTACCTACCTATAATGTCGGATCATGAAATTTTTTCCTGATTGTGGGAATTTTCTATATCGAAGTAAACTTAAACAGAAAGCTAAATATTTTGGAGCTATGAATAAATTACTGTTTTTTTTTCATATTAATTGTTTATTTTTACATGTTAAAATAAATAAACAAAATTTTTTACAATTTTTAAAGGATTTTTTGAAAAATATTTTAAAAACAAATTTGTTCGCATTTTTTGAGACTAAGTACAGGATTTTTCGAATACCTTTTTATTTTTATGTTGTCTTTAATAAATATATTTTGATCAAGGTCGTTGGAGCCATGACAAATATTTCGAGTTTGTCGAAATTATAACCTATATAGGTATATAAAAAAAATGCATAGGTACGTAAGATCGCCATAACTCAAGAATGGATAGTCCGATTTGATATATATTTTTCTAACTTTCTCTATTACGTAAGAGAGAGAGAGATAGCTATTGCATTGTACAAAATTTGGATCTAGACATGTAAACCAATTCTGACACTACGATGACAGGGGAACTCAGGAAAGAGAGTAGGAGTAGCGAGTTTCTGTCCGTTAGTCCGTGTGTTCCTGAGGCACACAGCCTAACCGGATGTCCGGAATTGGTTCCTACTTCGGACTTAGAGTTTTCGGGACTACAGTTCAGGGTAGTTTTTTTTTTTTGCACTGTAACCTGATGATGATGGTACTTCCCATGCAAAATTGTCGTACCAATTTGATTTGTTCGAAAACGACTCCAACGATTTCAACCAAAATTTGTATTTGAACTTAAGTAGATGAGGTTACCATGACTGCATACCCAATTTTTGGCTAAGAATTTTTGGACACACCTCGAAAATTTTACATACAATTGCAACAAAAATTGATTTCAAAGGTAATATGGTCATCTCAAACTTAATAACAGAATCAGATTCTATAGAATTATATACCGATCAATGAGTTTTTGAAGAGTTGAATTGATGTATCCAACACTTTTGCGTCATTAATTTTCAATTAGAATCACGAAAATGATAATTTAAAAAACACAGCTTATATCTCGAAAACCCCATCCTTTTTGCAAGCGGAATTATTATACCTCGGGGATTTAAGTAGAACATACCCAGTTCTTAAGTAGTTGGTACATAACACTATGGGCAGTCGAATTTGCTAGGTATTCATTTATAATGTCAGGTAATATTTTTTATATTTTTTTTTTTTTTGGTTACCTACCAATGTATTGTTCGTTACTGTAACAAATAAATTCAGTTAAGCCCATGACATTTTTTTTGCATTTTTCAGTTTTTTTAAATGTAACTAGAGGTACGAAAAATTACTTCGAAAATTCCCGATAGGAAGAGAGTGCGTACACACCAACCTAATTAAAGTAGAAGTGTCAAAAAATATGCATTAAAAATGTATTCAATTTACATTTTTAAGCTGACAGCTTTTTTTGACATATCAACATTGTAGGTATGGCATTTGCTTCCCGTCACTTTGAAGTTTGTAGTTATTTTGCATTTTTTCGTCCAAGTTTTTGAAAATAAATTCGTTTGAAAATTTGTGGTTGCTTTGCAAACAATTGCTACCCCTTTCGTAAATCGTAATAGGCATTTCGTCTCTTTTACACGAAAGCTGACATTTCAACATAATATAATTTGAGGAAAAAATGATAGAGAAATTAAATGTCATACGGGCTTTAGGTTGAAGGAAGTAGTTATCAGTATTTCCAAGCAAGAAAAAAATTGCCAAATATAAAACAAAATACCTACTCTTTTTGCAAGAGGAATTTGTGGTGGAGACAATTATAGTCACAAGGAATTAACCCAAATTGATTATGTATGTCTTTTTGGGTTAAGTAATCTATGCCGAAAATTGTCAGGAGTGTCATTTGTCACATGCCGTCAATGAGCACTTACATTTTTTTGAATCCATTCTTCACTGTGTTCCCACCGCACCCACCTGTCGTTAAGCATCCCCGCATAAAAAACAACGAATTGTCATTGGAAAAAGCCTCATATGCCTGGGGAATATTTATTCATTTTGGTAAGACCATCCACAAAAACAAGCCTCTTTAAGCAGTCATTTATATACTTGCTCTCTTAATGCATTCACCTACCCTCGCATATAGGTACTACATACATTCCCAAATATTTGTCGGATAATCCCCGTACTTCGAAAGATAAATGTAGACGAAAAAACATTGGTTTCGAATCTTTTGAGAACATAACTCCCTATATCGCAAAATCCAATCAAACGAGCATATCTTGTAAATCCGCTCGTCTCAGAAAACCTCCCTTATGAAATGGATTCAAAAGTTTTAAATGTTTATTTCCAATAAAAAGACGTACACCCGTTACTTGAAAGAATATACTAATCCAGAGCATAAAGCCCTTTCTACCAATAAACGATAACTTTACGAATCAAACTTCAACGTTTACTTACTGTTTTAGGTGGCGTGCCATCGTATGGAAGTTACACTCAGTGTCTTTTGCTTGAGAACATTTTCAAACTTCTTGCAGTAGGATTCGAAAGTTGGTTGTAGTCTTCTTAACCAGTCTGATAGGTATCCACATTTTGAATTCGATTTATAGAAAAAACTGTCGAAGTTAAGCGTTGTTCCTTGATTGAAAATTAAAATCGAATGAACGAAGTAGAAGCAAATGATATTGCGAAACTTTTTCAAAAAGTATTATCCCGTAGCTTTTTATTGAGTGCATATAAGTTTTACGATAATCTGAGAACTTCTTGGCGAAAACCAATCTAAACTAGATCGAGTTGAGCTATAGAGGTAATAGATGTTGGAGGCAGTAACAAAGTTACCCATTGACAATGAATCTGAATAAATTCAACTCATACAAGTTCCGCTGTAACAAGCTCAGTAAAATTATAAATAGTGGGGAGGGGGGAGCACACTATTTATTAGCAGCCGTATTTATTAGATTCCCTTACGACGCCTCTATGATGTTGTTTAGTTAAACATCGCGTAAAGATTTACGCAGCCTCTATGTGACTTTTCTGAAATTGTGATTTATAAACATTTTTCCGCGGTAATTTTACTAAACGAGGTTTGTGTCTAAATAGGTAAGAATTTCGATAAACTATTACACAAAACAAAGAAATCTATTACCTTTTTGCCCTGAAACCGACATCAGTTCTGATTAGTTTTGTAAATGAAATCATCTTACACAATAAAAAGTCAAATTATCTAAAACAATTCCGAAAAGTTTTCGAAGATACTGCTGCAATCATATATCTATGTGTCTTCGTATATCCATATTCCTTTTTCTATTCTACCAACCACCGCCAAATCCAATGCCAGGCCATTTGTAGACATATTCACACACATCCTAAGACATTCCCCACAAGCAACGAAACTGAAGTAGAAGAAATAATATCACAAATGCACAATATTTTATATATTTTTATTTATTAAATATAATTTCAATTGCATATGACAACGAAATTCGTTTGGCAGAAATGTGGCACAGCATGCGAAATGAACAAACAAACAAAAATTAATTTCTCTTTTTGGTTTTGTTTACAATTCGACGACGACCAAAGACATTTGATGCAAAAACACATTTACGTAAGCTCTACCTACGCTGGCGCTAAACGCAAATTTTCGCGTTTAACTTACGCAGCCTTAAAGCAACATTGCTTAAGTTCGAAAAATCTTTGTAAATCACATTTTCCTGCGTAAGGGCATTTTAGAGGGTGCGTAGAGATAAGCAGACTCTACGATGAGTTTATAAATAAAGCTGTAGATGTAGGACGGTTTTTTGGATGGTTTTAAATGGACATCGATAAGATGCATTGGAATAAACTAGGTGCATTGCATTGGCATTGGGAAAACAGGTGGTTGTTGATACCGTAAATAGTAGTCAAAAAGGGAATGTGGCTATCCGGAAACTTACGAGTGTTGGGCAAGTCGTTAAGAGGTGAAAATTTTTTCTGAAACTATCGCAAAAATCATCATGGGGAAAATCCTTTTATGATTTAATTGCATGTGGACAAATAAACCTGTCCATTAAACCCGTATTGCGATGAATATTTATCGTAAAATATAAGTAGGAATAGTAGGTACCTACACATATATGTCTAATTCCAAGGTATATGTGTATAGCTCAGGGTTGGGAAACAACAACTTGAAAAATATTGTTAGGTATTAGTACCTACGGGGCAATTTCAATAACAGCTCAAAAGCATGTGTGTCAGTGTAGGTATAAAATCTTTATGATAAAGAGAAACATTTAATTTCGGGAATAAAATAAAGAATGCCTCTTTAAGCCTCACAAGCCCTAAGTACAAAGTTTAAAATCGATCAGTCGAGTTGCCCTTTAGAAAAATATCGATTGAAATTTTTTGTGAAATAAACCTCGAATTTTAAACACAATATGCCAAATTCAGTTCCTCTACTAACCGAAAAATATATTCGTCTAAATCTAAATGAAACCAACTGGGCTGTGTATGTGTTACACACGAGACAAGACACTTAAATCTACAGTCCAATTTAATTCTGCAGATGTATGCACCTGTACGTGGTACTGCCCATGTACTATTTCACGGGAGAAACAAATAAGTGCAAATTTGTTTATTTTTAATTTCACCAGAAGTGTGCGTTTTATCATAAGTACCTACATAATTTTCAATTAATGGGGACGTTCAATAGTCTAGTTTAGTAATTCTGACAGCTGACTAGATGCTTCTCAGTTTCGGATGGGCCAGTTCGACACTTTTTTCTAGTTGGTGTTGGAGTTTAGTCAAGAATTTCTTGACTGTAAATTGACAGTTGGTATATGCGGGTGACGTACGAAAAGTGACGTTACCTAAACTAATGTTGTGCGTTAAAGGTAGGTACTTCTAGTCGAGGCGAATTTTGACAACTCAAATTAATTAGATATTTAAACGTGGCTAGTAATATTTAAAAATCACCATAAAGGCTGGTAAAATTTTTTTAAGAATTCCCCATACAAATTCAATTAACTGAAAGCATTTTTTTGGCATTTAACTTTTCACCGCCATGGTAACGTATTCAAATACAAATCATCTTAGATTAGAACCTATTTGCGATGGAGCGCCGCATTTACCCAAAACGAAATGCAATTTACCAACCATTAAGTATAAATTGAATTCTGGGGCATATATCTGCGAGGTGTTGACCAACCACTTTCGTCTCAATGATGTTACATGAAAACGATCATTTTTCGAAACAAACGTTATGTTTTAAATTTTCATAGTGACGTATTAAAATGTAAAAATTGTTTTCAAAGACGCGTATTTTTTCGATATTTAGATGTCGCTTTCTCGCTATTAAATATCAAAAATTGAGGTACCTTTTTCAATATTACATACTTAGTAAAGGTAGGGTTGGTTTTGGACCACAAGCGAGGCTACAGTTGTATAATTTTGCTGTACAAATGTTATTGACATTTAGTTATAAGTCTACGGTGGTAGGTTCGTAAAGCGACTGTAGATATTTTTTTTTAAATCATAAGAAAAGTGGGTGGTAAACTGAGACTTGTAGCTTTGTCAATATGGGCCCACATTTTCCACACTTTACACAGAAGATTTCCTGATATAATGCAATCGCGTGGGCTAGCGCTATGTCACTAAATCAGTAAATACTCAACCAAACTCGTTTAAGTTGCTACCATTGTGTTATCGGAACTCAAGTCCATATTGCAATAGATTGCTTCGCCATATTAACATATCTTTACACAAGCATATTTCCCTCGAAATAGCCCATTTGGTATTCCACCCAAATGAAAAAATTAAACATTGTAAACACTCCATCTTTTTGTTGTCAAAGTGACAGCACCAACTTGCTCTTTGACAGTTTGTTGGCACAATAAATCCATGTTCCATTTCCATGTTCACATATTGCTTTTAATTAATCGAATACTTTCCCACAAAGCGCTTGGTTCAAGAAATGTTTACATGGAAATTAGCGTCTTCGAGTTGTGCTGGCCGAAGATGCTCGTGAGAATTGTACCCACACTTGAATGTGTCGAATTAATTCATTTCATACGAAGACGTTCCAATTTTCTTGTTCTACTACTAGACTGCGACCTTTTTTTTCTGGCACACTTTTCGAAACAAAAACCAGGGACATAGACGTCGGACAGTGCAGTTAGCGCTCAATTTTAGCGCTTACCTCATAATTTATCTGACCTGAGAACGGTCGCCGAGCGCCAGCCGTTCACGTAACAACTACCACATTACACCATTGTGTTGTTGGCGCTATGTTTATTTATGAACGTTGATGTTTATTCGGGGAAGCAACAACATTTTCGCGCACGCATTGTGTGCACAACTGCAGTTGTATTTGTTTGAATTATAATGCCTCAGTTCAGTTTGTTAGATTGTGTTGACTTTTATTCGCATTTTATTCTTATTTTAATGATTTATGGCATGCATCCTTAATCTATTTAAAGTCGCACATAAATTCAGTTGATATTCGCCCGGAACGATATAAAAAGAAATATACAAAGGGGTATAACGCTCTGACGGTGTTGACGCGAATAATGGGCTTTAAAACGAATGGGAGCGGGCTGGTGGTATTTAATGTCGAATACGTCCAATTGCTGATGTCAAAACGGATTCTTAGTGGCATTTTGAAATTCCATTAAAATCTGCTGATTTGTTGTTCCCGGAGTATTTATTTGTGGATAAACAAAAATAAACTTTCCCAGACAGATGGACAGACATTCCAAATAGAGTGGAATGCTCTTGACGGCAACTTGGCTTTTTTGGCGAATGTTTCGGAAAGATACCTACCTAGTTGCAGTTAAATGGCGTTGAATGGGTTAATGAAAACAGCAGTAGTGTATTTTAAAATACTTTCGTGTAGAATGAATAATGACACAGAATTAACTTGGTCGTTCATTAAAGTGGGAGATGGACAAAAGATCTCTTTGACACGTGGAAAAATCTTTAATCAATCAATCCCATCATCTACAAAAATTGAGAACTTACTACATGTTTCTGATGGAATTCTAGCACAACCAGCGAGTCAGTAGCTGTCAATAGAAGACTGTAGCTTTCTTCGAGCACACTTAGGGGAGCCTTTCCTGAAAAAAAAAAAAAAAAATGAAAAATAGTCTTCAAAGTGTGGGAGCACTTCTACAAGCTACAAGCTGGGAGCTTTCAAATGTCAGCTGTCAGCTCAGTATGCTACACGCCGAAAAAATTACCATAACCGAGTGCAATTTTTTGTTAAAAAAAAATGTGTTAAAATTAACTATGTCTCTGTTGAAAAAAAATGAGTAATTTTTGTTGAAACCCACCATTTTAAAAAGTTTAAATACATGCTGTTAAAAATAACAGACTAAATGTTTTTTATCAATCAATTTGCTATATATTAATATTTGCTAAACAGTCTCGTTTCCCTGTTTGGTTAAATTAAGAAAGCCAGGTTCTAAGCCAGCGTTGCCATTTGACTGCTTTCCAGTCAGATCTGACTGAATTGACACGCATTTAGCTGGAAGATTTTCAAAAATCCAGCCGGCTGGTTTTTTAGTTGGATACGATTTTTGTTTGAGTGTTTTTAACTGATTCGTGTCATATCTGTGAAATCATTAGTACCTATACATTTTAAAATTCAAGCCGAGAAATTAATATTAAAAGAACCAAATTTGCTTGAATTTCGTTGTTTTGCTCTGTGATTGGAAGCATATCCCACTAATACAATCATTAAATTTTTGCGTTTGTATTGACACAAGTTTGTTCTACCCTTTGTTAACTTACAAATGCTGCTTCAACTTTAAACATCTGAAGTTACAAAAAAAGTTGGTACTACTATCACTTACAAAAGTGATGAAGATGATAAGTAGATATTTGAAGCACTCAAAGAAAATACTATGTAAAGTTTATTTATGAGTTGAACTAATTTAATGAATTTAAACTTATTTTTAGTAATTTTTTTTATATACATATTTAGTTTTTAAAATGTACTTCACTTTAATACGTGATAGTAAATGGATTCAGTTTTGGTTTGTTTATGACTTTTTTTAATTTTTTTATTCCTAGTTTTGTTTTGGCTGGATTTTTAGCTGGAATTGTTTATTGTATTTTGTTGACTGTTTCTCTGGCTGGATTTTGGTTTTTTGACTGTTTTGTTTCTAGTCAAATCTGACTGGAAGTCCGATTTCAAAATGGCAACGCTTACTAACGCACTGGTTATTAATTACTGTTCTAGACATCTAAAGTTAACCAAACTAAGGTAATATTAAAATCTAATAATCTCCCTAAACAACCAATAAAAAATGTTGCTTGAATATAACCAACGACTGGGTTGTTTTTATCCCTTTAGGTTGGTTAAATTCTACCAAGTGAGTCGGCTAATAATAAAAAGTTAGTTTTTTTTAAATACAATCAAGTAGGTTGGCTAATTTCAACCAAGTGGGTAATAACAACAGAGTAAGTTGGCTAATTCCACCAAATTTTTTGGCTAATAGAAACATAGTAATTTGTTGAAATTCTACGGAGGAAAGCAGATTATTTTTGACTATATAAAGCTTAGTACGCTGCTCAAGCTAAATTGTTGCTACCATACAAAATTCTCTCCAAAATTTTGTAGAGCTAAATTTAAGCGAACTCATTTAGCTAAGTGGTACGCTGCTCGAGCTAAAAAATCAAACTTTTGTTTTAGAATGTACATCGCGTACAGGCATTAGGACTTTAGCTGATGTTTGGAGGAAAAGATGGAGACCAGATAATATTTAGTTTAGCTCGAGCAGCGTACTAAGCTTAACTGAGCAAATTTGGGAGGGGAAATTGATAAATCTGTTATATTTAACCAATTTTCATTAAACAAGTTGACTCAGTTACTTACAATCAATTAACTCTGTAAGACCTATATTAACATTATGCTCAGTTATTATTACCCGAAAGTCGGTTGATTTTAAAGAAGTGATTTTTCTGCATGTAGTGGTGGAACTTGTGTACCGTGTATTTTCGTTTTTTTGTTGCTTCTTTTTTGTCTACCAAAATAATTTTTTGTCTAAAAATAAAAGATAAGACTTAAAAAAAAAATACGATTAGTTGACCGTGGGTATGGAGTTTAAGACTCTGCTCCTTACTACCTAAAACCATATCAGGTACTAAAAATCTCAATCGGAAAAATTATCACCTCGATTGAAAACCCTTCACTATTATGATATATTCCAATGACGGTTTCAGTTAGGAGTCACCATTTCAGTTGATTCATTTTCCGAGGCTACTATAGTGTCTCTCTCGATAAATTTTCGAAAACCGCATCCTCTTTATACATATATATATAAATATTTTTTTTTTTTAATTTTGGCTTAAAAGCTATTGTTTTAAAAAACTTTTGATGGAAATAAATTTATTTAAAAATAATATGAAAGAATAAATCTCTGGCTTTCAAAACTGATATAATAGCTTTTTGTTTTTGGCATTGTAAGTATTTTTGTTTGTACGTCTCTTTAGTAAAAACTGTTTTTATTCTATTCTTCTCAAAAATAGTCCGTTATTAATTTATACCGCCTTAATTATCGTGTTCTCCCCCGTTTCTTATTGTTTCGTTTACAGAATCGCAGTCTTTTCATTTACATCATAGTCCGGGATACTCCAACCCCGCGCTTCAAAAGCTACCCCAAAATTTAACAATATATTCAAAATATTACATCCTAAACAGACAAATAGCCATTTGAGCAATCTGTTGAGTGTGTCTCCTCAAAGGATACACGGCACGCCAAGATATACTGTATGCATATCTGGCACTGGGTTCCACATATTCACACAAAAAGAGTCAGCCATCAGCTACCCTTCTCTATTTGTCATGTAATTCAAGTCATTGTAAAGGCGAAAGACCATTATCCCATTCATTCATAATCGTACATACAACATACTCCACCCCAGGAGACTCAAGTGGGCTCTTGACTGCTTGACTGTGAGTTTGTTGCCGTTCTAGCAAAGGTGTCCTTTGTCGTCCTTTAATTGCTGTTTACAGAGATTTCTGCTAATTCCCACCTACCCAACTGGCATATGCCCTCCTCTCTCATAGGTATCTGCAAATAATTTGCATTGTATCTGCGGCACTTGACATTCGTTTATTTGGCTGCAGCAGCTCCTTGAGTAGCGCACTCCTTGGGCCGGCATAAAGACGGTGCAAAGCACCGAACAAGTGTTAAAAGATACAACATACATCATTTGTGTTGATGGCACAATCATAATACAAACTCAAACGTATACCAGTGCCATCTATTATAATAGGCAGTCAGGCAGTGTGCGGGCATCAGGTCGACCGCGACGATCAGTATATTATATTGTACGATACACCTTAGCCAGTGAGATGCAAAGATGTAGATGCAGAGTAAAGATACTCACTCCACTCACCTACTATATTCTCGTACGGGCCAAAACGGCTCCCACTTTGAGCGCACGACTGTCGATGTGAGCGATGGTTTATGTTCGTTGTTTGGCACTTTGGTGCTGTTGTTAGTCCAACCTGGAGCTGGAACTCGTCCTGCGTTTGTTTTGTTTTTGCAAATTGCATATTTACATTTCGTTTATCTGCATGGCTCGCGCGGCGGCAGTTGTATCCTTTAATTCACTGGATTCACTGGCCGCACCCCACCGACACCACGAGCTAATCTCCAATATACAAGCCCACCTCCCCGACGACTTCTTTAAATGTTTACTAACATTTTGTACTTTTTATGGGTGCTCTGCTCACCTCTTTGATTCCATTTGATGATGCGGTACGGTTGGCGTACGATTAAGTGATGTCGGCGGCGGCCTTCTATTGAGCTCACTAATGGTGATGCTCGAAGTCTATCCACTGGAATTGATATGTATGTCGACAGTTGGCCGATTTTTTTCTTTTTTCCTTCTACACTGTGATTAGGTGTGAACGAAAGAGCAATCAGGGATGTTCGAAATTAAGTTCTTCACGGGCTTACACTGAATTTGTATCTTCTCTTTCTTCAGTTGTTTATGAGTTTTCAAAATCGAAAATTGCCCGCAGATATATTTATTTTCGAATTTGTGACGCACATATGTAGCTATGGGCGTATGGATTTTGGGAAGGGCAATCTTTCTTTTTGATTCGAGCATCTTTAGCACTCGATCTTCTGGTAGCGGCATGCTGAGTGACTGCACTCATTACTTTGGGCTATATAGTGTGCCGGTCGGACGCGGCAAGTGCCACGGATTGAGCATTAGCACAACCATGTATTAGATAAATAAACCAATGGAACGAGGTGTGATCATTAAATTTAATTTCTTTTGAGATGAGTTACTCTAATGTTGCGTGTTGTATATTATTCTTTCTGCACGTTTGATTGAACAAGGAGTCGAGAAAGCTCGAAGTGCACTTACTGAAATTAGAAACAAATTCATTGCTCGAATGAAATGTAGCAGATTGTGTTTGCGTTGTAGTGTTTTGGGAGAAAGAATTTGTGCTTGCATTCGTGTGTTCATGTTCATCGTTTCTTGACCTTTAATGCGTGTAGGGTAGCAGAGGCTCCCCTTTTATGAGTGTTTTTGCAGGAATACGTTTTGAGCAAATACATCTAAATAACTCATGATGAGTAGACGCAGATACTCACTTAGATTGTGCCAACATTTACTTTCGAGTTGGATGGGATTGCTATTGCTCTGTTGAAAATTGGATTTGGGATGTTTGCATAGACAGATTGAATATAATTTCCAGGAAACGATTAAAAGAACGGAGCCTTGAAGGGACAACGGCAACACTGTTTTCTGTATGGATAAATAAGTAGTTATTAGTGTAGGCGTGGTTCCTATAATAAATTTATGTTTATAACATCCGCTTTTCTTTTTTATAGCTACAGTAAAATAAAAAAATGCGTTTTAAAAATTATGCAGGTGATTGTGGCAGAGTGGGAACTGACAACTCTTCTATTTAAGCAACCGTTTCAAATGGTTACTCACTTAATCTCTGTGTATTTTTGTAGTTCCGCAACATTTCGCGTTTTACCTGTGTCTACATACAAAGCAAGGGTGCGCCATATTTTATGTCGGTATGTAACCAATGAATACTTTGACATTTATCAACCGATTGACTTGAACATGTTTTTGAGACGTCAAATTGCATATACAGTGCAATTTTAACCATTAATCGCTTCACATCCAAACAACGCTCCGAAATATAGTCACGCTATGCCTAGGCGTATTTTTTAGATCTTCGATTTCAGCAAAGCAAATTAAAGTAGGATTTCCGCACGCAATTACAACAGCTACGTTCTACTTGACACTTCGAGCTCTCACAGAAGCTCAAAAAACACCCCTAATTAAGATACTCGCTCAGTTTTGTTGACTTGAAGTCGACAATATCGTGGCCATCAAGCACCGCCTGATAACACGTCATTTAGTGTCGAATTAAGTTGAATAAGGGAGGCTGAAATATCGGAGACATACCTTTCATCAACGGGCAGAGCATTTCAATTAACTGGTTGCAGCGGTCAGAGAGAGAGAGAGCGTTGCCGAGTGTTGCAAAACAAACAATGACGTTTCTGGAACGAAAATTCACTGGACGTGTGCACTGACTGGCCACACAGTACCTAGTACCTACTCTAGATTTGAACCTCCGGACTTCTTTTAAAACGATTGATAAAGTTTTAGAATGGTCTGATAAAGTACATAGAAGCCAGTAACATTTTATCAACTAAAAAGTTGGTCCCGTCTGCATTGACGGTGAATGGAGAAGGAGATTTAACGACGAACTGTACGGGCTGTACAGCGCCATCGACCTAGTCAGAAGAGTGAAGGTTCAACGACTGAGGAGGCTGGGTCATGTAGAGCGAATGGACACGAATGCTCCGGGTCCGGCCCGAAAGATCTTCGAATCCATACCCGAGGGAAGGCGCAGTAGAGGAAGACCGCGACTCAGGTGGCGCACGCAAGTGGAAGGGGACCTTAACCAACTTAGCGTGCGAAACTGGAGACAGCTAGCTAAAGATCGCGCTGGCTGGAGACGCTTGTTGGTTGAGGCCCAGGTCCACCCCGGACTGTAGCGCCACCTAGCTTTTACAAGGATGTTATAAGCGAAAAATTTTAATTTGGTTGCAGCGGTAAGAAATTGCTTACTTTTATGGGTAGGCGGATTACATTCCTTCGATAAAAGGCTCTTATCTAGGATGGTACATTGTCACCTTAGTATTGAATTTATCTAAACGACAAAAACTTGGTTTCGAGAAGCGACGTTTAAAGTTTTAACACGCATAAAACAAAAACCTTCAGTAAGACAACCATTAAACAAATTTATTAATTTAGTTACTACTGAGTTCTACCTACGATTCAGTTCTTTTGTCAATTGTTTTTTTTTTTTTTTTTTGTAATCTCAAGTTGAAAAAAAATTGCATAAGTGATTTTCATATCATACTTTTAAAAAATATAATATTAAATAATTATAATTTCTGCATAAATTGAACAGTAACCGTCTATGAGGCATTTATGAAGCCGACTGCATTGTATGTATCACTTATTCATTTCTAATGCTTACTTTGACTGGGAGCGGGGTTTGAATGTATCATTTAAAAACTGAAAAAAATATTATGCATTTGAATCACTTTTAATGAAGAATTGTATGTTTCGATAATTAAGCACTGAATTTGTGTTTTTAAATGAAGTATAATTTAATTTCAATTGTGTGTGTAGATCATTTAATAGTTGAAAGTTGATTACCGGTACTCGTGTTTATTTCTGTTTTACGTTTCTATAATTATGGGTAGAGAATCTACTACAAATTAGGTGTCTGATTTGTGATCTCATTCTTACGCCTTTGCTACCAGGTGGAAAAATGCACATGCGTGATTTTGTAAATGCAATTTAAATCTAGTTGTGGTTTATCGACTAGGTGTCCGAATTTCATTTGCGTTGTTTAGATTTGCTAAAGATTTTTTTTTGTGTAGGTAGGTAGAAAATTTCAACTGAACACCTTTTTTTTGCTTACTTTTGATAAACCAGTACCCCCCCACGTATGAAAATATTGTTTTAAAGATGCAATGACTGAACAGAGGACTAACAATTGTTTGTGAATTACATAATTGACTAGACTTAATCGAAATTATTTTGGACACGGCGAGTTTTGTTTGCTTGTAAAATTTGCACAATTTCCAAACAGCTAACACAATCCGGAACGGTCGACCATTCTTGTCCTTTTTTATCTGCAAGTGACAGGTCCATGTCTGCGGTTATATTTAACACCCCAAGGCGGTTCTTATTTTCTAGAAATTTCAAAATTTCCCTTGTTTAATCTTACATTTAGGGTTGGTAGATGGCTACTTCACATCATTAAAATCTCTCATTATTTAGCCTCCGGACAAACGGTATCTTTAAAAATTTGATTAAAACACAAATTGTTTGTATTTGAAAGCAGAAAAAAATATAACCAAATCTTTACACTTCAGCCCAACCCAACAGTTAAGGGTTTCATGCTAACCTAGCTTTCTAACGTTTTTCTCCGCCTGAGAGAATCGACAAACAAACAGAAAATCCTTTGAAGAGGTAAGCGGCAAATATTTTCACTTCGCAGCCGGATATCAATGCACCAATCTACCTGTGAAATATTTTCCGTAAACAAAGGGAATTTTTGAAATTATATTTTATAAATGAACACAGGCGCGCGGCAGCGGTGTATACCCTGTACGGTATACGGTGTACCAACTCATGCCAAACAAAGCGTAAAGTACTGAAGTGCGGTGGCCGTGAAAGTCCCATAGAAATATTAAATTCTTATTATTGTGCCATCATTCCGCGTCCGTCTCTCTGCAAACTCTCTGTCGCAGCGGTTGGTTTAAACATGGGGGGTTCGACCGGGAAACAATCATCGTGCTGTGCACCTTTTGTGGTGGTGAGGATTTTTTTTTTTTTAATTGGAAGGGGGGTTTTGAACTGCATTATCGTTACGTTATTAATAAAATGTTGATTATTTCGTTCGACCCCTAGACGAAGACATGCTGCCGGCTTTCCCTTCAAGAAGTCTTGGTATTTGTTAAAATAAAAATAGAAATCTGTTTGCTTCAGTGAACCCGGTGAAAGTAGGCACGTGCTTGATAAATAATTTTCATTGATTTCATAAGAAATAAATATGTTATTTGGTTTTCCAACGGTGGTCCGGGGAACTCAGGAACGCGGTGGATTCTAAACTATTTCAGAGGGTGCTGTTGGAGGGCGTAAGCTATCTCAAACATAGGTATTTATGCTAACTCTCATGGGGGATGGTTAGGGTGACGTGTGTCTGTGTGTAATTGAAAATAAACCACCCCTTGGTTGAGAACCCCTTTTTCATATATATATATATAATGGGCCTATCCACTTTATGAATATGTAGAGAACTGTTATCTCTTAATATTATGCATATTAAGAACGCAATTAATCTGAGAAGGTATGCATAAAATAAATAAAGGTACATCGATGTCTTATGTAGATAGAGCGAATTTCATTTCTATTCTTTGCATATAAGCTAGGTGGTAAAAGGTGAAATGATTAGAAAGCGACCAACGGCGATTGTGCTCCATTTAGGTGGTTCAAAATGGCCAAAAAACAGACATGTGGCAGAGAGCGTTTCCAGACACTCGTGGTTCCTTGAGGCCCGACGACAGAAAGGCACCCAATTAATAACGTAACTTCGTAAGGCCATGCAATAAAAGTGCGTTGTACTCCTGTGCTTGAGTGTAAGTAGACCAATTGACCAGTTGGACTCTGAAGTCTGAATAACACCGGACTCAGGTTGAGAAGCAAAAGAAAAATATGTGCACTCTGCAAGACTGATTTCCAAGAGACTGGTGTAAATGTAAATTTAGAGGCTCTGCCACTTCCGGCAAGTCACTTCTGGTAAACGAATGTTTAACTACGACTTAGGTTAAGGAATAATTACAAGAAATGCTTCATATACAGGGTGACCCAAAAACAGTCTTCCCATGTTGTTTTGCTACGTCTTTAATAAATGAAAAGATGTAGTTAATTTTTTTTAATGTTCATTAGTACAGTTTTTATAAGTTTTTAATCGATTCAAATTTAAGCATAACGACAATCGAGGATGAAATAAATGCGTGTGTTGTTTTAAAGAAATATTAGTGAAAATTTTAATATCCTTGAACCATTTTCGTTTGAAAAATGGTAGTCTTTCCAAAAAAAGCTTATGCCAGTTTCACAAGGAAAAATTTATATTTTTTTTTTGTAATTGTTCCTTAAATATATTTTTCCGGACTTAAGCACCAGGTAGATGTAAAATTTATTAACAACAATTTCATGAAAGTTACTTAATAATAATAATAGTTGGCGCAATAGGTCTGTAGGGACCCAGCGCCTAGCTTCTCGCAACCATTCGTTTTGTGTGAGTTTTTAATTTTTGGAACGAATGGAAGGGATCTACAATTTTATGCCGATTCCAAACGGGCCGATTGAGAAGCTCTTTCATGACAGTTATACTCTCGGATGTTTGTCAGACGTTCGCGAGAGGTGGCGCAGTGAAAAAAACTCCGAGTTGGAATTTGGGGTTTTGAGGGATTCGAACCTGGACCCCTCGCTTAGTAGTCCAACACACTAACCACTAACCCACTTCGACCACATGAAAGTAACGTAGGCCTGTTTAAATTGGAATAAAATGGTTTCAAAAAGCACTGTGCGTTGACATTTTCATCGGGAGTATTTATTTGGCGAACACTTTTGCATTCGTAAGACCGAACATATTCGCATTTCAAATTTCATTTCGTATTTCGTTCCTAAAACATGTTAAAATAATGACAATAAAATTTGTTTTCAGATTTATCTGGGTGTAAAAATAGCCTTGCAACGCATGATCGCATTCTTGGCGGATATACTCTTCTTCCAGAGTCTATGGCTTGTTGTCGTGACTTCATAAAAGCCCTATAGCAAAAAAGTCCAGAGGGATCAAACCGATCGATATTACCGGTCAGTGCGAATCGTCAATATACAAAAATATAGTCACGAGTATTCAGCGATCTTGAGGAGTATGCCACAGTGACCATAATTCTGAATTCCAATTAATGAACAATAGAAAATCAAACAAATGACAACACAATTTTCAATTATACAAAAAGTTAATAAAGTTAGTAAAGAAAAATATCTGAAATAGAGCGAATTTGTTAGTACATATCTACTATAGTACTGCAAAAATTTGGGGCACACAAGCATTAACATTTTGTTCATTGAATTTTGATTTACTTTTTGTTTACATTATTGCTTTTAAGAATTTAAATCCAATGCAGAACAAATAATGAACGACTTCTAACATAGACAGAACATTTTTATATGTTTTTGTATACAAAATAATTTGTAATGAAAATCGTCGTGAACTTACTTAAATTAATTAGATTACTTAAAATTCACTTTTATTCACCATTACTTCATATAATTATAGTCTCTTAACAAGTTCATATAGCTAAGTTCAATTTTATCTATAGGTTTGGCTTTATACTTCGCTACGCGCTACCAAATCTGGCTATCGTCACCAACTCACTAACTTGTTCTAGGTCTCTTCTTTGCAAAAATTTATTATTAACTAGCAAACCCGGCGAACTCCGTTTCGCCACCAGATGGCTTCGTTTTTTGTAACATTATGTTTGAGGATTAAAAGATGAAGAAAAATTATTATTTTTTTTTTTTGTATTTGAAAATGGAAAATTTTATTTCATTTCACAACAGTAATGAATTAATTTCGATTACAAAAATGAAGTGTAATTTAGTTGAACTTCTCTAAGTAAAAAATGAAAGTGAATCCAAAGTAAATACTGAATCGAAGCGTTATACGTGTCCGCAAATTATCCGTTTCATTGAAGTGCTCTTTGGTAAACCACATTTTTTGTTTTTTGGTCTGACGTTAACACAAATAAAGCAGATGGTTTCCCAACTCGTGAATACGCAACGTATAGCTGCCCATGTGAAAAACAATATTTTCTAAATGAAAAATTGCTTGCAACTGTTCAATAATTCGTCTCTTTAACTGTTGTGTTCCCTGTATATTGCACCGCACATTCAGCTGATCCACCATCGACGAAATGAAATATATTTGCAGAAATTGATGCGGTTCATCTGGTGTTGGCTGACCTGGTGAACTTCGTACCACCTAATTTTTATCTATTTGAAGCTTTTTTTCGATTTAAACTTAGTTTGGTGATTATAAATAAAATTTGTTAGTAATTCAAATTAAATTCAATGCCTTTTATTTTCCTGTAAAATAGATGATATTAACATTCAATGCAAAGATTTGTAGTAAAAAACTGCAGTCGTTTGAATTCGAATGGTAAGTCCGTTGGAATCATCGGGATGCGTGGAATCAACACATCTTCTCCTCTATATTCTGCGGTATGCCCGGAAAAACACTTCGAATGAGCTCTTCCTTAGAATCGGTCATGTGGCAGAAATCAGTGGGCAAAGTGATAAGTCCGGTCGAGATATCAACTGCAATCTTTTCATTACCAATGTCCAACAATTGCTTCGAAAAAACATCTGCAGTTTGATCTCGTCAATCAGAGTGTCTTGACATGAAGCCACAAATTTGATGCTTTCAAGCACGCATTTAGTTCGTCAGCTGCAATTGATCGTGGGAATAACTAGAAGAGTCTCCCGAAAATTACCGGATAATACAACCATAGTTATTCCAAAAAGGTTTTGATTGACACGAAGATCTTTCAACGTCCTGTCCACCGCCACCATTGACCATTGACCTTTTGTGGGCCATCGTGCATTCGACCCAATCGATCAATTTGCATCATTTTAAAATCTTCGCATTTTTTCTTCGATTTTTCAAGAATGTGTCTGGTTGATTTGCATGTTCAGTGGCAATATCAATGCTGAATGTGCAGTTCGGTAGCCTTCTAACAAAGTTGCTGTTATTCCATATGAAGCCAATGCCAGGGCAACTCATGCTGCGATCAAATCCGTGCCAAAAGCAATGAAATTAAGAACGTTTTGGCAGTACCTCCGGGAGCACCCAGAAAGTAAATACTACCAGTTCTTTTGTTCACAGCTTCCATCAAAGAGTCATACGCAATCATTTGTTGTCGATTCAATTGCAGAACATTTTTACGAACTGCTTCACCCCTTCGTGAACACTCAAAACGCTCAGCAACTCCTGTTGCCTGTCATCATTGTCCTCGTCATCTCAATCACCCCTCCATTTGAACTTACCCACCTATTCAAATGCAAGGATATTGAAAATAGGTACTTCCCAAACAAAAATGATGGATACAAACAAATCAAAGTATCTACTTCATTTCAAAAAGTTACTTAATGTAACATAGTAAACATAAACAAACTTATTAGGTAGCTAGCTATATCGTATATTAAAAAATAAATTTCAAAATTTTTGACAACAACAATTTGCTTGGAAAATCATTAAAATAATTGACAACAACAATATTGCTTTTAAAATTTAAAATATTTTTTTTTTTGTATTTGAAACTACTCGATTTCTATCCAGTTTATATTTTTTTCAAAGTGCATTTCCCCATGAAAAATGAAATATGTGCCTACAACGCCAACTGTTGAGAATTTTCCGACTTTTCTTTTTTCATAAACCATCCCTGATATAAGACGAACAAAACAAAATAAAAATCAATCAAATCGGTTGAGCCGTTCTGGAGTTATATCGTCAGGAAGGAAAACCCGACTTATTTTTATATAGTAGACTAGCTGACCCCGCGAACTTCGTTCCGCCCAAATTTGTTAATGTAATGAAAGTAATAATTTCGACCATGCCCAATGCACATGCTATTTTATGTAGACGCTTAAATACCAATGGCAAGCCGTTCTGAATAAGCGGAATCCGCAGAGGTTTGCAAAGTGCTTTATTTGGACAATGTCCATTATAATTTTAATTATGTAACTTAAGAAATAGCGCTTGATTTTATTTTTGAATGGGAGGTGCCACAAATCGTTTTCCTATACCGCTTATGTTTTGCAAAGTACCACCTATAGTGTGGTATCCTATCCCTCAGCGCCATCAAGTTGATGGTTATAGTGTCCTACATTTCAGACATATTTCCGTAACAGTATATAACAGTCCGTGGTACTAATAATATTTTTAACGTCCAGACTACATTTTTCCAGCTCTCAATGGAAAAATTTCCATACAAAATTGTATATTGTGACCTAGGAAATATTTAGTGTGAAGGTTAAAAATGATTATTAGTAAGTCCCAGTGTGTAATGTATTTGGGAATGACTTGTGACTGTTAAATTGGTTTTCATGTGTTTGTAAGTTGGTTCGCACGAAACAGAAAATGTGAAATAAAAATACTGATACCATTTTCAAATCTTCCCATGAATCATGTTTGTAATTATGACATCATGCAGGTCTACATCGGTTTCGGGATCTGGAACCTCGGCACATATGATGTCATCATCTTGGTCTGGTTGCATTCTTTCGACTAACCAAATGGGAATGTAAGCATGAGGCAAGCGTCTTTTTTGCCATTCAATCGAATACATCCAACATCGAATATAACCAAAGACACGATGCTTAACAATATAGTTCATCAGCGACCGACGAATTATTTGTAACTTTAACAGCCATGAAGAAAACTTACCGCATCTATCAACTTGGTTGGTAAATTGTAAGCATTTTCCCTTCTCTCTCTACACCAGTACCGAAGGTGTTATGTTACCTTTAAGTTGCGCTCCCCATAACCCTATTCACTAATGAGCAGAATACCACGATTGTTACTCGCTCATTTTTCGTAACAACCCCTAAGTGCAAACTCAAAACGCTCCACAACTCCTGTTGCCTGTCATCATTGTCCACGTCATCTTAATCACCTCTACATTTCAACTTACTCATACATACTTATGCAAGGATCCTGAAAATACATGTCAAACAAAAATGATGGATTCAAAAACCATGAAATAAAAAAATATCTACTCCATTTCAAAAAGTTACTTAATGTAACATAGTAAACATAAATAAACTTATTAGGTAGGTTATATTTAAAAAAAAAAATTCAAAATTGTTGACAACAACAATTTGCTTGGAATATAATTAAAATAACTGACAACAACAATTGCTTTGAAAATTTAAAATATATTTTTTTTGTATTTGAAGTGTCACTACTCGATTTCTATCCAGTTTATTTTTTTTTCAAAGTGCTTTTCCCCATGAAAAACGAAATGTGTGCCGGAGGTACCACGCCCCTTTGTACAAACCCGCCCATATTTGCAGCAGCACTTAAAAAATGCACACCAAACCGACGTACCAAATTTTGTGCAAATACCGTTATCAGGAGCAGAAATAATTGATTTTTAATTTGTGGTTTGTATGGGAGGTACCACGCCCCATTGTCCAATTGGACCGAATTGTAAATCTAAACCACCCGGGGCGCAACCCAAACGCATACAAAAAAATTTATGCAAATCGGTCCAGCCGTTTAGGAGGAGTTCAGTGACAACACACGTACGCTAGAATTATATATATAAGATGGGTGAGTGATAGTGATCACTACACGTCTTTTAATACGGAACTATTCATTATTATAATGAAGGAATGGACACCGTAAGTATAGCGTTCCTTAGTTTGTCGATGTGTATTCTACAAACTGACAAAAATTATACAATCGTCGGATAGGGTTTTGCAATTTGGACCACCCTGTATAACCTCTTATTTTGGCGGCGAAAGAGATAGTGACCGTTGTGCGACTACCTACTACAGTTTGTTTGCCACTTTGGAACATTTTTTAGTTGGAAAAGCTTCGTAAATTTTTCAAATGCTGTAATTTCGGAATGAAAACCTTTAAAATGTTACAAAGTTGCCTAACGCAACGCTATAAAAATGTTTAGCGAGCCAATGCTTGTTAAATATCGTGCGAAATGGTAAAATTAGTTGAATAGCTTTTTTTCTCGTTGGCCCTTTTTCTTGCGACTTTTCATAAATCTGGAACGGTCACCCTGGTGACCAGTGCATCAGTGATCGGTGCTCGTCATAATAGGATCACTGATTTCATTAGCCATAAAATCAAGACTTATAAAAACACTCATAAGTAAACTTGACAGTGGAATAAATCCAAAAAATCGTAAAGTGAATTGGAAGTCTCCTGTCCTCGGAACTGACTATAAAACACACTAAAGGTTTATCTGGTCGCAGTGTTCTTTGCAGATCGTAAACATTGATTTGTTAACATACTGCGCAGCTTAATAGGTATACGTGTCAGATAACTGTGAGATTCGAGTTTTTAAAAGAACATCACCGGCACATATTATGGATTCAGACGAAGCCTCTTAAAAGAGTTCTGAAATCTGAGTAGTTTGATTTTTCCATTTCATTTTAAGACCTTAGGTTCGTCGCTATGAAGCAACCGCAACATTATCTCTTATATGCATTTCACATTGAACCCAAAACCGGGCTCTCGCCAAAACACACGAAAACTTAATCGAAAACAGATGTTTCCCCATACATATTTCAGTTTTCGAAACGAGTCGTTTTCACACATTTACCACGAAAAAACCACGAATACGACTTCCAATCGTTGGGTTGTTGGAACAAACACACCTTTTGCAATGTTCAGTAAATTCAACAAAATGCCTGACCGAACAAATGTCACAACTCACAACCTAAATTTGTTTTTAAAGGTTCTGAATTCATAATATTTGCTTTTTAATGCGATCGAAATTTGTAACCAAAATAGTTCACACAGAAATTCACGACTAGCGTCTCACAGCTGATTGAAACATCAAACGAAAACGAGTTGGTGTTCGGTGTAAAGGCATCGACGAGTTTTCGAGGAAAACGTCTTTGGTGTGAAAAGCCTATTAGACACGTATACGATGTGTATAGAAAGTATTCTTCAAATAGAGCCAAAACCGAGTACAGAAATTGAGAAAGAAAGCCTATAGTCAAGATATCTACAGTCAAATCCTCATGATTTGAGTCACAAGAATCCTATCCCTCGCCTCTCAACACCTAATTGGTATTATTTGCTTTCCCCACACACTCCAACACGAATTTGCTCCCTCCTCTAAAAGTTATATAGGTACAAGCCTTAGCCCATCCAACTTAACTTAAGAACCCTCTCGCCTAATCAAGTATTTGACAATTACAACACAAGAAGATGTTCAACTCGTGTCTATCCACCTTAACAAGTGCGTTCGGTAAACATGTTTAAATTAATCAAACAAGAGTATAGCTGGAAAGCGGCAGAAGGTGACGTGCACAGATGAACAAATACAAGACAAGGATTCACCATCAACCATGAAAAAGTGTTGGAAATAATGAAAATAGTTTCAAATTTAATCGCCCACCCCCTTATTTCACCGATGTGCAAAAAACAACAACCCACGGATGTTTGCATTTTGTTCGATAAACACGACGACGACGCCATCCCACGGGAAAACTTATCCTTATAATTGTAATGAAAAATTCCTTCAATAAATTGCTCTCGACTTGAATGTTTCCTATCGCAAAATGAAAGGTAAATAAGTACGAGGACGACAGGGAAAGTCCATGAAGTACGCAAAATTGAGTTTAGTTTCTTTTTGCCCCGATCCATGCCCCTGTCTCTGCTGTTGTTCGTCCAGAGGGTTGAAGTTGAAGTCGAATGTGTTGCGAACGAAAAAGGGGGATTAACCCATTGAAGCGGTAAAATGACGAAAATATTTATTTGCCTTCCTTCGGAGTGTTTTCCCTGTGTCCCTGTGTGTTTGCTGTTTTAGTATCTGGGGGATCAATTTCTATTTTTCTTTTTTTACTCCGCAGTTTAGCATATTAAAAGTTGGATTTGTTTTATTTTTTTCCCCTGCTGTTCTTCTTCTCTATTGGGTATTTGCGTTGTGATTTTCTAAATACCAGCTTGATGGGTATAGTGGAAAAGGAAAAGGATAAGGATAATAGAAGACAAAGGCAAAAACGGAGTGCCATCGGCTCAGAGTGGGATTTAAAATCGGAGAATGGCCAAGTCCGGTAAACAAAAAAAAATTAAAAAAGCCCAACAAACCCTTTTCATAACCATCATCCAGCAACGGAAGGACAGTTTATAATTGTGGAAGTTGCGAGTAAATAAACATAAAACAACAAGCCAATGATGTGGTGCGAGGAGTCAGGCTCCTTATGTTGGCTGTTTGGATTTTGTATTCATTTGTCGTAACTTCCGGGCACAATTGAAGTTTTGTTTACTCCTGGCGTAGTATGGCCCTGTGTCTGACAGTTGTTTTTATAGGATCTTTTTACCTGTTTTACCTGTCGTCAAATTAGCGCGGTGGCTGCATTTAATAAGAGTGTCCGAGAAATAGTTGAAAAGAAGCAGAAAGGACAAACTTGAACCCTAAAGAAACACTTGAGAGCGAAAGTTGACGACGATGACGGCGGACGGCAAAAACTGAGAAAAAACAAATTAGGGGACTGCTGCGCTTACAGAGGTAGAACTAGAAGTTGCTGTCGTGTACATAAGGACTAGAGTAGTGATATAGAGGTGGGATCTGGCATCTGGGTAGGGTTGTCACGGAAGTTTGTCAACACTATGATCGGGAAATGATGGTAAAAGCGCAAGCTAAATGGTTTTACCTTGACAACAAACAGCCTTTCATGCGGAGAAGCGAGACACTCCTCGATGGATTCACTTGAAGGATACAATCGTTAATTCTGCAGTCCCAATACCGAGATAAAAAATGACAATGAAGCGTTGTAGCTTAATAAAAATTGGATCGATGAATAGCTTACCTGAACTTTCTCCCTGTTGTTTTAATTACCACCGGCAACACACCAGCATTCTGCAAAAGGAAGTCCCCGACAACGTCAGTGTCAAATACGAAGCAGGAAAACCAAGTGACAGCTAAAAAGTTTGAAGGAAAACAAAGCAGATTTTATACGACTGGAGGTTAAAGATTGCAGAAAAGTTTATAACAAAGCGAAAAACACAGTAAAAAAAAAAACATAGTAGAATTGCAATAAAGTATGAATACCTATTTAGAATTTTGGTACTGCCCATCTGCCAATCTGTGAAAGGTTGGGCTTTGCAAAATACTCTATCGGACAAGCGGGGTTAATTATCTATACAAAATGAACACCACATAAGTGAATTCTTCTTCGTCGTCAGAGGGACTACAATTGAACCCAGAACTGCAGGGGAACTATAGTATCCAAGATATCAGTATTTTTATTCAACAATCGTAGAAACAAATTTGGGAACAGACAAACTCTGTTTTTCATTGTATTGGTGAAGCCACAAGCCCCGTAATACCATGTTCCCACCAACGTGATTTAGCTCATATGATTTATAAATCACGAAAGGCGTCTCCACCAAATTTAACGTGATTTAGTTTGACATCCAGCAGAAAGAATTCGTCCACTTCGGAGAGGGTAGTTTTTTTTTTTTGTTGTTTTTCTTTTGTTATCACACATCTGCCAAAAATAAAACAATTTATGATTGTTTTACTTAATAAAAATACCAAAATCGTCGAAGCACGAGGAAAATTGAATTTGGGATAATATTTTTGACATTTGTGTTGTTTTTTTTTTGTTTGTTGAATAACATTGAATTGAATTGAAAGCGCTGCAGGTATGTTCGATTTTATTTTGTGTGGATTTGCGATGAAAGACACGTAATTAAAAATTAAACACGTCTAAATCACGTAATTAGTAATCACGAAAATGTATGGTAAATCACGTAATTTATGAGATGATTTAGCTAAATCAAGTGGATTTAGCTAGATCACGTTGGTGGGAACATGGTATAAGGCTCTACTGATAAATATACGTGATTTGACCACTTAAACATAGGTAATAGTTGATCGCAATCTTGGTATTAAACTGTTGCTTATTAGTTATGAATTATAAAATTAGTTTATCAAAAATAATAAGCATAGGGTAAAACTATACAAAACGCCCCATGCGTCTGGGACGTTCATCAGTGTGGTTTTAGTTATAACTCACGCTAAGCTTGTTCGAACCAGTTTCATTCACTGATGAATTGCGGTAGTTGGCGGTTGTGTTATTGTTGTCACTTTACGAAATATTTTGTGAAAACAATTTTTGGCGCCCAAACATATTGCGGTAGGTACAATAAAAAATTTATTTCTTCAGAAACAAAAAATGTTGCACCAAAGTTTCTTATTTACTTATAAAGAAACTTAAATTATAGTTTCGGTGCAGTTTTGCTTATCTCTTAGAAAGAGATGGGGTATCCCTAATTTTAGTGGGGCGTTTTGCACTGCGAAATTTACAAAATGCCCTAGTGGAGTAAGTCTAAAACGCCTCCCCCAATATTTTGCTAAACATCGTCATTAGAACTTCTTTTGATACTTATTTTTAATAGAAATGCCGTGGAATTACAAAAGGACTACACTGCGGGCATAATGGTCTGAAAAACACAACGAAGGACGAAATGTCAGATGAAGATTGTAAAAGGTGTATCAAAAGTACTGAAAATTATTACAAGACCGCTTCTTTAGAAGATTGGATCCAGTGTACACAGTGTCAGGGCTGGTTACATGAATTTTGCCGAAAAGAGAAAAGACAGACAATGCAACGTCTTGTCAATAACTTGGGGCTTTTTACCCAACAACCTATTTACAAAACGCCCAACTTAAACTATTTTTAAAAAAAATAGAAAAAATAGTAATTAAACAAATTTATAAAAATTTCATATGCCAAAGCCAAGAAAAGAGAGTATTTTATTTGTATGCAATAAAAGATTTGTGATTTTCTTTTATTTTTTGTCTTTTATTGATGATTTCTTGAAAGTGGGGCGTATTGTATAGTTTTACCCTATTATGATCCTTGAATTTTGTAGAAAAAACTTTTTTCGATCAACTTCTCCGTCAATTCAACAAAACAAAAACCAAATCATTCCAATGAAATATTTCATTTCTTTTCTGTTCCATCTGTCAGGAATTTGTTTTCTGATGGTGGTTGATTTGTTGTTATTGTTTTCGTAGAACAAATTTAATAAATTATTTCTTATAGAAATTTATACATAGTTTGCTCGGCACTCATTACTTAACTCTGAGGATGATAATCGTTGGTGTCATAGTAGTCAACGATCTCCTCATCAATTTGCTAGTGAGAAATTTACCCTTTCGTAAGTACTTCAATTAATAGAAACCGTCTCGTGGGAAAAGGGACAAAAATACAATTTTGTGGGAATATCGGTTAACTTGTAAAAATAAAGAATTGTATGTACTTCAATTTCAACCTTATATCATATTTCTTATTCAGTGTTTACAAAACAAGCCGATCTAAATTGCTTGTTATGTGGTAAATCTACTACAAAAAAAGTCACGAGTAGATAATGAATTTGGTACTTCATACAAAATAAGTTCAAAATGTGGTAGGCACTTATTTTTGTATTTGGTAGCATTTGAAATATGTATAATATCTTTCAATTATTCTTCTTAAAATTCAATAAAAAATCGTAAGCTGTTTGCAAAACATACAAAAAAATGCAAAACGATATCCCATTAGGTATCATCAAAACGCTGTTGTCTGACGACATTCGACTTTCGACATACGGAATAGTGCCCAGTTTTTTTTTTGCACGACGATCTGCGCTGTATAGTGTATCCTCTTCTAGACAGTTATAAAATTTACAAAAAAACGGAAGAACGATGAAATTTAATATGTGCTGACTGCTGACACAATAGTGAAAGTAAAATTTTCTGACATATGGCCGCCTAAAAGTAAAAAAAACATATTTTAGTACTGTCCCAGCTTTTTCGGCAGCATTTTACGTTTGAGGCTTAACTCAGATAAGTGCCCGTTGCGCCACCAAGCTTGAAGAGTCTCCCAGAGCTAACTGAGTCGGTATGGCGATAACCACCAATCGAAACTGATACGGAATGCACACCCAGATTGTGAGCCCAAGTTTAAAAAGCTAGGGAATACCTAATTAATTAGGAGCTCAACAATGGCATTTAGAGTACAACCTCGAAGGATCTATATCAATGAATCTAAAAGACTCTTGTGTACCGGTGTTTTTACGACAAATTCTTAAGATCCGGGGACTAGCTTGTAAGTCAAAATGTGGATGAGATGGCGTCCATTCCCATATGATAACACGTGAAGAATTATTCGAAGCATGTAAAGAAAGGATCAAAGTCAAATCGATCGAATCAAGTGTTTGGGTCGTTCTCAGATATCGACATTTTCCGCGGGGTCGCCTTTAATTTGCGTAAGGAAACAGCATTTCCGGTATAAATCCTTGAATACTCCAGCAACTCCGCCTTAATTTGAGCTGCACCTGCAGAAGGTAATATGAAACCAACCAAAATCATTTAATTATGAAATGTCAGACAATTCGAAATGGGCAATATCTCAACACGTACCTGCCATATTAATGGATTCATCATAACGCGACTGATTTAAATCCTCACTGAATCTTCTATCTAACACAGCTAAATAAATAAATAAATTTTCAACGCCGCATATCGAATTTCAAATCGAGACCGTTCCGGTAGACACTCACAGCCACTCTCGTCGCTTGACCACATTCGATGGCAAATTTGACTATCCAACCGAAGGTAAAACAAAACCACTCCAGACAAACATCTTCTCGCCACCAAAATGCATCCACAAAAATGTAGTAATTCTGTCCGACAAACACTCACAAAATCCCAAACTCAATCCCAACATAAATTTGTGTTCTTAATTAAGTTTTCCAAACTCAATAATAGCCAAAAGATAAACAATCAGTAGCTGGCAGAGCGCTCCCTCGAATTAATTCTAAATTAACCGATTCATTCCTTTTGTTTATATATTTTGTGAGGGAAACAAAAAATACCTTGCATACCGAAGCATATAGGTGCAAGAGTTTAAAGTCGAAAATAGAACTGCGAAGGGCGTTGAACGAGGCGTCTCCTCCAGTCGCACTGATGCTGATGCGACTCAAGTATAGTTGACGTTTCGTTAACCACATTGCCGCATCCCGACAGTTTTGTTTATTTGTTCGAGCAAACAATTCCGGAATCGTTATCCCGCCCTAGATCCTTTTCAATTCATTCTTCATGAAAGTGACAACCGAGAGAAAGAAGACAACCACCGGAAAACCGTTGTCGACGTTGCACTGAAGAGATTGTTTATGTTGAATCGAACACCGCTGCAGCTATAGAGAAAGTCATAACCCTCTATACCAGCGAGCAGCGAGCCATTGTACTCGTACGGAGATAATCAATCCATCGATTTATTGAAGGATAACCTAAACATTAACAATTCCCCCGCACAAGATCCTTTGATAAGTCAACAACAAAAGCAAAAACACGATGCCGAGAAGAAGACAATTAACCAGAGATTGAGGAACAGCGAAGAAATGGGGAAAAAATTGTTGACATTTAATTAGGGCTGAGACGGCGAGTGTGGAGGTGATACCAACAAAACCGATCCTTAGTACAGTCGGAGGAACCGCTAAACGATCAGTGATCGTGATCGTTGATCAGTTTGATGTGCTCATCGGCTGGCTCTGTATTCATATCATCTATGGCTTCATGAAGAGTAATTATCGTTTCCAAGATCGGACGTAGGTGATCTGCATCAGGCGTGCTCATTCACTGTCAGTCATGGCCGTCGCGTCTTTATTAAGCGGTGGTGGACCCCGTATCAACTTTAATAACTTGACATCTTGTTTATGGTATATATCACATATTAATGTGCTTAAGTTCTGCCAGTCGGTTACTGTCGGGAGATAGATCATTAATTTGAATCAATGGTTCACGCTTTTGTGACTTTGCACTTGAAGCATGGTATCACTATCAAGTAGCGTAGACACACAAGGACAAGATACAAGTCGCTAGACTTGACAGACAGAGTATGGTTGATCACAAGTACGTCAAACGTCATATAGTTAATCATAAACTGGCAGTGTTCTCAATTGGATGCTAATATATTTGAGTTTAATTAATACAAGAGAAACGAACTAGTAAGTCATGTAGGTATAGAATGGCAGCAGTCACTAGCTTCGACTGCGGATCACGTTATTTATTTTATTTGTATCTGCAGAGTGGTGATGGAAATTTCAGCAAGAACGATCTGTAAAAATACAACTTATTTGGGAGATTTAAAGCGGTACTAAAAAATGACGGATCGAGTTGTGTCCCAGTATTCATAATTGGTTATTTTGTTGTCACATTCGGCATTAAGCATTGGAAGTATATCTGCCAAACTTGAACTCATATCGGCAACAACTAAAGTTGTTTAAGATTTTTTTTTAATTTTTTTAACCGGGGGCAGATGGAAGGAAGTCTCTTAAAAGACACTCGGCGTCACTAGTAATCAAACAGTATAATGGCGACGATTAGTTGGGTTGGGTGGCAGTTTTAGTAAAAATGTACATTTGTGAAACATTATACCTACCAGTAAACCATTAAAGATTATTTACAAGAGCACGAATTGCGAACATTCGAATTGCTAACAAATCAATTTTAATGTATTTATGAATTAAAAGTAGTTATTTGTTCTACCACCAATGCAGTATATTTAATTAATCTAACATCTAATCTAAAACAAATCTGACCCTCAATTGATTTAAAAAGCTAAATCTACAATTACAGTAGTTTACCGTGATCCACAAACCCACGAATGAAAAACTCGTTCGAACTTACCTTCAAGCTATTCAAAAATTCAAAAATGTCTACAAAGATAAAATGAAGCGATACAATTTAGCAAACCAGTATCCTGTTCGCATGCTAAATTCTTAACTCCATACATGAAGATGGGCCGATGAAAAGTCTCCACTCATTTAGCTCGCGAAATAAATGTCTGGTACATTAAATCGAAGATAAATTTTGACAGAAGAACCGAAGGAAAAAGTTTGTTGTGTGTTTACTATGAAATTTTTGGAGGAAAACGCAGAGAAAACGTGAGAAATAGAAGGAAACGCAAATCCAAAACAGAGTATTTATTTATACATAGGTATACAGTTATACATATTATCAGAAAAGCGAATTTTTCAGAAGGACTTCTGCTTTCATTTGGCCTCGAATGTCTTATGGGTAATAATAATTTTTCTTTGTAATTTCTAGGGTTGGCTACCAAAGAATTTAAACACATTAATGTTAATCGAAAATTAATATTTTTTATCTTCAAATAATCTTACGTTCGGCCTTTTGTTTTCCTTTTTTTCAAATATGGATTTGCGCGACCGAAAGAAAGTTTTTGCCTTCTACTTGCTACTAAAGAAATTGTTTCAGCTGATGCAACAATGATAACAACTTCTTCACGTTAACTGACATTCTGTCATGACTCATGAACATAATGATTTTGTCCCATCTATATCATATTTAAAAATTTAGCGACCATTTATCTTTGCTCTGGAGAAACGGAATGAAGACTATGCACGCTAAATTTTAGCGCGAGCAGGATACTAAGCTTCAACAATGAAACTGAGAATAGTTTTCATGTGAATGAAATTTTTTTTTTTTTTTTTTTTTTTTTCGAGGGTAGGTGAAAATCTTCCAAAGACACTATGAGAATAGCAAGCGCGTTCTCATAGTAGTGTCAGATTTTTACTGACTAAAAACACCACCCTTCTAAAGATTGTTAGATACTGCAACTAAGATATAACTTATCAAGCAATTTTTCTATCATTAAATAAAAACTTATGACAGGTTACTTTCCAATGAAAGATCCTGCGTGTTCCGCAAATTAAACGCGGTTAATCTTATCTTGCCAAGTCGAACGGTTTCGTTCTTTGTAGTCGGCGCAATAAATTGCTCTAGTCCAAGATTTGTCGGACTGTATTGTTGATATGTCCGATTAGTCGGTTTCTATGCTTTCTCGCGAAGCTTCTAGTTTCAGCTTCGATTGTTGGAATTCCGAGATCCCTATGGATATCGTCGTTTCTAATATACCATGGTGCTTGTACAATTTCTCTAAGAACTTTATTTTGAAAAGTTTGTAGAATATTGACATTTGTTTTCTTGGTACAACCCCAAAGTTGTATACCGTAGGTCCACACCGGCTTTAGCACTTGCTTGTATAAAAGCAGTTTGTTCTCAGTACTGAGCTGGGAATGTTTTCCGAGTAACCAGTACATTTCTCTATATTTGATATCGAGTTCTTTACGTTTCATTTTCACGTGCGAACTCCATTTCAACTTTGCGTCGAGTGTCATTCCCAGGTATTTGGCCTCGTTTGCAAAGGGTATTCGGGCCAAGTTTAGAAAAATTGGCAAGTCATTAGTTTTCTTATAAGTGAAATTCACGTGAACAGATTTAGTTTCGTTGAGGGCGATCCGCCAGTTCCTTGTCCATTCATTTACCTTATTCACTGCGGCTTGCAGTTTTGTAGTCGCATCTTCGATTGTATTACCTACAGCTAGGATAGCTGTGTCGTCGGCGAACGTAGCAAGGGTAGTGCCATCTTCCCTTGGTATATCGCGAGTATATAACACATAGAGAAGCGGACCAAGGACGCTTCCTTGCGGTACCCCGGCCGAAATTTCTTTTAGCTCCGAGTATTCGTTTCCATTTCTAGCCCGGAAGAGTCTATTCCCGAGATATGATTCTAGAATATCATATAGGCTTGCGGGGAGAACTTGTCGTAATTTAAATTTCAAGCCGTCGTGCCACACCTTATCAAAGGCTTGTGAGACGTCAAGGAATACGCTTGAGCAAATCTTTTTCTCTTCAAATGCTTTCTCGATTACGTCAGTAGTTCTATGTACTTGGTCAATCGTCGAATGCTTGGTTCTGAACCCAAACTGGTGGTCAGGGATAAGATTATTGTCTTCAATAACCGGCTGTAGGCGCCTAAGCAATATTCTCTCGATGACTTTGGAAATGACCGGAAGAAGGGAAATCGGTCTATACGATTTTACTTCATTTGGCGGTTTTCCTGGTTTTAAAACCATTATGACCTCCGCGACTTTCCATTGACTCGGCACGTGTTTTAGTCTGAGCGCAGCTTTTATAATATGAAGGAGCTTAATTAATGCTTTCCTTGGAAGAGCTTTGAGAACTTCTCCGGTGATCAAATCATAACCAGGAGCTTTCTTAGGTTTTAGGGATTCGATTTCACGTTTTAGTTCCCTTAGCGTTGCTCTTGTGAGTGTTGAATCGTCAGGTTGTAATTCCGTCCTATTAGTATTGTCGTAGATCGCTTGGCCATCGTACGGTTTAAAGGTTTCTTCTAGATGAGCGGCAAAAACGTCCGCTTTTTGCTTATCTTCCCTTGCCCATTCATTTTGATTTATTCTAATTGGCGGCGCGGAGATTTTGGGCCTTTTGGTGCCATTTACAGCTTTCCAAAGTGAATAATTGGAATCTTTTTTCGCTGTTAAACTTTCAAGGTAAGAACCTATCGCACGATTTTTAAAATCCTTAATGGCTGTCTTCAACAAAATGCACAAATAATTCAAATGTGCTTTATGTTGCGGAGCGCGACTCTGTTGCCATTTCTTACGCGCCTTCCTTTTTTCGTTGACCAATTCTTTTATTTCGGGAGGATATCGTAGCCCGTATTTGGCCGGCGTTTTCCTTGGATTAGGCGTATTATTCCAGGAGGCGAGCTGTACGATCTCGACGAGCGATCAACTTCAACTTCAAGTTCATAGGGTGTCGTAAGTGGAACACTCAGTTCAACATTCTCTTCTATTTCGTTCCTAAAGCCTTCCCAGTTAGTGTTTCTACCAGTTAATCTCGCTGGCTCTAGGTTATTGGCTAATTTTACACTCAATGTTAGAATAACCGGTGAGTGGTCAGATGATAGATCAAAGCTCTCTTCAACTTTAATGTGAATGAAATGTCCGAATCCACTTTCTTCGAATCTATTACATATTTGTGCTCAAATTTCATAATTTTTTTTTGTGAAAAACAAGGTCAATGGTACCTTTCACAGCAAGGATTTAATTTAAAAAACAAAATAAAAACATAAATTCCAAATAAATTTGTCCAACAGATTATCTTTCAAAGGCTTTTTGAAGCTTATTCCGCGGTACTAATAATCATTTTTAGTGTCCAGACTAAATTTTTCGAGCTCACAATGGCGAAATTTTCCATACAAAATTGCATATTGTGACCTATAAAATATTTAGCGTGAAGGTTAAAAATGATTATTAGTAAGGCCCATTATGTATAAGGAAAAAACAAAACACGAATTAGGAAACATACAAAATATTAGCTGGTCTCTTAAGTATCATTTATGCAAATCAATAATGCGAATGCCCGTTCGATCGGTCAGAATTTTCGGTACTTTTTATAGTACGCATTTATTTGTTTTCTAATACTTCACTATTGACTTATGGGTGCATTTGACCCGCAATAATTTATTTAACTATTAAATAAGCGGAACACAGCTGATGTGGCAAATTAAAACTTATTGGTGTACTAAAAATCAAATAGGTTATAGTACGCGGCAACGTCAGTGTCAAATAAGCAGAAGTAATGCTACGTGAGAGCTAAAAAAAATATAACACATTTTATAGAGTTGTAGTATAATTATGTAAAAAAATACTGAAAGGTATATAAAATAAAGTGGAAAAAAAACAAGATAAAATGATTGTAGAATCGGAAAATTATTTTTATCAAACGTCAACAGCTGAGGAGTTAAGAGGCCTCTACCCAGAATTCGAGCAAAAGTGTTTTGTTTCTCTGACTGATAAATTATTACTGGAGCGATTGAGTTGAAACTGAATGCATTTGAAAGAGGACCAGAACCTGTGGCTTGCCAGATAAAAATATGAAGTAAATAAAATCAAAATGTAAACTACATACCTAGAGGCAGAGCTGGATTCCTAGGGATTCGCAAATGAAGCTGTCAAATTGAAATACTATATACAGGCTATGCCTAGGGCTCGAAAAGTTATCAAAAGCGCTAACATTAAGCGAGCCCTTTTATTATTATTCTTGGCAAAAGTGACGCAAAAGTTCAAACCAGCCACTGCTCTCTTAACTATTACACTAACAAATTCGTCAGAGGTTTAACTGAAATGTTGAAGAGCATGAAACAGCGCAACCTATTAAATGCCTGTTAGTCAGCGATTGAGAAAAGATGAATTGAAAACTTCAGCAGCAGCTTATATTACTTCCTCAAAACATTATAAACTCATCAACGGCGATAATCGTAAGGTACCTTCGAGACCTTGATTTAACGCATCATCACCAAATCAAACACTAGTTAAAGGGGAGAACAAAAGGCAACAGTACCCTCGCTGAATGTACCAATCAACTAGCTCGCCCCACTATTAACATAAAAATGTTGGTTATATGATGGAGTTGTTTGTGTGGTGGACTACTGAATGCGTTGCCACATCACATAAGAACTTTTCCACTGACATATCTTTTGCCAATTGTTGACAACCAACCGAAAGTTCACCTGTCTTGCAGAAGTTCCTCATTTCAAACCTTCAGTTGCGGGATACGATTACAAGTCTCACCGCTCATCTGTTTGCCTTACAGAAATAAAACTCACAGAGGGGAACAGTGGTCCTAACCCCGAAATTTGTATTCCCATATCCTAATCCCATCACCTGTCCTAACCATTAATTTTCTTCTGAGTTTAGCTGCTACCGCTATGTCCAGGGTTCTTATATGTAGAAGTCGATGACTATCGCAGTTATTGGATATGCTATAAGCGCCTTAATATTGACCAGCTAACCTACATCAAGTAACAATTCGAAAACTTCATCCTGTGTATGGTGCCCTGCACATCCACTTTCACGAAACGTTAAGCTTAAACTCAATCTTATCGCACTTCGCCCTCTCCCTTGACCAATTTCTTGTCTATTAACAACATACATCATCAGCGTCAGCCTCTATTCAAATGTGTAAAGTCAATATTGGCATGTAGCGTAATCTCTCGTAAGAAGTTGTAGCTGGAAAAACCCCCAAACAAGAAGCTAACCTTCACCTAAAAACTTTGAAACGAGAAGTGTTTAACTTGTCAGAGGAAATCCCCCGGATGCTTTACAGAACTTACACGATTTTAGTAGGACAATAGGCCATGTTCCAAATAATCCACCCCAAAAAGGCAGAGCAAACATGACATAACGCCTGCTGCATATGCGGAGATGGGGCGTACATTGTATCTGCCGACAACAACAACCATTGTTATAACTTATTTAATATTTAAATTCCTCAAAGAATGTCCTCCGGTGTGTGCTTCCTATCAGCACTTCTTCGCAAAGGCTTATTATATTCAAACGAAGTGTAATCAAAGAGAAGTAAAACTATGCTGGATACTGTTACTGGTGTGGTCGAGTTCCATTTAGCTACTGCTACCCCTAATCCACATGCAAAAGTTAATTAGGCCCATTAACAAGCGAAGAGGGATGAAGTGTGTTGCCTTTTTAGTTGTCATGTTACTGATAAAACTTTTCCTTACAGGACGAGGTCTTTTGACTGTCTGTTGACATTTTTTTGGTAAAAGTAAAAAAAATAAACTAACAAAAGGGGATCGACCTCGGCTATAAAAGGGACTCGACCTACCTGCTGCTGTTCATCTGTTTTCAGTTTACTTAAATCATCTTTTTAATTAAGGCCATTTCGGTCATTGTCAACAAATATAGGCCTTACCCTGGTTGGGGAATTGTTTTCCTTTTTATACTTTATTTTACACCCCATGGGAATTTTTATCGGTCTCAAGACAATGCACCAGCAATAGGATGACCAAACCTGAAGGAACCTTATCGCAGATGGAGATTATTATTACTCCTTAAAAATAATGTGATTGTCCTTCTATACATACAAATTATTTCTTCGAGAAGTAAACAAAGAGATTTCAGTTTTTGTCAAAAAAAGAAAATGTATTTTGCAAGGATGAGTGGCGAACTTGAATGGATTTTCGAGTATACAAAGGATGTCAGGGCTCAGGCAGATTCGCTTTTTCTCACCACAAAGGGACGATATGAACAATCGTAAGAAGTGGCAGGTATGACAATAGATCATCTGGTAGGGGCTTGGAAGTAAACAAATAATGGCTAATGCACCTTAAAATGAAATGCAGGTCCTTGCTGAGGTTCTGTCGATGAGGATTCTTTGAATTTATTGCGACTTTTATTGGAATGGATGAGTGATTTTTTTTCTATTATTATATTATTTGCGTAGTGAGGTGATTGGATAAAGCATTTATCGAAGATTTTGGCAGATTTGCGTCTGTGACTTATACATATTTTCATAATAACTCACAGCAAAGGGAATTTTGAATACGGGACCAAAATGTCGCACATCGTTTGAGTAGAACAATTCGCTAATTTAGCTGTTCGATATAAAGCGAATTTTGTATCTCTTTATGCTTCGTCTTTTATACGCTATTCACACCAAGCCGAAAACCGTGTTTTCGCCAAAACACTCGAAAACTTCATCGAAAACAGAAGTTTTCCCAAACATTTCAGAGTTTAAAACGAGTCGTTTGAAGTCGTTTTCCACGAAAACAACTCGAAAACGACTTCCAATCGTATTCAGCAAATTCAGCAGGTCTGCTGATCGAATAATGTCACAATTCACAACTTTTAATCATTTTCCACATACTTAATTGATGGGCTAATAAGGGGTTTTCCAATAAGAGGTGTTATTTTTCTGTTTAAAGAAAAATGCCATTTTTTGAGATAAATGATCGGATGTTTATTTCATAATAAAGAGGAAGGTATGCCGTTAATAATGAAAAACAACATCAGCCAAATGGCCACCACGAGCATGCATACAGGACCATATCCTTTTCATGAAATTTTCCATAACAAAATCGCAAAGTGGCTGCCGTATGTCCTCGATAGCCTCACGAATTTTATCTTGGAGGTATTGAATCGACGCTGGGCTGTTGGCGTACCCCTTGTTGAAGCGTGTAACTATCCATTTTTAGTAATGGCGTAGTTTCTACTTGTCAAATGTCAAAGAACAAAAGCTTCAAAAGTGACAGCTACCGAAATAGCGAGTCATTCAGAGTAACACCTCTCATTGGAAAACCCTTTATTATTTATAAGTGCTCTGAATACATTTGAAATGTAAATTAATTAGAGTTTTCATGACTAGAAGTTTCTCACAGCTCATTGACGCGTCAAACGAAAACTAGTTGGTCTTCGGTGTGAATGCATTGACGAGTTTTCGACGAAAACCAAGTTTTCGACGAAAACAAAGTTTTCGGTGCGGTGTGAAAAGGGTACTAGTGTGCACAGGAAATTCTTGGCTTTAATGTCTATGAAACCATTTCAAAAACTCTTGGCTTTTGACGAATTTCCCTGATCTAAAAAAATTCTTCAATATGACTTCATTAAAATACGTTTTTTTCTACTTTCAGGTATGTTGGTTCCTTGGTTTCGTTTTTTATAGTGGAATTTTGGTAAGTTTGAATACATTTTTTTTTTTTTATGGGTTTTACTCCTTTTAACCTCCAAGATTAGTACTTAGCAGAGCTGAATTTAACGAATTTCTTTCCAAGTGGTACTCGATCTAAAAAATCAAACTTTTGTTTTAGAATGAACTTCATGTATATGGCAAAACTAAGCGTGCCCATTTAATAAAGGCGGCACATTTTCTCAAACTAGATTTTGACATTATCGTTGTGTTCTGTTGCGTTTTGGTAATGCTCAAAAGTAAGCAAGGATGCATTTTCTTAATAAACACCTAGACGAAAAGTACCTAGAATCAGAAATCGGTTGAAGTCAGAGAGAATGGAACAACTTCAACCGGTTTGCTCAGTCAATCCCAATGTTATCAGCGGCATAAGGTATAGTAGAACAGACCATATCTATTCAACAGACAAAGTAGTTACATTTTATGACAACATTTCGTAATTCACTTAAATAGCACACTATGCAACCGAGCTTTTACTATGATATGTTTAAACAAATTGACGACCAACTGAAACTTGATTTATTCGAATAACATGAATATGGGTACCAGAGTTTACCCAGCTATTTCCACAACATAAAATATCAATCGCTAAATCAATAAAAATTAACATTTCATTTGACATCAATACTGCAGCTATAACCATTTGCTATGTGATGGCAAACATAGCTCATGAATAATTTAGTATGTTCCTTAAGCCTGCAAAAAAGGCATAACAATTCACTGTGCTTATAAATCCATATTTATTGCAAGCTATGTGCCTACTTTTATGGCCATACCCACTAAGCTCTCCATTAAAGATACAAATTTTGCTTTATTTATGAAAAATGATAAAAACAACAAAAGTAATTATCTTGGCAAAGAGTATGCGCGTAGTCGCAATCACCGCACCCACATCTATTATGAGCTGGTTACGAGATTCACTTTTTTTTTGCAATAAAGATTAAGACTCAGTGCATTGCATCAAAAAGGTCATTACGGGTTTAAATAAACATTCCCATGGACAAAAAAAAAATACCTAACTGTCATAATGAATGATTTTTCCGACATCCTCCATAAAATTGCGCACTTCTTACAATAGCAGTAGGGTATATCACAATTTGTTGGGGTTATTGTAGCTATAAATCAGGCTCCCAGGGAGTGTCTTAAACAAATGCCAAAGGCTGCATGTTTGGTAGGCTTTCATTGGTTATGGGTATTGAATAGGGCTGTACCCAAAAATGGAACACCGCTAATGAAATTTCACTGATGGTCGGACGGTTGAGATATGAGAAGACCTTTTAAGAATCTAGCAGATTGCTTACTTATTTCAGCCCATTTCTGGCACTCTTTTTTTTATATATATACTGTAATGCGTCGGGGAAAAAGTATCTACACTTTTGAACGCAGTTATCCGAGGAACGCAATTACGAGAATCCCGCTTAAGTGCGTTGTCGAGGCAAAAAGGAATACCCCGCAAAAAGCATTTGTATTGGCATGTTCAAGTTCAATTTATGCGCCACAATCACGAAACTTTGTTTATTTTTACGCTCTATAAAATATGTCAGGTCAATTTGAAAATTGTTTTAATTAAATTAAAGCTATAAGCCCAGAAAGTTGTCCATGCTTTTGTTTGATGTGTGCGTTTAACCGCTGAAGGTGTTTTATAAAGTTTTACGACAAGTTCTACTTTTAGTAGCGCAACCGTTTTACGTATTGAACGGGAAAAGTTCTGAGCACTTCTTATGGAAAGCTTTTTTTGCTCAGTTTTTGGATGAATTAACGAGGAACGCAATTAAGCGAGGGTCATTTATCCGAGGATCACTGTATTCTTGTTTATTTAACGTCGCATAATAAACTCTCTCGTAAATTAGCCTGTACTTTTTTAGGTTAGGTTAGGTTGAGTGTGGCTTTGAGATCGTAACAAAATACCTGTCGCCATAGCCAAAGCCAAATTTATTCGGCCGAACACTCAATTTGGCTGCAGAATTTAAGTATGGTTTTAATTTTTTTTAATTTTTTTTTTGTGACACCAACCTCCTCTAAGTTATTAAAAAAAGTATCTGTTGATGTGTTTTCTTATACTCCTGGCAATTGCTTGACATTAACAGAGAAGAAGGTAGATGTCCTCCACCACTTGTAGTTTCTCACCGTCTCATGACGTGTTTTCTCAGTAAACAATGCCCAGAAAGTATGTCCATATGGTTAATTTTAACTTTGTTCTGTTGAGATTAAATCCTTCTTTAGGAAGTGTGCCTTCAATTTGTGTATGAATTCGGTTGATTTTTATTCAAAGCTCGCAATTTATTTTAATGTGTGGATTTTGGCGAATCACGACCAAAACTCCTGAACATCAGCCTTTTCATATTTGACTATATTCTCGGATGAACATGCTAGTGAACGAAGTTTCCGGGCAACTCACAGCAACCGAAATGCGAATCTATGTCTGTTAATTAGGTTTTGTACGATCTTTAATTCTGAACGCCATAATTGCAGATCTATTTATCCAAAAAAAACTCAAACGCATGGATGGTTCTGAGTTATGGTTAGGCTCCTATAGAGTTGCGCCAACCATATAATCTATTTCGAGAGCAAGTTGGGCTTGTATAGTTGCAAATTTATAGGGAAGGTATTCAATGAATGCTCTATTTTCCTTCAAGGCAAGGCAGAAAGGCAGAATAAATTCTATGAAATGAAAGTGGAGAAAGGTTTCATCCTTCCTATCGTCATCGCAGATCTTGAAGAAGTGATTATAGGGAGGGCTTCTTTTCTGGCAGACAGACAGATGAATTTGTCCCTGCGATGTTTGACCATCAATGTGTGAGACTGTGTGAGACTATAGCTTCAGTATCAGGCTTCTGATGATACGAATGCCAAAATATATCCGAGATTGATTCATATGGACTCGAAAGTTTCAAAATAAATGTTACCATCTTCCTCGGTAATGATTCAACTCTTCCTGTCCACCCAATTACCTCTTTTACCCAGTCAATTATAGGTTGGAAGGTTGCGGTTGCTAGTGTTGAAAATATCAAGGTTATCTGATTAAATTTATGGCCTGAGGGTATCCTACAGTTGCACTATTCGACGTGTCCTCAGAGTAACTTCCAGCACCAGAATGTACAGCTCTTTAACTTGAAATGCCGATTTTTTTCAGCTCATATATTGTTCAGCTTATCTGTTAATAGCCGACACAAGTTATAAGCTCAATAAGACCTTGAAGCTAGCAAGTTTATCAGATGTTCTCGGAACGTTCCGCAATTGAATTGAAGAAATTGACCTTATGGTCCTTCACAAAATTTTCAACGCTAAACTTATAGTTAACGCTCTTTTTTAAAATATAAAAGAAATAACTTTAATCCTGTTGGGAGCCTTCTGTCCAGCACAATGTATTTACGGAAAATGTGTGATTAATTTATTTGTGTACTACATAGTTCAAATGAAACCGCACACGACAATGAAAAAGACCAAAAAAGGCTAGCTTGACGAGGCAGGACCACAACTGTCAAAAACTCATTTTACATCGGGTGTGCTCCGCGTTCATAATCTACTTTCGATTCGTTTCTTCGATGCTAGTCGCGCCAACGCCTTGTGAAAGGAAGAGTTAATCTAGTTTATGGTGATGATTCCATTAGCGACAGTATAATCGAGGACTGTCTTCAACCCAAACTTTTTCTCTTAGCCACCGAAATTTATTTATGAATCCCTGTTAGAAGGCTAGAAACGCCTAAATTCTTAAAAAAAAACAATAAATTTATTTAGATGGCTTAAATTTCTAATGTCTTCTGGAATTATGTTGCTTACTGGACCAAAGGATAGATGGTTGCAAACCTCAGACATGTCTTTGACGCGCGGGCTCTACTTAAACTAAAGTTTCGCGATGATTTCCCTCAATCGCACAGTACACTTGTGATATGTGTATGTGTTGCCCTCTTCAGCAGGAACGTCACCGCAGAATCTCCACACCGCCGTAGACTACCCAAGTTCGAAATTTCATAACGACGAATGGCGTGCTTACATGTCATGTCCTTCGATTGCAAACAAGTAGCGTACAAGTAAAATGTTTCCATTTCTCGTGGGGCACATGAACACCTCATACAGAGCACCACACACCTGATCATTTTCATCCTAAAGCCAGGCATTACTGTCACAGGTAATTTGTATGCAAACTTAGGGCTTTACCAAGCAAATTGAAGTCCATCGATCACCTATGAAGTATTAATTGCAACGCTTGAACAGCCCGCTCCAACACACACAGGTCGCATTTATTCTCGAGGGAAATCAATTCAAATCTTCGGATTTGCCCAATCCCACGTGAAACCACCAGCATTATCTCCCACTCACCCACCCCAATTGGAATTGGAATTCATTCTCTTCAACCAAATGAGATTTATTGTATCCTATCGTTTGCAGTTCTCTGATACTGTGTACTGGTATTCGTGTGCAAATTTAGGCTCTCTAAACGCTGCCAACAGCTATGTTATGATGGATTGCCTGGTCCGGATCATTTTTCTTACTCATTCGCAAAATAATAGAATCGAATTCGGAATTATTTAATAAAAACGTCAAACGCAAGTGGCCAACGATTTGTATTCGGATTAGCTGTTCGAGTATGTGTACGTTATGCTCCCGCATTTCGGCGTCATTTTATCGGCCAGGTATATTTGCTCTGTGGGCGCAACGAAATACCGCACGCAACATATGGTGGATTGTTTGTAGAAAATCTCATCTGTCAAGCAATGGATCCAAGAGCCAGACGGCCGACGACCGATGACACAAAATCGAAAGGGGACTTCTAGTCTACGGTCTATCGTTTGGCATTTGTCAGTCTGTGGCGCTTCTCGGGGAACGATGACAAATTGTTATCTCATTTTGGCGTGGAATCAAGTATCCTCCTCTATGATTGATTGGATTCCCGTGGCTGCTTTATGACCACATGTTGATTGGGGACTATCGACTCGCCCCCTGCATATAGCTTTCAATTGAAATGTGCCTTGTCGTCGCTGGTATGGTGCTGCTGCTGGTGGTGTCTGTCTGCTGGAATTATACATAGTGATCCAATGGCGATGGTATATTATTGCAGTTTGGTATCACTTGAAATCGGTTTATTTTTAATACATTCGAGGGCAATGCATGACATTTGCTTTGCATCAATTAGGCGTGTCCATGAAAGCGTTCTTTTGGTGTTTCACGTTCGTAATTCTCGGAGGCGAATAGGGAACACATGTGTGCTGTTCTTTGTTTTGCCTATCAGAGACCAGTTGCAATTGTAATTATTGTTCAGAGTGAAGACAATCTAGTTTTTTGGATTATTCTTTGTTCCTGATTTGAAGCGTTTGTCTGTAACTGCTTTGATCCGTTTCAGCGTTTTATTGAAGTCTCAAGTGTGCCTATCAATCGTGTTTAGTGCGAGCGATAGCCTTTCTTTGACATTGCCGACATGATCGTATAGAAGTACTTTGTCTGGCGTAGAACTGGTACGGTGGACTCAAAAATAATACGATAATAATTTGGTTCTAATTTTGGCAAATGAGAAATAAGAAAAAACGAAAATGTATATCCGTCCAAGCAATTTCTCGAAAAATTGCAATTGAACAGAGTTCAAGGTCTTTGACTTGGATATGGGGTGGAAATTTATGGACTTAAATTACAAAACAAAGGTGGCGCTCTATATCGATACTAGCTGACACAGGGTTGTAAAACGTGTTAGAATAGCAACTTTTAAGTAACAATGGACTATGAAAAAATACAGAAAACAATCGCCCCGAAAAAGTTACCCTCAAATAGTATTTTTTAAAGGCACCTACAGCAATAAAACATTTTAGACATGACTTGTGCAATAAAACCATATCTAACTCTAAATTACGAGAAACAATTCATTTAATTTGACTTTGTGTTGGGAAATAGTTTGATTGGAGTCACCGTCACCGCTGACTTTCAAATCCAAGTCCTACGGGTTGACGGGTGAGTTCGAAGCTAGTTAAATTCCTTTTTTTTATTGTGTTAATTTATTACAATAATTTAAATTTATAATAGTTTACCCACAAAGCAAAAAGCATTTAATTTTAAGTGATTAAAGAAATTTTGTTTTTCAAAATTTTCATTCGTAGGGGATTCCCATAATACACAAATACATATTATTTGATCTTTTTTTACACGAATTATTTGGGAACGTATCAATCGTGTAAAAACAGAATTAAGTGTAGGTACTTAAAATTTTTTTTCTTTTTCGTTTCTTAAAGTTTCGAATGTTTTATAAGTTCCCTGATATTTCATTTAATATCTTCGGCATTATAGATCTGAGCTCTTTGTTCCCGTGTACGTTGAAAGTTGTCGCAATTACAAACATCCCACGCACTCTGCTTCTATAGTGTTTTGATTATGTCCTATTGGTTGCAGAAATCTTTTATAGTCCATAATGTTATTTTTGTTATATTTGCTGTCACAATAAAGGTTGTTCCACTCAATATTGTAATTTGCATGGCTTTCTTTTCAGATTCTTTACAATCAAATCAAACGCAACAAACTGATTATTATTACTGCACCGACTTACAATTTCGGTAGGCCCGGAACATGGTATATGCAAAGAATTCAAAAATTTGTAATTTTAAATAATTTGTCTGTATTGGAAGTTTTTTTTGTTGGGAATTCGCTGAAGGTAAAAAAATCATCGAAAGATATTGTAGAGCTAGTACGCGAGGGATGTTTCTGCAATAGTACCTAATGGATTATAACTCATCTAATAAAACTCCCGGGGGACTGACATTCGCCATCCCGAATAAGATTGTACCTATAGTCGTACGACTAACCAGCAATTTATTTTTGAATTATTAAATGAAAAATTAAGTGGCACTACCCGTTTTTCTATCCCCTCTTAAGGTAGCACATGTCCTTTCCTGGTCCAATACCAATCCACTAATCGCAAATCGAACAATCCGTTCCCGAGTTATGAGGCCACATACGGACGTAATCGCTTTTATATAATATTTAGCTATACCCACCCGGGCTTGCCTTTGCCTTTCGTGTTAAGTCCCACTCACATCCCGCAAACTGCTTTATTTTGACAAGGTCCATTAATAATTTTAACTATACAACTTTGGCCATCAGTAATCGAATTATAACGTCATCGAGTATCACACCGAAGGAATTATATATACCTATTATAGATTATAGAAGATAATTGAATTGAACTGAAAAAAAAACTAAATGTGCGCCTACAGCCCCACCTGTTGAGAATTTTCGGACTTTTCTTTTTCCCTAAGCCTTCGCGTAGAAAATACGAATTTGAATTATCCAATTTGGTCCAGTCGTTTCCAGTTTTAAGCATCCGAACACACCACAATCCATTCTCATATTGTAGATACAGTCATAAGAGATTTGAAAAGTGAATGACCGGCGAAAATCTAAATCCTAACCCAGCCTGGACGCGTATACCTTGGGGCATAATAACCGTTTGCGTATTACTTAACCACGCATATAACACAATTATAATGAACATAACCAAATCTCTTCCTTGAATGGGTCATAAAAACTAACTAGAATTGTCTCACTCAATTCGAGAGCTATGCATTTCCCTGCATACCCGTACCATGCGGTACAAAGTGCGAAAAAGCCAAAAGTGTGCGATTGACACGACTCTTCTGCATTCACACCAATAAACGAAAGGGTTTGCCGTGTCCTCTACGCCCTGCGTGTCGAGAAACCTGGGCGACCTTCTATTTCCATGTCGCCTTGTTTGTCAGATTAATTAGCAGCAATTTGATGTGAAATGAAATGAGTTTTCCTTTCGTGGTTGCTTCTGCAGGATATTATACATTTCCACGGCTTGAAATGGAGCAGACACAATTCCAAGTCACAGCCATTCACTGATTTTATCTTTCATCATAATGAAAAAGCTATTTCATGCTGTCAGCCAATTGCACCAGCAGCCAGCATCCTCCAGGTGCGAGGTAGTTCCATTTGCCTGTCTGCAACACGTACGAGTATATGCTAAGTTGAGACAAAAGGCATTACGTTTGTGGTACGTCAACATTGTGCACCCCATTTAAAACCGTATTAACCTACCGCAGAATTGCCACGCTGAATGATATGTTGAATGAAACGCATTTGGCCCCAAGGAATCGTATTTCTGACAGTTTTTTTTTTAGCTTAAACCGTGTGCAATGATAATTTAATTAAAATGTTAATCTTGCCGATATCAACAAGGGAAATGGGTTTTTTTTTCAACATTTTGATGGAAGTAGTGTGTGTTGTGAAAATCACCACAAGGCATCATAAAGTAATGGTAATTACTATCAAAATGGCATGCCAACATTAATTTAAAAAACCATGTCGACGTTATAATTCAGAAATGCAAACAGTCGAGCATGTGCGGCTATGTTTATACACTTGAATGGTGGGATAACTGCCATTCATCTGACATGAGGCTCAGGAAACATGGATTGCCGATAAAAGTTGAATTTGCCTTTGTACTTCTGGCACCGAGTGTCAGTGAGTGAATGAAATTACTAGTTAATGGCGTCAAGGAAAATTATTCAGTAATTATTACGACGATATGAGTCGGAGACTTTGGGCAGGTGCAAAGGCATAAGCGTTTTGAATATTAAGAAATTATAAATTTTAGTAAAAAAAAAAGAATATGTGCGGTATTTTTCAGACTATCGGAGAGTTAAATTATTTCGTATACAACTCCGTTCTCATCAATTGCAGATTTTTGTTACATTTCGTAAAATTATTTTCGCTGTGTGTCAGAATTTATACGACTTGTCACTTGCATTGCAGCAGACAACTTTTTGTATTTTTGAATTTGAAAGTTGGAGTAAATCGAAGCCAACTATGCCTCCACTTGCGCGCTCCAAGTCGATAGGGTTCTCTTTCAATTATGCGAGGTCTTCCTCTAATGCATGGTCCTTTCGGGTAAGACTTAAAGACTCTACGGACCGAAGCATTTGTGTCTATCCGCTGCTCATGTCATTTTAGACTGTTGACTGTTGTTGAACTCACAATAATAATAATAGTAGTTGGCGCAACAGGTCTGTAGGGACCCAGGGCCTAGCTTCTCGCAACCATTCGTTTTTGTGTGAGTTTTTCATTTTTGGAACGAATGGAAGGGATCTACAATTTTATGCCGGTTCCAAACGGGCCGATTGAGAAGCTCTTTCATGACAGTTATACTCTCGGATGTTTGTCAAACGTTCGCGAGAGGTGGCGCAGTGGAAAAAACCCTGAGTTGGAATTTGGGTTTTTGCGGGATTCGAACCTGGACCCTTCGCTTAGTAGTCCAACACACTAACCACTAAGCCACTGCGACCACTGTTGTTACAATAGGCTCCTTTAAGAAGCCGCAGTGCCAGATCCTCTTAAAGGCTCTCCCGCTTCATAATCTAAATATATGTCGCTGTACAACTCGTATACATAGCTCGTCATTGAATCTCCACCTCCAAAAGCAAACGGGACCGAACATTTTATGGAAAATCATTCTCTCAAACTGATGGAGTCCAATGTCCAAACCTCAGTGCCTTGGAAAAGGACTCAAATGATGATAGTGCGTCGCCCTGTCTCAATTCTTTTACTTTATTTATCTCCATCCTACACAGGAGATGGATTTTGTAGGGATGCCTGGGATCTACTCAATATGGAAGATAAAATCGAATACGATGTTAAGGAGACTGATGGTGCCGCTGAAGGCGACTCCTTGCGTGTAGTTCTGGAAGGCTGTTTTGTAAATAACAACAAATTGGAAGGTAAATTAGGATTGAGGGGGTTCTCGGCTATTTCCGAAGCGAAGTCATGGATACGTCTTAATGAGCTGAGATTCTTTCAATCTAGGACAAGCTGCTGATGAAAGGTAGACGAAATCAAGACGTAAGCATCTGGGCCGATCCGGTACACGCCAATTCAACAGATTAATTTAAATATTAGAACGCTCGGTGGTTGCCACGACTATACTCCTTCTGGAATAAGGAAGGGAGGATTCGTAGCTTCTAGATGAAAATTCTGCACTTCAAAATTTAACATATAAGAATAGTCGACGTCAGTTTCATTTTCTAAAAGTTTATTTATAATTATATACTTTTAATACTCTAAATAAACCTTTCAAGTTAAGCTAAGTTAAGCAAATTAAGACTTTTCTGAATCAGAGCAAGTGTAAAATTTGTGGGCGACCCAACTGACAATGACAAGTAGAACGAAAGTGCACGACTTGGTCGCACGAAACTTTCTCGTTTATCCATTTGACTCTAAGTTTGCATTTTGGTCAAAATCGTCAGTGCCGTTTTCCGGTAAACTGAAAAAAAAAAACTAAATTTTAAAAAATTCCTTTTTTCAAAAATCCATTGTACGATAATATAGAGCAAAACTGAGCTTGCTATTAAGTTATAAATGTCCACATTACCTTAGAAATTTAGAAATTAATTTTTGTTACAATCGTATAGAGCGTTTTCGAGATATGTCGAAATTTCAAGAGTATACCGTTGTTCGATTTTTTATCCAAAAACTGGGTACGCAGTCCTGGTAAATTCACCTACTTAAGCTTAAATATCAGTTTTGTTTGAAATCGTTAGAGCCGTTTTCTATCAAATCCAACTGGTAAGAATATTTTATATAGGAAGTACCATTAATATTGAGGTTACCTTGCAAAAAAAAAAAACACCACCCGAACTGTAAGCCCAAAAACTCAAAATCCGAGGTTTGAACGTAATGCGTTTAGCCGTTTAGGCTGTAGGCCTGTGGAAGGACGGACAGACGGACAGACCGGACAGAATTTTGCGACCCACTTTTTTGAGTTCCTTTATCATCGTAATATCAGAATTGATTAATATCTCGAGCTCGAAAACAATATCTAAAACAAATTTCTTTATCTGTTAAAGCATAACAAATAGTTTCGCTTGTGTTCGAAAATCGACTCTACCTTTCATAATTATGTAATACTTAAAAACGTACCACAATATTCTATATTTATGTACCTATGTTTTTTTTTATATTTAAACGAAAAAGGGATAACAAAACAAGTTTTACTCATGATTTATATTTTAATATCTACATCACTATGAAATTTGAGAGCAAAACTTCTTTGTTCAAAAATATATTCCATTAACAAAATTGAAACATAAGTCCTCTGAATTAAAATTATGCAGTTGTGAGACACCTATAGGGGTAGCTAAATTCAATTCTTTCGAAAATAGGTTCTAATCTAATCTAAGACAGTTGCATACGTTACTCTCTCAATATGGCGGCGACAAATTGAATGTTTTGTACCTATCTTCCATATAACTGATAAGCATTTTGTGTATGGAATTGTTTGAGGAATCCTTACCTCTGCCCAAAAATTGAGAAAAGTTAGAGCCCCAAAGCGTAGTTAAAAAACATATACCTACCGAGTTGCTGCTGGAAACGAGAAAGAGGTTTTTCGTAGGTAAAATGTTTCCCAGCATGAAATACTGGTTAAGTTCTCGAACATTCTAAATTCTAAATGCTGAAATAAATAGATTGGTCGAGAACTTAAAAAATAAAAATTCTCGTCCATTCTATTTTTTTCAGCAATTAGAATTTGAAAAAATAATAGTTCGAAATTCAATGCCGAATTGTGGAAACATTTGCTTCGGCTTTATTTCACAAGCAATGTTCGGCGTTATTTCTCTTTGTTAAGGCGCAATAACGCCGAGTTTTGCAATTCGGCATTATTTCACTCGGCGTTATTTCACGTCACCATCCGGACATTAAGTTCTGTGCTGTATGGATACTGGTGGAAATCGAACTTTCTTGAATAAATTTTTTATAAATATTCATAATGCAGTATTTGAAAAAAATATGAATGCAATATTACTAAGAAATATCGACACTTTTATAAACACTGAACGTTTCTGCGGCAGCTTTAATAGTGAGAAAATTAATGGAAGTCAAATTCCGGAAATACATCAAGTGTCCGTATCCTGGTGGCTTTACCCCATGCCAAACTCACAGTACGCTACGTTTATACTCCTTTCTTTAAAATTGTGACGATATTCTAGTTCACATGGATATAGTTCATGATCCATAAAATAGAACCACTTTATACACAAGCGACAGACTCAAAAAACTTGCCTGCCTGACAAGAAGGGACAGTCACTAGAATGCTATGTGATATTTTGAATGGATTCTCAACCTGTCAGGTGCATAAGAGATTTAATTAGGTATCCATTCCTTCCTTTTCTAATAAGTGACATTGACGTGTCAGAAATCGTACACGCTGTTCTAATTTAATTATTATGTGACAGCCATCTTGTATACAAGTTTTATTAGGCGTGACTTGGGCGCTTCCTTCCATCCGTTGGCGGTGTGATGCATATACGACCGTCTTTCTGAGTTCCTTACTGATCATTATGATGTTGATGAATGTGACGCCAGACATAACGATATTTTCTTCTTAATATAAACACAGTTTCATGGTGACACTGTCACATGGAACTGGTATTTGACGCAGATCAAGCAGATTGCCTGCTACCACCGTTTTGATTTAGTGTCGATACTGTTATCGTGTATAGTGCCAGTTTATCAGATATGAAACTCGTTTGGAAATGCCTATTGATTTGCGACAAGATTTTTTTATCTGAATTATGTGAACACAAATGGTTTAATTAGCTGACACGCACAAGGCAATTAATAAACGCCAATCAAGATAGATGTGAGAAGAAAAACAAAACGAAAATAATTTGCATAGTGTGGATATTGACAGAAAGGTTATTTGCCAATAGACTTGATTTACTTTATAATATCGGTAGCTGTTTGTGCTTGACAGGAGTGGACCTACCTGGGTTTTTCTACTTGTCTGATTTTGTAATTTTTTTTATATCTTCTCACCTCAGGTGATCGCCATTAAGTGTTTTTCAAGTTGATGTCGGAGATATTGTAATTTGCTTAAAAAAAAAGTCGTGCTCCCAGTGCTGACATTTTGGCTAAGATCTTGAAATTTTCTTCTCATATCCATGAAAAAAAATAGTTCTGTTGTTATTTTGATCGTTAAAAAATCGACCCCCTTCCACGCCCCCTTTTTATATATATGCAGTATGCTAATTGGTTTTTGTAGTCCACCGATTTTAACGACTCTTTATGAATAAATTCCTCCTAAACCAATAGGGTTATTGATTTATGCTGTAACTGAGTTTCTTGGAATCCTTAAATTATTGCAAATCATTATTTGTTTTTAATTTTAAAGTATATGTAAACATGGATTAACTTGCCAAAAGAAAATGATTAATTGATTTATTGCCTAAACATTGCAAAAAGTTAAAAGAAATATTTAATTGTGGATTATTGTTTTATATCTAGTTTAACAGGTAGAAATATTAATTAATTCACATTCAAAATTGGTTCGTTAATTTTATGCATTTATTGTTGCCAAAAAAATATATTTTGGATCACCATGTGAACAATTAAATACCAAAAAACATTTTTTTACAAGATTCGTAGCATATTCCCCCTTTTTTAAGTGTTTCTGTAATTCCTGTAATTGTCTTCTAATTCATTTTTCAAAGAAAATCTTACTTCAGCCTAAGATTTAGGAACACAGGGTGTAAAGCCATTTTCTTAAAAATCACAATTTTTATAGGATTGGAAATTTCCTTGAAGAAGAAATAACTTCAGCCTCTCTCTACGACTATTAAACTAAAAAGTCAAAAATGAAAAAGTTTAATTTAAAATTAAAAAAAACCCGACTGATTGGAAAATGAACTAAAAATATTTTAGCAAGATCTAATTGATCAATATTTATAATAAGCTGACAAAGTATATCTAACAAATTGGCAGTCGGAGCAGTCGGAGGCTACACATAGATCTTGTTTACACCTTTTTATTTTTAACTTTCTCCATTACGTAGTAAGGGAAAGATATTGTTTTCGTACAGAATTTAATCAATTCTGACAATAGTAAGATAGAGGAATTTAAAAAAGTGGGTCGTAAAATTCTGTCCGGTTTGTCTGTCTGCCTGTTTGTCCGTCCTTCCACAGGCCTTTAGCCTAAACGGGCCGGATTTCGTTTTAACTTCGGATTTCGAACGCTGCAACCGGTAGGCTTGGCTGTGCCCAAAGAAAGCCTTTTTTCACAGGTCAACCTATATGAGTCGATGGAGAAAGTTGCTAACAATGAGTTGAATAAAAGTATAGACATCTGAAATGTATTACCGAATCTACCAATGACGGTGACTGTTGGTTCCAAACAACTCAACTCAAATATATGGAGTAAAATATTTGACTAGAGTAGATTGCATTTTATTGATATAAATGAAAACGAAAACCCACTCCTAAAGAGAAGCACTCATGCTTTCATGTACTTCGCGACTCTCCATAGAGAGTACTACAAGAACAGGACCCAATTCCTAGGCACAGTAAAGTAAACTGAACTCGTACACACGTATATCAAAATAAATAAAAACAAACGTTAATGTAAATATCTAAACTCTATGACGATGAAAATTCGTGGCTGCCGACTTCCGAAGGCAAAGTACATATACCAGAAACAAAACGCCTAACGAATTGTTACAGTGTATATTCGTGTGGCGACTGCGATGCCGCCGCCATTTCAGCCGCAGCTACTTTGCATGTTTAGCAAACCGTGCACTCCTTTTCGAGTTCGGGGTCAAACCGAATGAAAGGAGCCATACCACATTAACGAAAATGCTCCGCCCGAGACGTGCTCCCCGCGTATCCATTCCGATGGGTTGTAATTTATTTTCGATTTTCATACTTATCTGAATATTAAAAACGGATATTTTTTCAACTGGTGCCCATCTATAGATAAAGCGAGACAATCTAACAAAAAATTCTAAGATCGTTTATTTCCGCACAGAGGACGGCATGCAAATATAGACTTGCGGTCGTGAATGCTCCCTGCCGCATGGGATCTTCATATTAGCAATGAGTGGCCGAAAGACAAGTCGTCGGCGGGACATGATTTAGCGATGGAAGGGTAGCATGGCTATGATCATAGCCAATAAAGGGGAACAACTCGAAATTAATGTTCAACTGAATGGCTTCATAGGTATACGTAATTCGGCTTTCTACAGGAGCTTCGATCCTAGACCAGTTGCTCGCTTCTAGATTTGCATATTTTTCATGGCTTGTTATTGCCATGTTTTTGCTACGTGCGGTGTAGGAGCATGGAAATGAAATTAAATGAACAATATTCGCCTTGTATTGGGATCTACACGTGATGTTGTGTTTTGTCGAGGTATTTTTTATTTTCGTCTTTACTTCTCTCAGGAGGAGCACGAAGTTTCTGATGTTTCTATGTGCGGATACTTAGGTTTGCCTTTGCAGGGTAGCCACTTTAACAACAAATATTATCTACTACCATGTTGATGGCATAATATTTAAAATCAATTATATCAATTCGAATGTTGAGAGGTAGTTGCATGTTTTGTTTTTGCACAGGAATTTGCCAAAAATAAATACACGAGACAGAGTGCAAGGGCACGGATTGCTGTGGGAAGCTTTTTTAGTCATTCCCCTTTTAGAAAGATTTTCTATTTTCTAGTACAAAAAGGAAATGGTAATAGTATTATCCAAAAGTACGAGTAATTTTCCTTCCGTATAGTACAAATTTTATACATATTTTTAATAAAATTTTGTTTCGCAAAAGTTCCTATACCTACCAATCAAGGGAAGTATTAAAAAGGAATTTCGAGTTCTGTGAAAAGGGATTTGAACACCCTGAGGTCAACCCAGACTATACGAGTATGAATCCGAAAAGAGCCACAATTTATGTAAAAAAGATTTAAGAAAACAAACATTGTATACCGTTGGGCATTTGAATTTTTAATATTCACCACCATTATCTTTACGTACACATAGAATAAGGTCAAATTGTATACCTATACAAAAAGTTTTATAAAAGCAAATGTAAATGTAAATGTGAAAAGGGCCGAACGACCATTTTTCGTGGCAGAAATTAGGATAGAGTACTTAAAACACTGCCCGTCTGGCAGGCGATGGCTTATATGCAGTGTTAGTACCTCGTGGGAAATGTGCCTTGTCTTGAATATTTCGATGATTACCGTCTCGGGGGGAAAAGTATATTTTTTTTTTTTCGGGAAATTCGGTTAACTTACTAAAACAAAAATTTGATTTCAATTTCAACCTAAGATCATATTTCTAATTCAGCATTCGCAAAACAAGCCAATCAATAATAAATTTGTAATAAATCTACTACCAGAAATGCATTTTATTCTTAAAATTCAGTTCTTTATGGAATATTTTTGGCCTTTTTTTATACTACATAGGTAATTTCTAGTTCATAAAAGGTGTGTGTGTTCTTTTCATGTCTTCTAAACTACTCAAGTGGGAATGTTAAAAAAGTTAATTGCCCAAGGGAAAAACCATCAAAATGATAGAACAATACTGCTTCTATGGGACTGCTCGTTCCGTCAAATATTGACGGATCAGTCGACGCAACGAATGAAATGAATTTTATGTCCTGGGCCCTTCAAACCCAAGCGTCAGTTTGTGATAGTCACAATTTCTTTCGCTGTTAAAAAAATTTAAATGTACTCTTCATCTGACAAAGAAGAAGAATTATATTCTTTTTCGTGCGTTAGAAGACAACACAGCTACTTGTACCGCGACAGCGAAATTAATTCAAGCCAACATCGCACCGACTTGATCGCTGAGAGTAGCCACTCTGGTATACTTCTCAGTGATTCTACATGTAGGAAACATTCCCTAGATGAAGGGATTGTAACAAAAATAGGAGCGCATGGAAAAAATAACAGATTTTCGATATCAGTCCAAACGTAGGGATTTGTGGATATAAATCTTTTTATTTTTAAGGGTGCAGACTTTTCATACAAACACCTTCCTAGTGCAACACAATAATTCCATTGGGAACTAAACAGAATTTCGGACAACATAAATGGCTTATGGAATGGAATATTTTCAATTTCGTTGCAATTTCATATCATAATGCGTTATTGCGTTCGAACCAAACAAAATAAAAAGTTATGAGCTTTGAATGAATAATAAATCTATACAAAAAAAAAATAGATAATTTTTTACTACGCATTTTTTCGGTTAACCTAAGACACCTGTAGGCAAAAGTAGGGAATTTTAAATGCTGCTGTAGGGGTTTTATAACAAATCATGTACTAATGTATATATGAAATTTGGCAGGTGTAAGTCTAGTAATCTGTATACGGATAAATCGCGTCAGTTTAGGAGAACCTTTACTGTCCAGAAGACTTTTCTCAATTCAGCCACTCTAATCCGTCCCTTTGATTTGACACAAGAAAAACCTAAACAACAAACATTGTTCTTGTTTGGACTATGGAAAAAAGCAATTTAAGTGACCTTCGTATTATTAAATTTGTATTTCTTAAAATAATTTTCCTCTGCATTCAGAGTTGCAAATAAACTACCAGCTGGGAAAGACTAAATTTACATTTTCGTTTGCATGAATGAGAAATAAATATGTAGTTAAAATGTTTTCAGAAACGCAAAGTTAATTTAATTTTCTACATCTGACTTTATGAAATTTTCTAAATTAGTTTCTATAGGTACAACCATGCAGCAAATTTTAATTGCTGTCAAAAAAAAAAGTAACCTAACACGTATACCTCAAAGCGAGTCTATAGGGTGAATCGCATTCTACGAACTGCTTGAAATTTGGTACTATCCCCTTTGGTCACGAACCACAATAATTTCAACGCAAACGGCACTTTACTTAAGCTAGATTACTTTCATGCAATCCTAGTATGATTGCGACAACAAAATCAACTAAAAATCCCAAAGAAATCCATTCATCAGAAGATGCCTACCTTTTGCCACCAACTCATTTCAATTTCAGCTTGCTATCTGTTCCTTCCTACGATTTTATAAAGCCAACCACCCCTTGGGTTCCAAACAAAGCACCCTTTGAAAACCGATTTGGACACCTGTGCATGACTCCTGCAAGAAACGCACACTCAAAAAAAAAATGCAAATAAACCATGAAATCGAGAATGCATTCGACCACACAATGGAAACGCAAGTCAGTGTTTCGTTTACCTACCTGACCTGGTTGGCCTTCTTCTGCTTGCCTTTTGAGGTTGTCCAATGTCCACCAGAGCGATTGTATCTTTTACAAGTGAATATGCTCCCAGGAAATTTAGGTGTATACCTACGTATTTATTATTCTTTGCTGAAATTGTAGATCGCACCAAGGATTCATATTTAAAGTCATCCAAGGGAACCATTGTGCGCTTGCAATCAGCAATTTATTCTCCTGCGACAATGAGTGTGCGATGAGATGTGCCGGCTATAGAGTTCCCCCGGGGTGCAGAGGCAAATAAATATTTTCCTTGGCGGCATTTGTCAACATCTTAAATATCAAGGAGGTTCTCTGATTAATTGCAATTTTGAATGTGGCAATCTGCGTAATGAATTGCTTCTGTTTGTGTTGCTCACTTCTCAGTGTGTAGCATACCATCGGATAGTTATGAATGCGTATTTATGACACAACGGGTGGACGGCTAGCTTTGTAGATTCATGGGGATTCTTTTTTTCTGTCAACCAGCCGTGTAATGGATATCCTATGAGTGGAAAAATGTTCGGATTTGCAAATTGCTTATACGCAGAGACTGGGTGGATTACGAGCATACTAGGAATTTGCAATATAATCCATCTGTTCGGCAAGGGAGACAATGAACAAGTAGCTTGTGTGACATCGAGTTAGTATTGGACAATCCTTGAAGTTGGTGGAAGATGCATAGCACCTGGCTGAAGATCGTTTTTTTTTAAGAAGGTTTAATAATCATTCTGAGCCAAAGCGGATCTAAGATGTCATACAGAGTGACCTTATTCGAAGACCTTTAGTGCTTTCAACTGATGCAAGCTTAGATGTCCGAAATTCTTTCTTGCACCGCTGTCAAATTTGCGTTTTCCCATTTTACATTGATTGGGGTAAGTGCACTGTGGACCACTATCTCAACCAACCTCAGCTAGCTTCAGTTACTTATATACCAAGCTGATTGAAGTCGCTTTCTAATTATGCGTTTAGGTAGGATCTTTGTTGTTTCTTTCATTATAGGGGCGGACTGAGAGACTTATGAGATTGGTGCGCTTCATCTCAGCCTTTCTGTTTTTGTCTTTGAACAACTTTAGCTCCTTATAAACCCCCAACAAGTACTTGAATTTTCCCCTTCACAATCCAGGCATATCCACCACAAGCAGATATGCTTTTCAACCGACTTTAAATTTTTCCAAACATTTTGGCTTGGAATTAACAATGTCTCGATTTTGATAAAAATTTGTGCATGGAATTAGGTTGTTGCTTCCTGTTTGACTGTGTCGTTCGTTTTCCATTCAAGCCGGCAAAAACGGTACTTAAAAAAAAAACTGCTAGTATCTCGAAAACCCCATTTTCGATTTGAGTAAGAATGTAAATGGCATACAATGCTTACATACTAAAAAAAATCCATTTACTCTGCTTTTATATAAACCTTTCAAGAACGCATTTGTTACAAAAAAACACTTTAACGATGACGATAAAAAATACATGTCGTCAACATTAGCTCCGCGATATACGGCTTAATTTTTTTTAAATAGGAAGTGCACCTTTTTGCTAACTAGCAGAATGCTGTGTAGAATGATATTTACCAAATTTCAAGAGTAAAACTGTCATTCATATTTTTTTTTGTATAGTTCCACTCCCCGTTTTCCTATCCCGCAAAATCTTCTGCGAAACCGCTTAAATAAGCAATGCACATCAAAGTTCTATATTTTCGGAGTCCATATCTTTCGTAGAAGCAAATAGAGTAGTACGCGACAACGTCAGTGTCAAACGAAAAAAAAAACAAAGTGACAGCCGACAAACTTGTAGGAAAACAAACGTTGTTTCAATCAAACCGCAATAATAGACATGTCGGCCAACCTTCCGCTCTTTCACTAAAGCGCGTTATGTATGGTACATGAAAAACAAAGCGGAAGATTTGCACACACGTGAGCACGCCACATACAATTGACCATGTGAGTAACATAGTAGGTAATTCAAGATTGATGCAACAAATTTCCAGCGAATATCCTTGTGAGTTATTAACTTTCATAGCGAAAGCGAGACGCACGGGAAATTGGAGACGCTTAAATACGAACGCCAAATCGTTCTGAATAATATTTGTTGAATTGGTGACACTAAACGTTTTTATATTCAGTCTAATGTTTCAAAGTGTAGTTCTATCCCCAATCTAATTCCTTGATTTTTTTTAGAACAAAAAGCAGCGTATTTCTTACGAATCCACTAAGCCCAAAATCGTAAAAATCTAACAATCCATTCCAAGACTTTAAGTGCACCAATGGACTTAGTCCCTTTTATTTATATATCAGTACCCATCCGGATTTGCTCGTGCCTTTCGTATTAAGTCCCGACCTCGTTTCCCAAATTGCTTTATTTTGACAATTTTAATTATGCAACTTTATAAATAGCATTTGAATTTTATTTTAATTTTTTATTCTTTGAAATTATTTTTGGAATAAAAATACGTTTAGGTTTATAGGGATTTTTGAGATGTTCCCCTTTTCTCGAACTTGTCCCTCGTTTACCCATTTTTTATAAAAAAAAAAAAGCTCCAAAATTGTCGGTTTTCCCTTCAATAACGGATCACTGCCTTTTACTCAAGAGTCTTAAGGTGTTAAGCTAAGATTGCACGTGTCATTGTTAGTGGCAAATTTGGAATTCGATCTTTCTATTGTCAGTCGTGAGAATACGCTGCGACAGCCAGCGTGACCAGAGGCTTGATAGGCGATCGCAAGTAGTGACATATTTAGGATAAGGGTTTTCGTCATAATGACGTCGTCATGTCAAGATTTACCACAAAAAATTACGCGTGTGCTCATAGCTTTAGAGCTAACTTTCTAACCAGACGAATTCGACGATTATCTTGGGTATCAGGTTTACATTTCTTGACCTCTGAGAATGCTTGAAACTGTTGTAACTAAATCTAGTTTCCATCCGCAATGATCTACGTAATTATTTCGTGACTGTACTACAGCTAAATAGCAATGACCCAGAGAAGGAAACATTTATATATTAAGAGCAGTTATCATATAACCGGCTATTACTAGCTTATAAACCAGAAAATTTTACGGTTCTCATACCTCTTAGATTTCGCAAACTGACAGTAAACAATTGAAGCCGACAAAGTTCATATGAAACGAGCTATAAACTTGGCCAAAAAAACGAAAGCTCGCAAAACTATTCATAATTTGGCTGCCAGAACAAAACTTGCCCAAATGGGTTAATCTTGGATATCAAGATTGCATCTCTGATTGCCAGGTCATAAAAACTCTTTTGCATATGCTATTAAAAGTTACAAGCAGTAAAACAAAACTATAACGAGGCGATACCACCTCCGCTACTTTCCCACAGCAAGTTCTCTTGGTTTTCCAGTCGATATCTAGTAACCAAATCTGCTTCGGCTTGCGTGTTGAAATCGCCTAGTATACCTATACAAGTAGAAACGTGAACCCAACTCAAAAACACATTAATACCAAATGTGAAATAGATTTCATCATCGCGGCAGTGATACTATCTCGCCAGGAAATAAGTCATTCGCTGAGCTGAGCTTCGATATCATTAATTTCCACTTTCATGCATTTGGATGATTAATTGCTGCCGTATTGGGTTTCGATCCAAAACATTAATCTGTTGCAGTTCAGTGAATGCTTTAAAGCTTGTATACCAAACCCGAACGCTACACTTTGAAAACTCTAACGTATGGTCTCATTTTCGGCGCAGTTTTCCTGGACCAGTACCTCCATTTCTCACCTCACAACTAAACCAGATTTGTCCGATTGTCATGAACGCTCAGATCGTCAATTTATTATGTATTTTTTTTTTTACACGATTTGGTTTTCTTGGCTGTCTTTTGTTTTGTCGCAGCTTGAAGTAATCAATTGGTATCTCAAGTTGAAACGGCTACTCACTGTCGATTGGTGTAGATGGAGTGTAACCCTTATCGTGGTACACGCATTCCCTTGTAACAGATCGAACAAGTTCGGTTTCTATCCGACCGCGACATCGTGTGCTAATGAGGCACGTCCCACTGGGGAGTAACCGAAATGGGAAATTCCTGTCGGAGCCACTTAGCCCTTTCCGAGTATAAAAATCGTTCTTTTATTGAGTTGTTATAGTATGGCATAGACGTGCACACCGGTTCTTTTGTTTTAACCCTCCTCAAGTGACATGTGACAATTATTTATAGGTAACAGGGATATACAAGCCCCGGACCATGACATTTGTACCTGAGACATCTTGTTATGGGCACTGCAGCTTCAAGGGCCGTTACCATAATGAGTCCATTTGGTCCGAACTAAAAAACTTTTACTTTTACGCATGGCATAGCCGATGCCTGTGGTTGGATCTTAGACTTGTAAATATTTTGATGTTTCGGTCTCCTCGGACACGGGCTGGGGCGCAGTAAAACTAAAGATCTTGTTAGAACATTTTTGGGATACAAAACATAGGTTCGTTGTCGATTGCATTTGCCGGCCTCAAACTCTTTTTGGTGGATGGAAATTGCAGCGAGCTTCAGATCAACACGAAAATGTTATTACCGCTGCAATGTGACGCGTTTCCGAAAGAGTTTTATGCATGCTCTGGGGGTCGTATTTTCCTCTGTTAGGTCGCTTTTATGAGTTTCACATTTTTTATTGTAATACTTTTTTTGGGTGTGTGGTATATGCAGATCAAATACTTGTGTTACAAATAACGGTGAACGCCTAACAAAACAAATGAATGATCTTAAATCACAATATTACACTTTAATCTATCATGAGGCTTGGTGTATGAGTGCCAAAGGTTTCAGCGGTGTAGCTTACCCGCATTTTTGGTTCACCTTTGCATCTGAATTGTAAATAAGTTTCGATTAAATAGTGTGGAAGATGTGGTAGCAAAGCGGTCTCTAGACGATTGGACATTTATTGGACGTTTAACATTTTCTTTCAATCTATGAGGTCTGCACTGGGAAATAAAGTTAATACATATTGGAATTGGTTTTTTACGATGTGTTGTGGGGGTAAATATCTATATTCGACTCAAGTTCGGACTCAAACAACCTCTAAAAAACCTACCGGGAGTGGGATTGCACCTATAGTCGTTCGACTAATCGGCAATTTATTTTTAGATTATTTGAAAAATTCGGAAGAAGAATCCGCCGTTTGTCGGATTTCGAATCTTTTTTGTTTGAGGATATTAACTAATCTCTTGGCCTTGGCTAACTATTATAGATCAAGAGGTTTTACCCGCCTCAATCTTCTGATTACATTAGTATTTGATAGTTCTGTAAGTTCAACGTTAACGTGGTTGAGAAAAATACTTCTGGTGCTTTTGGGCAACTTTTTTAACTTCATCTTCAACCATTTCAATATTTAGATCTCTCCGATGTGGATCAGCGTTGCATATGTAATTGAATAAAAATGTCCTTATTTGACATTGCGGACGATCCTGATAAATGCACTTGATCGTTGAGTCTTTCTTATCGTACAGTCGGAAATATATACCTCTGCCATTACTAGAGTTCGTTGAGGATAAAAGTCCACTAGGTATATAGAGAAAATACTGCTGAACATATTGGGAAGTTCTTGCTAGTAATATTAATATACTCCTGCAAATGAGCGATGAACTTACAAGTCAGGTAATGAACCCAATAGAATGATATTTCGAAAAAGGCCCTTCGCAGGTTTAAAAAAATATTTACAAATAAACAGGTTTAAAAAGTAACGCAATTTCCTATCAGAATACTATATAGTTCTAGATTTAGATTTAGATTTATTTACTTGTGTCTTACACTTTAAGACAATGCTATGCTATTCGATCTATGCTTGTTAAATATCGTGCGAAAATTCTAAATTTACAGAGTAACTTCAACTAATGACAATTTTTCTCTCACCGGCCCTTTTTCTGACTTTTCAAAATTTGTTATTTATTTTTAATTTTGAATTTGACTCTTTAATTTGTCAAGAGATTACGACCCTGTAGGCTAATACCATGTTCCACCCAACATGATTTAGCTCAGGTGATTTATAAATCGCGAAAGGTGTCTCCACCGAACTTTACGTGTTTTAATTTGACATCTAGGAGAAAGAGTTCATCCCCTTCGGACCAATTAGTTTTTGTTTTTTGTGTTATTTTGGTTTTCTTCCCATACCTGCCACAAATAAAACAATTTATGATTGCATTTACTTAATAAAAATACCAAAACTCACCGAAACACGAAGAATATTGAATTTGAAATAATTTTTTTGACATTTGTTTTTTTGTTTTTTTTATTTGTTGAAAAAAATTGATTTGAATTGAACTGAATTGAAACAAAACAGGTATGTTCGATTTTATTTTTTGTGGATTTGCGATGACAGATAGGTACGTAATTAAAATTAAAACACGTATAAATCATGAAATTAGTAATCACGAAAATGTATGGTAAATCACGTAATTTATGAGATGATTTACCTAAATCAAGTGGATTTAGCTAATCAAGTGGATTAAGCTAAATCACGTTGGTGGGAACAAGGTATAACCCTCCATAAACAACAACTGCAAAATAGCATCCAAGCGACAAACAGAATTGAACCTAGCTCACTGTCATAATTTTTTGGCAAAAAGTCGAGAAGAAGAAAACCGAACGCACCCATTGAAAAACGTTGAACAATTTTGAAAGCAAAGCGCAAAGCCCATTCATTGATATGAATTCTTTGGCATATCAACTTGTCACCTTGTAAATAAGTATTTGGTGAAACGAATCTTGCAAACATTAAAATGTTCCAACTGTGGAAACAAATTACCAAATTATAACACAATTGCAAAATTGCAATGAGTAAAGTGAAAATTGGTTCGCTAAATCGGACCCAAGTGTTGTCAATTTGCATATAGCTTTGAGCATACAAAAATTGAAGTAAAGAACCCAATGGATTTGCTCGCTCTCTCAAGTAATCATTTATTTTTGCGATTGGGCTCCCTATTCCAATTACTGGAATGCTCCATTTTGTTTTTCTTAATGAAGTGCAAAATGTAGGTTTGCTTTAAATGTCGACACTGCTTTATTACTTTTTCCTGTACTGCTTAAAAAAAATCGAATCCCATTTCTGATAAATCTAGTCACACTCAAGCTCTATCAAAGCAGAAACTGTAGCATTCTAAAGAGGCCTTGGGACAAACCTCACCGATACCGACACAAAAATAAAAACTAACAAACGGCTGGCATTTAAGTGTCTTAAGCAAACATTAAATATTTTCTGTTTTGAGATAGCAAGATTTTGTTTAATTGAATTTTTAATTAAACTTTCAGCTGTTTACATATTTTCCACATAGCAGCATCTTCTAATGAGATCGAAGTGCCTCTTAAACGTATATTTGCGTCAAACGCCTTCCGCTGTCGGCGCTGCCGCTGCTCAAAAGATTACTTACCTAATCAGTGAAACAAAAACGAAATAAAATCAATTTTGCCCCCACCGACCGCTCGTCGTCGTCGAAATGCAGACACTCTCAATAAATTAAAATCTCATCTTAAATGGTCGCTTCAATCATCCCTATGAATATTTACACTTGGGTCCATTTATTGTGACTGCTGAAACTTGAATGACTTAATTACGGTTTTGAAGTTCATGAATATGTTGGCAGTGTAATCGGTGGCACATCTAAAGGCCGTGTTGTTACATTAAAGCGCTTTTCACAAGGCATAAAACAACTCGTAAATTCGGCCATCCAACGAAATGTAAATTCGGTCGGCGTCGACTGTGGTGCGATAAGGTGGACAGGGACACCGAATGTCACTTTGTAGTAATTTGCCAGAAGTTTCTGTTCCAGCAAGTTGCATTATTGAAATGAGCTTATTATGCCTGACAGGAAATTCTCTAGTCGGGCAAATACTTATTAAGGAGTAATTGGAGTGCTTTTCTGTTCCATAGTTTCTTGTAAATTATTTTACGATTTAAATAATTTGCAGATCCCTGCTTTTACCATTAATTTCCGACAGAGCTGAATCAGAAACGAAACATTTCCATACACGATATACCCTCTGCGAAACGGAAGAAGATCCATTCCGAAGACTCCAATTACTGTTTTGATATGAAACGAAATTGTTGACACACCGTAGTTAACCTCTCAATTGTCAGATGCCATCAAATCCCACCGAGTTTTATTATTGGTTTTATGTCGCTTTTTATGACACCTCTTGGATTTGGCAAAACGTAACCGCACTCAAGTATACATTCCAGATGCAGTTAACTGATAAAGAATGGTTTGTTTTAAAAGCATTTGACAAATACGACAGACGGTGTCATATTTGCGTTGTAAAACAGTTTATTAGTTGACAGAGGGTATAGAGGCAATCAGTTGGTGGGCCTGTATCTGTCGCCTTCATACGCCATTTGTGTGCATCTGACAGGGAATTAGCATAACAGCATCCAGCAGGTGCGAGACAGCACCAGCAATGCTCAAGTCGGTGTTCATGCTTGACCAAGTAAAACGGGCGATGTTTGCAAATAAACTTTGAGCCTAATAAAGTGGCTCTAATGGTGATTAGACACACGGTGACGGTGACGATGATGATGACGAACGGGTGCAGGTGACGAAATGAGGAAAATCGTCGTCTGGTGACTTCTGTCCAAGTAAATAATGTGTTTAAGTTATAGACACCGGGCAATAATAATCCCACAAATGGACAGTTATGCTGCGGTTTTGCCATAGACTGCATTGCTAATTAAATACTTGTTGGTGTAAGAAGTTCGCGGAGAGACTAAACATTAGACCGTAGTCTGTTGGCTTACTTAGGCGCATGTGCAAATATGATTGGTGGCTCCTATTACGGCGAGGAAATTGCAGGTTGTTGGAAACTTTCTGCTCTACATTGTAGTTGGAATATTGACACGGAGGGAGTCTGCGAGCATATGGAAGTATATCATAGTAAATCGTATAAAATATGTTGTACACAGTGAGCTATAGTTTTAGCGCAGTTAAAAATGTGATAAGGACGTATGGCTAAAAAACGATTGTCAAAATTATTTGTTTTGCGACATCATATCAATTAAATAATAAGAATAAAGGGACCACTTGAAACTGATAAGAAAACGTTTCTCGACATGTGGACCTGATGTCGGCTGGCTCAAGAACGCGTACACAACTTAGAACATTTTTGGACAGTCCATACGTTAACCCTACAGCGACGGACAACATAAACTGACGAACACAATTGAAGACCTATTTTTTTCTGAATGGTGTCCTAACTCTGAAGTCTGAAGACATTTAGGCAAAATGGACTTCTATGAGTCCGTAGGTATTGGCGTAGGTATTGTCGTTGTGTTCAAAATCAAAAATCGTTTCCTCTGAAGTCTCCAGGTGCCTGCAGAACTCTCAACTCTCAAGTCGGCAATCTCAAAGTCACGCTCTTCCGCATTCTCCATTCGTAAACTGTCAATCGATAGTTGAAAGGACGAAAGCAAACGAGTAAAATTTTTACTTCAGCTAAGTATGCTGTCAGTGTCACACAATGCGTTCTGTATATATACAAACAGCAAACGCACCACTGCAACATTAAAGCTTCTAAAAAAATACCCACGGGCTTTTCACAGGGCACACGAATTATTTCACAGGCATGTGCGGTTTTTGGTTAATGTTTATAAACGAAGTGAAAACCTTCTAATTTGTTGCATGAAGACAAAATAATTTTCACACCAAATTCGAAGCACGGTGCACTTGAAACTGGAACCGAAAATGACAAGTGGACATTTGCAAAACACTACTAGCGACAAGTTTCAATTCAATTAAATTTATTAATACTTAAAATATTTTTTAAGACACTATCTTCAAAATATAAGATAAATGAATAGTATTAAATCAAAGTCAGTCAATATTTGTAAAATGGAAGTATACAAAACAATATTTACAATGAAAACTAACTGATATGGTGCATTATCAAAATATCAATTTCTTTAATCTTTATTCGTGCGTTGAAGTGTGTTTTTTTTAGCTTCGATCTCAGCAAAAAAAAAGTGAAGTAAGAAAATGTGCAAATAAACGGTTCCCAGCAGATGTTCAGAAAGCTGGTTTTACAGCTGGGATTTTGGCAGGCTATGTTGTCTATTTTAACTTCTTAATATCTGGTACATACACCACAACCAATCAAATAACAAGAAACAAAAGCAACCGCGGGGTTGTTTGTTAAGTGACAACCGACGAACAATATATTTGCGGTCAATTTTAAACCATAACACCTGTTTTGTTGTTTAATCTTTGTCGATCACAACAAAAAAAAAACTTAAATAAAATATAGAATGAAGGTTAAAATATTTCTAGTGATTAATACGACTTAAAGGCGTATGTAAATAATTATGTACTGTAAATAGAGAAACTTTGCGAACAGATCCATCTTATACAATAATTGTGGAAACATAAAATGTTCTGTTCAGAAGTGATCATTTTCTCCCAAGTGGCTCATGCTGAGAATGAATACGGTGTAAGTCCTCGAAGTGTCAAGTAGAGCGTAGTTGTTGTCATTGCGTGCTGAAAAATCTACCTTACTTTGCTTTGCTGAGTTCGAAGATAAAAAGGAAAGCTTGTTGTTGATTTGCTATTTGGAATATTTCCGTTTTATATTCAAAATTTCTCAAATCTTTTAAGACAAAGGTACAGATGTCCAGGCGGTTGGATCCGGCTATCACATAGAAGGTCGCGTACTTTATCGAGCCAAGCATTAAGAATCGGTCAAACTAAAAAAATTGTGCGAAACCCTTTCAGAGTGCTGAAAATATACTCCAAACTTGAGCTACTAAGATATAAAAATATACCACTTTTGTTTATTATCATTCATTTGTTAAAGCCCGTTTCTCTTTATAATTGTGGCATATCTCAAAAAGTTTAAAAAGGGTAAATGGATATGATAGTAAAAGTAAGCCTAACCCACTTCTTCTTAATCGGAGATGAGATCAAAAATTGAAACAATTATAATGCTTTGCTAATACTAAAAATCTAAATTTTACTGCTCACATAAAAATATTGATTGATATGTTTGCAGATCATCAAATATGTATAAGGAAACTTCATAGGAAAAGTTGCACAAATATGGATGTTGCAGGCTTCTAAGAAAGTATGATGTTTTCTTACATTGAGATCATATCAACAAAAATTGTTGGATCTCTTAAAAGACTGTATACTGATTTATTATTAAAAGTCAGACAGTATTTGGCAAATTGATTACTTTTCAAAATTGGCATGAACATGCTGCAAAAAAAAAGTATAAAATTCTCAATTATGTTCCTTCCAATTGTTTTTAATTTAAGTACAAAAATTTGTGCAAAAATTAAAAAATTTATTTTCTATTTTATAGGTTACTAAAAATCTTGTTGAATTCCCACAAGAAAAAAAAACCCTGTTGAACTCAGTCACTAAAAAGGGAATAAATACGGTTAGGAAACATTTTTTTTAGTGCAATTGATGTACTGGAAACTCCGTTTCTTGAGTCTTATAAGATAAGCTTAACAAGTCACATTTTTTCTAGAGTTGCTCTAAAAAAAGTGTTACAATTTTTTTTTTTTTTGAAAAATCACAGCATTAGTTCTTTAACAATTTTTCAAAAATGTTTGCTGACGTGAAAAGCAAGGAACGTCTTTTATTTGTATACATATTATTAGGTACATTCTAAAACTTGTTATAATTCGTACTAAAATTGAAAAGATGAGTCAAAACATCTACAATTTCCCAGGTTGCTATATTTTCACCTGATATCTTCTCGCCTCAAATGAATGTGTAAACCTTTTAAATAAAAAAATATATATACTTTTTGGCACAGATATATAAATAATATTTGTACTTAACCTTTTTTTCTTTGTATAGTGTGCAACTGCAATGGACATGCCCGACAATGCCGATTCAACATGGAACTATTCAAACTATCAGGTCGTGTTTCTGGCGGAGTGTGTTTGAACTGCCGCCATTCAACAACTGGCCGGCACTGCCACTACTGCAAGGAAGGCTACTATCGTGATCCGTCCAAGCCGCTCAACCACCGAAGAGTTTGCAAACGTAAGTAAACTTAGTTACATTTTGAAACATTTCGATTAGATCTGCATAATTTTGTTTCGATTTCTCAAACTCTACACAACCCATCTGGAGTGCGTCCATTGCTTCATCCCTCAGACAGAGGTTTTATGCAAATTTTGTGGACACTTTTTGAAGGCCTTACATCGGGTTTTGTCCGACTGATTAACCTGTACGTGTTAAAGCAATCTGTTAACCCTATTTTATGGAGCAATATAAAAACCGAACATGACGCCGTTGCCTTGCTATACACCCGACTTTTTATTTACTCCAACTGTATAATTTCACTCCAAATGGAGTGCATGGATGAATAGTGCAAATAATTGCCTGACATTGGTATTTGCACTCGATACATGTTTGTAGTTTTTTTTCCTCTCTGTTTTTTTTTTTTGTTCGTTGAACACGAACTGTGTTAATTAGAAAACATATTCGTTGCATTCCTTAGATAGTTTGGTTCACCCACATGCCATATCGCTGGGCAAATAGTAATATTTGACTCACAGTCGGTGGTTTGGCTTTTATATTGCTAGTGTTTATTTGGTTTGTTTCAGTTTAGAGTTACTCAAATAATGTGGTTGTGTAACTTACTAATTTGTTGGACGGGTATTACATTTCCGGAGAAAAAATAAATTTTTAATTCAAATTTATGTACGACCAACTTTTAATCTCAAAACATATGCTGTACCAGAATGAGAATAACCGGAACGTGGATTGATGAGGTCTACGGGCTTGGTAAGGTGGACTAGAGTGATTGGCATCAATGGGGATAAGCCAGATTAACAAAAGGGCCTCCAGTCCGACCGATGTTTTAATGTCGTCAGAAACCCTTTAATATTTGTTGCGAGGTCGGATCTTATGTCTACTAGAAATAGAGATTTGGGAAGTGAATGAGGGATTAAGGTATATTCCTTACCATAGGGCGTAGGCTCTTAAAAAGTCCTCCGTCGTCTTTTTTGATAAATTATTATTACCCGTCATACCGATGTCCTAGCTTTAAGCCTGAACTACATCGAAACAAAAGTGTGAAATATTACAAAAAAGTGAAAAAAATCGGATGTACTGCTTCGTCGCATAGTGCGCTCTGTATATTTCTTCTCTATATAAAATGTTCAAATACACTCAAGGAATTCATTAGCGATTTGTCGGTAGATCACGTTCCCACCATTCCTGTCAGTTTCAAAGGGAAAAGCTCTTTTTTTCACTTCCTCGACTAAATTTGCTTGTATTGCTTCTGGAAATTTGAAATGTAGGGAAACACAAAAAGCTCTGAGCTTCCTTAGTTCAAATTTTGTTCATAGATGTCATATAAATATGCGTGTGTTTTCAATGAAATTTGAGCTTTTCACTTTTTTGTACTTTTCCCCACTTTTGTTTCGATGTAGTTCAGGCTTCAGGCTTCACTCACGACTTCGTAAACGCAGACCATTGAAAGAAGCACCAACGTCATTTTGTCTCTTATATTTCTCTTTTATTCTTACTTCAAACCAGCCTTGCCCTTTGGCCCTTTCTGAGCCTAAAGACCCCTGGCCACCCACTTTCTTAAAAATGATCAAAATGGCCCCAGTTTAAGTAAGATTTTATTCTTTATTTCCATACGTTTTCTCTATGGAAATGAATCTTATTCGGGTCGACCAGTATTTGAGACTGTATAGTATCGCAGCAGAGAATCTGTACTTGATCTTCGAGATTCTAGTAATGAATTGCATTCTATACAGCCTGCATCTGTTCTTTGCCACTTGAACACTCCAATTTCGGGACAGCTATGTATTAGTTGTTCCTTATTTCCATACCAAAATTACTATAGGAAGACGTTCTTCTTTAGATTTTCGGACATTTAGAGTAGGCAATAGTTTTCGCGTCCTATAGAACAGTTAAAAAGCCTGGTCCAGTACTGTTATATTTTTGAAAGTCAGCGCGGGTTGCTGTGATCCAAGTTCAGATTGTATTTGCAAGAAAATGCTTCTTTGAAATCTTTGCATACATCTATATGACCCTAAGAACTGGGAAAAGGACAACGACGTTCGTGTTAGAATATAGAATATACGCTTTCTGAACAGGCCTAGTGTATAGGTGAACAATTAACAGAGGCATGGACGGGTCAAAATGGGAAGTGTCACATATATTTCGTTAATTTAAGCGCGGATTTGTTGAAATTTAATGACAGACCCAAGCAGGTAATCTTGACCTGCTATTGAAAGCTACAAGTTGTATGTAGGAAGGAACTTTATCTACTTCAGCTACGCTATAGGGGGTTAGCGTTTATCCAAGTCCAGATAATTGCTTTAAAAAAATGTCAACACCAATTTTGTTCACCTAAGTTTAAGTTAAGACGCGGTACTATCTAATAATCATTTTTATTGTCCAGGCAAAATTTTTTGAATTCACAATTCAAATAAAATCTTTAACCATTCTCTCACCATTTGCTGTTTTTCGATGACTCACTTCCTGGTTATTAGGAGGTATACCGCCAAACTCTCTCGAATATAGCTCGAAATACGCCATCACTCCGATCACACCACCAACCAGCAATCACCGATCACACCGCAAAACTCTAGAGTGCAACCGTTTTCTTTGGAAAAGTGGAATAAATCTTTGGTCCAACTTACTCACCTCTAAAAATATATTTCCTTCCAAATTTGAAGAGCAAAAATGACAGCGACACGAGATCCGTATTAATGTAAATTGTTTTTAAAAGCTACACCTGCTTGGCAAAGAAATCATTTTAAATCGTGTAAACAAAAACACCCGAGATTTAATTTTTTTTAACTCGAATGCTTTTATTTAGGAAAATCCTCGTTCAACTTTCCCAGAACTGTCCAAATAACCACTCGAAGGATACGTATAAACTTTTCCACTTTACGATCAAATAATTCTCTATATCAAAACGAAAACTATTCCACTTTACCTCGGCGAGAATAAATAAATTTTCCACTTTGCATTCGAAATGATGGGAGTTTTCACGTTCTCTGTAGAACTCGTGTCTATTTTTTCCGAGTACGAAATTTGTAAACAGATTTATTGCGTGCATCCACGAGAGGTCTGTATACAAATTGATCCCTTGAAGTGGTTAATGTATTGCGGCGAGTTTTTGTTTTGCTTCGTTGTTCGTCGAGGAATCGTTTGATTTTTTAACATTTCAGATTTATAAACTTAAAGTTATAAAGAAACAAACAAATGAACTGTACTTTAGTCTGTGAGATCAGGTGGACGAACGCTTAATGCGAACAAATGAAAAATATCTGCTCAAGCTGCGGATTACCGTACAGGGTATTTGTAAGAGATGTTCGCATTTGCTGTAGGTGGACCAGAAAACGCGTCGAAATGTTGCTTTTACACGAGTACCTAAAGTGGCGATGGAAGCTTTCCAAATCAGTTCTTCGGATGTTTAAAAGAGTGGAAGTGTGTACGTAACTGGTCGGCACAACAAAGTCAATTGTGGGTAATTTGCAAATTTGTATTTCCTTTCGGCCTTACCAATAATCAACTTTAGTCTGGCACTTTACGAAAAGACTCCACACTTTCCAAAATCCCTTTACCAATAAACAAATATAGTCGCCAGACTATCGCTAACTGTAGGGTTAAGGCTGGTACGCAGTTCAAGTGAAATCCAATTTTTCATACAAATTTTTCACTGCGAAATGTCAAAATGAATTTTCCAAATGAAAATTTCACTAGGCGGTACGCTGTTCGAGTGGAAAATATCGCTTCCAAAACTGAGTCGTAGGTGGCGATACTAAAATCTCTCCGCAGCTATTTCACTTGGTTTTTATTGTCCGTCGCATTAATTTTTTGACATTTCAGCGTGAAAAATAATTTGTAGGATGCGGTTTAGAAATTTATTGGAATTTCAGATGTTTCCTTAAGAGAATAATAAGTTTTTCGCACTTATAAAATTATTTTTTCATTGAATATAGTGCAATAATGTTAGGTGTACAAATATTTGGTGGCATGGATGACCTTTTCCATAAGCAGGGTGCCTCAAAAATATTTTTCTACCCAGTTTTGTTCAAGCAATACCAGCAGATGATCTTTGAAAATGTGTATAATTTCCATGCACTGTTAATTATGTAAATTTGACGACTGTCCTGTCTATTTTACAAATCAGGCATTATTTTCCAAATTGAAAACTATTAAAATTATCATAAACAAAATACGAACCATTTTTTTTTTTTTTTTGTGTTTTTGGAGGTTCGCTGGAAGGGAAAATCATCGAAAGTCATTCGAAAACTAGTAGAGAGATGCTTCGACAATAGGGAAGGCCTTTCAGCCAATCAAAAACACCTCCCGAGAGCAATGACTTTTGCCAACCGAATGTGAATGTGCCTAGCCGTTTGTAGAATTTCTGAACTTTTTTGTTAGAAAATATATTGACTTAGCTAATTTTTATAGATCAACATGTTTTATCCGCCTTATTAAGGCTGCCTGTATTTATAAATTCGGTTGTTTCTAAGCTAACGTGGTTGAGAAGCGTTGTGCATTTAAGGAACTTGTTGGACTTCTTTCTAGGTATACTCATTCAATATCTAGATCAGCGTTGTGCATTGAATATGACTTTGTTCGTTTGTAATATTTTTGAAAGACCTTAATTTTTTAGGTGGCCGTAGGTCCATACTGGTTGCAGAATTTGGTTTTATGGCAATAATTTATTGTTATTGTGGTCGATCACGGATGAATGTCTTCCAATAGGTCAATACATTTTACTGTAGGTATCACATGATTCACAAAAAGTGAAGTTTCCAATTTATTTCTTCCAGCTGTTTTCTTGAACTGCCACAAAAGAATTTTTTTTTTTGAGCTCAGTCACCCTGCATAAATTTCTCCAACTAAAATCTCCAACAAAATATTTCACTCTCTATTTCACAGCACTTTTTGGAGAGGAGTGAAAATTTCACTTCACTCGATCAGCGTACCAGCCTTTAAATGTTAGTGTTGAGAAAGCCATGTTTATCTCGGACATTAGCTAAATAAATCCTCCCTTATGTCATTTTGAAGACAAGTGTTGCCCAACCATCCAAAATCGCGGTATTAAATTTCGAAATAGGAGAGAATTTAATACAATGTTCAGCCTGAGCGTTTACAATTATTAATTAATTTTAGTAAATTGTGAATGTTTTCTAATTTTATTCATTGCAATACAACAATGCAAATGGTTTTTAAGTCTAACAATCACAAATTTGTACAAATGTATATGCAAAATATTGAAAAATATTGCTTTTTTGTTTTATTTGTAAACACGTGAAGCATATATTTTTCTCTGTTTTATCTTGTTTAACCGCTAGTTCTTGCGTTTTGATTGGTTTTCCTTTGTAAATAGTTTGCGAGCAACGAATTTAATTTATGTAATATAAGTTTGGGAAATTTCCAAGACTTTCTTGACAGTCGTCGCAAACAGAAAAAATATCTTCTTAGCTAATGTCGTTTTCGATTTGGCTTTTCAGATTTTGATCTGAGATTTCAGATTTCTGCTGGCAAATCGAACATAAAATCTGAATTATATTGGTATGTGTGTGTATTGAGTTGGCGGCAAAAAAAAAAACATATTTGCACTTACACTCGAAATCCATTTCAATTGATTTTCACACATTTATAGTACTGCATTTCGAAAGTATTTAATATAAAAACTCGATCCCATACGCGTTAAATAAATAATTCAGTTAAAAGAGCAATCGTTCCAACGATAAACAATTCGTAACCGACGCTGTGTGTCATAAACATTGGTGTTAGTGAAAGTATGTGTAAAATCTGAGGAAAAATTGAGATTTCTCAAAAGTGATCTGAGATCAAAAAAAAAAATTGATTTTTGTGGCAAATAGAACATGAAAAGCAATCTCGATCAAAAAAAAAATTGATTTTTTGTCAAATCGAAAACGACATAAGTTTGGACGGCTCATACAATTTTTCAACAATTCTCAGTACCTCAGGCGAATCAGGTAGATATTTTGTTGCACTCAAACCCTATTAAAACTCTTTGCAAAAGGAGTTTCTTTACCGAGAATGAGGATCTCTAATGAGCCAATGGTTGGTGTGAAAAGGTTCACTTCGCGGAAAATATAGTTATAAAAATAGAATTATGAGCACTCAGCAAAATACATGCAAAATAACAAGTTTATTATCTTCTGGAGGCGTAAAAGACTAACAGGTAGTAGTAGTACGAGAATATTTGTGAATAAAAATGTGCGTTTTATATTTTTCAGTTCGAATTTCAACTTTTGTCGGTTTCTAAATTTCCCGAATTCAGTAATTATAAGCCTTACAATTTTTTATAGGTTAAATTGTATTTATTTTCAAACCCGGAAGCGATAAGTTCTTAACACGCTTCCTACGTGCTATTGTAATTTATTCTGAAATGAATGAGCCAGCTATTATTTCTATTTTCAAAAATATTCACTTGCTTACGACGCAATTGTGATATTTAGGCCTCTAATAAGTTTTGATTTGCATCGTCAGCCTACAAATAAATGAAACCATTCAAATAAACTGTGCTCCGTTTATTGAATAATTTGAAAGATATTTTATTACGACACAAATAGACTCATAAAGAAATCGCGAGGTAGTATTAGAAAACAATGGAAAGCGTACCATAAAAGTACTGAAAATTGTGTCCGATCGAACGATATGGCATTACTGATTTGCATATGATATTTGACAGATCAGCGGATATTTTGTGCATTTCCTATTTTGCGTTTTGTTTTTTGCTTATAATAGTTCTCAAAGAGCATTGGAAAGATATGTGTTGGGCAAATTTAATTGCAATTTATGTATTCCTTCTTTTAGAATAAAATCCTCCTTGTGAAAGAGACCATTGACCTTGTTTTTCACGAAAACAAATTATGAAATTTGAATTCTGCAATGACAACAAATGTAATAGATTCTAAGAAAGTTGTAGGACTAGTAAATGTGGAGGTCTAATTGTTTATTGGTACCATTTCACAAAAGCTGTACATTTTTACTAAAGCTGACATCTAACTAGTTGTCGACATTAGTGATTGATTATTAGTAAGGCCGTTTGAGTAGGAAATTACTTTCTTTGACGTCTCTGATTGACGCATGAGTATGTGGTCAACACAGGTTTTTTTTCCAGTTTTGTTGACTTGTCTACAAATAGAGCAATGTGATTCACTTTCGTGGATGAACCAAAAAAAAAAATGTACTAATGGATTTATTTTTTTACTAGAACTCATTCGTGCGCGTATCAACAAAAATATTAGAATCGTGAGCTCATCGTTAGAGTGCGCAGATCGCCACTAGATGTCGGTTAAGTTGGGTTGTTTAGAACTCGGAGAAACAGTGCTAACGCTAAGTCAAAATGACGTTTAACGAATTCAAATTCGCCTCTTGTCTTCACATTTCGCAGCCATCAGTCGCCGAGTTCAGAAGCAGCCCAACGAAATTGACGAAAAGTAAGTTAGACGCTGATGATTACCAACTTACTCGCCGATGAAATTCTTCTTTAAAACTTCAACACCGGTAGTCCGTAAAGGCTGCTTCGGCTACACCTTGGATGCCCTAAGTCTTTCTCCAATACAATTTCTTTTGTAATTGTACAACTGACTGTATTATACATATCACTTCGTTTTCGAACGAGACTCGATATACAGTAACGTTAAATCCGAACATAAACCCAGATCAGCTTATGGACTCGGGTTAAAATTTAATTCATAATATTGAAAATAATAAAATCAATTTCGAAGTGACAAAAAAAAAAAAACTGTGCGACTGTATCCAACAGTCCCGAAATATGTATGTGTATGGCTTGATACACGTCATTGAGAAAAGAGGGAATTGTAATAACCGTATTCTTAATATATTATGAAATACCAACAAATCGACAACAGCGCCACCTATCGGGTCCAAAACTATCCTATCTTTCTAGCTGCGTACAACCATGCACACATACAAAGTTTCATTGAGATCGGTTGAGTTTCTCAAAAGAATCGACAACAGCGCCACCTATCGGATCCAAAACTATCCTATCTTTCTAGCTGCGTACAACCATGCACACATACAAAGTTTCATTGAGATCGGTTGAGTTTCTCAGAAAAATCGACAACAGCGCCACCTATCGGGTCCAAAACTACCCTGTCTTTCTATCTGCATACAACCATGCACACATACAAAGTTTCATTGAGATCGGTTGAGTTTCTCAGAAAAGTCGACAACAGCGCCACCTATCGGGTCCAAAACTATCCTGTCTTTCTAGCTGCATACAACCATGCACACATACAAAGTTTCATTGAGATCGGTTGAGTTTCTCAGAAAAATCGACAGCAGCGCCACCTATCGGGTCCAAAACTATCCTATCTTTCTAGCTGCATACAACCATGCACACATACAAAGTTTCATTGAGATCGGTTGAGTTTCTCAGAAAAATCGACAACAGCGCCACCTATCGGGTCCAAAACTATCCTGTCTTTCTAGCTGCATACAACCATGCACACATACAAAGTTTCATTGAGATCGGTTAAGTTTCTCAGAAAACGGACAACAGCGCCATCTATCGGGTCCAAAATTATACTATCTTTCTAGCTGCATACAACCATGCACACATACAAAGTTTCATTGAGATCGGTTGAGTTTCTCAGAAAACGGACAACAGCGCCACCTATCGGGTCCAAAACTATCCTGTGTTTCTAGCTGCATACAACCATGCACACAAACAACGTTTCATTGGGATCGGTGACGGTGACGGTAACGGTAACAGTGACGGTGATGGTAACAGTGACGCGGGTTTATTGTTTTTTTTCCATCCAAAGTGCAAAACGCGCCGCGCCTAAAGAAGTAATAACTTCAAAAACATGCTTTATTTCAGCTCATAAATGTATGCAATTATAAAAACGTATGCAATGATAAAAACATATGCAAAAAACATATGCAATGATAAAATATATGCAATGGCGCATTTCCGTAACACATATCAAGTAGGCATCAAGTCCTATGTTTGGAATTACTCTACCAGAATCCAATACCGCGCGCATAAATGTTTACACATCAAAAACAAACAAATGTAATTTTTTGTGAAATTTCACATTACGTATATATTTAAGAAGGTTTGAAATCGGTTTTGTTTCAAATCCGCGCTTAAATCCATCGTTAATCCAGCGGGTTTAATGCATATTTTTAAGTAAATATAGTATTATAAGATAACATAGTTATATATAATTTTAAATCGTCGGGCTTAAAAAATAGGGATAAAATGGTCGGGTGTAAAATTATCTTAAACCAGATCTACACCCGGAGGGAATAATACAGCCATAAGACAATGACAACAATTTAGGAATCCTGTGGCGATTTTAACCTGACTAAATTGAAACAGCAAAAGCAAAATTAATTATCTGCTTTTTCATTTCATCCAATCATCATAAATCTACGACGCACGTACTTCTACCTATGCACATAGAAAATATAAAAATAGATTGAAACCACTACGCATTTTAATTCACTTTTGGCTATTACTATTCGGATTACTTCAACCTTTTTCTCCTCCAAAATCCGTCTGTCTAATAGGAAAACACTGCATTAACCGTTTACGGGCACGTCTGGCTGCACATTGAGCGAACAGTTCCTTACAACCGTAACCAAATCGCCATGTAATTAAACTTAAATAAGATTATAATTCCACAAATCCGATCTGGCATATTACTCGTACGACGACGACACGGTCCAACATAAATATACCCTGCCGCACAGACATAGACCCAAACCTTACTTTTAGTATCCAATAAGGCTCAAAAGTCACGTGCATTCTGCGAGGGATTAACAAATTTGCTGCAGCATACGTCGTACTTTCCTCGTCATGGTAAAGTCGCTCCACGTAAGGGTACAAATTTAATTTAGAAGTGCATCCATCAAAAACCACCCGAAGGGAGAAAGCAGTCCCCTTGTATTCGAAACCAAGGATCTATGTTAACGTCTTCCAGATTCAATTACAAAACGGGGTGGCTGGCTGATTCATTAGTTTGTGCAACTTTAGGTGGTACGTATAGCGTTACACTTGCCACATGATTTTACAGAATTTCGACTGAGGGCATGACAAATTTTTTGTTTTATTTATGGCTAAACATTGTTACCTTGGCACTTCCGATATTCGTATACCGCACCGGAAGACTCGTTTTATGAAAGTCATTGGCAAGTGACTGGGGGGTAGCCGCATAGCCTCGGAATGGGGAATATCCTCAAATTTGTTTCGGAATTAGCAACGGGCGGCTTTTATTGGTGCAACTTATAATATGCTAATTCAGCTGTGGAGGAGACGTTTTTATCTCATTCCGTTTGGTGGATACGTAATGAAGTTTGAATTTTATGGCTGATGTCATGACGATGTGAATTCGCTTAGAAAATTATTTCATTTCGTTTTTTTTTTTTCGAAGGCGAGTCAGGGGTGGGTGAGTGTCCATTGCGGCTCAAAGGTTGAGGGTGGAAATCCATTTGTCATGAGATTTGTAGAAAATAAATCGGAAAATTATGGCGGTTATTTTAGTGTATAGTCAGGACATCTTAAAGTATAACTCGTCGGCATTTTACATGAAGCGTAGATATATATTCTTAGGGTTTTTTTTAAACTCAATTCTACCACAAGTATTCCAGTTCGAACACACCTTTTCGTTTGACAGCTAATTTGCTTTTTTAATGTGTTAGTGATGTGATGTGTCTCCTGTGTAAATTTACCAAAAATTCGCATACATAACTATGATCTCCAAATGAACTCATATTTTCGCTAAGAACGAGCCAATTGTCTGATAATAAAATGGGATTCATCGCTGAAGATGATTTTGTAAGAAAAATCAGCATCCACTAGTTGTTGTTCCAAAGTCCATTCAACGAACTCTCTTCGCGCTGAATGGTCAGTATACTTTCATTTTTGAGTCAATTGAACTTTGTAAGCATGAAATTTGAAGTCTTTCGTGAGAGATCTTATCAAAATGCACAATTCTTAACTACGGTGCCGAATTGGTGTTCCTGGTCTGTCAGCAATACTGTCGCAAACTGCTTCAATTTTTTCTGTTAAACGGCTTGTGACAGGACACCAGAGATGGCAGAAAAGCAGAGATTTGTTAAGTCTGCTACGTAACTGAGGTAGGTAGTTAAGTAAATAGTTAACGTAGCCAAATGTAGTAAGTTAACGTAGCGTTAAAAGTCAAAATGTAGTTAGCGTTGTCAGATCCAACCGTCAAACTGATAAACTGAAAAAATTTCAAATCTGTTTCGCTTTATTTTCTATTGAAATTTAACTTTTTCTAAGTACATAGAACATGTAACACAGTAGTTAGTAAATGAAACAAATCAGGCGTGTACCTAAACTCGATTTACTACGCGCAGTTAATTGAGTAGATTGCCCCATGTAAACAACTCTGCCATCTCTGCAGGACACCCAGAGTATTAAAGATCGCTAATTGATCTAGTCTCCCTGAATTTTTCAATTAATCTCTTCACAGTTGATAGTTTTAAATTACATTGACGCGGCCATATTTTGTACGAAAATTGCGCACTGTAGCTTGCAAACCTTCATTATTTTTAAAATGTTGACCAACAATGAAAATCCGTTGTTCCTTCGTATAGCGCTCCATTTTTACTAACCGCGAACTGTCAGCTGTCACATTGTTATTTTTTTTTTGCGTTGGAATCACTGTACACCCTTAATTAAAAAAAATAATATTTTAATGGAAATTAGAAAATAATAGTCACTAAAATCGTTCACCTTTGACATGTTAGACTTTTAGTCAGTTCGTTTGGCATTTCGAAAATGATCAAAAATGCACAAAACAAAATGTGTACCCATATTATTTTTAGTAATTTGTTTTATGAAATTTATTAAGTCATTTTAGTCTGTCTTGTTTTTTACAAATAAGTTTACAAGTTGCATTTTTTTATGAAGAAATATATTTAATGTTAGGAAACACTGGTTAGGTACACTGATATCGGTTGGGTACCTATCTATATATTTTAACTATAAGCCGAAACTATAAGTGATATTGAATATTTTGGAATCGAGAGATCTTTATTAAAGTCAAAGTAAAAAAAAAACGATTTCACCAAGATAAATGCGCTGCCTTGTTTTCCCTTGTGAGTCCTACGACCAAGTGTTGCGCTGTGCGGTTTCTAGGGCAATATGTCACATGTCTCCAACTCTTTACCAACTGCTATACAATCTGTCTCGTTCATTTATGAATATGTTCGTTAAATAAACCTATCTTCAAGGAAGCCAAGTAAATGATAAGCCCAGTTAAAGTCGAGCAAGTGATTCAGCTCCTCAAAAATTGGTAAAAGAACAACGATCACTGGTATCAATAACGCTCAATAAAAAATACTCACTTTGATTGTCGTAGTTACAGTCAGAATTGGGAAAAGGGCAACAGCTTGAAGTTTGCAAAGGCTTAGGAAATATTTCCTTCTTCTTTATCATTATTACAAAATCCGCAGCAAGGTACACGTATAGCTAGTAACTATTTCCACTTCGTATCAAGTGAATATTTCTTGATGTCTCCATGAAACACACATCACTCCTGGAAGCTGCCTTCTACGTACTCACATGATGTAGTACCTGTGTATTAATTTTCTATTTGTATACATATACTCTTGGAAATGTCACATCGTCAAGCTACCATACACGCTGATGCTGAATGCTGGTAGCGTTGGCAACCGGTTCAGCTTTCTGATGCCTTTTCTGTTGTTTTTATCCCCTGTTGACTGCCATGATGGCCACATATAAATGAAACCAAGTCCCGGTCTCCAGCAGAGGATTATTTCCGCAAGTTAATCCCTTACAAGCATGCAAAGGAACGAACGCGCTTCCCGCTCTCCCCCCTGGTGTGTCTACCGCGAGGAGAGCGCAATTGACCGCCGCGGAATATAACTCTTAGATTACTGCATCCACCACAGTGTTCCAACCGAGTAGGTATATTATATTTTCCCATTGCGCATTTAAGCCAGCTAATCGTGCTCCTTTCAGAATCAGACACAACAGCAAAAAGAAAGAAAAGAGTTTCTTTGACTGTTGCCTTAATTAAAAGTGTGAGGGTTTCAATGGATATGCCGCATCGTAAAAAGTAGGTACTTAGCGGGCATTTTAATTTTTGATCACGGTTTCAGCACCCATTCACCCAGCGAGTGTTCGTTTTTTTATACAAATTATTTCAAAAAATTGTATGAAATTAGCTCGGGATGACTTTTTCGGTGGATCTGTGTCTTTTTAGAGTATGACGTGAGCTTCCTTTCATTAATTTGAATGAATTTGCTACATGCATTGTTTTTTTGTAAAATAAGAAAAAAGGAACTAGACGGAAAAGATGCAAAGTTGATCTCCCAAGATAATTTGTTGTTGGTTTCTGACAATCATATAAGTTACGCCTTGCAAGGAGAAATGATGAGTTTTCGTCGGCATATAGCTAGTAGAGTTGTATCGAAACAGCAGTAGACATTCAGCCTGGCAGGAACAATTGCAGATTAGTTAGACAAAATAAAAACATTGAAAACTCAAAAAATTTAAAACCTTTCTTCGCACCACCGTTAAAGAATTAACTTCGATAGAGATTTGTGTCGTTCAGTACAGTACTGATTTAGTGTTATTTTTACATTACATAGACGCAATGCTGCCAAAACTATGGGACTTTTCAAGGAATATTTTTTTCTTGAAATGAGTGAAAAGGGAAAAAGAAATGCTTGTTCCTCTCCACAACAAAGAATAGGAAATTTGATTCTTTGAACTTTTCTTTCGCTACTTCATTTTCTTCTTCAAATGCAGCAATTTATTTTATACACCTGAATGCGTCCATGAACAGCCGCTTGTAGATGGGTTTCACGAAATACGAAATGTCAAATAATTGTTGTTAATTGCAATTTTGTCGCTTAAAGCCGAAGTGAAATTTGAAATACACATCCAGCACTTCCAGTCGAGCTGACCTGTCGACCCTAAACTAAGTACATTAATTAAATGAATACTCTGGATGTATACAACTATTAGCTTGATGAAGATGGGAATTCTTACGAACGTCTTACATTACTTACGTAAGAAAGCACTCAGAATTCAGGAGATTGTTGCCACAATACTCCTACCAAATTCGAAAGTCCTTTAAAGGAAATTATTTTGGGCTCCGTTTTAAGTTCTTAAGCTCGTTAATCGCACTCACTTTTCTCAATTCAATTTCTATGGGGTTTAATGCATTTTATCTGAAGTATAGTACACTTCACTAGGCTTAAACCAAGTGCTAGCTAAACCAAAGTATTTCTAATTAAATAACATCGCATTGGGCAAGTTAAAATTAATTTGCTGGTAATCCAATCCACTTGGCTAGGTTGTGTTTTCCCTGCCAACTTTTTAGCACCAGACAGAGCACCACCATAGAGAGCCAAGTCACGATATAAACAAATCACAGCGGATCAACTGCCAGACATTCCTTACTTTGTCCCCGCTCTATCCCTTTCTGTACCATAGTTTCAGATGGAGCTATACATTAAATGAACTCCACCGTGCTACCATGGAAAGGACATACTTCGGTTGTGATTGTGTTGTTCATCCCCTCGATATAAAAAACAGACGTAGTGCAACTTCTCAATTGTAGCTTCCGGCTATGTGACCCAGCCACCCCATTTTACATGCTTCAAGAGAAAAAAAAATTTAATAACAGATGGAACGTATGTAAATAAAGTCTCCAAATATTTGTATCTTTATCAACGACCAGCCAATGCTTGCCTAAGGAAGGATTTCGCTTCTGTGTTCGGTCCAATTTTTCCCATCCTTTAGACACAACAGGATCAGGAACGGTTGCACTCGTCGCTGTCGAGTCGATAGGTACGAGTATTCTTTCAAATTAAAATTTACGTCTTACAAGGAACTTGGCTGCGGGCTACTTTTGGCAGAGATCCCTAAAGGCACCAGTAGATACATGGCACTCGTCGAACTTCATATCCTTGAAGAAGAAATTTATTCGCAGCGAATGAATGCCATTAGATGGGACAATAATTTTAAAGAAAAATAAGGAATCTAAAACAACATAAAACCCAACTGAGATATGGATTTATTGTTGGATTAGGTCGCTTGATGGGGAATAAATTAAATTTAATTATGTAGGTACTTTGTGGTGTATAAAAAAGGCCATAGGGATACATATTCTAGCAAAATTAAATTGTCTACCCCAGGAATGCACGACTCGACTTACAGCATGATAATATTTACATACCTTATAAGGTTATACCTACATACCTTATACCCTATTCCCACCGAACCGAAAACTCGTCGATGCATTCACAACGAACACCAGTATTCGTTTCACATTTCAATCAGCTGTGAGACACTAGTTATGAAACTTCTGTGTACACTATTTTAGTTACAAATTTCGATCGCATTTCAGAGCATTTACAAATTGTACTAGCCCATCAATTAAGTGATTTTAAGTTGTGAGTTGTGACATTTGTTCGGTCAACTGTTCTGCTGAATTTGCTTTATATTGCAAAAGGTGTGTTTGTTTCAACACCCCAACGATTGGAATTAGTTTTCGTGGTGTTTTCGAGGAAAACGACTTTAACTCGTGTTGACAACTGAAATACGTATGGGCAAACTTTTGTTTTTGGCTTAATTTTCGAGTGTTTTTCGTTTCGTTTTTCGGCTCGGTATGAATATTGAATTAAGGAAGCGAACGGCGTCAAAGTATTAACAACACTTGACTGACCAAAGCAATGCTTGTTCTTCGGGACCATAATCATAATACTTAGTTTCAGTAAGAAATACATGCACCAGACTACCAATTTATTATTGAACGCAACAGAGAGGTCGATGGCCAGCTTATACAAGTCTTCTCGATTTATGTGGTCTTCTTGTCTATTTGCCTCCTTTGTCAAGGTAGGTGTATTTTTTTAAAGGGAACTGGACTAGGTTAGTTTGGGAAAAGTGTAGCTTGCAAACAACCTTTCTCTTTTAAATTAGGACTCGGCACCTGACCATAACCACTCAGGTGTCAATAAAAGGGAGAAAAGCATGGAAAGACTTTTGGCAACGAAAAATTACACCTTGAGTGCTTGAAATTTTTGTATTTCCTATTTTGGTTCTCCCTAAAAATCGTATTCTTTCAGCATGGCCATACGGCCATTGGGTCATATGAACAGCAACTAGCATTTTCTATGACCAAAAGGTTGTGGGAAAGTAAAAGGTCAGCTAAATCCTTTACTTACCAGCCATTGCGTCGTATGAATAAAAACTGGCATTTGCTTTGAGCAAAATTTGAATCGGTATGAATAAAAAACTTCTTAGCTAAAGTAAATTCGAAAATTCGATCATATCATTTACTTCGCTGTACCTACATGTATACTTGCCTTACAGTTCATGTCCAACCTGACCAGTACATTATTTTTTTTTAATTTTTGTTAAAGGCTTAATTGAAATTAAAAAAAAAATAAAATCAGAAATATAAATGCAATCTTTAGCTGCAACTGCACCTGGAAATATGATTTCTGTTTGCCAAATAGCTTGTTGTTGCTTAATTTTTTCTTCAGGTGTCGGGACCGGGAATTGTATCCGATATTGCTGGAAATATTTATTTGTCAACACACTAGACAATTAGTTAAAGAAGAACTATGACACAAACGTAAGAACTGATAACGAAAAAGTCGAGAGTGTCCCTACTCATTATAATGGATATACTCTGCTATGAACTACCGAGAGATTTTTAAACTGTCAACTTAAAAGGCCGGATCTCCTCTATATACCTACCCTACAAATGATTCTGTCTAAATGTTTCCATCTGAAAGAAGTATTAGCCAAATAGTCCACAGTCCATACTTCGCGTGAAAGTTGAAACGAAACAATTGCTGGTCTTTTCGTATAAGTATTTAGTTTGTTTTTCCTTTCACAATTCTTAGATTGTTTTATGTTAAAAATGTGCTTACAAAATATTTAGCAAAAGGTTTGAGCCAACTAAATAGTAGAATCATAATTTACATAGCATTTGCGTTGTCTGATAAGTTTTATTAATACCGATCTGAGTAAGAGGTCAGTGCAACCGCTTTTCGAACATGTCAAAAGTTGTAACTAACTCAAATTGGTTTTTATTCATACGTAGCAAATGCTACGATTTTGACATTTCTCTTGAGTGAAAGCAAATGCTAGGTTTTATTCATACGACCCATTAGTTGATAATGAGTATGATGTACTGCAGACTCCTTTCCATTGCTTTGTGCCACACGACGCTGTAATGAAGGAGGTTCGTTCGACAACGGAACTTCGAGTCGTCTACGATGCGGCTGTAAAATCATTCGAAGGTCCTTCGTTAGGCCCTACAACACAAAATAACATTAATGACATAATTTAGTATATTAGAACTATATCGATATACCTTTGCAGTAGATATCGAAAAAAGGGGACGCATATTATCAACTTATCTACTGGTGTGAGTTGACAAGACACGTGGTTATTTACCATAAACATCATGCCAATTATAGCCTCGAAATAAACAAGAAACCACAAATAGCTAAACAGTTTCCTACGTGTTAAATCACTCGCCCTATCCATGCGCGCTCATTCAATTAGTCTTCACCTTAACACGATGACACTTCTACAAGAACGAATTTGTTTACCCATGTAAATGTCAACGAATTGCCCATCGTTTGTTGTACCTGGGTGGCACTGTCCATTACAAATGCCATTAACGCCAACACTTTCAGTTCAGATAAACAACCGAAACCGATTCGTTTAAATGTTTGTGCGGTCTCCCAGAAAGCACCCAGTCGCAACATCATCTCGTTACATAAGTCAACATAGGTGCCCTCTGAATCATTTATGGCACTTAACTGCCAATTAAATTGCATGTAGCTCCGTCCAGCTGTCCCTTTTGCAGAGGTACTCCGCTTGCCAGGCCAAATGTGCACTTAACTGAAGTCGCCTGTTGTTTTATAAGCGCGATGATCGCTTTAATAAATAAAAAGGAAACATCGGACCGCCCGAATTCTGCACGCTTGTACGTTATATAAAACAACTGACCTCCTATTTAACGCTTGGAGTAGATTTTGAACGAATTATTATTGCTGCACTTTTGTGAAATGTGACTGAGGCTAGGAGCCGTGAGGGTAAACGCAAGCCCACCCTTTATACTGAAGACAAATGTTGTGAGCATATCGGCGACAGGATGTGTTGTATCTTTTTGGTTTGCCGTCATGTTGCAGTCACGCGGCTGTAACCCAATCTGATTTACAATAAATAATCCGGATTTATGAGGAAACACAACCGTTGGGGAAAAATGACTGAATATACGTATAAATGGTCGGTTTAAATGCATGACATTGAAGCATGCGGGCAGCGAACACTCGGGTAGACGTGATAAGTGCGCTTTAACTCGAGCGAACTATTCCCGCTGTACAGGGACTAGTTGGATATACCAATACATATAATATGGTGTCGGATTTCTGTGTTCGAACAAAGTCAAGTTTACACCATAACAATGTTCATGTTCAAAGCTACTATCGCAATTCATTGGACAATCCAGTGTTAAGTTCCGGATGATAAGTGTATATTGTGTGTACTTGTACAGGCAGCATTGTTGAATACGCTTTCTGTTCAGTGCTTACAAATTTAATGTAGAATATTTCGTGTGTATTTCACGAAGGATTACAGCACAGTTAGTACCTCACCTGTATATCTATTGATTCATCTGCTTCTTTCGCAATTATACAGCTCCCAAAGTAGATTGTATCTACTCCTTGGACACTTTGAGAAACCGTAGGTCCAAAGATGAATTAAACGTATTTAGTTGAAATAACAAAATTCGGGATTCCTTCAGTATGTATTTGAACAGTCTTCACTACTTCTAATACAAGAAACCAAATAGAATAATTTTAACAACGACATTATGTACTTTAAGGAAACTATTTGGCTCAGTCCGTGACTTACTTTTCGTGTTATTTGGACAAAGAGCATTCATTTTCCAAATTTGACAACTTCAGCTCTAGAAATAGCTAGGGGTATCTTTACATTTTTTACAAAATTAACTCTTTTTACCTTTTGACATATTTAGAGAGCACAAATTATTGAATTCTAGGGATTGATAGCTAATGGATGGACGCCATGAGGTTTAGTAGAATTCGGACGGTATCAATATTTTGTTCATTTTTAATTTTTTTTTGTTTTTGGTAGGTCTAGCTTACCATTGTAGGCGCAGTGGCTTAGTGGTTATTGTGTTGGACTACTTTGCGAGGGGTCCAGATTCGAATCCCGCAAAAACCCAAATTCCAACTCAGGGTTTTTTCACTGCGCCACCTCTCGCGAACGTATGACAAACATCCGAGAGTATAACTGTCTTGAAAGAGCCGTTTGGAATCGGCATAAAATTGTAGATCCCTTCCATTCGTTCCAAAAATTAAATCTCACACAAAACGAATGGTTGTGAGAAGCTAGGCCTAGGGTCCCTACGGACCTGTTGCGCCAAAAATTATTATAATTATTAGCTTACCATTTAGACCCATTTGGAGAAGAGCGACAAAATAATTGTTTCGAGTAGTAGCAGCGTTCCCTCCCGTGCTACAATAATTGCAGTTTTTTTTTTAGTTTTTGAGTACATTTTTGCTAACTTAGTCGGGTATTACTTTTATTCCACCGCGTACGTACTGCTTTGTATAAATTCGCCTCACCAGCTCATATTTTATTTTTCCGAAATACTTTGTAGTAACAGTAACTTAAATTAAAAGTAACACGTTCCAAACCAAATTCACATCTGTTTCTCTCAATTGTTTCCTGAACAACTGTTAAGTGAAGTCTTGTGTTGTTTTCGATTTGATCAATCTTTTTGAGAAAAAATCAATTTTTTTTTCGATCGAGAATTATTTTCATGTTCGACTGGCCACAAAAGTCAATATGTTTTTTTGATCTCGGATCACTTTTGAGTAATCTAAATTTTTTCACAGATACACATACTTTCACAAACACCAATGTTTATGACACACAGCTGGCGGTTACGAATTGTTTATCGTTGGATAGATCGCTATTCTTATGTTACGCCTATCAATTGAAATGGATTTCCAGTGCAAGTGAAGAAATGTTTGTTTTTTTTTGCTGCTAAATCAATACACACGAAAACCAATAAAATTCAGATTTCATGTTCGTTTTGCAAGCAGAAATCTGAAATCTCTTTTTCTTTCTTTTTTTCCATTTTTTTTTTCTTTCTTTTTTTCAACTTTTTTATTTTTATTTTACTTTTTGTATTTATTTTTAATATTATTATCTAGTAATCACTAAAGTATTGTTATTTTGTTTGATGGAATAAATAAATAAATAAATAAAACTCTGAAAAGCCAAATCGAAAACTACATTAGATTCGATAAATGCGGTGATGTTCGGGATTTCTTTGAAAGGTTACTTCACGAGTTTTATTTTTAAATTATGCAAAGTTAATAAACATGTGTGCATTTCGTTTTACCCCATTTAAAAGCACTTTTCCCCATTTACCCTAAAAATTCCCCAAAATTGGGACAAATTCCCACGTCTGGCATCGTTGTCCACCAGTGTTCAGCTACTTTTTTTAGTCAGAGCAACTTAAGTGCTGGATTATACTGTCCACCGTATAGCTCTTATTTGTGATGCACAAGTTAATTATTGTGTCTAAATGGTGGTCAAAATGAACGCATGTTAAGAGTTAAGCAGTTGTTTTTTTTTAATTTTTTTTATTTCTTGCATTTACATAAAACAAAGATAGAGAAGAGTTACATATGTACAGAATAATACATCCGGTAATGAAGGCGCAGAGGCCAGACGAGGGGTCCTGCGTTCCGATCCCCGAAAAAACACATAGCTTTTATTCACTGGTTTAACTATCTTGGAAAGCTTTTGAATGGGATGCTTGAACTGGGTATAAAGTTGTCGATCCCTTGCAAAAAACCACACAAAACGAATGGTTGTGAGAAGCTAGCCCTTGGGTCCCTACGAACCTGTTGCGCCAACTGACACATACGCACTCTTTTGGCGAAATTTTCCATGACCATTTTGCACATTTATGTGATTGAATTTCATTGATGCATTGATTGAATCTCTTCCCTTATTGCACGGGTGAATTTGAGCTTGTTGGCCGATTCCGAAACGACATTACACCACCAGGAAACGTCTCTTCCAATCAATCACATGTCGTCCACATAAATATCATTCACTTAGGCAGAAAAAACTCGGTTATCATTATAATATCGCGATATTAAGAACCAGTAACAGTCACTTCTTAACCAGACTCATTCTCGACAAAATAAAAATTGCGAAATCTGCGAACTTTGGCAGCCAAACTTTTCATTATTTTTGAAATATTGTTCAACAACGAAAACGGTGCTACATTTTTACTAAAGTTTTTTTTTTTTTTTTTTTGCAAATCTTGAAGGAACTTGGACGGATTTTTTGCATACGAAGATCGGTATTTCTTCGACGTCATTTATAACTTAAAGAAACAGTGGGTCTGGTGGGTAACATCTTAGCTACAGTCGAATCTCGTAAAATGAACAATTTGTCCGGGCCGTGCTTGAAATCCTCAGTCAACCATCATGAGAGAAAGTTCGGACTCTCCCAAAATATGTATGTCTGCATCATCTCATAGCTTTATGGCTTGATTAAGAATTTTTCATTCCACCGACCGCAGTCATTAATAACTGCGCTGATACTTCCCGCACTAATGAATTACTGAACTATAAAAAAAATCATCATAAAAACCTCACGATTTCACTCAAAAATTGTCGACGAGTGTCATAATCGGCGTAAATGCAAAAAGTGCCCGAAAATACTCGTATACATCTGCAAGTCTTAACATACATCCTTCACAGCCCAATTTGACCCAGTTGTTGGGTGCAATAAAGCAGCCTTCTGCACATGTGAATGGAATATGTCTGTCCAATCCAATTGAACCCGCAGCCCAGTCGAAACCATTAAACTTGCATGACTGTGCTGACCAAAATATGAATTGGATGCAGTGAATCGAAGATTATACGCGTCCGACTGGTTTAACATGCAACCACTGCACATGCAGTAGCAGCAAAGCCATACCTAATTTATTAATGTATCTAAAGATATTGTCACATCTCTCAACACCTATATTGATTTTGTTTGTCACTTTTTTTGTGTACTTTCAGCATGCGATTGCCATCCAATTGGGTCGTCGGGGAAGACATGCAATCACACCTCTGGACAGTGTCCGTGTAAAGATGGTGTAACTGGCTTGACATGCAATCGATGTGCACGGGGCTATCAGCAAAGCAGATCACACATTGCGCCTTGCATAAGTGAGTACAGTGCTCAAATATATATCTACGTTTATGCGAAATAAGACGGATATTAAATGGTAATTAACTTTTAGAAATTCCAAGGGTAGTCAGTATGATGGACACGCAAAATACGGCGCCAGAGCCTAGCCAAGGTGATCCGAGTGCTCCTTATCGCGTCGAAGGAGGGAGGGGTAAGTAAGTGTTATTTTTATTATTTTCATTTCGGTTTTGTTCGTATTTTGTGCAGAGCTTGAGCAATAATTATGCTTGCTTAATAACTTGCATTGCATTTTAATTTAACGCTTATTGGCAAAGACGACGGAACTTTGGCCGTCATGGCAATTTTAAAATGAAGAGAAGTTTCATTAAAAATTGAGAAGGTTCAAGTATAAATAGTTAAGTAAGTCTGACAGTTGTCTTAGTTTTGATTGGCCTAGATCGATCACATAAATAGCTTTTTCATTTGACGTTTATGGAGGGGAAGTCGATGAATCTCGTCCAGAAATAAGTAGAAAAAGTGACGTTATACCCTATTCACACCGAGCCGAAAACACTCGAAAACATAAGTTTTTGCAAAGACTAGATTTTTTTATGGTCCCATTCCTTCCTCTATAATGATAAATTATACCATGTCAATGTTCGGAGTTGCCAAGTTCCTTTAGTTATATAATTAAATAATTATCATTCTAAGAAACTAAAGGGATTTAACTAAGCTACTTTAAATCTAAAATATCATAAATTTAGTTCATCACTGATTTAAGTTCGTCTTCACACGCGCAAAAACGTTCAGAAAACTTGCATTTTATTATAAAAGGTTAGGCAATCACTGGCAATTGTCAATAAATTCACATATATCAGGAAAAAAATACGACCCAAAACTAAACCTTGTGGAACACCTATATGTAGGTAGTTCAATTCTAATCGTATCGCTTTATATTATTAATCTTTAACGCTTTTCGGTTGAAATAACTCCGAAACGTTAAGACGTTTGATATTTAGTAAATTTTTGTATAGATCCTTCGAATCTATACATCCAAAAGGCATTTTGAACTTAATTAGGAAGATGTACGTAATTGATAAAAAGAAAAAAGAAGAGTCCCGATATGAATATCTTGAAGTACACCTACATAAATATTTTGAAACTTATTTTTAAATCCAATGCCAATGAAATTGCTATCATTTCTACAATCATATTGCGAAAATAAAAGCAAACTCTGCAAAACTTACAATTAATTGTGAATAAGAACCAATTTGCTATTTGTTACACAACTATACAATTAATTGTAAATTTGAGTGCCACTTCCATTATCCCGTGAGACGTATTATTTTTTCCCTTTCGCTGTGCTCGAATTGTCATTTTGAAACTCTCAATACTTTTATTGGAAAAAGAAATCTAATTTTTACAAGGAAAAATTGTAATACAAGGAAAGAAAGTCGGATTAAATTAAACAAAAGACTATCTACATGAGCTCTTTTTTATGTACATTCATTGTGTTGATAATCATGAAGATTCTTGAAATTCCCTCGATTAGGCTGCTTTTTGCGTTTTTCCCACGGAGGGCTTTTGTGACGTCTTAATTCCTGCAAAAATGATAAATCCCACGATATATAATTAATTAGGCCAAGAAAACCGATACTTGAAACACTGGTAGATCTTCCGGAAAAAGAAGCACAAATATATTTTGTGCTCTCAATTTTTCGTATAACTGGCAGCGATCATTTGTTCATTGTAATAATGAACAGCTCTGTATTTGATGACAATATTGATAATTTTTTTTTTTTTTTTTTTTTTTTTTTCCGAGGGTAGGTGAAAATCTTCCAAAGACACTATGAGAATAACAAGCGCGTTCTCATAGTAGTGTCAGATTTTTACTGACTAAAAACACCACCCTTCTAAAGATTGTTAGATACTGCAACTAAGAAATAACTTATCAAGCAATTTGTCTATCATTAAATAAAAACTTTTGACAGGTTACTTTCCAATGAAAGATCCTGCGTGTTCCGCAAATTTAACGCGGTTAATCTTATCTTGCCAAGTCGAACGGTTTCGTTCTTTGTAGTCGGCGCAATAAATTGCTCTCGTCCAAGATTTGTCGGACTGTATTGTTGATATGTCCGATTAGTCGGTTTCTATGCTTTCTCGCGAAGCTTCTAGTTTCAGCTTCGATTGTTGGAATTCCGAGATCCCTATGGATATCGTCGTTTCTAATATACCATGGTGCTTGTACAATTTCTCTAAGAACTTTATTTTGAAAAGTTTGTAGAATATTGACATTTGTTTTCTTGGTACAACCCCAAAGTTGTATACCGTAGGTCCACACCGGCTTTAGCACTTGCTTGTATAAAAGCAGTTTGTTCTATTGATATTGATAATGAACTATTTTGCATACAAAAACATATAAATATTCCATGTTTAAAAAGTTTTGTATTTCATATACCTAGATCTCTAAAAACAATAACTTAAACATGAAGGACACCAAAATTAAAATACTAAAGTACCATTGTTTGTAGCACGAGCAAACATGCAATCTATAGTACGAAAAAAAATTGTATAATAAATGTAATATAAATAAGGGTATTCACTTAAACGCGTAAAACCCTCATAAACTGTGTAAACTGCAGAAATTAACCGCCTCGTAAATGAACTGTCAGATTTTGTATGGAGAATAGTTTACGCAGGTCTCATAATTTTCCGCGACCAATTAGGCTCGAAAATCGACTGCGGAAGGTTACGCAAATTAACAAAATGTCAAACTGTGACAAGCGGTTGTGTGAATTGGTTTTTATCTTTTCACAGCTGCAGCGATGACGGTAAAAATGTAATCAAATAGATAGTTATTCTATTGGTTTATCCTATTTTCAGCTAATTACGCATGACATTTCCGAGAGGGGTTTCACTTAAAGCACCGAAGAAAATTATGAATTTACGAACGACATAAAATTATGAGGTTAAATGAATACCCTTAATGTCAAAAAAACTTGTAGGATAAATAATCCGATTAATAGTGGCCACTGTAGTGAATTTTTCAAATATTCTTAGAAACCGCACAATTCCCACAACTAAATTCTCAGCTGTCATCAAATACATTCTATAAACATCAATTATTTTCATTTCTATAATGCTTTTATCATGTTTTTCCTCTTTTTTATAAACTTTTCGTCTAATTTTGAACATAATAGATATATGAAATGTTTTGTTTTCCTACAAGTTTTTTCCTTGTCGCTTGGTTTCTTCTTCTTCATATTTGACACTAACGTTTTTGCCAACTACCCTATAACGTCTTTTGTCTTCTGCAAGTGGAAGTAAGTGCGACTAAGCTAACAATATAGTAGTATGAAATAAGTGGGATCATGCGACACAGTAGGTAGGTATTCATTCGTGCCCTTGCTCATTTTCAAACTGAATTCAATTATTGTTTCATAAGATGCTTCCCAGCGCTCTCGGTTGGTTTGTAATAAATGATGATTTGAAGTTAAATACTTGAATTTCAGAGAACCGTTAACTCAAATGGCAGAACTAACTTCAATTATTGATTAACTGTTTTTTTTTTTTTTTTTCCAAACCTATTTGCAATGTGCGTCCCAACCTTTTAAATCACCTGCCTCATTTATTATTCGATTGTTTGGCTTCTGACCGCCTGCTTAATTTTCAATGATTGTCTTCTTCTTTTTTTTTTTTGTAAATGTCAATCATCATAACTTTTATTTGTCAAACACTTTCAGTCTGTCTATTGGATGAACAGCGATACTCAAATATTTGTATTAGGCGACAGCAATCGGTAATAAACTTGAATTCGTTATTACAGTGCATTCGCTTTCAGTTCAAGTGATGACATAATTCTCTTTGATTTATCTTTTTGTTATTATTTATGATAGGATGCCCAACTGGGTCTAGAAATCTTTACGAGCAATTTTTAAGTGGAACGGGGAACCGAATGTTTAATTTAAATTATGCGATACTAGAATAATCTGTATTGAAGGCAGTTTCTACCGTGCGTATCGAGGCCAGTTCAAGAGTAATGCGATTTTTGTAAACAAATATATCCGTGTCTCTTAATCCTAAGTGGGTGGTTAGGCACGATAAAGTAAATAATCAAAAGGCTGAATTCGGCTAACACGCATTAGTCTGTGGAATGGTATTTATATACCATAGGCAAATCATACTGAGACCCCCAACTTCTACCGATTTAGCGTTACTTATCTAGGATATATATTTTTACGGTTTGTTTGACTTGGCTAGTACTAGTGCACAATGAGAAGTGTCAGCTAGTTTTCACACCTGTCAAAAACCCTGAACAACCCTAAGAAATTCGGCTACTATATCGAACGCAAGATATGTTGCCCTGAAGTCTGTCAGTTTTTGAGATTCAAAAATATTGATGAAAGTGTTTGTAATACATATATGAGTTTGAACATTTATTCATCTCCGATTCCATCTTTTTTTCCATTCCATATTTCTATATCCAATATAACATTTTAAATCATAAACGTTTTGTATGCAAACAATTAACTTTTCAATAACAAATTTATTGTATTTACCTCTATCACGATATCTCAACAAATGAATGACAGCGAAACTCAGCACTGAATTCTTGCCCCGACAAATTAGCTGGAGTCAGGTCAGGGCACAAATAGGGTGCCCTAGGTCTAAAACCTAGAGGTCATGTCAAACTAGGGCGAGTTTAGTGCTATATCAAACACATTCGATTCCCACGTCAAACAAACCTTTTGTTACATACAAATTAGTAGGTATTGACAAATGACCTGTAACCAAAGATAATGGAATACAGAGATATATAAAATTCCAGTGAAAAGGCGGCTGCCTACAAGCTGTTTTCCAGAAAAATTCAGTCTCACACACTTACTCATTTCTATTTAAGTATATTATTTGAGTTCATGCAAGTATTCGGTATTCTCTACTGTGTGTTTCACTATTTTTTTCAATTTAATCGAAACCTCCACAAAAACCCGACAAATTTAGTACGAAACACAAAACAATTACACACCGCGATACTCATAAAAGCAAAATGAATCGCGGTCGGTCATTAGCGACAGTAGCAACAGGCTTTTTTATTGCTCACATGTTTTCACAGAGGGGTTTTGAAATTACAAAAACAAAAATGTAAACAAATGGGTTTTGGGGTTATAGGTATCCATCTCTTTTAATCATTCGTCTCTGCCTGTAACCTCAAAAAGTCCGGTTGGCAGTACCTATCATTGAATTTTTTTCCTTAAAAAAAAATTGCCTTTCCTTTACTTGGTATGGATTTTATTTTCGGAAATGTCCTTTATGTTTTAGCTGTCACAAATTTTTTTTCTGCTATTTTTCATCATGTCGCTCGTACGTTGATTTTGAATTTCCCTTACGATTATGTCCAACATATTTGTCAATTTAAGTCCAATTAGTTCCTTTTAAAATAAAAAGCCTGCAAATATTAGCCGCATTATTGCAAGCCATGTCTTTTCGGTTTGGGCTGGTTCGTTATAGCTGGCAGATGGTTGTGAAATCGTTTCAAGTGCTATTTTAAATGACTGTTTGTTTGATTTCAATTATGTTTTATACATTTGGATGTTCCCGCCTTGAAAAAAGTCACAATTGTAATTTGGTTTATTATTCATTTCGGTGAGGGAATTCTTTTGCAATGACATAAATGTGACATACATATTGTCAATATTGAACCAGAAAGTAATGCAACATACAGTAGGTTGATGACTATTTCTGAAAACGAATCATTTGAAGTCGTTTTCCACGAAAACGCCAAATAAATTGCTTTTGTTTTGGTTGTAAACACATCAGCTGCTTAGTCGGCGAATGACAGTAGCCATATTTCCGATGCATGTCAAACAATTTTCTGCACATTTGCGTCAAGAATTTCTGCATAATAATGTGTTTTGGTCCTTAGTGCTTGGCAGATAGTTCTCGGAGAGGTGTATGCTTTAGTGGCTTATATACTCTGACTAAAATATGCGTCTCAGACTTCGTACCATCATCTTTAAGGTCCGGCTTAAGATGGTTGGATGACGTCAGACATAACTTCTGTACCCCTTTCGGCTTCCCCTGACAATTTACATTATTGCCGAGTACCAAGATCTATCGAGAGTCGAAATGGGCGCCGACTTCTCTGTATTCTAAACTTACTGGTAACCCTGTGCCATATCCAGCGCATTAATGCTTGCTATTCCTCGACGAATCAGTAAAAACAGCAAGGAGCATTATTTGCATCCCGCTTATATATTCCCGTTTAAAATATAAGATCCTAAGGTTATGGGAATCATAACTATATCATTAGTCACAGTCTGAGGGCACATGCAATACCAAACGCATACTCATGCCACTCAGCAATGTTCGAAAGACAGGTGATGCGGTTTTGTTCATGAATTTTGGGTTAGCAATAATATTGCCGCGGCTCCACATCGTCGTGCATGCACTTTGCCTAAGAACACTTTACGGCATATATGCGAATAAGACATACATGACTCACTATATGCCAACAGAAAACGATGTGTGGAAAATAGCATTCACTGTCTGAATCGGTTTCTATTTCTGAACCATCACCGCGCCATCGCAAGACAACCCGCCGAACTATTACGCGCAGATATAAACAAACAGTGAAGAACTACGAGTACCTACTACTTGCCAGATATACTGTTTAGAGATGTGAGCAAAACTTTGATATTGAAATCTAGATCTAGCACGTAATAAGGCATTCGGCCGAGATAGGCCAAAATCAGCGGGGAACCCTCCTTGTAGCTTGGATCCGCTTGAAACGAAGCTGAACACTCACCAGCACAGCGTCAAGTCAGTTCTTTAAATAGAACCCGCGGATGGCACAGATGCCTTGCTAATTGGTGTATAATTGAATGAAATCATTTCGCTATTCTTCGGGCTTATTTTTATTGAGTAATTATATATCTATTTGGGTAGCAATTGATTGATGGATACGTCGAAATTCGAAGAATGCAATTCGTGTGTGTATGCGGCGTATTTTACCTACCTAATTGTGTGGCTATTTTAAATGCAATCATTTGGCGCGATATTTGGGCAATTTTAGAACTCTCTTGCAGACGGACAAGTTTAATGACTATAAAAATGTTTCGCAGAGCGGTAGCTTCATTAATTAACATGTCAGTGAAATGTACAGTTGCAATGTGAAGGATGCCTGACAAAAAGGTGTGCAAAGAAAGCGTACACAATTGGCACCCGTTGAACCAAATCAATCGAGAGGGCCACGTCAATTTGTCCTGATGAGGGCCAAATGTCGCGTGGACTCTGAGTGAAAATTCGGAGATTGACGATCCAATTAGAATAAGCTCCTATCCTAACCCGTAGAGAGCGCCTGAGTAAGAAGTTCTTCACTGTTTTATATACCTATATAATATACCATCTACGATAACTGGTGCAGTCAGTCTTGGCAGCTCCGGAGAGCAATTTTAACTTCGCCACCAGATGGGTACATAACTTGTCAGTTGTCATCGCATCGACCGGATATAATGAGAGAGTTCTTCTATAAGTTTTTTTTTTTTAATTTCAACTAACTTCTGTTGCTAGCGCTTTTAACTAATTATTAAAAATTTCAAATGAGGAAGATTCAAATTTATTTCATCACTACAATAATAAAAGAATAGATCAAGGAAGTAGCTGAAATGCTACCCAGAGAGGGACTCCGTGGAATAATTATGTTACCCGAAATAGAGTGACAGAAGATGAAGCAGCCAGTTTAGGAGACCAGAAGATGTTGAATTCGTTTTATGATTAGAGTATCCCTTTGGTTTTTGGTAGGGATGTGTATGATGATTTGTAGTTATTCAAAAAGAAGTTCAGTACAACACATAGAATTATGTATTTACAGAGTACGTATATAGGCGGTTTCGTTGTTTTTCCGCATGAAGACACGGCAATAAAAAATGTAGGTACCTATACAAGGAATGGTACAAAATGGTAGGCCTATCTCATGGCCGCTTCTGTTCGTTTTATTCTTTATTTTCGGTATGAATGCCAGGAAGCTACAAGTTTAAACCGGTTCCGAGCCTGTTCAGGATGGATATACCTATACCTATACTGTCTGACAATTATATTACGGGGAAATGATGTTATTTGGATTTTTTCTAAAAGGGGTATTTTGAGCTAGTGAAAAACCTGTGCAAAGCCTCAACGACCTCCTTACGGGCTGATTAGTTTCCTTCAACTACGTTTGCCCCGACACTCATTAGATTTATAGATTATTTCCTTTGAGGTAATACTTCTTGCAATGCTATAAGTTAGAGTCAATCCAGGTCAAAGCTTAACGATCCAAGGCCAATCGGACTGTCCGTGAGTATGTGGGTACAGACCCCCTCTTTCCCACTTTCTTTATTATTATTATTAAGATCCGGGCCCGTACATTAGTGTCAATTGTAGATCTATTTGAATGTTGCCCTTAATGTTAATAACATAATTTTTGAAGTTCCTCCTGCCAAAGGACTTTCATTATATAAAGTAAGTTTATCAAAAAAAAAATTAGCAAATAACCTTTAAATTTTCTAGAAAAAGGATTAATACATTTTTAAGTACGAAAAACTATATTTCCGATCAATTTGTCAGTTTATTTACTGTTCCATCTATCAGGAATTGATTTTCTGATGGAATCCAATCAGTGGTATAGTTGATCTGTTGTAATTATTTTCGTAGGGAACATTTTTTTTTTTCTGACAGAATTTTTGCTATGACCGCCTAAACGTAAAAAAAAATCATTTTCAAACTGTTCGGTATGTATGACCGCTTCCAGCAAAATTTTTTTTTTTCTTTCTAACATTGGAAAATTAAAACTAGAAAAGTCTCTCAATTACGAGCTTCTGTTGTAGTTTTTTTTAATTTAATGTTGTCGTCTTTAAAAACCATTGACTTATTATAATATGGACTGCTAGTAGCCAACTTCACGCATGTTCCAAAAATACTGACGCGCCACAGTTTGCCAGCGGAAAATAAAGTAAACTTCAAACGACCTAATTTATGTCGTTTTCCATTGAAATTTTCGGATTTTGCTCTCAGATTTCAGATTTTTCGTGTCCAATGGAACATAAAACGAGATTTTTCTTTCTTCGCATTTGTGGTAGTGCGTGTTTTAAAAGTCAGCTGTTCTTAAATTGTAATTTAAGCTTATAGAAATCCTTTCAATTTATGTTGATATCCATTGCAGCGGCCAAATGTTAATTTTTCTCTATTTTTCGCAGACTTAAAAATGACGAAAAGGAGAGCGAAATGTTTCTTTCATGTGTGCACTACGCTTAAGGCAGCTTCATGGAGCTTAAATTTCGCAGAGTACTGAATGAGATCTATAACATTATTAGATTTTTGTACCCAAGAAATATACATGAAAGTGCTGTCAACATTTTTAGCGGTCAACAAGATTTAATTCAACATCGTTCATGAGCGATACCTGAATAGATTCATCATTGTTGGGTAAGAATCAGTCTCTCATCAGCATAAGGTGGTTTCATTGTGATTCTTACAACCAATATTCCCCAGTTAGAATGGACAATACACTAGGTACTTGGTCTAGCCTGTTTCAAGCAGAGACCAGTAAACAAGTCGAATGCGCGTTAATCAGATATAAGCCTGTTGCACTTAAGACTCTTTTCACTGGGCCAGCTCTTGAAAATAGCTGGTCTCAGGTATGTATACAAAGCGTAAAATGTGCTGATAAAGCTTCTCAAACTCAGCCTTTCGTGGTCGGCATGTCAGTTGTGCAGGACCACTTATAAGTTAGGTTAGGTTAGGTTAGGTTTTGTTAAGTGGGGTGGTGAGGTGAGCACAAAAGACCAGGCACCACTTATAAGACTCAATAATTTAGATTTGAGTTCCTCCGATAATATCTTCCTGCTGGAAATGTTGGAGATTTTTCTTTTTAACTGATACGAGTATAGTCACCCGATTTCCTGTGTCACACTCTCAACAGTCCAGTGACCCAAGCTTACAAAAAAATACCTACACATACAGTGAGTGATTATTTTATTACTCGCAGTATCTCCGAAGGGATGTATAACTGCACCCTTGGTATTTTTTTTAAAAGCAAGTCAATAGTTAAAACCTCATTTGAAAAGCCTTGCAGTACTGACTCTCAAGATTATCTTCAATATGAACGGAAGTCTTAAGCCAGCTCTGTTATATCCTTTGAAGGCAGTATCGTTCTTTATCCTTCTGAGAGATATTTTCAATTGCCAGTTGCGTCGAAGCGCGATGTATACATATTACATACGATAATCTTAATTGAAGGATAAACTTTGTATCCCTCGAGTATAAGTATCGCTTTCAACCTAAACGAAATGCATCTAAAACCCACCCCCTTAATGCGTGTATGGCTGCAATGTTGTCATCATAAAATCATCCTCACCGTGCACATCCTTGGAGTGGGCGATGTTAATGCAGGTTATAGTGGCATAATCTGAGAACCTCCTAGAGACGACAACTTCCTTGAAAGGCTCTTTGAGCAGTTTACATGGTGCGGTGTTGATATGTTCGTCGTAGTAGTGTTCGACTTTATTTTTTGTGATTGCAGATAGAGCATGGAGTCAGGGATAAGTTGCTGGCATAGTGTTTGAGGTGTTTATTATATTGAGTGACACTCTGGTAAATTGCATAGCGTTTGCTTTTGAAAAAAATCATTTATCAACCTAGGCGAGGGCGTGTTATTCATGCTTGCATTTTTATTTTTATTAAATTTTTTGTTTCTGCTAAACAAAAACATTTTGCCATGTATTTTGCACACCGAAAAAGGCTGATTTTAAGATGACCTATCACACTGGTACTATCTTAATGATGTAGGTCCTTAGTCTTTACAAACAAACTTGTCTTCAGAGCAATGAAACTATTACACGAGCTTGTCAAGTACCTATACTAAGTGTTACAAATTCCGTTTAGTGTGTCGTTGATAAGGGGTGTTGAGGGGTCTATTTAAATATGTTCGTTCCAATTAGGTGAAAGATAAGGCAAACTTATAGCAAACTTATAAACTTTAGTTTTAATTTCCTGCTTTATGAGGAAAGTAATCGCAGTAGCTTAGCTATTAAAGTGCTGAGGGTCTATTTACGATCTGCGAAGCTTTGAAGCGATAAATTATTTATCATTGGAGTTTCGTTTTATCACTTCTTTGCGATTATACAATTTATCCTCGAATTTATCTTTCGTTTTATCACTTCACGAACGCGCACTATGCGATTATGGAATTCATCATGAGAAACTGCTGTCAAATGTGTGCTTAAATGTACTAAATGATAAATCCTGCCACCTATGTGTCATTTGTGCGGAGGGCCGGACTATCTATAAGGCAGTGTAGGCAACTACATAGGCGCCTTGCATCTGCTAGAGCCCGAAACGTTGAATATAATTTCATCGAGTTTCATCGTTCAAGATTTGTGCCAATCACAATATTATTACCTACCTTTTTTAACTTTCTCCATTATGTAGGTAGTAAGAGAAAGATATATTATTTTCGTACAAAATTTCGAACTCGAGATAATAATCAATTCTGATATTACGATGATAGAAGAACTCGAAAATGTGGGTCACAAAATTCTGTCCGGTCTGTCCGTCCTTCCACGGACCTAGAGCCTAAACGGCTTCCCGGATTACGTTCAAACCTCGGATTTGGAGTTGTTGGGCCTACAGTTCGTGGGGTGTTTTTTTTTTTTGCAAAGTAACCTCAATATTAATGTTCCTACCAGTTTGATTTGATCGAAAACGGTTCTAACAATTTCAACCAAAATTGATATTTAAGCTTAAGTAGGTGAGGTAACCATGACTGTGTACCCAGTTTTTGGCTAAAAATTCGAACAATGTGGTAATTTATAACTTAATAGCAAACTCAGTTTTTCTCTATATACAATGGATTTTTGAAAAAAAGAATTTTTAAAAATTTAGTTTTTTCCAGTTTACCAGAAAACGGCGATAACGATTTTGCCCAAAATGCAAACTTAGAGTCAAATGGATGTTTTCAAAACTAATGCGTCCTCAATTTTCAATTTGCTGAAGACTCTGAAAGTCAGTCAGACTCGTACTAAACGAGAAAGCTTCGTGCGTCCCAGTCGTGCACTTTATTTGATATAAAGGGTGATTTTTTAAGAGGTTTAGAACTTTAAAAAAAAAAAACACCAAAAAATGAAATATTTATTTGAATCGATAGTTTGAACCTTGCAATTTAATGTTTAAAGATAATTTCATGCAAATGTTGACCGCAGTCCAATTTTGGCATACTCTTTCACACATATCGGCCGGTATCTCACGAATGAATGCATGGATGTTGGCTTCCAGTGCGTCAATCGAAGCGGGCTTGTCCCTATACACATTAGCCTTGACATACCCCCACAAAAAATAATCTAATGGTGTCAAATCGCACGATCTAGGCGGCCAATTGACCGGCCCGAAACGTGAAATTAACTGTTCACCAAACTCGCCTCGCAATTGCGCCATTGTTTCGCGTGCTGTGTGGCATGTGGCACCGTCTTGTTGAAACCACATATCATGCAAGTCAAGAACTTCCATTTCGGGCAAAAAAAAGTTTGTTATCATCGCTCGGTAGCGTTCACCATTGACAGTAACGCTGCGATTCGCATCATCTTTGAAGAAATATGGCCCAATAATGCCGCCGGCCCATAAACCGCACCAAACAGTGGCTTTTTCGGGATGCATTGGTAGCTGTTGCAATGCTTCTGGCTGATCTTCACTCCAAATGCGGCAATTTTGCTTATTTACGTACCCATTCAACCAAAAATGAGCCTCATCGCTGAACACAATTTCGCGCGATGAACATTTCGAACCGAGCACGAATTTTGATAGTAAAATTCAATAATTTGCAAGCGTTGTTCATTTGTAAGACGATCCATGGTTAAATTGCAAACCAAACTGAAGCTGTTTGACAGTGACACAAGGTACTAAACACACGTCAGCTGTCAAAACCAGTGTTGCCAAAACCAAACCAGCTAAAAAATCACCCGTTAGTATACATTCCAGAGTTCTGCATTAGCATTGATCCAAGTCCCTTGCCATTCATTATTTATATGTAGCAAATACACGCAATATTGTTTGTACAATCATATATTTAAAACATTAACAACAATTCAATATTTCTTGCAGATTGCGAAAAATGCAAAATAAACACAAAAAGGCTAAATCTCAACAAGTATTGCAAAAGAGACTACGGTAAGTAAGAATTTTCCGCTAACATTGATTTCTTCTTAACGAAGATACTCCTTCAATATCCATCAGCAATAATGGTAAAGGTAATTGGTCGAGAAACGAGCACAGAGGTCAGCAGCAGCGAACAGTACACGAAAGAAAGCCAAGACGAAATGGTCAAGTTCGATATAAGCATCCAGGCGATATTCAAAAGGTCCACACCAACAGTCGGCGCTTCGAGTACGATGATGAAGCGAGGTCCTATGACTTGGATGATTCCATATAAGGACTTGGAATGCCGATGTCCTAAAATAAAACTTAACAGGTAAAACGATGCATTGCTTACTAACTTGTGCAGAACGCTTTGTTAACACTTCTTACTTTCAGATCCTACCTGGTCTTAGGTAAGGACTCCGAAGCTCCACCTGGGTATTTAGGTATTGGGCCCCGATCGATTGTTATAGAATGGAAGGACGAGTGGTACAGACGTATGAAACGCTTCCAAAGGCGAGCGAGAACATGCGAATGAAAGAAAAGCACAATTTATATGTAAACAACTCTAAAACAAAATCTGTATACACACTAAAGCAGTATAAATATTATTTGTATATTTAGATCTATGTTTAAACTTGCAGATGTATCCACAACGCGCATTTATTTATTTTTTATCATTAATATTAATTTTTTTTTTCTGTTTTGTCTCTTTAGTACTTAATGTAAATTTAAAAAGAAAAAAGAATCTTTATTTATCAAAGAAAACCGTATATAATTATAAATACTTAATTATTACCACAATAATTAGCAATAAGCAATATATAAACAAAGAACTATTTAATTTAAAGAAAGATTGTGTTAATATACGTAACCGTAAAATGAATATTGCCATATTTAATTTAAATAAGAACTTTAGTCGCTAGAAATAGAAACCGAAAATAAAAGATGAAAATAGCAACAGTAACAATAAAAACAACACAATGTATAATTATTGCAAGTCTTTTATTTATTCTACATGTGCTTGGGACTAAGAGCTGTCAAATTAAAACAAATTTACACCGCTTCAGGTGAATATTGAGATGTTCCTGTCATCGATATAGGTAAATCGATCGCAATCGCACAAAGTCTATACACGTTCTCATCAAAAATGACAGAAAAAGAGAAAATTAGTAAAATAACGAGTAACGAGTAGTTCCTCTCTTGGCTCCAAATAGCTCAGAGAATTTCAACGGGCAAGTACCGATAAATATGTCAAAAAAATGCAAAAAAAGTTGACAAAATCTGTGTCTTAAAATTCAATTGCAAAGAAAAAAATCTGTGAAACTAAAAAAAAATCGGTGGTGGTCGAATGTTCACCTAGAACGTTCCATATGTTGCAAAAAGGTATGTTGTATATGTCGTCGAAAGGACCGCAATCGATCCATCCCCCTAAATAGACGTATCTGAAGACTTGAAAGAAAAGTTAATCCATCTGAAACATATCTACGAAGCCAATTTTGAAGCAAACCTCTCATTGAGGTTAAGTTTCCTGAATGTAGTTTTTTCGCACAACTGGGATACGATTTTCTCAAACGTATGGTTGCTTAGGGCTGCCATAATGCCATAAATGTTTCTCAACATAAATCGTGAAGTTTCAGAAAAAATATGGGGAGATTAAGGAAAAAATCGGTGGAAACAGAAGAACCTCATTACTTCCATAAAATAAATGCAACATTATTTTATTTATTTGATATTGAAATTGATTTTTTAACTTACATTTTTGGATATTTTTCGAGAGCAAAATTGAAAGCCACCCTTCCTATTTGACAAATAGATATTATTTGGGGAAATGTCAAGTTCAATGTGGCAGTTCAATAGTTATTTTAGGCGCTGATTACATTTCTTCGTAATGAAACTTGTTACCGAAATATTGGAGATTCCGGAGATTTCACAGAACTTTCAGGAGACCGGGAGATTATTTAATATCGGAAGAAGTGGCAGCCCTAGCTGTTGCTCTGCGTTCGTCTTACACCATGCCTCTCCTGTCACTGTAAATGTAGTTAGTGATAAACGTTCCTTTAGCGTCCTGTCAAGAACACAAAATTTTCATCGCTTGTGCACTCCACAAGATCGCATTTCTTTGTATTGAAGAACCTTTAGCGAGGAAACTAGGTTTCCATGTAATTTTAGCTTGTTTTGCTGTCCAGAAAATTTTAAGAGTTCGTATAAAAGACAAAATTTTGTGGAGCAAATAAGTGTTGTGCAATTACTTTATGAGAGGACCGACTTAGACTATTAGTCTGTCTGTTCAAAAAGCTATTTGGGATTCCAATGAAGCGAAGTAGACTCAGTGTTGATTTAAGGTTTTTGGGTCGACGAGGGGAAATCTAGGGGGAAATCTGTTTTTTTTTTAAATTCTAATTTATTTGTATTTCGTTATAATATCCTTATTGGTTACCTTAAAATGTGTGTGTTATTTTGTAGTTAAATAATCAATCAACTACAAATGCATTCGGAGAACCAAACTTAAATATCAGTGTCCCAACTTCTAAATACCTTCTTCTAAGTTGTTCAAAAACAATGACAAAAAAATTGGATTTTTTTTGAAAAAAGTAGCCAAATCTGGGGGTTTCTCAGAGTTATTTGGGGGAAATATTTTGACCGCCTGGCAACGTTGAGTAGACTGCTAACGTCGGTGTTAAAAAGATCGCTAGTGTAATTGAAGACGAAAGGTCCCAGGTAATGTTTTCTCCTCTGAGAGAGTGTGCGGCAGGCACAGAAAAGTTGGATGATAGTCTCCTCCTCCTCATCTCTACAGCTTCTACAAAAATCGTTTGTGGCTCACCGAGCCTGTGTCACATGTAAATTCAACTTAACTCCGTGAACCTATAACTCGATTTCGGAAGTTTCGATTCGACCCATGTTCATAGTCTTTAATCAATGGACAAAGCACACACAGGAAACTTTAAAGATGTGTTAAACATTTCGTCAAATAAGTCGGGTCGTGTCGTAAAAGCAAATTTTAGTGTTGTATTTGTGTCTTTTCCTTGCTGACAGGCAATCTATGGGGAATCGAAAGAATGTATTTTCCGCGCAGTTAAATTAGCGACCCATTAGTTTTTTTGCAGTACCTACCCATATCTATGGTTGACATTTTTTTATCAAAGAAGTTAGAGAAAGTTGTACCTACATTACATTTAATTTGCGCCGTACAACAAAATGTTGAAAACAGACTTCTGTTCTTCTTTGAGTAGACCTTAGCAAAGTGAGGCCATTGTAGTCCTCTCTGGTCATAAAAGCAGCATAGTCCTTACAAGTCAGATTGGAAAGTTCTGTTCTTTTGCCCACTGCTGAATAGTCTCCACCTAGCTAACCAATCTACAATAGGTATACGAAATTTTATGTTGCGGGAAAATTCGTTGACATTGAAAAACTATAACGGCCCGAGTATGGAACCTTGTGGCACCTCTCCAGTAACTAGAAGCAAAGATGGTCTTCAGGTGGTAAGGTACAATTGCATCAAACAGTTTGGAAAAAAGGAAGGAGGACAGCTGTAGGCTTTTGTGAAAGATATTGGAAGTAGTTTTCCCATTTTGCACAAAAGAAGGTTCTCGCATGGTAGCCTGTTGCATTTTCTTTGATAGATAACGTGTTATATAAATTGGATTAGATAGATTGGAGTAAGTTCCAATTGTCCTATAACATCGTTTGTTCGTTTGAGGAAGTTTTCTTACCAAAGGATCGGGTCAGAAACCGCAATAAACTGTTCTTCGTCAATTAGTACAGACATCCAATCGCTTGATTTCATTAGCTAGTTTTTGCAACCTTATCCATATATCCTTCCCAGTCTGCAGGTTAGGATTCGTAAAATCGTCGCAATCGTATCTCTTAGCACTTTTGATAAAGTGCGATGAGACTCATAAAGCACGTGAAGTTTATATCGCTTCCGACAGCGACAGTTGTTTAATCAATAATAGAGAAGATAATTTTCGATGTGTCGTGTTGTACGACATTCGCATAAGAAATCAAAAGCGTAGCCTCAAAATCATGTCGGACTCTAGAGCCGCCTGTGAGTGAAATATCATTAGATAAAAGCGGAAGTAGAATCGTCATCTGTAGACGCGCAATTTCTGTTTTTTCATACACACTTATTTGAGGTCCTGTTGAACTACACTCTATGAATAGGTAGATACACATTATTCGGAGGCCATTTGTAACTCTGCAACTTCTCCTTTCTCCACCGGGAATCATTTGTAATGCAGATTAAATTGCATAGTTTGATTTATGTTAATTGTGCAGCACTTACAATTAGAATTTTAGATAATAATCCTCCGTGGGATCGGGCAATAAATGGCATTTTAATTCAAATTTTGTTTTTAAATGAAAAATTGCTCTCTTCCACCTACACCTAGGTGTTGGTAGCAAGTGAAGTCGTTCACCGGGCAGACCACGCGGTATTATTTCGCACTGGTGCGTTTGCAAGTCCCAAAGCTTGACGGGACGATGCGTGTACCGTGTGCGGTTTAACCCAATTGTATTTTAATAAATGCACAAACGAGCCGATGAATTATTATTAATTTAATCCTCTGGGCGTTAATTATGAAATGACATTTAAACATTTGTTCACTGTCTGTACCACTTGCCGGCTTTTGTGCATTTCAATACCGCATGGGTTTTTAGTCGGCGAATTGTACATCTGCTACTGACGTGCCGTATTCGCTGATGATCACAACCCTTCAAGTAGGGGGTTATTCTTGTTATGTATGCACATGGATTATGGATGTGGGAAAACTGACATCACCTCATTTAACCGAATTCGATGGGTTTTCGCTCATGGCAGCCATTCACGATCCTGTAATTATTTACCATTGGAAAATATGCTAATGGGAAACCGGGACGTCGAAATAATACCACCGGGCATGAACATGTAACATCTGATTTGACAACTTTTAATGTTGAGCTCAATGAATGAATGTGTCAACAATGTGTGGTTTTCGCACATTTCCTAAACACATCCGGGCTGGCGCTGGACGAGCTAATTGTGTTTTTAATGATTCATCGCTTTAAGCTTCAATTAGCTACTCCAAAATCGAATTTGCATCATTTCTCTTACAATGGCGCACACTCTATTTAATGGACAATTATCAAACTAATAGCCCATAACGCGTTTTAATACACCCCCAAAGCATATAAAAACAGTACCTTCTAGCACGTCGTTTGCTAATACACGTAGTTCAATCAATTCACAATGAAGTCAGCTTTAGTTTTTGGAGGCTTAATAACTCTGTTTGTGGTACGCGCCGGTAATTGCTCTCATATAACAATAAATATCTGATTTATTTGCTTTATATTTAGGCTTTCCAAGTTGCTTCAGCTTTAACACCAACCATAATTAAGCGGTGCGTTAACTCTACGCAGGTACAGGTTCTAGATTTGGCGCTTTTCTATGGCACAGATTTTCGAATGGTCTCAACACCAACCAAGTGTTACATAGGTTGCATTTTCGAGACAGCCGGATTCATAACAAGTGGCGTACTTAACGACGATTTTGTTATAACGAGCAAAAATGCACGAGAAGCTGCAAAGTTTAGAAAACTTATTGATATCTGCAGCAATCCCAATATTGAAGGTGAGTGTGAGGCGAATTATCAAGCTGTGGAATGTTGGTTATCCGAAGGAAAGGTGAAATATAAACAAGCTGATCAGAAGTGAAACTCATTTCAATGAGATGACAATTTTATTGTTTTTAATTATATTACCCAATATATCTGCAACTATCTACATTGGTCAGTGTTTTTCTGAGGATACCGATTGTTCGGAGCTTATCATTTTAGTGTTTCAACCCCATAACACGTGCGTTTCTAGACCCGAAGACATAAGAAGGAGTGATTCCATCTAAGCAAGTCAAAGTAAAGAAGACTCTTCAGCATGAAATTGCAATAACAAAACTGTAGGGAGACACCCGACCCGCAATCCTCTTGCCGCTGGCACACTCAAACTTTTAAAAAATTCCTCCATTTTGAATTGTGCCAATTAGAATCCTTGTTGCAAAACCATACAAAAAATACAGACAAAAATGCTACCAACCGAAGGGAATGTGATAGAGTTCGGGAATACCACTGTCGGTGCTATCGATTAATGACTATTCATATGAGAGCGAACTGCGAACTGCGAACAAGCGAATATATTCATCAGAGACAATACTGAGACCCCCAACTCCGGCCGTTACTTGCCTACAAGCTATATCTATATTACCATGGGGTGGTAACCCCTGCAAACGCAGAAGTACTGAAATACCTACTGAAACATGTACGGACAAAAAGTACTTTCTTTCCACTGAAAAAGGATAGGCGCTCGGGCAAATACTCAGTTATATACCTACCGTATATGAGAATACGTGAAGCACCCATCCCTTTCTAACATATTGAAAAAACTACTGCCTTGAACCTCTTTTTCTACGTAAAAGGGAGTACTTAATAAGTAGGTACTTTGCTCCTACGTAAAAGGAAGTACTAAAGATGTACATCGTGCCTACGTAAAAGGGAGTACTTAATAAGTACTTTGCTCCTACGTAAAAGGAAGTACTAAAGATGTACATCGTGCCTACATAAAAGGGAGTACTTAATAAGTACTTTGCTCCTGTGTAAAAGGAAGTACTAAAGATGTACTTCTTTTCCTCGTCAAAAGCAGTGCAAAGGAAGTACTTTGCTTCTGATGGTGCCTTCAAACTATAATAAAAAAATATTATTAACATTATTCTACACAAAGTTAACGCGTTCAGCGATCTCTTACCTGCTCGGCCATCTAGCACGCACTGAAAGCCAAAATGATTCGATTTCTTTCAACACATTGCATTTTGCATCTGCTTTTGCATATTTTGGAAAGTGTCTAGACATCGGTCGCGATTCTTAATTGTCCAGGCAGAAATCCCAATTGGATTATGAAGGATAACAACAACAAAAAACTGACAAGATTGAAAGTTTGCAGAGTACATAAATCCAAATACTAATACTCCAAGAGAACGCAAACACATTCACAAAATCATGTTTATCTGTAGTTGTGTTTTTGATAAACTACTGACTTTTGGTTTGCAGGGACTGTAAGGTGCATTAGTATTGCTACATAGAAAATCGTATTGACAAATGTCACGAAACTTCAAAAATTTCGTTTCACCAATACGCTGGCACCTTACAGAAGCCACTTCCGCTGTGGGCAAAGTTGCTGGCTGCGTTCATCAAATTTTGTCCGTTAAATTTGAAAATAATTATTACAACTAAATTTTGTGTGGACAGTGATCGATTTTAAAAAATAAATGTATATTTATTTGACATAAAAGAAAATTTAAATCAACTTATGTACAATCACGGTCTTTCTACGCTTTTTGTTATCGATACGCTTTTGTTGAACGTTCGCCTGTTAACTTTGTGCTTCCATGAATTTGGCCATAAACTCTTGTTGGCGTGTATTCTCCTGCAGCTTGGACAAATCTGTAAGACATATAATGTATTTATTTATTAATTTAAACACTAAAAATACGCGAAAACTTACATTTTTTCAATTTGTTGCAGGAAAAATAAAATTGTGTTAACATATTTTGACATTTGTCAATCGACTTCTGTCAAAAGAAAACTCACCACATTTTTTTTGGTTCGCTTTTTTTTTTGTTGCTCACACGGATTCTAAATTCAAATAACACCGATAGGAAAACAAAATGGCGAATTTGAAAAAAAAATCGAGGGGGCCAGCGGCAAGAGGATTGCCAGTTGGGGGTCTCAGTATGGTTTGTCTATGGCGAAAACTCTCGAAAAGGCGTGTGAAAAAACAAGTCATAAAAACTAAAAAAAAAAACTTGAGCAAAATACCGACATAAAACGATTAAAAAGTGGAGTCAAAATCACACGTCAAAGTACACGTCGAAGAACACATTAAAAACGAGTTTAATAATAAAATAATAATAGTTGGCGCAACAGGTCTGTAGGGACCCAGGGCCTAACTTCTCGCAACCATTCGTTTTGTGTGAGTTTTTAATTTTTGGAACGAATGGAAGGGATCTACAATTTTATGCCGGTTCCAAACGGGCCGATTGAGAAGCTCTTTCATAACAATTATACTCTCGGATGTTTGTCAGACGTTCGCGAGAGGTGGCGCAGTGAAAAAAACCCTGAGTTGGAATTTGGGTTTTTGCGGGATTCGAACCTGGATCCCTCGCTTAGTAGTCCAACACACTAACCGCTAAGCCACTGCGACCACGAGTTTAAAACACGTAAAAAAACCTAAAAAAAAATAATAATCAATTTATGTAAGTATCGAATTTAAAATTACGGAAGCTTACAATTACGGAATTTGTATCAAAAATATAGCCACTGTGAACTACTAAAATTTTAAGTCGATACCAAAAATGTTTATTGGGGGCCCATTGAAAAACAAACAAAATTTTCAACAGTTACCCCCAAGAACTTGTCGTTGAAGTCGCCTGGAACAGCTTTGAAACAACTTTTTTAATCAAACAAAGTTACCTTCATGATGAGATATTTTTAATTTTCGACAATAATTAACATAGTGTATAGTTTTTACCAACAAATTGAATTGGTGTTTTTGGTCTCAGTATGGTTTGTCTATGGTGAAGAAGAATTGCTCATTGACGATCAGAATAAGCAACAGAGGTTAGCCTTTCCGGAAAGATGCAGATGCATTGAGTTTTATCGGCCATACCTCTTCTGCAAGGCAAGTCAAATGAAAATTCAGTTGAGACAGGCTGGAAGAGTCCTCTTAAAGAATTCAGGAGAATACGGCTGATGGAAATTGTTTTGCCGTGAAAGAACAGCGGATTTATTTATTTGGCAAATGCACATAAAAAAGCTTTAATCATGTCGATTACAGAATCCGCAAAAATTTATTCCCGGGGAGTTGACTCAATCCACACTCCATTCACATCCGCGATAAATATAATTATCAAATCCGCCGGAAGCACCTAAATAGAAATATCTACGTACATTTGGCGTTTCTTTTTTAGCTCAGACACATCAGAGCTCAGAATTTGTGTTTCTCCTTTCGTTCAGATCATGATCAGAGCCGCTATATGAGCTCAGAATAAATTGACTGAACAGGCTGAGTAAAATACACTGATTACACTGATTACAAGTAACAAATTTTAGTCTCGACTTTAAATTTACGAAAGCTCACAATACCGAAAATTGTATGGAAATCCACTGGCTACTAAAATTTTGAGTCGAAACTAAAAAATGGTACCACTCTCTTACAGTCGCATTTTACGAACGCACGCCCAATCCTCGAGCTCAGTCCAGTGCTCGAGCTCTGAAAAAAAAAGAAAAACGACCTTAAAAAATTAAATATTATATTATCAATGATTCCTACCCTTATAATCATTTTTAACGTTCCAGATGGAATTTGTCATCCTTCCTGCAGGATGCTAGAGTTACAATGCACTCTACTAGTATATAGTTTGCACGTTGAATAATGTTGTAGGAAACGATTCGGTTGTTATTGTATTTTAAAACAATAACCAAAAACTGTGCTGTATACATTTTTTTTAATGAATTAAATAATTCGTCACGTGAGTTCTTATTTGTCCTATAGACCTCTAACGTAACTTTACAGGAGAGCGTTTTTAAACTTAAAAGTGGTGGTTTGCTTATTTTGTTGCGCATAATCACAGAGATTTTTATATTTTTTGAAAGATTGGGAATTCGGCCAACCATACATGAAGCATTTTGCATTTTATGGTTTTTGAACTTTGATTTAATTGAGTTGTAAAAAAAAAGTAGTGAAGTGGATATAGGACACCATAGGTACACGACGAAATGTTGTTGCTAAACCGAGTTGATTTTCTATGCAAACTTGCAGATTCGCTTTGTTGGTGCGAACGATTCTAACTAGCTCATTCTATACATGGTTTACGTAAAATTTGTAGGAATTCGGTCGTGTTCAGCCGGTTAACGCAATTTAAATGAAATTGTCCCTTCGAAATTTCATCGATTCACGTAGACGCTCTGCAACTTTAGTACCTTACCTATCACCAGTAAACCCGGATATTTGTCGCAGAACCGGGCCGTAAGGACACGATTCACGAGAATCTCCCCAAATTGAAATAAAAAGCAAAACAGAGATAGACAACTTGATCAAGCTGCCAAATGTCAGACTGACTCGGAGAAGGTTGATATTAGTCGTTGCACGTTACTTTCGCTGATTGGTTGGAATCTTTATTTTTGCATGGATCGAAGTGGAACAAACCGGGGCCTCCAATAAAAATAAAAAATAAAAAATGAATAAAAAACTCCGGATTAACGTAAGTTTTAAAAAATTCACCAGGAAAATGGTGAAATCCCTGGCGAATCGGGCCCTTTGCCTAATTACTTATAAACCTACCTTACCTACCTACCTCATTTGCATGATATTGAAACCCTAAATTCTTCAATCGAACATACCTAACCTTGTACTGTCAAATGTCAGGTGGTGAATCTTTGACGTTAGTCATAATTTTAGTGACGAAAACAATTATTTTTTGCGTTTTTTTTTAATTAAACTTTACTTTTGTTACTCCGAAACATCGATAAATTAAAATTAATATTAAGTATTGAAATTGCATAATTGACTATTCAATATAGGGTGTTCTCAGAATGGCTGGATCCGCGCTAAGAAGATTGATGGCTGAATACAAACGTATGAACTTTGTCATCACAATATTTCCATTATCATCATTCTGAATAGAATATCTACTCATTTGCATGTTTAGAGCTCACAATGGATCCACCAGAGGGAATTGTGGCAGGGCCAATAAGTGAGGATAACATATTTGAATGGGAAGCTCTGATAGCGTAAGTAGTAAATTTACATATGCTTGAACTGTGTGTGTAACTCTACAATATTTCGTAGTGGTCCAGAAGGAACTTGCTTCGAAGGTGGTGTGTTTCCAGCAAAGCTTATATTTCCTCCAGACTACCCCCTAAGCCCGCCAAAAATGAAATTTACTTGCGAAATGTTTCATCCAAATAGTACGTTGTTTTGCTTTAATATAATGTTCATCCGCAGTTCTAATGTTTTAATTAGTTTTTCAAGATGGACGAGTATGTATTTCAATTCTGCATGCGCCTGGCGATGATCCAATGGGATATGAACTCTCCGCAGAACGTTGGAGTCCGGTACAAAGTGTTGAAAAAATTCTGCTGAGTGTTGTTTCCATGTTAGCCGGTAAGTAATGCAACTGCACCCGATGATCCGTCTATTAACGAAAACACAATTTCCAGAGCCTAATGACGAATCGGGAGCAAATGTCGATGCATCAATTATGTGGCGAGAACATAGAGAGAAATTCAATGAAATAGCCAGACGATTAGTTCGAAAGTCTCTAGGCCTCCCCACATAAGACAGGAGATCGCAGCAATCCAATGGCGTGTTATTTCCTTAGTTTGATGTAAACATACAACTGCTAGACTAACTTCTTTAGTTTCCGATCAAATACTTTTACAAATTTTTTTTTTCCTTAAAGCTCTTGTAACACATTACAGAACAGCTCTTCATTAGCACTTAATATTTGTACTTCTTAAGTTTGGGATATTGAAGAGGAATCAATCTTAAAATGTTTAATAAAATACAACATTAAAATGGATTAGGATTATACGGGAAGCTTAAGTGGTTTGACATTTTGACTTGGGTCGTCTTTTTTTAAAAGTTATCGCTTATTTTGCTGACTTAAACTTAATTTCAATCTCACTTAACTGGTCGTTTAACAAATAATTAAGGTATGACGCGTTAGATGTTGATTCTAGGCGATTAACGAAACTGAATAAAATGTTGATTTCTTACCAACATATTTTATAACATTTTAGAGCACATTTTTAGTAAACAATCTAGATTTTGTCCCAATGTTACTTTCAATCAATAATTAGTTATATTTGACTAAAGACTTCTTTACATCTATGTTGCTATGGTCGGGAGCGAAGAGGATGTTGATGTTTAGCTGTTCGCCTTGTTCTCTGCATAGTACTACCAGTTTTGTTGATAAGATGCCTGAATCGTGTGCATTGAGAAACATGCTGAGAAACACTAAAATATAGGATCTAGAGATATAAATGGCGAAATTTAAGGTGTTATGTAAGCGGTTTCAGCCACATAACCTAGATTCTCCATGGTTTCATACATCTTGCGACGGATCAAAAGAAATAAGCACGTCTGAAGAACGTGATTGACGTCTGGATCGAATTTAGTGGACGTTTATCCACAGCACGAGCTTGGCTTGGAATAGATACTCACAAGTCGACACATGCCTTCTGTACAGAATATTATTTGTTTATTCAGTTGTAATTGTAAGCAAACTTTTTTTGCATCTCAAGTATTTTGTGTGTGGCAAATGGCTTCATTTCGGATTAAAGCTTAAAGTCCCTCAATTAAATTGGATTTTGCTAAATGACGAGGCCAGAGAATCGGAAAAAGTGTTTCTAGGTTTCTGATCACAAACATATCCACAAACGTCCGTATTGCTAGGCAGGTAATTATTAAAGACGACGAAGAATTGGCGAGGAAATCATATTATAGGCGAAATAAGATACTGCTAGAATTGAAACCAACGGACGGAATGCTAAGACCGTCATCGCACTACATTGACGATATAAAGAGAGCCGTTGCTGGACCCACACATCACAACTCACAAGACTTCACTTTAAAAATAACCTTGTCCAAATTTGTACGGAACCGGCTACATGATTGCTATGATGATCCTTAGAGACATAAGCATAAAAAAAATTCTAAATTATCCATTAATAATAGTGTAGTACATATTTAACCATATTGAAGGCTGCCGAAAACTTTTTGTATTATATTATGCACACTTCGAACCATACAACCCTTTGCTGGAGCAACAATTCCAAATCATATCAACAACAAAGTATTATTTTGTTACAAAAATGCATTTTATTTAAAAAAAAAGAAAACAAAATTATGTATATACATTAACAGTAGGTAATGATGCATCTTAACACATGCTGCATATCAACAAAACATGATAACAAACAAAAAGTAAAAAAAAAAAATTATGTATAGGTCTTTTTAGGACTTAAAATCAGTCATAATCCTGATGACAAGAACTTCACTTGCACTCCTTGCCCATCGCCTCGATCGACTTCACTGCCATGTGTGGCTTCTTGAGCGAGCATCTGATGTCACCCACCAATATCAACGGTTCTCCAGTCAACATTTCAATGCGCACCTCAATGTCATCCAAACTGTTGTCAACCGGCTTCATTGAGAACGCTCCAAAGAAAGGCTTAGTGTGCATTGCAGTAATAGGCTGGTCAAAGTAAAAAACAGTTTGCATCCAGTGTGTTGCTACCGACCATGGGGCCGTGTTGAATCCAAATCGTGTGTGCGATTTTGAGAATATCACATTAAAGTAAGTCATCACACCGTCTATTGTACCGCTCTGATTAGTATCGAGTAGAAACGGTGAGACAAAGTCAAGATCTTCGACTTTTATCGTATTCAGATTGATATCCTTTACGAGATATGATGTAGTCATTACCTGTTCGTTTGCTACAGAGTGGAATCGCGGCTCACTTAAAGCAAACTTACGTATGCACTGCATGTTGCAACCGTGAACGTTTTGCCACCAATTGATTTTAGTATTTCTTCGCACCGGATCCTGTATCGCAGCAATATGCAACCTCGCTCTGTCTGGAAATATCAAACCGTCCGGCTTTAGCCAGGTGTCCCGAGCAAATATAATCGCATCTATGATGGACTGGTAGATGAGACAGTAGCCCATCCAATCGGAAATTATGATATCGACAGACTTCGGTTTCACGGGAAGATTGACGTCCTGGATTTTCCCATGTATTACTTGTATTACATGATCGTAGTGATTGTCGAAAACAATCTGCCGGGCGTATAGTGCTGCCTTTGAAGAATCGACTGCTATTACACGTGCTGCGCCGGCTTTTGCTGCAAACAATGATAGAATACCGATACCGCATCCGATATCGAGAACAGTTTTGCCTTTGAACAAATGTTTGTTGCGGTAAATTACCTCCTGGAAGCTACCTGTTCGAACTTTGTCTTTTACTAGTTCCGTGATGATTTCGATGTGAGCATAGGTATCTGTATGAAAGTCTTTCGAGGTCATTTGATCTACAGCTAAGTGTTTCTTCATTCTACGACGATTCATAGTTTCCAGTTTATTCAGCTTGAGCTTTTTCACTGTTTAAATAAACTTTTTACGCCGCGAATTTGTTGAAAGGGGGAGAAATATGTACAAGTTAAAAATGCAAAGTGGAAAAACAGTTTGAAAATCAACAACTGTGAAATGTCAGAATTTTGACTGCAAGTGAGATGGAGATGGAGAGTTTTTGTTGATATGACATAAAAGAGCCGTGAAACGTAAAAAATGCTGCCAGATCTTGTTGAAACAATATCTTCAGGTCTAGAGATAGGCCTAGTGCTAGTACTAAACCTATTGTTTTGGGACCAAATTCTCCGGTGGTCTCCAAGTGGGCACAGTGAACATATGCGAAAAGACAGCGGAAACACATGTTTGGAGATTTCCATCAGCTGCTACACAAGTAGCAGTGCTACCAGAACTAGCCATTTATCTCCGATTTTGGATACTCGAAATTTTCACTGCCCATTCGGGAATCGGGAATTGCCCTTAGGCTATACACTTTAAAGTTTGGTGAGTTAAGGCTCCTTAGGTATAACAAAAGGATACTTCAATTGCGAATGTACTCTTTTCGTATAGGTAACTAAAGTTCTATACAATTATGTAGTTGTAAATGAGCCAAATTCATTTTCATACAGTTTTTGAACAGACTCTATCATCTCAGCAGTAAAACCCTTGTCTGAGTACATTATACAGGGTATGCAGTATGTATGCCCATTTGTAGCAAAATATATATATACTTTTTTTTGTTAACATAAGAAATTACTACGATTTTGCTGTTTTTTCAGTTTCATATTGTCGTCTTTAAAAACAACTTAATAAGAATAAACGTGCCTTTGAAATACGCAAAAATTCACATTTTGTATCTTCATATTATTTGAGTTTGGGTATTTTTGGCTAGAAAATTTCTCAGTTTGGCTCCACCCCTCTTATTAAAACTGGCAGCACTGCAGTACACATGTCAAATTTTCGCAAGCAAATAATGTTCCGTGTGCGAAAACAGAGTGGAGAATTGTACCAAACAGTCTACTACATTAACAAACTTTTCCGCCATCATTTCACAGCAGCTGTGTAGGTACTGCAAAACGAAAAGAAAAGCGAAATTGTTCGTTCATGAATTCGTTGTACCACTTCGGTATGGGATTTTTCGTCCTGGAACAGCTGCGTTGTGATTTATTAATAGTACGGAGCTAAATCAGTGAACTTTGAAAGGGAAAACCACTACAAATAAAAAAACCAACTCAAAATTATAGTTTCTTACTTAATTTAAGTTTGTTTTCATTACTTTACGTTTATTGGAAAAAATAAATAAATAAATAAATTACGTTCTTACTTTTTAAATTATGGTATTTACACTACTTCATAAACAAGTATGAATAGCTCTTATGAACAGAATTGACAAAAGCTGTTTCGATAGGTAAGAAGCCGCCGACGAAAGTCATAGCCTACGCTCAAATAAATCAGCGACAGTAGAAAAAAAACGGCTACGGACACAATCTGTCACATAAAAATCTGCTCATATACAGCCATTACGTATTATCTGAGATAGAACTTATTGATGAATATTATAAATGTAAGTTTTGATGCTTGGATGGCAATCTAGTTGAAAAAATCTAGGATTCCGTTAAGGAAGTCAAGCGCGAAATCTGATTCGGTGGACTTCTTCTTCTTCTTCTTGTTTTTCTTAGCTTTTGATGGCTTTGTGACATCATCTGCGGCCATTGCAACTGCTTCACCCTCCGCTGGAGTACCATTTTCATCCTTACTTTGAGCTACGTCCGCTTGCTCTTTTCGTGTGGCTTGAACTGGACTGTTGGCTTCTTCGGAGTCGTCGAGGTCATCCAATAGTCCACCAAAATTGAAACCACCATAGTCAGTGTCGTCAGAAGGTATTTCGTCGGCATCAGTATCATCATCCTCGGCTTCATCGGCATCGTCGTCTTCGTCTTCATCTTCATCCTCATCGTCGTCTTCATCATAGTCGTCGCTGCCACCTATGAATGGGGAAAAAAAAAATTGTAAACTTTTCCAGTAAACCTAGAGCTCATTGAATCATACCGGCTCCAAAGCCGAAAATATCATCATCCTCCTCCTCGTCTTTTGGTACCTCCGGCAGGGGTTCAGCTTCAGCAACCGTCAATCCCTTGGCACCAAACTTAAAGCACGATACGCGCAGCGATGCTTCTACTTCGTCCTCACCGCGAAGTTCTAACCCCAAGCAAGCCTTGAAGTCATCTTTTCCCTTGGACAAACCGTACACTCTACCGCAAAATTTGGAGAACCCTCCAGGTAATCCAACGCAGATTGGCTTAGCCCTCTTTCCTATTTAAATAATAATTATTAAAAAGAAGTCCCCACATCTACTACAAAATGGAACATACCCGATATAGTCCTAGTAGCTAGGATAATATCTCCATATTTGATTGATACAGACATCTTTTCGTTGCCGAGATAAGTGATTTTCGCACATCCCGGTCCCCGAACCGGAACAATTGGCAAAGCGAAGTTGCGACAGCAGTCACAGTGGGTGTCCGAGCATTTACAATACTTGCTCAGCTCGTTTGGGTCATCTTGATTATTCACTGGATTTGTTTCTTCAACTAATGCAGTGCTGGTCGATACTTGTCCAACAGCATCTACTGCAGCTTCTGGCAACTCGTTTTCAGATGCAGCTGCGACTGCTGTTTCTTCAACAGTATCGGCAACCACGTCCTCAGCATTTGGCGATGTTGGGCCGACATTAGGGTCGATTTCAGCTTCCGGCAAATCCAATTGCTTAAACGACTCTGATATTTTGTTGTCACGTGTCGCTTCCTTGCGAATTGTAGTTAACGCAACCGAAAGGTTGCCGAAAATCAGTAAAGCACACACTGCCACGCTCCACGCCTTCATCTTGTGTAAAGGCTTTTTAAAATTTCCTGCAAACGATTAAAAAGAATCACTGCAACGTAGAAGTCTTAAATTGGAAATATACATGACAATGTGTTGGGTATTTGATCTTCAGTTGCATAATATCCTAGAGCTTAGGACCTGTAAATCCCTAGACCTAGAGTATAGTGCTTAGTATGCGAACATGTGTACAGATGGCGTAAATCATAAAGGTAGTATAAATATGCTGAGGAGTCGTTAATTTAAATGTGTTTTTTTATCCTCTTCTAAAATGTAATAGATCAAGTGGCCTCAAGAAATGGCTATCGTCCCTTAAGGTCACATAGATTTTTTAATCCCTAGAGCTGAAAGCCTCTGCAGCTAGTGCTCTCTTTTTACTTTTGTATTAGTTAAAAAATTATTTGTTTATGCCAATAAAATAATAAAAGTAATAGTGATAAATTTTTTTAGTTAAGATCGATCTTCAAATATATAACATTTACTTTTATGCACCGATCTATAAGCCCTCATGTGATTGACATACGAAACTCTCCACGCTCCGATTATTACAAACATCTCGTGGTAGGCAACTGTCTATAAAATGACTATTAGCTAAATCTAGTTCGTATTATAATTGCATTTCCCGCTATGAAATTTCTTGAATAACTACCTAGCTGTCATTGTTTCTGGTAGTTCTAATATAATGAGTGGACTAATTCACGACCAAGCTCTATTCTCACCAGCAGAATTATTTTCATATTTAATAAGCCATCGTCTGGTTAGCACAGCAATTTTTTGACTTATACTCAAATTATACTCAATGTGTACTCAACAATGATTAGGTGTAATTGTGTGCCAAGAAAATTGGTATAATCACACCATTGTTCGTTTCTTTCTTGAAAATGTTGTAGGACTGTACAAGTATATCCGTTCGTGAGCAGCTACCCATACACATTCAATCTTGTAGAGTGGGAAAACACAAAACTTTTGAACAGCCGTAAAAAAACCTTGTTTTGTATTCCTATTCACTTTTTAGTTGACAAAAGAACGTACCTAACCAAGAATTGGCTGTCATTAGTGTTTGTTGCAAATTTTGACTTGTTCGAATTTGTGGTTTCAATTCAATTTGTGGTAAGAATATTGTCGGCGGCTTGAAATTCTTAAATTCACAGTCGGACGTCTATAGAAATTAGTCACAATAAGAAAAAGCTCACAAATAAAAAAAAAGAAACCAATTCCAATTTGTTGGCGCTGTGGCTCACTGGTTGTTGTCCTGAACCTGAGATGCAAAATATCTGGATCCGCAAAAGTGCTTCGAAATCTGAAAAAGTTTGCTTTTTTTGTACCAAACGAACATAAAAAATTGCTCTGAAAGCAAAATAAATGCTCACACTCACATTAGTCAAACTTTTGGGTAACAGAACGAAGTTTGAGTTAAAATCGAATGCGTTAGGTCTCAGTTATAGCAATACGTAAAATGCAACCGAAAAAGTTGGAACCGTGCGAAAATGAAAACAGTCAAGAAATTAAATATTTCCGTGGAATAAAATGAGAATTTGACCAGATTTTCATACGGAAAAATTATTTTGAATTATTTTTCAAGAAAATTTAATTATCATTTGCCATTTTTGTTTGATAAACTTACTTTATAATTCACAACCAACATTTGAAGACCAAGATTGAGTTCAACAATTAGGTTTAAGTGGTCAAAAAAAGCAAAAGAAAATGTTTACCATAATTAGGGTTATGGCGCAAGGCTGCTTGATTGGCAGGAAAATATACCTTTTAGACTTTTAATTATGTATGCCACTATCGCAAATGAATACAACATCGAACTTTAAGAACTAAAGTAAATGTAGATGAAGCAAAAACCAAAATGTGGTGCATGCGGTTCGAAATGTCAATTTCAGAAAAAGTTATTGATAGGGTTGTGCAGAATAAATATTAATTGAAATACAAGTTACTATTAGATCTGAGCTATCGATAATAATTGTTATATTAATCGCATTATGTTTCGGCATTGTTGTAGTCATTGCGTTTAATTGAGCATATCTCGCTCGTCAGAAGCACGTCGAATTCCTCTCAAAAATGTTATTAAGCTGGCTAATAGCACATTTGGTAGTTCTTCGTGGGTTTATGTGTACCACATCTTAAAGTTGTTCTTTTTCATTCGACTGAATCCCGCAAGAATCCGGGATCAATAAAATCACTTTTGAAACCGTTTCAATCGGACTTCAATATTTTCATTTACAATTGGTATTATTAAGGTCAATTCACGCAGTGAACACTGACAAAATCATATCATCATCTTGTTATTTAGCAACACAATTCGAACGCCAACAAAAGTATCACCATAATAGGATTATGTGGGCTTAGGCTGTTGTCAAAAATGGACAACAAAATACTAAAGCTCTGTCTACCGCGTGAAATGAGTCAGATATCGTAAGCTTGAGTACAATTGCCGAGGCAATGTGCTTACGTTGGATTACTCACTCTTGAACAAATCACCTAGCATTAGATAGAATACTATTTATCGTGTAAATATGAGTTAAACTACAACCAGGATGACTGCGAATAGTATATTAAAAGTCAACACATTCTTCAATAATTTGAGCGTCTTGCAAATTATACTCCCACTGACCCACATTACCAGGCGATTCAAAGAATATCGCAAATTATGAACTACTAGGTATAGAGACAAATTGGGCAAACATTCGCATTCCTACTCATAGAAAGTGTATTTATTTATTTATACAAATACACATGTACAATAATTGTACAATGTACAACCCAGTTCACATCTAAATTTCAGTTTCTCTCCAAAGCATGTGAGATGTGACCCGTTTATGGTTTTCTTAACAACCGACATGGAAATCGGATATAACCTTAATATATCGCTGTTGGTGCTATTATGATTTTGGGCAGTCTCTGCAGATTAAATTTGCATTGGTAAACAAGTTGAATAGAATCAAATTTCACTTTCATTTAGATCACTTAGCACTTTTGGCATAAAAAGAGAAATGATCCGATTCTCTAATTGGGAATATTCGTGAAATTATGATGGAACTCAGGTCAAATTAATACGCTTATGTTTATTGATGAGATTTGAAATTCGATTTCATTATGCATAGGTAAGTAAAGTAACACATACTAAGTGGGTTTCACTAAATTCGTGATAATATGTACGTACATACAATCGGTATAAATAAATTGCACGGCGGCGTATACAAATTAGCGTGATTTGTTCTGAGAAAATTTAATTTTCACTTTCTATCCATGTATTAGTTTAGTATATGCATATTAAAAAACAAACTCTTACTAATTTATTTAAATAATTGAAATTTATTAATGAGCTTTTGAAATTGAAAGCGCGCATTACCCAAAAGCTTACATCATGTCCCTTGCTTTACTATTACTTGACAGTTTATTAGATACAGCATTGCGTGCCGCATGTTGATGCATTAAATGACATAAACTCTGTCTAAAATGAATTGGTAAAAGAGATCGATTATTCAATCTGTATACTAATGATCTTGAAAATTGTACTGCGGGCGGTGATCGGTGAATAAACTCTAACGAATTTTGGAAAAAGAAACAGGTAGATAAAAGGTAATTTAGTTAAGCTTTTGACTCAGAGAATGTCAGTCACAACCTGTCATTATACATTACAACATAAGAGAATGTCATATATCAATAGTATTGGATTATAAGATGTGGCCTAGAAAGCAAACGACATAAGCTTGAAAAACCTTTCTTATAAATTTAATGCTCGCTCAGTTCGAAAATTGCTTAAGATATCCCTGGCGGCCTGGCTTATCAAAAAACATTGCACTTGGCTTTAAAAGTGCAGATTCCCATGCTCCCGCCTTCAGTATTTGTATAAGAGCTCTGACAAAGTTCTTCGAAGTGATTGCGCTTGGGAATAGGAAATATGAATACGACTCACAAACTGCCCTCACGAAAGCTTGGTTCGCTCATCCCTTAGGCTTTCAACGGGTCCATTGCAGCTTAGGGAATGTTAAAAAGTTGACGTTTCAATCAGCTCTGAGACACTAGGCGTGAAACTTCTGTGTAAACTGATATAAATGGGGATGTTCGGATTCCTAGTTTAGTAAGTCTGACAGCTGTGTTTTTGTTTTTATTGGCCTAGAGTGGTCACGTGTATAGTTTTTGCAGTTGACGACTATGGAGGGGAAGCCGACAAATCTAGTCAGGAAAATCCTGCCTGCATACTCAGTTGACATTTCGAAGAGTCAAAATTAAAATAAACAGAGTAGCCGTTGTAGAATTCTGAAGAGTCGAAGAAAAGGCCGGTGAGAGAAAAATGTGTCATTTCTAAGGCTACTCCGGTAATTTAGAACAGATATCTAACAACCAAGAATTCGCATAAGACTATAATTGTGTTGTGATAGGCAACCGTGTTACATTTCAATGGTACATATTTCAAAATAATTTTTTTTAAAAATTTATAATTGGCCTTTTCCAAATAAAAAATTCCAAAATCAAACAAAGGTAACACTGATGGCAAAAATACAAAAACAATTCAAGTTGCTTAGTCAACGCGTTCGGATTCATCAGCGATGCCAGATGTGGGGATTTTTCCCCATTTTGGGGAATTTTTGACTCAATGGGGAAAATGGGGAAAAGTGCTCTTAAAATGGGGAAAAACGGAAATCCATGCATATTTATTAATTTTGCATAATTTAAAAATAAAACTCGTGAAGTTGACTTTCAAATATCTCCCGAACATAAAAACATCACCGCGTTTATAGAAACTAAGCGACTTAGCTCGAAGCTGAAACACTTTACGGAATTTTGCAGACGAAATTATGCTGCAAAAATGATCGAAAAGTTGCTTTGATCTTTGCACCGATAAAAATGCTTGGTTTTGCACAATAAAAATATGTACCTACCAGTCCAATGACGATTAGTGTACCTATCGTTATATAATAACTTGTATTAATATAATTTATAACTTAAATACCTAATATATTTTTTTTATTTATAATTTTTTGTATTTATGTACCTTTCAAAATTATAATTTACTTTCAACCTGCCTCGTTATTTGTGAATTACCTATGCCTTTTAAATCTATAAAACCTACCTGCAATATTTGCTTTTAATTTTGGTCATTTTGTACCTATTAGTTTAAACTGGAAGACTTTGAATATCATTTGTTTTTTTTTTTTTTTTTTGTAACACCTGGCTAAAATGGCTAAAAAAAAGAAAACAAATTTTTATTATATTAAAAATGCGGCTTTACTTCAATAAATTGAAATGGGGAAAAAAGTGGGGAAAAAACGGATATGAAATGGGGAAAATTTTCCCAAAATTCCCCAAAAATGGGGAATTTAGGCAAAAAAAATCTGGCATCACTGATTCATAGTCCCGACAAATCTAGTTGACGTTTTACATAAACTAGATATCCGAACGTCCCCAATGTAGGTACAGGCATGGGAAAACTTCTGTTTTCTGTTTTTCAAATGCTTCCGCCAAAACCCGGTTTCGGATCTGTGTGAATAGGGTATAAAACTACCACCTGAAGCAGTAAAATTTAAATAGGTGGACACCGTAATATTATGTACGAAATAATTTATTATATTGTAACCTGTTCTATACAAATCTTAAGTTTGATAGTCCTTCAGTACAAATTTGTTTAATTTAGAAAAGGGATTTGCGATGATCTACTTTTGGAACTTGGATACACATCAGCTTTGTAATAGAGCTGAGTTTTACAAAAACCATTTCTAATTGCTATTGGAGTGTTTTGCGATTCCACACGATTATGACACGAGTGTTATTGTCGAGAGATGTTTTTGTTTCACCAAAAAGAAAGCACTGACTTGCTGTGAATTTATTGGCCACATCTCGGGGGAAGAACGGCAGGGCAATTGTTTATATGAATATAAATAAAAGATAATGTTCGTAGGTGTGTTCTGTTGACTCAAAAATAATAACTACTCCTCAGATGATTTCGCTGAACATTTAACGGTTTTTTTTTTTTTCATAAGAGTGCTGCCAGTGCTTAAAGAACAGATTCAATGAATTTCGATAGGTGGCGCTGTTGTTACTAATTCGTATTCGTGTCACTGTCATCGTATGCATTTTTCCAAAGTTAGTTTATTGTTTATTAAATTTTTATTAAAAAATATTGGCCACTTTTAGGAGTTTACTGTTCGTGGTGGAACGTCGAAGTGGCAGAAAGGGAGTGGAAATCTGTCAATTAATACTGATCACTCAGTCCTAACTCAACAACCGCTTATTAGAGAAATTGAAACATTTTTAGCATCTTGTTATTTGAGGTATGAAACATACGTCTGAAAAGCTAAGTGGGCATACAAGTGTTGAAAATTTTGCCAATATTGTCTTAACCTTCTCAACTATAGGTTAGGTAGCCATCAAAATGCGCACGAAATGATTAACTTCCATCTTTGTTTTTTCGTTTTAAATTACGTATACGTTAATGAATGGTAATGAACTGTAAGTGCTCCTTGGCGAATTGTGTGATAGTTGTAGTTGGCTTGATAATTGGGGCATTTGTCATTAACAGATTTTTTTTTTTAAATTTTGTTTCAACATATAAGATTGTTTATCTTATCGAAACTATAGTTTTGCCACAATTTCGCTCTAATTTTGCATTGAGATTTGGCCGTGCTTTTAGGAATAAGCTCGCAGAAACACCCATCATCAAAAGATGAACGTGCTGAAAAAGGCGTGGAACCATATACCACACCAATGCTCATCAAAAGCGAATTAAATAATATCGGTTCGCATCATGGTGAATTTTACATTCTCCACTTCCTATATTCAAATTAAAATAGCTCGCAACATTGGCGCACTTATTAAGGTTCTAATAATTTGAAATATTGTGCGAAAGGATTCCAAAATAGTCACTTCGGCAAATCGAAATGAGCCATCTTTAGTAAATAATTCATTGTTTAGCAAATTAGGCATTTGTTCATAATATGCTCAGCACGAACGAATAAAAAACAAGATCCACAGTAGTATTTCTCAAATTATGAGATTATAACTTTAGTTAAACCATAGAACATGCTACTCGGTACGGCTGCATCACAATTAGACACACTCGAACCGCCACTCACAACAGTTTAACACGTACGTAGTTTATTCTTGTTTCCAACATTCTATTCAAAATCAAAAAATGATCTGTTCACTTCACCACAACCATAATATTGCATTAAAAAAATAACTTTACAAAAATCATTACCTAAATACAAGTCCTTATTTTTGTAATATATTGTTGACCCTATTTCGAATCACGCACACACCGGTAATATAATTTTCAAACCGAATTTAACTTGTTTTCGCGAAGCTATCACTAACAAGCGGTTAACACTGTAAGTTAAAGGTTTCACTTTCCGACGCGGTGGACGCTCATCACACTTCTTGAATTCGAGAATAACTAAAAGATATAATCAGTGCGCGATGTCTTCCTACTCCCAAGACAACGACTGCTGGCCATGTCGATAGTAATAATCGAGAACGTAAGCCAACGGAACGGTAAAGTATAATTTGGATGAATAGGTGGGAATGACCTACCTGTTCGCGCACGTCTTCTGCAGAAGAAAAAAAGCAAAAGAAACAGCACCAGCAGCCTCAAGCCCAGCGTGTTCTTGCTGCTTTTCGCCGATGACGGTGCTGATAGGTGCAAGTGCTTGCGGTGCGGTATCCATAATCCATATACGAGCGCGGTCCGTACACTTTGTCCGTATTAATAAATTCCTAAGAGGTTTCCAATTCCGCTTTAATGAAGAACAGAAAACGGCACCGCATATGCACTATGGATATGCCATTGGCGAGACTTTAATTCAATTTATTTATTATTACATTTTGTATGAGTGTTATTAGTTATTGTATAGAGCTGTAGTCTCTTTATTTGTTGTGTCTTTTGTTTCTAACTTTAGCTTACCTGGACGTGTTATACAATCGTAGAGTAGGTAATGAGGAAAACATTTTTTGTGATATAGGCGAACGCGCACATGCGCACTCAAGATTAGAAGAACACGAATGTAATTGCTCAAGAACTTGTCATTACTGAGTTTGCGAAATGATCGGCCTATTTCAATGGAATAAGTTCAAAGGAGAACAAGAACAATGAACGTTTTTTGTTCATGCGTTGGCGGATGAACAATTACGGAACGCGATGCTTCTGAAAATGATAAGCTTTTGTTGGAATTTTGCTTAAATGTTATGTATGAATAAATATTTTCATATAGAAGACAGGACAGCTCGATATTTGATTACTGCACCATGTGAGACCGATACTTCACCATTACCAAATTGAGTGTCCAGGATAAATTATTCGAAATCAAAATAGCGAAAATTTCCTATTTATTATCAAGGTTAAAAATTATTATAATATTTTCGTCAATTTTATTCCATGCAGCATCTTTTATCTGTTTGCGAGGAATCAGTTTTTTTATTTTCTATAGTCTTTTGAAACTTGAAAACCTCTCCCGCTTTTAAGCAATATTAGCGTTTTCCATTGCAAATTTCAAATGCTTGCCGCTGAAACTAAAACGGTTAATGATAAACGTCAAGCTTTGAAAATGACTGTATGCTTTAACACAGAATATTGTCAATCAATCTGTTTCACTCACAACACTTTACCTTCGAATAGTTATCTAACTCTTATTTTATGATTGAAAAACTCAAAGCTTATATCTAGCAGATAAAGAGTGAAAGAAATTTAGTCGTTAGTTACCAATCAGGCGATTTATCTGAGCTTGGGAGTTCGCACACCTGTTCTACATAAATCTAACGTTTATTGACGACAAGCCGCATTTTCAAAGTAGAATGATCCGATGATGGACCAAAAAATACCCGTACCAATGAGTGGAATGTTGTTGATATTTTTGTTTCCCAACATTTATTTGACGTAAACGATTGCTGTCAAGCCGTACATCTCTGAACTACCAAATGAAAAATCTTTATTATTCTGAAAATATTACTCAACGATGGACACATGTTTTTCTATTATAAAGAGCTCTATTATTTTAAGCCCCCAAACTTGTCGACCAAATGACGTAAAATTTTAATATTGTGCGGATGTTTAGTCACATAAAAGGTGTTGTAAAGAGTTCAAATACACAAGGCTTTTGATGTTTTAAAATACACCTGAAGTCAACAGTATTTCTTAAATTGATTTAAGGCCAAGCTGTTTCAAAAAACCACGATTTATCAACTGAAAGGACATACCTTAATAAAACTTTTATCAAAAGTCCGAGATTAGATATAATCGTCGTCGAAAAATACCATCCTTTTGTTAAGAAAAAATAATAAGAACTTACATCGAACTTCCTGTACTTTCCACCCTGAGGTCAACACACACAACGAGTATGAATCCGAGAAGCAGACACAATTTATGTAAATTTAAGAAAACAAACATTGCATAGGTACCGTTGGGCCCCTGTTGTTGAGCCAACGCATTTAAAAATTTATTATTCACCACCATTTGTTACCTAGCCTTAAGTCAAATAGTATAATACAAAATGGTTTATAAAAGCAAATGAAAATGTTCCTGTACTTTGCAGTTGATTATTTTTTTTTTTCGGCAATTCCTTAAAAAGCTATGCTCCACCCATATACATTTCTTATTTCTATTTGACATACTGACGTTTACGGGAGCTACTCAATTGAGCTGTCATCGGCGTTTGATTGAGGACGCTCAAGTATATATTTAAGCTGTCTGATTCTTCTTTCAGTGGATAGTGTTTAATTAGCTATAAGTAACTGCACTAAATTTGTTGTTACAGTGGTCAGTGTTTTGGACTATGGAACATACTGACAAACGTGCGACAATAGACATAGCTATTTTGAAAAAGTTTTTTCAATATACCTACTGGCACTCATTTCATGTGTTCACTGTTGATCTTCTTAGCAGATTTATTTACGTTAAGGTTACTTTTGTTTATTGCCTTACATATACCTATGCGCCTAACATCTAAACAGTGATATCGACCTTAATACCACGGGAATAAAAAACGCTATAATACCATTGTAAAGCTAGACGGAAGTTACGTAGAAGTCTGTAGAATATAGAAAAGAAATACAAATATCAATAGAACAACCAATATCTATAGCACGACAGATGCCATACTTGACATTCGATCGCTCCATCTAGAACAAACTCACATCCAAGTGAGAAGCAAGAAATTCCAACGCAGTCCAATGTATATGGTGCGCTGCTGGCAAACATGGCCAACACGCCGCCGCCACCGAATAAGAATGGTCAACAAATCAACAACAATCGGCCATTCAGAATGTGTATATTTGTATAACCTACTTACCAGTGAGTAAAGTATGCTAGTAGCATACTTTCTTCGATGAATACAAAACACTTTCCTATCTTCGCGTGATACGTTACGGAGGCAACACGCACAGGTCGATGGCTGTGTGCATGGCATGAGTGACTTAATTCATAAATTGTGTGGTTTGTTCTTCTCCAATTAATTCGTTGCCTCGGGAATAATTTTCTTTGTTCTTGTTTCATTGTCGCCCATGCAGCTAAATACGAGTTAGCTACATAAGTGCTTTGAACCAGAGGGAAGCTTTTTATAATAATAGTGGTGAGTTGACGCAACAGGTGTAATAGGACCATGCACTTAGCTCGGTGATGCCAATTGAGGTATAATTATACCTTTTAAGTTTAATTCCGATGTTTGAGATATTGAGGAATAATTTAAAAAAAAAAGTTTACATTTTTTGTAAATTGTTTTTTTACAATCCTTGTAGGTAGGTACATACAAATAAATTTTGAAAATGGTAAATTTCGTACTTCCATTGATCTAAGTCGTGCTTATTTTCCAATTTCCTACTTACTTACTCACCAAACCCCAACCTTCGAATACAGAGATCAAAATGGGTTCCGCAAATATTATGTTAACAAATTTTAATCACCTTTTAGATTCTTTGAACTTCCTTTGCAAAATATGCTATTTTTATCTTGTACGGAACAAGAGTGAAATCAAAATTAGAAACAAAAATGATGAAAAATGCATAATTTTTTTCGGACTATCGTAGTATACGTAGCTCGAGCCAAACTAGATTTTATGTTCTCCAAATTTTCTCATCAAACATCAGCTACAGCCCTACCTATATGTTGACATAGAGAGTGCTGTGGATAAATATCACAAAAAGCAGCAGTTTTTTGAAAATAACTTACTTCAAAAATTCAACTCTCTTTAACCATTTCCGATTCTATGTAGGTACCTACTCTTCGTCGAGTCCATTATAATTGTATCCTCTACTCAATACAAAATCGCAACAAAACAACAGAACACAACGATCTGTCAAGCTTTTGCTTGAGAAAATGCCCCGACCCATTAAACAGGCGCGCCTAATTTTGACAGATACATGAAGTACATTCTGAAAAAAAAAAAAGTTTGATTATTTAGCTCGAGCAGCGTACCACTGAGATAGATGGGTTAGCTTAAATTTAGCTCAGCTACATTTTGGAGAGAATTTTGTATAGGAGCGAACATTTAGCTAGAGCAGTGTACCAAGCCTTAAGCCTAGTATGCTGCTCGCGCTTAAATTAAGCTCCCATACAAAAATGTCTCCAAAGCTAAAATTAAGCAAAGCAGTTTAGCCAAGCAGTACGCAGTTCAAGCTAAATTTCTGAGCCGCTGTACGAACACTCTCTACAGAATTTAAAGTTAGTATTATGCGAACTAATGGTTGCTAGATATCGTGCAAAATGTCAACTCAATGAATATATGCAGGCCAGATTTTCTTGACTAGATTTGTCGGCTTCCCCTTTCCTCCAGTGCTGTCAGACATAGGTACTAAACTAGGAATCCGAACATGTGTTCGAATGCTTTATTGGGACTAATAATAATAATTTTTGGCGCAACAGGTCCGTAGGGACCCTAGGCCTAGCTTCTCGCAACCATTCGTTTTGTGTGAGTTTTCATTTTTGGAACGAATGGAAGGGATCTACAATTTTATGCCGATTCCAAACGGCTAATTGAGAAGCTCTTTCATGACAGTTATACTCTCGGATGTTTGTCAGACGTTCGCGAGAGGTGGCGCAGTGAAAAAACCCTGAGTTGGAAATTGGGTTTTTGCGGGATTCGAACTGAACCCTCGCTTAGTAGTCCAATACACTAACCACTAACCCCCTGCTTTATTGGGACTGCCAGTACAAAAAATTGTATTGCAATGGATTTATTGCCTCATAAATTGCACAATTTTCGTTTATTGCTGTTGAATGAGTTTCTTCTGTTGTTTTCCATTTTGCGTATAATTTCAGCCAACAGAGTTTTCTTAACAGTTTTACAAATTTTTAAATGATACTTTGAATAGATTCATAACTCAGGGGGAAGTACTTCAGACTCCAAATCATCTAAATTCTAAACCATGGAAAGGTTGCAGGATCGGATGGAACTGCTTCGAATTTTACAAATATAGGGGAGGGGAGCTATTGAACAAACTCACTTTATTGTTCAACTTATAAGAGGAAATGCACTCATAGTTATTTTGCTCTTCCACATACTAATAATGAATTCCATAAAACCTACTTTATTACTAATAATTTAATAATTTTTTTTGGCGCAACAGGTCCGTAGGGACCCTAGGCCTAGCTTCTCACAACCAATGGAAGGGATCTACATTTTTATGCCGATTTCAAACGGCTAACTACGAAGCTCTTTCAAGACAGTTATACTCTCGGATGTTTGTCAGACGTTCGCGAGAGGTGGCGCAATGAAAAAACCCTGAGTTGGAATTTTGGGTTTTTGCGGGATTTGAACCCGGAACCCTCGCTTAGTAGTCCAACACACTAACCACTAACCCCCTGCTTCTTATATTTTTTTTCCATTTTATTCCACTATAAAACAAGAGCGTTAGCGCTTATATTGGAAACAGCGCCAAGTTGACTACAAGCAGTCCATTATAATGTCCAGAGACAAACTGAAACCAGCGGCCATAATTCGCAATCTTCTTGCCACTGGCCCAATAATTTTGTTTCAAATTCTCCATTTGGTTTTCCTATGGTGTTATGTCAATTAAGAATCCGTGTGGCATGCAAAACATACAAAAACTGTAAAATAAATGCTGTCAAACGTGGTTCTATGTGATAGAATTCGGGAATACCGCATTTTGACATTACTGAATGCTATTGGTTAGTTAGTACATATTTTTAAAAGGCGAATAATATAATTTGTTCGATTAATAAAACTATTTAAATGAGATATTTTAATACTAGAAACATATTAGGACAAACATGGTTGTATATTTTCCGCTTTTGAATATTAGTGACTTCGATTTCCTGAGTAAATCTTTCTTTAATAACTGAAGAAAAATTGCTCAAAATGTTTTTATTTTCCCTCAACCAATCTACATTGTTAATTTTCCATAAATATTTTAAGCAAAAGTACAATTATTCCTAAAAAAAATCAACACGTAAGGAATAATTTCAAATTTAATGGATAATATTCTACGAACGCTGACTGCAACTGTGCCGATAGCGGAAGTTGCTCATATTTTTTGAGAGTTTCCGGTGAGCCGGAATTTTTTAAGTTTCGAGACATTTGTCAATATCTACTAGCGCACCAAATCGTGATTCTTGACCACTAGAAAAAAAATATACCTAGCTATTGTAGGCAAGCAACGGTAAATCTGTCGAAGTTGGTGGTGTCTGTAGTATTGTATTATTGGCCTATGCTGTTGTGTGCGTGGTGATGAGAAGATATTGGGCCTTACTAATAATCATTTTTAACCTTCACACTAAATATTTCCTAGGTCACAATATGCAATTTTGTATGGAAATGTTCGCCATTGTGAGTTAGAAAAATTTAGTCTGGACTCTAAAAATGATTATTAGTACCGCGGATTATCTACTGTAATCGAATTATATCTTATACATGATGGACCTCATACGTCAAAAAAAAAGTACAACCACTGTAGTTAGATTCGTCGAATTGAAAGCGCAATTATTATTTTAGAATAGGTATCGTATTTCTCAGAAATAGGTACCAAATATTTTTTTTGTATTTTGTTTCTGAAGACTGTTATCTACTTTGATGTTCAACAAAAATGAAATTCGTTGTTTAAAAAAACATGTTTTTATGTAGGGATTATTTCCTGCAGAAATATTTTTAGACACGGAATTCCATACGCTAGAGATAGTTTTATTTTATTATACAATTAGGCAGTAAAATGCATTTCGACGAATGTTTAGTACAGAAGAAAAAATAGTATTTAAAAAAAAACAGATGTAAAAATATTTTGTTTTGTTTAAGCATTTTTTTTTGCAGCCATTTTCCTTTTTGAAATTCTAGCAGTACTCCTCCGATTTAGATGAACTCCTTAACTACCCCGAAATCGTTGCTAATCAATAGACCTATTGAAGATATGCCTTCTGTGTTCTGTGTTGACACCTAGCCTGCGCACTATCTGCTCTAGAACGAGATCGAAAAAGTCTCATGAAAGCGCATCTCTTCCGGTGCATGTTTGAAATAGTTCGGAGTAGCTATATTTCCAAACCACACTGCAGAGCGTCATGTTAATAATTTACATATTTACAGTTCAAAAACGACATTATAAACTTTTATTAAACAACACAGCTACGAAGGAAATTCAAATTTTATGTTATGATGTTATTTTGTTATTAGTAACTTGTTCATCAACGGTAACCTTAACCTATCGATGACGCATTTGTTTTGTCTGCGTAGAGCAAGAAACTGTTTGCTTTGCTTTAATAAATATATACTTCTACGAATAAAATAAATAAGGATACCTAAAGATAACTTAAAGTGAAACTGTAACTTAATTTGTAGTAACGCCAAAAATCGCTTTCCGGCTGAGCACATCACTGTTCATCCTCATCTCAGTGTCATCACATCTTTGTCTGCAAAACAATATACTGTGTTAGCTATTCAATCAAAAATATAAATCATACTCAAATACAAACAAATACTATTCACCTTTTGTGGTTTAACAAATAATACGTGCGTTATTGGGTTATTCCCCATCTGTTGTTGAATTGATACGGATCTTCGTAGACAAATCCGTAACTGTTTTCATTGTTATTTGGATACGTTTGTTGTTGTTGTGTTGTTGCGTCACTCCAGCCGTTGCTATTGAGGTTTGTATAGTACTGCACTTTTTTTGGTGCTTCTTCTCTGTAATACCGATCTTGCTTTACCGGCACACTCTTATAAAATGGCCTCTGACTATTGACATCGCGGCTGTAAGCGTTTATGTAATCCTCATATAAATTCACCTTCTTAACGCCGACATCGGGATTGGAATACTCTCGAACTGGTTGTCGAGATTTGAAAATAACGTCGTCGTTGCCAAAGTTCCTGAACTGATTTGCACTTTCATATGCGTTGTCTTGTGGGCTGTTGTACAGTTCATTGCTGCGGATATTGTCGACAGCAAAGAATGGTCCTTTCGCTCGCTTGTATTCGGCGTGGACATTTTCGATATTATCCGAGACGAAAAACGGTCCCAGTCCGGATCGTCGAGTAAGCGTGTCGCCACTTGGCACATCGATTAGATGGATTGGCCGAGCTTTTGCCGGTCGGTAGCCACTCTTGTAGGGGACAAGTTCGTTCTTGATCACTCTGGCGTTTCGCCATACCTTAACCTTGTCCTCTTCATCATCGGGAACGCGCACTCCTTCGATGACGGGAATGTTTTCTGGTAGAACGGTGACGTAACTTGACCCAATAGGCTTTGCCTTTGACTTGGGTTTCTTTTCAGATTCGTCCTTCTCCCCAAACACTGCTAATGTCGACTTTGCAATCGAATCTGGGATGCTGCCCATAATATTGTAAAAGAAGCTCTGCGGCGTAGCCTTGTAGTTCTCGTCAGTTGGTTTTCTTTCCACAGACCTTAAGGCCTCGTTGAGCATTAACGGAAGATTAAACAGTTTTAAGCTGTCGTTATTATTCGTGGCACGTTTGTAGTACCTACTGTCCGAATCAGCCGTAGGCTGCTGCACATTTCGCGGTCTCTTCTTCACAATCAGCTGTGTCATTTCACCATTATTGCCCCTCACATTGACCACCTCAGTGTCGTCGAAATTCAAATTCCTGCCCACACGTAACTCGGTTCGAATGAGTTTCGGTTTAAGAGTTGTTGGCGGTTGCGACCTGGCCGATCGATAGTTGTTCTCTGGAAACTGAAAGGCCATCGTTAAGGACATCGATGCCACGAAGATGACGAAACCACGGTAACTCATTGTTAGTCCTTTGCTCGATTCACTGAAACACAACAAGTGCCGATGCAACCACTTTACCGGACAACGACTAATCACTCTGTGAACTCACCGTATATTGAAGTTGCTTTTAGAAGCGTTTACAAAACAGACACCGCTATGGCTTATACTATATTTGCATTGTGCATCTGGTTTGGTTGTTAAGCTTGCAATTTTTCCAAGCCACCCAAGTCCTATTAATTTCTCACTTGTATTGTCTTAACGAAGTATCCCAACGAACTGTGCAACTGACTGATCGGCGCAATGTATCTTTGGTGGAGAGATAATACACTTTCACTTTCTCTTTATTGCAACAAGAAAGTAAAATACAAGATCCCCACCTTCTGCAGCGAAAAGTGTGTGCGTAAGATTACGTAAACTTTTTTTTTAAGGTTTAAATGCTGGAACGACTGAGCTGCGCCGTGTTGCCTGATGTAGTAAACAAATACAACGAATGTATACCTAACTCGTATGGAAAGAGGAGGTGGTTGGGATTCGCTTAATTCATCCGTTCGCATTAGATGTGGTATCAGTTTTGTATACCACACCGGACACCGCGCATAGGGTATGTTAATTTGATTACCATACCCTGTAACTTGAGAAATTAATTAAATGGATATGTGTGGTGACTGGTATAAACTACCAAAATATTTCACACGTGTATATGATTGCAGCATCGTTCAGCTGCCTTAAGCCATCCATCAATTTGTAATTAATGTTATAGCGGTTGAAAATGTACAACATAAGGAACTTACGCTACGTAGGCCGTAGCACAGCTACGTGGGGTACTGACCTTCGTAAAAGTTAAACCATCAGTTAGATTTTTGATGGCGCGATACATTATATCGATAATGATCTATTGGTAAGTTGAATGTAGGATCGTACATTTATGTCATAACACAAGTTTGAATTATGAAATAATGAAGGATGGATAGCCCACTTTAGGTAGAAACATACAATTTGGCTACTGATGAATTTCTAATCACTGAGAGAGTGCTTCAACATGAAATGAATACATCCGTGAAGATATCTACATAAACTTCACTTCGATGGTACTTTTGAAATGAATAGTGCCAGTGGCTTATTCTTCTGGTTGAGCAATCCAGGCACCAATATTGACTCTCACACACTTGAATAGTCCGAATTCCGAATAGTTGATTCTATACTGAAACTGAAACTGTGATGACGGTAATATCATCTTTTTGACGAAGAAGTCTTCGCATGTTGTCAAAATAAGCAAAACATGTTTTTGCGGAAATATTTTGGCAGCGACTTACGTAAATTCCCAACAACTTATTCTCTTTGTAGAGAACTGTGTGCATAATTGGCGATTGAGATAGGAATTTTGTATCAGGGTTTGTATACTTACTTAAAAAAAAAACAGTTCATCGAGTATGCTAAAATACGTGATTACGTTTTAACTTTCAGATTCTATGAACTTTGTATAGGTATACGAACCTATTCTATACTACCATATGGGCTCTGCCAATCATTTACATCTACTACAGACAACTGTAGTTGAAATGCCAGACAACAGCGTCTTGAACGAGGTGCAAAAGCGACGAGTTTGAGTGCTATATGCAATATTTTTTTAAGAGCTTTTAAAAAAATATGTTATTATGGTCGTCAATTTTAAAGAATTGTTTCGTCCAGACGACTACTGCTAATGTGATGTGCCCCTGCAAAACGTTGGGCCTTACCAATAATCATTTTTAACCTTCACACTAAATATTTCCTAGGTCACAATATGCAATTTTGTATGGAAAATTTCGCCATTGTGAGCTCGAAAAACTTAGCCTGGACACTAAAAATGATTATTGGTATCGCGGGTTGTATATACAACAACACATGATGTCGTGGCTCATTGATTATTATAGCTTGTGTTATAGCTTGTGTTGTTGTAGCGAAGATGCGACATCTTAGACACCACTATCCACAACATCGCCGAAATATTTAAAATGTCCTGGAAGCCTGGAGCCTGGAAGCTTGCAGCCTACTATCTGGGACGTTCACTACCTAACTTATTTTCAGCTCATTCACTTGTAACTTTGAAAAACATTCAGTCACAGGCTAGGAACTACTAAATACCAGAACTTTTGTTTTACTTGGAGTAGGGGTAAATATTTTTCAAGACCGCATCCTCTACGTTATGACTGCATCCTATTAAAAGAGCAAAATTTAGAAGTGGGGTTTCTATGTTGAATTAAAAAAAAAGGCACTTCCAGGTCAATTCTCAACACGACAGCATTGTCCGGAATATTTTTAAAGAACTGCCCTGATCTCACCAACATAAACTAGCAAAATGTCAGATTGAAATATTTGTTGTATTGAAGTATGTGAATTTGGCCTATTAAAACATTAATATTTACTGTAGAAAACCAAGTAGCAGAAAACCAAATCTCACATAATGGTGTCTACGGTGTCTACCACTATTACCTAAGTGCTCCAACGAATTTCATTGAAAATAGCAATTCTAAATTTTAGGACAATTCTCTCGGATCTTCTATGAAAAACACCATAAAACAACTAAAATGGTACCTTTAAGGACGTATAAATGTCAAAACTGGATAGGTCAGTAACGCCCCTTTTCCTACTGTCTGTTTTTCGATTCGAATCACTTTTTGCAGATCTCGATATTTTTTTAAATTTGCACATAATACCTACTTTGCACAGCTGTTTTACGTGATTTTAATAAGATTTTTTTTAAGCCCAATGCGCAAAGTTTCGTGAAAACTAAAATAACGAAATACATTAATAGTCATGGATATCATTCTGGAGGAATTATTATCTTCATCGTCTTCCTTGTGAACTGAAGACTACGAATCGCCAAAAATACTCCATTTGTATCAACAATAGGAGAAACATTTTTCACGTCAATATCTATTAGAGATTTTTCCAAAATCGAATGCAATTTGAACATCTGATATTAGCCCTGTTTTTTTGAGCTTCGTTCTCAGCAAAGCAAAGCAAAGTAGGATTTTCAGCACGTAATTACAACAACTACGCTCTACTTGACACTTCGACGACTCACACTAGGTATTCATTCCCAGTAAGATTCACTTGGGAGTAAATGTATACTTCTGAACACCAGGGGGAGAACATTTTTGTTGCCCTCCTTTGTATAATAAGAATCTGTTCACAAAGTTTCTCTATTTACAGTACATACTATTCGTTGGTTGTGATTGGTGGAAATTCATAAAGAAATGCATAAGTGAACTAATTTTCAAAATAACAAATAAATATAAGGGCTTTTATTAAAATATGCAATAAACTATTTTTTATGTAAGCTGCAAATATTGTTTTAGACAAATATACTTTATTAAACTTGTAATCGTAAGATATTAGTGTATTAATCTTTGAGATATATATTTTTATATTTTTTAAACCCCAAAATATGAGGAAGGATCAATATCCACTGGAAAATTTTATGCAAAAAAATTGTATTTCTTTGACTGAAAAAAGTTACTTCCTGTGATGTGCCCAATCATGTTGTATCATGCTACCTACTGAACAGGCCCACACTGCCACCTTTTTTGATAAAACCTACTGTTCAGAAAGCTGCTGGGAATCGTTTAAGTGCACATTTTCCTACTTTACTTTGCTTTGCTGAGATTGAAGCTCAAAAAAACAAGCCTATTGCTGCCAAATAACTCACTAATATATTTACAAAAGCTGGTCAATTTTTTGCATGTTCCATGTGCCCCGTAAAATCTGAGAGCTGAAAAAGATTTCTGGTGGTCCCAATGGAAAACGGCACTAGCACTGTCACGAAATTCTTGACTAAATTCGTCGGCTATACAACTCCGTAAAAATATGTCAGCTGGAAAAGCTCTTCATGTGATCGATCAGCTGTCACTGTCAGCGGCTTCTACTTCCAACTCATTGAAGTGGCAATTGAGCCAGTAGTACCTATATGGAACTTGTTGTTTTTTCAAACTCAAAACATTTTATTCAGCCTCAGCGAATACATTTTTCTGGAAATTTCGCTTAAATTCGCTAAGAATAGGTCGGTTCCTTATTTTCTGGTTCAATAGCTATTGGCAATATGTCACATTTCTCTAATTGACAGAGAATTCGCTGGAAAAATAACCAAACTTGTTGAAACACAAAATTGAAATAACATTAATTTTTTTTTCTAACCGGGAATATTCAAATATCAGTAGAACAAAATAAAAATGTATATTTAAGAAAAGAGTTCAATTGCGTTTATTTCAGAAATTAAAAAAAGTTATCTTCTTTTGCTTCTTAAATCTATTCTAATGCTGTATAATCATAAATGAAATCAAGTCAGCTACAAATTAGCATTTGAAGGATTTAGCAACCATCTGCCAGCTCTATAACCAACTAGCCCAAAGAATTTTCTTGGGCTAATATTTGCAGGATTTCTATGGAGGGGAAACGGTAGAATCGGAGAACTTTAGGAACTTAGAATGGTATCCCCTACAGTACCCACAAGCATAGGTAACGAACTCTGTCGATGATCGAAAACAAATCAAAACATTATACAATATATAGATATCCAATGCACACTCACGATAATAATTCGATGAACAATTTATTACGCATTGTTAAAATTGTTGGTAATTCCGCATTCAACAAACACTTACCTACGTTACCTACTGGATTTAAAAGAAATACCCTATTCACACATGGAAGCACTACGATGTGAGTCACTTAGGCAAAACAGTTTTCCCACTGTCTTTAGCATTGATTTCTCTTCAATTCGCAAGCGTCGGATGAGAGTTACGATCTACGAATATCCCAACCACTGATGGGAAGTCGTACCGATATTCACATGAGTAAACAACCTTGATATTCATTTGGGAAAGTCAGGCAACAAGAAATTAGCAAAAAGTCGGCTTGTATTACCACAGACCATGAAAAGATGAATTAAATAAACCACCACGCTCTCGTTTTTTTGTCTTCTTTTGCTCCTAATTAACTGATCTTGGAATATACCAAAACTTAAAAAAAAAAAAAAAAAAAAAAGTAGGGAAATCTTAGACTAGACCGTGGTGCGCACCACGCTTGACATACTCAAATATCTACTTTTGATTGTACGAATAGGAGCAACAAATAATAATTGTGCAAATCGAGGGTTGCTGTCTCTCTTCATGCACTTCAACCAATTTGACAACATCAAGAGAAACCATATAGGCAAGGTTTAATTACGAAAAAGGCAGCAACTAATCCGTTTAATCAAGTATGCATATTCACTCAATGGTCTTTTCAAAATTAAATATATAGAGGTGTTGTAGGTATAGGTGTGTGTATAGGTTGCTTTAGATTTGATATACCAAATTGGTTAAGAAAACTTCGAAAGAGACCGCAAACAAAATATTATACCTAACGCGTTTTCATTGATCGTGTTGGATTGCACTTCATATTATTTATAATGATTCACACTTGAACAGGATGGCAGCCGCCGCGGTAGACATGACTGTATGTTTATGTAGGTAGATGTAGAGGTACCTACCTACATTTTGAGAAAATGCTTCATTTCATCATTTCTCCAATCTTTGTGAGAAGGTAGATGCACTCGTGTCTGCGGTTGCAATTAATTAACACAAGGCTATGAAAACATACCTATACAAGAGAAATGGTAAATTTTTAAACGTGGGGTTGAAAAGTACCCTTAAAATGAAATTGTAGGTACACACGCAAGATCGCAGTTTATAGATATACCTCTTCATAATATGCTATAGAGATGTATGCTATTGCTTTTTCGGTATTTAAACAATTTTCGTAGTTCATCTAAATTGCAGATCAAACGTTTTACGTATAACCGACTGACAAACATCATAGGAGAATGAGGGATACTAAAATAATCTTTCAATGGTAGACAAAACAGATCTGGCCAAAGCTGGATCTAAAACGTTCTAGATACTTGATCTCCTTTGATAAGAAGCATATCAGTGCTATAAAAGTTGTCATCACAGGACACTGTCCCATAGGCAGGCATGCAACAAGGATTAGCGTGTTTTCAAACGATTTTTGCTGTTTGTACGTGGAGCTCCATTTGGGAGCGTTCTACTATGATGATCTGAACGATCTAAAAAACATAGACATTCGTAATCTCCTTCGCTTCATCAGAAGCTCCAATGGGTTCAAAGAGTAGGAAGAATTGAATTTTAACCTAACCTAACCTACTTAAGTGACACTAAAACCGAGATGGATTGTAGCCCTAGTTTGCACATTCTTTGGCTACCTACTTGCCCACCCGCAATAACTTACCTACTTAGGCATAGGTAGCCCTACTATCTGGGGTCGACCTGGGCCTGTCTAGTTGCGCACTTCACGTTGGTTGAGGTCTCTTTCACTTATGCGCACCAGCTAAGGTTAGGTCTTCCTGTATAGCCTTGTCCCCCTGGCTAGGTGTTGAAGACTATATGTACGGTCGAGCTTAGTAGACTAATGCGCATTTCTTGATTTGGTCCAGGGGCTCCCAAAGTATGCGCCGCTACGCCGTGGGTGCGCCGAAGAATGTAAACAGGGGCGCCGCGCCGTGAGCTTTTCACAAAAATCCAAAATTAGTTGAGCTTAACGCTGCCTGTAAACTGAATTTTTAGTCATCATACCTCTCTTTGCACTTGCTTAATTCATTTAGCCCGTTTTAACATTTAACTACAATCGCAGCTACTTTTTTGTGAGTCGACTGCTAGTTATTTTTGAAGTGGCAACCTTTTTTTTGACACATCATTCCAGCGAGAACGAGGTAAATAAAAAAAATTACCAACTTGGCATGCGTAATGCGTGCATCTATCTATCATTTCAATCGACTGTTTCTTTTTCAAATAGGTAGGGAAGGGCGTCGTGAAAAAACGTTAAACTTGTGGGTGCACCGCGGGCTGAACCAGATTGGGAACCACTGACTTGGTCCATTGCTCGTATATATCGTTATTGAATCTCCTAGCCCGTCAATAAAAGCGTAAAGAAAAATTTGATCATACGACCTTTAGATAGACTCCAAAATTCGACATCAATGAAATAGGACTGGGATGATCAAGGTCTTGCACAGAATCTTCTCAGTTGTTGAGGATAAGGGTCTACTATTCAGTGATCTTCTCCGGACTGAAGAAAAGGCTATCCATACTCTCAAAAAGGAGGATTTTCCAGACTTCACCAGAAATTGGAAAAATTGGTGTATCCTGAAGAGCCAAGTATAGCATTATAATGCTTTTTGCCAAATTATAGTAACATTAAAGTGCATTTTGCCAAATAAAGACTTGTACAGAAATCGGATTGGTGTTGAAACGAACCTCCTAGTCTGTGCGAGTAGAGTACATGGGGGAGGTTTTGACAATTAAATTCTTAACAAAACAAGATATTTATTACTGCTTGCATGCATTTAATGTAAAAGGCTATTTGTTATAATATTTAAAAAATTTAGGAAGTTATAAGTACAGAATTCCAATTTAGGACTCAAGAAAGAATTATAGAAAACCACCCTTCGAGTGGGAGCCTTCTTCATGTTACTTAATAAAGCCTTTTCCATATTTGTCTCATCGATCGTCTTCTCGAGTTAATTCCTTTTATAAAAGTTTGGCATTTTCATCTTTACCAAATAAATTTGTTAGATTAGCAGAAGTTTGAAGTGCAAACTGAGGGTTCAAAACTTTGTTGCAACCTCCCGTTTGTTAATGGCGAATCCTCCCTCACGAACTTTTTTTTTATTTAATCCGAATAAAGTCATTAAAATTATTAATTTTTTCTTTGTAAAGTATAAATGCAGTTAAACATACCTTAAACCGCATTTACACCACCACGCACGCGCAATTTTGCAAAAAACCCGAAGAGAGAGATCCGGTTATACGCAGTCAATACTATAAAAGGCGTAAGAATGAGATCACAAATCAGACGCCTACGGTGTCATCGATGCTCTACCCATAATTATAGATACGTAAAATAGAAATAGGAAATAGACACACAGGCTCACCAACATTTCTGCAATTGCTTAAAAACATTAATATTTGTGATTTGGAACATGTGAAATGAGATTGGTTATTAGTTTCAGTAAAATAAACCAACAATTCATCAATCAGTTACACGAAAAAATAAATAATTGTCCGTTCATCATTTCCGGAAGCCATATTGTTTTATAAAGAACATTCAATTTTTAAAAACCGCTAATAAGCTGAAAACAATAATTTTTCTTTGCGAAACTGGTTTTTGTGTGTATTTACTTCTATCGGTCGGACTGGTTCGGGTTACGGTTTTTGCGTAGAACGAGAGCGAAAAGACTCACTCGTGTGACGAAGCCTCCTCCTTCTACCCTACTATATGTAAAAGTTGATTTTCGGTGCATTTCTATCTTCTTTTTTTATCTCTTACTCAAAAACACCATGTGTCGCTCAGGCGTTTTAAAGTTTCCACCATGAAGGGAGCTTTATCTCAATTTATTCAATGCCCATTGCAGTTTCTCTCATTCTCTGTATATTTCCACCAATAAAAGAACTTACTCTCTGAAAGCTATCACTGAGAAAATTATTTATATAGGTACAACTACATATTTAGAATTCGGGAGGCAAATTTCGAATGCTTTAATATAAAATTTAACCAGTGAATGAAAAACGCTTACAAAAGTGTTAAAGGGTACACAATACACATATGACACAAATGACGTTTAAATCTGGGAGCAAATCTGAAGAAGCCCAATCGAATACCACATGAGTAATAGCTAATCTTTCGTATTCAATCTTTCGAACGCATCTAATTGGACAAAGAGTACCAGACCGAGAGAGCTGTAAAGAATCTATGACATTAAGGGGTTAAGCTTACGGTTTTTTCAAGCAAATCGATTTAAAGGAAATCAATAAAAGAAACGCTTTCCCTTAAATAAAAGTGTGAAATATACATATAACCAAGAATTTGGACAAAGGGTACTACAATGTCCGAAGGGCAATACAAATTCTGGTCAATTGTAAATAAAAAAATCCTAAGCTCTCTACCTTACCAACAGTCCTACCGCTTATTCAAACAATCAGTCCAGATTTATGAACTGGGCCCAGACTGTATCTCCCGACTAGTTTTGACCACCAATCCTCCATGAGCTCTATAAAACAATAAATATGTATATAGCTTTTGCTTCAAAATGCTTTTATTATTAAAACAACTATAAATAAAATAATACTTAACTTGTATAAATAAAAAAAAAGCAAACAAAAAAACGATTTGTCATGTTATTTAATATATAGAATTATATATTGTAGTTTAACCACTAACAAAAAATAGATTGCCTTGTAATCTTACATGTATATTTTGCGTATATATTATCGATTTTTATACAGCAGTTATTTTAGTACAAAAATATATTCATTTTCTATTTCATGATGTAAAATCTATTTCCATAGTGTATACATATTGTTTGTTCTTTTATTGTTTGTTTTATAGCATAGTAATCATGCTCATCCCAACATCCCTAGGCACATACAAAATTTTAAATTATTATGTTTTATTCATTTTAAATGAGATATGTTTCTATATAATTCGATTTGTGTTCTGCAGTCTGCTATACAAATTCATTTTTTTTTTTTTTTTTTTTATATAATAACAATAGGAATGTGCAGTATTTCCAAAAATATACATTTAATTTGATTAAATTTATGTATTTCTATTTTCATTGAATAAACAGAAAAGAATTTGTTCATTTAGTAAAACTTCAAAGAAAAACACGCTCCTTGCGAGTTGGTTCTTGAAGTTAGATATTTTTTGGAATGCATTTTCTCGGCCAGGGAAATCCATTAAAGAGGCACTAATAATTTCACACATAATAACAGAACAAATATGGGATTACTAGAGCCCCTAGTTACTTTTCAATTTGTTGTTCGATCACTTTATCGAGTTGTTACAATTATATTAGTTTTGAAGAAAATCAAACACTAATGACAGTGTTTATTGAATTTGCATTTACATTTGTTGTGATTGTTGTTGGATTTGTATTACTGTATAATTTTTTTTGACAAAAACAATAATAAAATAAATATATTAACCTTCAAACTTATAGCTAAAATTAATAATGATCCCAACCCAATTTTTATTACATATAAAACAAGAAGAAAATCATTTTTGTCATACAGTAATGGATTCAAGCTATTACATTGCTTTCCGATTGTGATATTGAGATTGAACAATTGTCGCTACCAATAATTTCAGACGTTGTTTTACTTTGATTAATCGCTCCAGTACTACTTATAGACTTTGCACTTAGTTCCTCTTTTAATCTCTTTGCTGCATGCGAATTGGCATGTTTCCTTAAATGATCCTTTCGATAGAAGCCTTTTCCGCATTCGCCACAAATCTGTTGCAAAAGTTCATTAGAAAGACACTTACATGAATTGCAGCTGAACAAACCTCATTCTTTTCGCCACTGTGTATGACAAAATGCAAATTTAAATGTTCCTTTCGCTTGAATCCCTTGAGGCATACATTACAAATGTAAGGCCGATCGGGATTGTGGCCGGATTTATGCCTCTCCAAATGCTCTTTTCGTTTCAAGCCAGCGCCACAAATGTCACAGATATATCTAAGAATAAAACAAGTCAAAGTGGAAAAAATTACAACTCTATTGAAAAAGAGATTTAAAAACAACGACGGCAAGGATCTTATAGGTCGCGTAAGCTTAGATGAGTATAAACTCCCAACAACCACCAAGATGCAGTCGCATGCAATTTTTCCAGTCTTGACAAAGTTATTTTTGTAACAAAAGATAGAGGATACAATAAAAAAAAACTGCTATAAGGAGCAGCAGCGAATAGTCTAACCTAATCTTTTAGCATAAAGTATTGAATTATGCTTTCGATGTCAAGATAGGCACTTATAGTTGAATATTTAAAAACTTTCAGCTGACTCTTGAAACTACTTAAACCTCTGCAGAGCTTTCTGTCAACTTCCCTTAAAACCCATTGCATATCTCGACGGAGTTCTTACCTTTATTTATTTAAGTTTTTTAACATAATTGCATTTGCATTTAACATAATTAATTTTATACGAAGACAGAAATAAATATCTGACTATAATATGTACCCAAAAATTCTACGCTTATTCAATACCAACTACTCGAAACCATTCTAAAGCTTCAGGCTTTTGAATCCCGTGTACATTTCACACCTGTATTGAATTAACACTTTGAGTGCGACTATACAACACATCAAATATTCATGAGTGTCAAAGCCATTAGCATTCGTATTTGTATTATTGTGCAAGTGGACCTCGTTATCGTTTCTTGTGTGATTCATAGTTGCTTGTTTCTGCGTACGTGAGACTGTGAATTGATCGTGTTTTATGGAGTGATTCTACAAATGGCTACATTCATTCAGTTCTCTGCAGTGCAGAGTATAGGTAGACCAAGGCCATCTATATTATGTGGTACATAATTGAATTTGAAGAGTTCTCTACACATCTTCAGCACCATTGCTATTTTCTCTATGCCCATCTGATGTGGACTGTTAGATGAAGTAAGTCTCCACGAGCAGTTTTTCATATCTAGCAATCTGTCAAATTTGATTTTACGAAATAAAATGTAGGGTGGGCATTTCATACCATACTATTTCATTCGTTGAAATGTCGCTGAGCAGAGCACATCGTTGCGTTCTCGCATTGAAGGCCATGAAATCCTTTCTCTTTTGCCATCTACCATATCCTTGTCATGACTATAGGTTTGTTTGACGTGGGCCCTAGTGCGCACTAGTGAGCACTGGGTTAACCCTATTGTGTTCGATATAGCACTGAACTCGCCCTGGTACTGAAAACCTGTGTTTGACATGACTTCTAGGGCGCCCTAGTTGTGCCCTGAACTGACCCCAGTTATTTTGTCGGGGCAAGAACTCAGTGCTGAGCTGCGCTGACATTTCGCTTGCTGTTATCCGTTTATTTAAATATTGTTATAAAGAAAAATACAATAAATTTGATATTCAAGAGGGAATTGTTTGAAAACAACGATGTTTATGGACTAAAACTTTATATTGTAGGTAAATGCGATGGAAAAAAATTGGAGTCGATGCTGCATACATTTTTAAATGCATCGCCTATATTGCAAGAATTTTATCAACTTGTTTGCATTATGGCAAGCATGACAAGCACAAGATCAGAATTGAGTTCACTCATTCTTAGCAATAAACAGAAAAAAATGTTATCATCTTCATACTCCGTTCGCCGAAAGATAAGTATTTTTCAATTTAAAAAACTGACAGACTTCAGGGCAGCATGGGTCGGGTGCAACTCATACCCAGACGATTCATCCCCTGCCAAATTTGCCACCTAGCGCCATCTACATAGCAAATTTACAACTAACAACCAATAATCGCATCACTCACCTTTAGAATATGGTGTTACCATATCAATCGAGAATTATGTTGAGTGCTTGGTTAAAGTTTCTTTAAAAATTATGTTTGTGGAATTTGGAAAGATATAATATGGGTGAAGAAGGTAGGTAAAAAGTATATGTAACGCTAAATAGAAGGTAGAAGGGAAATAGTTCATGTGTGTCGTAACTGGAATGGAGTTATACGATTCCAAGATGGGAAATATTATTAATTAATTTCTATTCATTAGTGAATATAACCTGCCTACTCCGTTTCACAAAATGGTTCACAAGCCACCACCAAACACAACACAAATTGGTTTGGAATATGGTAACACTTATTTTTGACATTAAATGCCATACGGCCTTACCAATAATCAACTTTAGTCTGGCACTTTACGAAAAGACTCCACACTTTCCAAAATCCCTTTACCAATAAACAAATATAGTTGCCAGACTATCGCTAACTGTAGGGTTAAATGTTATGTGGTTTTCCATTGGGACCAAAAATCAATCTTTTTTTTGATCTAAATCACTTTTCATGTTCCATTGGGACCAAAAATCAATCTTTTTTTCGATTCAGAGCACTTTTTGCAGATCTCGATATTTTTTCAGATCTACACACACTCTCACAATACCAATATACTTTGCACAGCTGTTCTATGTCATTTTAAGAAGTTTGCTTTGAAGACAAATGGGGGTAGTTTCGTGAAAACCAAAATAACGAAATACATTGATTTTTATATGGGAAACTTCCCAAGTTGTGTTCAACTTCGAGTGAATAAAATGGGCCTAAATAGCCATGGATATAATTTAGGAGGAACTATTATCTCTATAGTTTTCCTCGTCATCTGAAGACTACGAATCACAACATATACTCTATTTGTATGTGCAATAGGGGAAACATTTTTCAAGTCGATATCCATTTGTGGTTTCTGCAAAAACAAATGCAATTTGAACAGCTGACATTGTTGTCAAATATCGCACTAATCCATTTACAAAAGCAGATCAATTTCGTTGCATGTTCCATTTGCCCAGTAAAATCTGAGATCTGAAAAAGATTTGTGGTGGTCCCAATGGAAAACGACATTAGTGTTGAGAAAGCCATGTTTATCTCGGACATTAGCTAAATAAATCCTCCCTTATGTCATTTTGAAGACAAGTGTTGCCCAACCATCCAAAATCGCGGTATTAAATTTCGAAATAGGAGAGAATTTAATACGATGTTGTTCAGCATGAGCGTTTACAATTATTAATTAATTTTAGTAAATTGTGAATGCTTTCTAATTTTATTCGTTGTAATACAACAATGCAAATGGTTTTAAGTCTATCACACACAAATTTGTACAAATGTATGCAAAATATTGCGTTTTTGTTTTATTTCTAAACACGTGAAGCATATATTTCTGTGTTTTTCTTTCTGTTGCTTTTTGATTGGTTTTCCTAGTTAGTTGCTTAATAAAAAATAAATTTTATATAAATTTGGGATAATTCCAAGACTTTCTTGACAGTCGTCGCAAACAGAATAAAAAATCTTCTTACCAAATTTTGGACGGCTTGTAAGTACCTTTTTGCAGCAATTCTCAGTACCTTAGGGCTTAGGCGACAGGTAGATATTTTGTTGCAACCAAACCCTTTTCAAACTCTTTGCTAAATGAGTTTGTTTACCGAGAATGAGGATCTCTAATGAGACAATGGTTGGCGTGAAAAGGTTCCCTTCGCAGAAAATATAGTTATAAAAATAGAATTATCAGAACTCAGCAAAATACATGCAAAATAACAAGTTTATTAACTTCTGGGGGTGCAAGTACAGCCTAACAGGTAGTACGAGAATATGCGTTTTATATTTTTCAGTTCGAATTTCAACTTTTGTCGGATTCTAAGTTTCCCGAATTAAGTAATATATAAGCCATACAATTTTTTATAGGTTAAATTGTATTTATTTTCAAACCCGGAAGCGATAAGTTCTTAACACGCTTCATACGTGCGATTGTTATTCATTCTGAAATGAATGAGCCAGATATTATTTCTATTATTTTTCAAAAATATTCTCTTGCTAACAATAAATGTTTAGACCACTAATAAGTTTTGATTTGCATCGTCAGCCTACGAATAAATGAAACCATTCAAATAAGCTGAATAATTTGAAAGGGATTTTATTACGACACAAATGCACTCATAAAGAAATCGCGAGGTAGTATTAGAAAACAATGGAAAGCGTACCATAAAAGTACTGAAAATTGTGTCCGATCGAACGATAGGGCATTACTGATTTGCATATGATATTTGACAGATCAGCGGATATTTTGTGCATTTCCTATTTTAGGTCTGTTCCCTTACGATAATGCATTCGAATACATGATACAGCCTCCCCCATTCTGAAGAGATCTTTGCTTTGACTGCTCTGGCAGTTGTTTATATCCCAAGAATCACCCTCCACTGGCCCTTCCTTGTAAATCTGCGTTTGAGAATCAACAGAATTTCCGCATTTATAATGAGACCAATTCACATTACTTTTATAACTCAGAACGACTCGTCGCTTGATGCGGTTAATACGCTGATGGTATCATCGGACCTTATTTCTTAAAAAATCAAGACGGAGTTGGCATTTCGGTCAAAAAAAGCTGCTACCAGCCTCTGAATAATGTTTTCAAAATATAGTTTGTAATAATCGCGCCAAGCGCCTCACTCATGCTCGTATTCGTTTTGGTCATAATTTGGCGAGAAGTTGATTTTGAGAACTTTGATCTGATGCCCAAGGTATTGCGAATTGAAATATTTAGGTTAGTCGGCGCCTTGCTTAGTGTGTTGGACTATTAAGCGAGGGGTCCCCGGTTCGAGTCATAAAAACACAAATTCCAACTGCAAAACTCACTGCACAAGCCCTAGTACTCAAACAACAGAAGTGATATTAACTCAATTTGCCTGCCACATCCTCCGAGCTGCGTTTCGCTGCCTACTCTATGCTACAAAATAGAGCAGGAGGGATTTCCCATTTCTCACATGGTCGATCTCGTCGTTTAACACAACTTCAGTTTTTTTTTCACTGCACCACTTCGCGCAAAAGTCTGACAACCATCCGAGAGTATAACTGTCCAGAAAGAGCATACAATTTTAGATCCCTTCCATCAGCTCCAAATATTAAAAACTCACACAAAACGAATTTCTGTGAGAAGCTAGGCCTAGGGTCCATACGGACATTTTACATTTGAATTTCATTCGACTACATGGTGGCTAAGCACGAACGTTATCACCTACAGATGAAAACGTCCATAGTTAGTTTTCAAAACCAAATTATTCGCATGATATCAGGTTCTAAGAGTGCAGGAGAAGATTCAACGACTTATCAATGAGTGATAGGCATCAACCAAAAAGCTAAAAACAATAATTCATTTACCTCCTTTCAATTTTATGAACAGTCAAGTGCTGTTCGAGATTTTCCTTTTCCGGGTAAGCCATTTGACATTCAGGACAACAAAATAAAGTAGTTCCGTCCGCCGCTGTAGCAATTAAGACCTGCCCTGGCTTAGGTGTCTTCTCCTTGGGCGTTTTCTTTTTAACTTTTCTTTTTCGTTTGGCTTTAACTGCTTCTTCTGGCTTTTCCCCACCTTTTGCCGCATCTTCAGATTCATACTGCTAAAGGAGAAAACTGTTGTAGCGATTGTGTGTTATGTTTCGCGTTAAACCGGAACTACATCGAAACAAAAGTTGAAACAAGTACAAAAAAGTGGAAAATTGCCTAATACTCTTACATCACATAGTACAATCTGTATATTCTTTCTCAATTTAAAATTTTTCACTTTGTGGAATGCTCGAGCATGATCCAGATTTCACTTTTTTAAAAGTTCTAAAAGCAAATACACTCAAGGAATTTATTAACCATTTTCCGGTAAATTATGTTTCACTTCACTCGGCTAAAATTTGTCTACAATTGCTTCTGGAAATTTGAAATGTAAACACAAAAAGCTCTGAGATTCCTTGGTTCAGATTTTGTTCATAGATGTCATATAAATAATTATGCGTGCATATATTTTCAATGAATTTCGAGCTTTTCACTTTTTTGTACTTTTTCCCACTTTTGTTTCAATGTAGTTCGGGCTCTAAACTCTACCTTCACTGGAACTGCGTTGAATTTCAAATATGGTTGCAAATTCAAAGGCACAGACGTCTGCGCAATACAGTTCTGCTGATAACCTCCATTATTTTGACTGACTGTTACGTTATCCCAGTCGGTTGATGGTTCCTGTTTAATAGCGACTATATCACTGTAAAGAAAATTCAAGCAAATTGCATTTAAGTATAACGAAAAATTCGGCATGCAAGGCAAGGCTTCACCTATTGGTATAATGTTCATTCGAATGAGGGGCAGGTTGTTCTAAAGGCATCGGTTTATTGACAGATAATTGTGCTAGCTGAGCTTGAGCCAAAAGCTGTAAATCTTGAGGTTGTAAAGCTGCTACCACTGTCATGCTATCGGAGAAAGCATGATTTGTTACGAACTTATTGTCTTGGGGACTGTAGGCCACCGTGAGAACTGTCGTTCCACCGGGCTGTTGGTTTTGTACTGGTAATTGCATCTGCCCCATTTGAAATTTTGCTGGCGCCTGTTGAACCGGATTTGGATTGAGGACTTGAATATGAACTGTCTGTTGAGCATCACCAGGCTTAGCTCCAGGTACTGTTATAGGAATTGTTAGTAATGTTTGATGTTGTTCATTTCCTGTTCCTGGTGGTGGAAGAGGGGGGGCAGCGAAAGAGTTTCCATCATTTCGGACATAATGCAGGCTTCCGTCGGGCGCTGAGATAATCTGTAAGAGAAGCGAAATAAGGTCATGTCAAGAACATGGCAGTTAATTAAAAAAAAAGATCGATTTGAAAATAAATTGGCCTGGTTTCTAAATCCTAAGACTGTTGGGTACTCAAATGATGTTGAACAAGGAAACCTTTATCTCTTTCAGTTGCAGTACCTACTACAATACAATATAGGTTCATAAATACATCAGGATGGCTGGACAAGGTCGAGTAACAATAAGGGGCACTAACAACGGCAAACCATCTGCAAGGGCATCACAATGAGTCCACGTGAACCTAAATAGAATATCGCTCTGTCTACACCTTAAGCTATCTTAGCCTAATGGCAAGTAGTAGAATTAGCACATTAATGAACAACATTAATATAAATGCTGTCAGCCATCAAGAACGAACGTTAGGGGAAATCAATTTTGCGATTGAATCGTCAAAAATGTAAAAATCTCTCCGAGTTGATGAAACTCGTCCCATAAACGACTATGGCCTTCAGATGAAGAGTGAGTTCAATGTAAATGTTCATTGTCTCATGTGTCGTTAAAGTTTTCTAGGATCAGGCAGGCGTTATCTCTCAATCATTCGGGTGGGGATTGCTCCTAGTGATTCAGACTTTCAAAGTCGCTACCTGAAGATCGTGAGTCCACTTGAGCATTCTACACCCGGGATCTTTGTACTCAATAGACGGGAATTTCGAACGAACAGACTGGACCTAAATGCATAGATTAGAGTCGTAAAGAACTGGGTAAGCTCGGTTACCACAAGAAATTTCTAGTGTAATTAGGTCTGTTCCCTTACGATAATGCATTCGAATACATCAGTCAAACTTCGTTCCCTTACGCAAAAGTTGGTTAGAAGTGAACGAAGTTTGACTAATGTATTCGAATGTATTCGAATGCATTATTGTAAGGGACCAGACCTAATATAACTTGTATCCATCATTAAAAAAAAGTATGATTTACCGAAAAATCAATTTTTTTATAGAAACAGTCTCGGTCCAAGCCGAATACTAAATGACGTTTTAACCATCGAATCATGTCGCATATTTTAAGACCCATGCAGCCGCTATTCAAATTTATGAAGGAGTACAGCTGTATACACATTTAAATTTATACATTTTATTCGAATCAATGCAATGGAATAAATAAAAACTCACCTGTCCTGTACTGGTAGATATATTTTGTGCGAACTTTGAAGTTGCAAACTGGCCGACGGGATTTGTGGATATATTAGCTGCATAGTGTGTCGGAAAGGAAGAAAAACTCATTGTTTATATCTGAAAGAAGAGAAAATATACTAAACTGTGATTAAAAATGTAGTGAAAGAGTTTCGAAGGCATAAATATTATGACAGTACGCTGCACTAATTGTTTGGTCACTTTCGTGTGAAAAGATGACATATTTTTAAAATGACTTAGCAAACTATTTCCACACGGTGAATTTATAAATTTGTAATCCATTCATTACAGAATAGTTCAATTTAGAGTTGGATATATAGCCATCGTTAAAACAACATCGTTCAAACTCCAAGCTGGCGGACACGTTAGGTATTACACTAAGGAGGATGTTTGCACCAACGTTTTTTTTTTGTGCATAATAGACAAGAGAATAGAAGTTGAGACAAAGCTTGAGTCCATACTGTTATAAATGTGCAGTTGTCTTCAGCAATCGTTTAAAAGGAGCCTTTGACACCAAAGAGGGACAAAAACTATTCCATAAGCTATGTTTCACAACAAATCTGTATTCAAAATTCAGACATCAAGTGGGGTAGTAAATTGAAATCTCTTGACTGAGAGAGATTGAATCTAAACTTTGTGAATAGACAACTTATATATATCAAAAATCGAACGTAGGAGTTGGCTCTGCAGCTGGAGTCTATTGGCGAATGGTTTTAGACAGGAGAATTGAAGAAATGCAGATTGTTGCAGTACAGGAAGCTTGCTTCTTCTACTGCACTCGGACGGAACGAGCTATCCACGGGAATGAAATCTAGCTGTCGAGGAAAAGTCTGCCTACTAAAGGGGGATACAGAGATAAAGGAGATAGAAGTAAGACACAGAAGTAAGACGGTGCGGGCAAATACCGAACTTCGTAACCCAGTTTCTAGGTTTTAAGAGCTGAAGCGACAAATTCTGTGTTAAAGAAATTGTGGAAGACATCGAGAAACTCGTAGGGGAGTACCTTTCATTCAGAATCACAGATCGCAACCATCAGCACTAGCGGAATTTAGTTGACTTACTTAGTGGTGGTTACAGCTATGTATATAACGGCAAGTCTTATGGGATATAAAAATAACACTACACGTCGCTTATGCTTATCTATGTTTAGTTAAGTTTTACTTTCCTCTTCAATCCTACATCATCTCACTGAATTCTCTTTGAGGTTATGTCGCCAGCACGTCAGTATCTTGGGTGTATGTAACAGAGGCAAAATATACTTCAAGTCTTAAAATGTTTAATAATGCCCTACAGTTCCAATACAGCAATATCCAATATGAACATGTTTAACAAGTAGTATGAGACGCTCGATAACCCCGAGCCCAACCGAAATATAGTGCTTCCTAAAAAGATGTTATTCATCCTAGGTACTTCATCGACTATCAGTCAGACAACAACTCTAACAACTCTAAATAACAAATAAACCAAACACAATAAAGCTTTTCAGACAAGACACAAACATTCGGATAATATTTCTATCAAAATTAAATGAAGAAATAATAAAACCATTAAACCACCATAATCGTTTGGTTTACACAAGACAGTGATGACAGAGTGCGACTCAAAACAGCACAGCTACGTGTAAAAGAAAAATAAATTTTATTTTGTCGAATTTGTTACAACTGCTCATTATAAAGTTATCAAAATCAAAAATAAATCACTATTCGACGAACTAAGGAATTTATATGTAGATAAATATAAAGAAACGGAAAAGTTAATTTCTGTGTTACAGTTTGCTTGGCTTTGATTTTACTACTTAAATTAAGTTAATTGAGTTAATTAAACGGAATCTCGAATAGCTTAGCCGTCGGTCGCTAATTCGAAATTAAATAAGCGTGATTTTGGAAAGAATCTTAATTCTTTTATGTCTGACGATTACAATTGCAAGAATGCATTGTCTTTCAGTCATGGAAACGGAACGTTGAACAAATTAAATACTCATTTGGCTTACACATATCAGAATAACTTATAATGGCGGGAATAATATACTTGGCAGTCTAGTGCTGAACTATTGTTTCCATTTAGGTGGATTGCGCAATTTTTCATTTCTGCTTTTGGCCAATACCTACTCCGCCAATGCCATCTACGATCCTTTGTTGCGAGTTAAATTACGGGAAAATGTGTAAATTTCACTTTTTCACAAGACCGAAGACCCATGGGCTGGTTGGGATAAAAGTATTAGCTATTAGCCAACCTGTCTTGAGTGGCTTCTTCCAGTGTATCTTTCAGGTGTTCTGTGGAACTGGCTTGAAACAGTAGAAATACAATTTCCAACAAATAAATTTGTCCGTAAGCACATAGAGTTCAACAATTTGCTTAGGTAAATTGAATGTAGGTTAAATGCATGAAATTGTATTGCAACGAACCGGTTATGAGTTCTGGGCTACAGTAAAGGCACTTTAATCCATCTTACAAGTTACAATCCCGTAAGAACTAAATGATTTGCAAGAGAAAATAAAACAAGTATTATTCAGCAGCTGCAGTAAGCAATAAAATATTGTGTAGTGGTACTGTGATGAGGTATGCAACAGTGAGCTGAAAAATTTGATTTACATATTTTTTAACAGCATTCAATGTTATTGTATAAGTAATCTAATACTAACGTATCCAACTAGTCTGGCTCTCGTGGTTTGCTGAGGAAAAACAAGTGCGTTTGTTCGGATAGGCGTACGAGATTCAATTTAGAAAGTGGTGAAAGTAGAGAAACTTCGTTCGTGGAGACTTTTCTTTTAGCTTTTCACTAGGGTTCATCACATCACTTGTATTTGGTTTAAAAGATATGTTATTGCAAAAGGATTTTTTTTTTAAAGAATAGAATTAATATTTTTGATAAACTTTGTCAACATACAAAATATACGAAAAACCACTAATCTATGAACGACGACATACTAATTTATGGTAACACTTTACACACTTGCATTAATGCTAATATTAATTTTTATTGTGAAAACAATGCTTTAAACATAAACGGAAACAACACTCAAATAATTACACGGAAAACATAAAATTTACATGAATGAGAAGTATATTAAACTCATATTTTTGAATAATTAGGGGCCAAACACTTTTTTAATTGAAGAAATGACAACACACAATAAAAAAAAATTAAAAACACTGTGGCAAAAGAAGTGAACTACGACGTCTGGCTTGACGAAATCAAAGTTTCGTTGGATTTTTGGTGCCAAAATGGAGTAGTAAGATTGTAGTAGAATACTTAAAAAGAAGTAGGAGCCTATCTATATTTTTAATTATTTTCGTACTACGATAAATGGGCTGATTTAGCAAACTTTGTTTGTGGTCTTCATAAATTTTGGAAAATATTAATTTCAACTTCAATTTTATTCCCCTACGTTTGCTTGGTATACTACTGGTACAAGAAAGCTTTGTTCTAACTTAATCAGGTAGCGTGCTTTGCGTCCGTGCGTGCCGTTAAAGTTTGTGAACCGCGTCTACACAGTTAAAAATACTTTGGAACGAACGACCTTTTTTTTGGAAACAACAAATATTAAGAAATCTCCGAAAGAAGTGTATTTTATAGAAAGAGATTAATCCAGTCATTCAACGCCTCTTATCTGAACTACGCTGTACTGAAAAAATCGGTTAATTTGTGAAAATATTTGGATTTGGTTGATAAGTATAGCTTTAGATATAGAAGATTTTACGTCTATTATATATTTATATTGTACCAACAAGAGGGTACCGACAAATCATGGATCGGCATAACACCTATCTTCCTACACAAACTATCTATAAGAATGTTTACATCAGTTTGAAGTTTGTATTTCCCAGTTATTCTATAATTTCTTCGTTTTCGTTGGGTACAAATTAATTGGCGTGAAGCATTTTATGAGCAGAGTCACAAACACATCCGGAGAAAGGTGGTGACAACATATTAAGATGATGCTATCAAGTCACTTCTACTTGGTATAAATTCCTATTGTGTTTCTTAGAAGTGTCAAGCTAAAATTATTATGATGGGGTGCAACGTACAAGAAAAATTCTATTATTGAACGAAATTTGTTACTATGTACTTATACTTTTGAAACACACTGTTAATTGTAGATCACATTCTAGTGTATAAAAAAATCATAAACAATCTAGTACAACATGTGTAATGTCAAATTTCTAGCAACATGCATATAAAGCAATCCACATAATTAGTGTGTTTATTTTTACACAAATACAGTGAGTGATCCTTTCGAAAAATCAAATAGCCTACCTACATCTATTGCCCGAATCGAATTTTATAAATTTCTTAACATAAATTTACAAAAATTGAGTGCATCAAAGAATATGTGTCAAGATACCCACATAAAACCAACCAGATGAGTCCGTTTCGATCGAAAAAAGTCAAATCGTTCCCCGTCAAAGTAATCACTTTCGAGTCGGAGCTAGAGTTCAATCTTGAGGTACCTTAGCATGCAACAAAAGGAAAATGTCCGCTTATGTAATAATCCTTTGTGTGTTAATTGCTTTTATTTTGTTTATTTTAGTACAAGGCCACCGGTCAAGATTTGTTCGACCTGGTTTGTCGAACAATTGGCTTGAGGGAGAGCTGGTATTTTGGCCTTCAGTATGAAGATGTGCGAGGAAAGGTATCGTGGCTCAAAATGGAGAAAAAAGTTAAGGATCAGAAGATCAACCTAAGTGGTGGCAATTGCGTTTTCAATTTCTATGCTAAATACTTCCCCGAAAATGTAAGCGAAGAACTAGTGCAGGAAATAACTCAGCATTTGTTCTTTTTGCAAGTGAAACAAAGCATTTTGTCAATGGATATTTACTGCCCACCGGAAGCATCGGTTCTTCTGGCTTCATATGCGGTGCACGTCCAATATGGACCGTACGACTATGAGACCTACAAGGAGGGAATGCTGGCCGATATTGACCTTTTGCCGCGACGGGTCGTGGACCAATACCAGATGACACCTCAGATGTGGGAGGAACGAATTAAAACATGGTAATTATTTATCGTAGCAAAGAGGACAATGCATTAACTTGATTGAACTATATATGAATTTTCATTAAATTTTTTTCTCTGCTCTTGTTACTATGCTATGGTTGCGAAATGTTTCAGCAATTACATGGAAGACAACTTGCAGTGCAAAGTATATTCACAGTAGTTGCGTTTCTCCGATATCCAAATTAGAATGTTGTCTTAACTTTCTTGGAATTGTAAAGTTAATAAGAAAATGTTTAAAACAACAGCAAAGCGCATGGTCAGCGTAGAATAACCTTATGTGCTCTGTTCGGAATGTTGTATTTTACTCTTCAAATTTCCCACAGAAATCATTAATGGTAACCGAACGCAGCAAAGGAACAGATGATGTATAAATTACCGCTCTTCAAAGATCCGCCTTTCAAAGATCCGGTCAGAAAATTGCCTCTTAAATGGAATGATTCCCCAAACCAAAATTAGAGGATGTCCCATTACTGTGCCAACGACAGAGGGATTCGTATCTTAAATATAAAAACTTATTTAACAATTACAACATTTACTTAAGTACCTGTGGATTTTGCCACATTATTGTCATTTTATGTCCTAAAAGTCTGTTAAGGTTAAAAGTGTTGCATTGTTTGAACAGGTTCCATCCTTAGACTATCGATAAAGTGTTTAAAAACGGCACTGGGACTGCCACGTCTTAAGACCCGGTCACAGCAGTCTATGCTAATTTCGTAACGCCCACTCTGATCTGCCCGATACAGTCCACGACGGATATAGGAAACACTCGTATTAGAACACTTCGCTTATAGGAAACACATGTGGAAATACCTTAGAGTTTGTTTCCTGTATAATTCTTCGCATATAAGAACACCTCGGATATACGAAACAATTTGTTGGTATTGTAGAGGTTTCTATATCCGTCGTGGACTGTATCTAGCATTTGAAACTGTGAGCTTGGGAAAACGACTGCGATCAAATCTGTTGTCTCCATTGTTGAGTCTCTTAGCAGTATGGTAGCCATTTTACGTAACGTTCACGGTTCTATGTTTTTTTCAGGTATATGGACCATGAGCCCATGACTAGAGACGAGGTTGAAATGGAGTATTTAAAAATCGCACAAGACTTAGATATGTACGGAGTTAACTACTTCCCCATAACGGTACGCATCCACTGTTGATCAACTTCTGTATATCATTCAAATGAATCACTTTTAGAATAAAAATAAAACGAAACTATGGCTCGGTGTCACCGCAATGGGGCTAAACATTTACGACGAACAGAACAAGCTAACACCGAAGACTATGTTCCAGTGGTCTGAAATACGAAACGTCAGTTTCGATGACAAGAAATTCACAATTAAGTTGGTGGACACAAAAGCTTCGAATTTTGTATTCTTATCACAGGACTTGCACATAAATAAACTAGTAAGCATTTATTTGTTGTTACCAGTCGATGTAGGTCAATCGAAATGATCCATCCTTGGGCTCTGGCTACATAAGCTTTAATTTTTATATTTATTTTTTATTAGATTTTAGACCTTTGTATGGGTAATCATGACCTGTACATGAGAAGACGAAAGCAGGATACAATGGAAATTCAACAAATGAAAGCACAAGCCAAGGAGGAGAAACAACGTCGACAAATCGAGCGTACCAAGTTCTTGAGAGAGAAAAATCTGCGAGAAAAAGCCGAAATGGAAAGAATCGAAATGGAGCGGCGTCTAGACCAACTCAGAGCCGATATGAAAGCTGCCAGCGATGCCCTTGTAAGCAATATATTGAAAAACATTTTTGAAAACTATTGACAACATTTTCTTGGTTTCAGCGCCTCTCAGAAGAAACTAAAGATTTGTACTTCGAGAAGAACCGAATAAACGAAGAACAAGTTCAACTGACCGAATGCAAAGCAAACAGGTTCAAGATTGAAATGGACCGCCTTCGTGAAAGTCATATGAAGACTGAAAGTGAAAAGGTCGAGCTCGAGAAAAAGATACGCGACATAGATTACTATGTCCAGCAGTTGACGTTGGAGAAGGAAAGTCGTGCAGCCGAAGCAGAGAAACTGAAAAGGGAATTAAAATCTGCTCGATTGGCTGAGCGAGAAGCGAACGCCAAACTACTCAGTTTTCTAAACCATAATGTACAATACTCCATAGAGCCGTCTATCATTTCGGGATCCAGTCGATCGGAATCAGTGCCTTCGGAGCTTTCCGAAACCACTTCAAAGGAGTTCTATATGTCGGAAAAAGAGGTGGAACAGATTTCGAATGAAATTGAAAAGAGCCGCCTGGAGTACTTGGAAAAGTCGAAAGTGATGCAATGCCAACTACGAACTTTGCGGTCAGAAATAGAACTACTCAAGATCGAAGAGAATCAATGCCCTTTGGATATTATTAGCGCCGAACAGCTCAAGTCTGGCGAGACCAAATATTCTACACTCAAGAAACTAAAGTCAGGATCAACTAAAGCGAGAGTAGCGTTCTTTGAGGAACTATAAAGCTCGCTGCACTGGTTTGATAGGTTTTTACAAAAAAAAGTCTAACAGCACAGTGGGTGTGCTTGGGGAACATTTGTATTTCATATGTATATAGTTAAGTGTCCGTCTAAAATAAAACATTACATTATTTTTTAACACATAAAGGCGATTTACTTTCGCAATTGGAATTACGCTTTTATGTAGGGAACAGTTTTGTTTGTGAGGTCTTCGAAGAATCCCAGTGCATATTTGCTTAGATGTTTCGATAGGCATGACTGCAGTCAGAATTCGTAGAAATTGACGTTTAATACACGTCAAAGGTTCAATAATCCTCACGCGAAAGAACATAAAGCGAACCTTGTTAAACCATATAGAGAATAAGAGGTATCAAATGCATTAAGTAAGAATAAGAAAATTCATAGAGAAAGAAATGTGAACTCAGAGAGGAAAACTAGCTTCCTGCGATCGCTCTGCGAATCTACACTACACTCGTTTGCGATATGCGAGTACTTTTTTGTACGTTTTTTTTTTTTGAGTGTTATTTAAAATAACTACTTCAACGAATTTCAATAGAGTTATAATAAGGGCAGTTCTCCTGGAAATTCAATAAAAAAACGTTTTAAGTGAATGCAGGACATTACCTTAAAAAGACAACCTACCAAAATAGTTCCTATCTTTTATCCAGCATCAATTTAAACACCGTACAAAATTATTTGTCATAAACTTGAAGATAGATGTAGGTACATAAAGAAACTAAATTAACAACCGTTGCTTATTTTGTTAAAACTTGTAATGTTATGTAGGTATTTATCCAAGCGAAAGTGACTTAAAAGCAGCAGATTATTTTAAAACCTTTTCAAGATGTGTTCATGGCTGTGCTTATAAACTGTTTGCAGCATCATACATTTTTTTTAATTTCACAATTCTCATTTATCCACTTTTAACTCAATTGAATGAATTCCACCCCCGACGGGGGGTTCGGTATTTAGGTCAATCAAGATCATCCATAGGTGTGTTTTATTGAACATCTATTTCAGCAAAGTAGACTAATGTGGAATAAAACTTCTTCAGATTTGCCCTCAGATTTCAGATTTCGTGTGCCTAGTCGAACACAAAAACGTCACTTGCTCTTTTTTGTGTTGATATTTGTGTGATTTGAATAGTTATGTGTAGTCTTCGACACTTTTCTATGCGATTTCCATTCACTGGTTAAATTTTGTATTAAAACATTAGAAACATCTGTCCCGATTGATTTCTAAATATTTATACATAAATAATTCACAAAAATAGATTCACCCGATGCAATGCCTTTCTGGTGGAGAAAAAAGTCACTAAAAATGTAAACAAACTCCACCAGTTGTCAAACTCAAACGCACTTGGATTGGTAAATCTGAGAAAATATCTAGATTCGCAAAAGTGCTCTGAAATCTGAAAAAAAGATTGCTTTTGATTTTTTGATTGCTCTGAGAGCAAAACAAGTGCTCGAATACCACATCACTTCACTTTCTTTTTTGAGAAGCTCAAAAAAACACACCTAATAAAACAAACAATGCATAACTCACTTCGAGACTCGCGCTCATGCAATGCTTCACTTATCGGCTAATAGCTCAGCAGAAGTTCTCTCTTGGCAGCAAAATTTCTGGCAGAAAGTTGATGAGTAACCATCTCGCTCGTATATGGCTGAATTTCGACTCAATTTAAATTCTGTCAAGTGTACGTTCTGCAAATCCTGTGCCCAACCCAGAAAAGTTTTTCAAGTTTTAGTTTCTCGTCTAATTGCCCAAATTGTGAGTATAGTTAAACATAAATCGCTAAATAATAAATAGAATTAAGCAGCCGACATCATTTCATCGAAACGCGAGCCGCCGCCAGCGAAAAACAAAAGAAAAATATTACCAAGAAAATATGGCTTCTAGTATTTTCATTATTTGGGCAGAACAAAATTGTTCAACGCTATCAGCAGACCGATTGGAAGTCTGGACTTTATTCGATTCCCGCACCGGAAAATACTTCCTTTTGTCTTATTTTTCCATATTTGCGCACAGCAAAACAACATCCGCAGACAGAATGACGAAATTGAAAAGGAACACCATATAATTATTATTTATATATGGTTGTGTGCTAGTTGTAAAATATTCTATGCACATTATTTTTCATCGGCCACTTCATGCCACAGAAATTCTCTTTCCACAGTCTTATCAATGATCGGCCAATTGAATTTCGTTGCTTTTATTGGTATAATTGCTAATCGGTACACCTTAAATGTTCACCTTTTGCTTGGTGGTTCTAACTTTTATTTTATTTTGGAGAAAATAATACATAGCTACAGCTTAATTACTTGTGCTGTCGGTCTGAAATTTATGTTTTGTTGTTGTAGTGAGTGGGCTGGTATTTACGTTTGTTTTCTGACGCACGGTAATGTCACGCATCGGGCTGAGAGAAAACTTTTTCTATTGCGATCGTCTGGCCAAGAGAATTGAACGACTAAACGTCTGACATGAACTTTTTGTGAACTCTGTCTGAACTCTGTGCAATAGAGGAAAATCCATTATTAATTATGACGTTGGGGTACTGTGATTATCATATCACAAGACCAATGAGGCACACATGCATCTGTTACATGCAGACGAAGGGAAATGGGAAACATTTTTATGCAAATTACAAGCACGTATAGGGTGTACGGAGACGGAATAAAAAACCAGCCTGCCTCTACCACAGCGAAATAATCCTTTGTTTTAAGTTTGGTTAAGTAATAATGAAGAAATTTTGTGGTAATATTAGATAGCTATAAGCTTATATCGTGATAACATAGAGATAGAAAGATATAGCATTTGCTGAAGTGGCTTTAGGGAAAGAACCTTTAGTTGGGTTGTTTTCGGTTTAAACTCCCAAAGCTGACTAATGCGAGTGTGAATGGAAATAGGTATATGTATGTCATAACAGCCAAAAAAATGTTAAGATAAGAGTTTTATTCGAATATGGATTTAATCCGTCGCCCGTTTGACGCTCCATGTTGCGACATGTTTTCAGACAGCCTTGACGTATCTATGCAATTAAAACATATAAACATGTAACTCTGGGTGATACAAATACAAAGTAAGAACCACACTTTGCAGTCCTTTTTTCATGCATTTCAGTTAACAAACGTTGAAAGTACATTTGGATCATTCAAATTTTCACAAAGTGCGGATTACATTAAATGCCGTTTCTCTAAAGGGAGAGCCATTATTTTGTATTATCCGTCTCCTTGTTTCCTTTCAATTGCAAAACGTCAATCTTCCTCAAACGCTTCTTTTATAAGCAGCTATTTGTGGGAGGATATAATGAGTTGGAGCAGGCGTTGGGTCAATGAAATATTGTGTCTATTCCCACGGCTTATTTGGGATGTTTTCAGGCTCCATCTATATTTATTAACTCATCTTAATAGATGGTGTCGACTCGTATTTCAACACAAACTGTTAAAAACTTATGTGAGTCATATTTTTAGTAATCGATTTCTGAAATTCCTGCAGAACCAAAGTATGACTTCGACAAGAAATTTAAAGTAACGCCGGACAGGCAGGCCTAAATCTCCCGAGTACAGTCATTACAAGTATACCCATCTCCATAGATGGTTCGAAGACAGATAATTGAGCCGGAGTCTTCTTGGAAGAACTAGGACTAGGTATCACTGCATCGTTTTCCAGGAAGAGATCTACGTGGTTGAGAAAGCAGCTTAGACTGCCTTATCGAGGGAACTACCAGCAATCGAAAAAAAAACCTGCGTGAAGAACCAATCAGCGATTAACTCCAATCTGGTAAACTCAAAATCTAAGTCAGTTCCTTTCGGACATGTAAACGGTTCTGAAATGGACAAAGTGTTAGCTAACAGATTAGTACTAAGCTAAGAGCTTCATTAATGACACCACATTAAATTTGCCAAAAACAATACTTCCGGTTGCATCATAACTCGTAGTCTGTGCCCAACAACTGACTCTAAAGGACTATTCACATGAGAGCGAGCGAACGAATTGCTGAAATGCGAACAAACCACTTTTGATGCATTTATGAACAGAAAATTGTACATTTTACTATTCCAAGAGGAGGATAGTTAATTATCCCATCAAAATGTATTAAGAAAACATGTTAATAAACAGTTTAAATAACGAAATTTCGAATTGCAAACTTTTTGCCGCGAACGAATACACCCTTGGCGCGAATTGTCAAAGTTTATTCACAATCCACATCATACAATTCGCGTTCCACAAACTAACGAATAAAGCATCCGTTCGAACTTAACCTCAAACTCAAAATGTTATAGAGACAAATAACGGCGACTGTCATTGGATTCGCGGGTTTCTGCGACCAAATTAAATGTATCATGTGAATGGACTGTCAAAACTTGCGAATACTCGTTCGTTCGTAGGTAGTTGGTCGCTCTCATGTGAATGATCCTTAAAAGGTCAAAGGTCATAACATCTCTTGATAGAAACCAAACCCTAATGATCGTTGGGGTAATAACTGTACACTACACTACATCATTGAAAAGTTCTCTAAAAGAATGGACATCTTTATGACTTCTGCAAAAGACGTAGAGGAAATAGATTTTGTGGAACATCTCCTGTGTCACTGCCCAGGCCTTCAAGAACGCCACTGCACTATTGTTCTTGCAGGTTATTCGAGGACTTGAAAAATCTAGCAACGATACCTCTATCAGTTCTAAAGAGATTTATCAACAGATCCGAATTGTTTTTGTTAGTTTCATCTCCTACCATGTACTATATAAGGGTAATCCCAATGGGCCTCAAAGAGTTCTGGGTGAAATTGCATATAATGCAAACTGCCCCTCTAACATAACCTTACTAATAAAATTAGTTGCGTGATATTTACCTACAACATTCCCAGATACGCATTTTCGATTGGGAAATCGTAAGAATCAGTGAACATTGCTTATTCTTAGCATGTGTATTTAATGTTTATAAAATCGCATTCAAATTGGTTAAAAAATAAATAAATATTGTATAACTTAACTCCATATAATGAATTGGAAAGGTGGTTGTTGTTGTCCTGTCAAAAAGTTGTGCAAATAGACTTTGGCGTTTTTCATTGAAGATCCGAGAGAATCGCCTCACAATTCAGAATTGCTCTTTTAAATGAAATTCGTTGAAGCACTTTTGCAATGGTGGTAGACACAAAACACCATCTGCGCATTATATACGAGATTTGGTTTTCTGTTGCTTCTTTTTTTTTTTTTATTGTCTTTTTAAGGTTCCGTACCTAAAGAGGAAAAACGGAACCTTATTAGTTTCGCTTTTGTCCGTCTGTCCGAACCCACTAAACCAATTTTGTACCTAGGTGAATCTCAGAAACTAATTGACGTAAAAGTCTGAAATTTCCACACAGCATCCGGTATGACCTCTAATTTAATGTTTAAATAGACCAACTCAATTTATTTCAATTAAACTTTACCCTTGCACGCATAATTGCATGCATTCGAACCACATAGAATTTTTTTCTAACAATACAAAACACATTTCAACCTGACATTTTATCCCAGACACTACTGTCGTGTTAAGAATTTACCTGGAAGTGTACTTTTTTTCTTCAATGAAAACCACACTGGTAGTTTTGCTCTTTCAATACAAAGGGCGACTCGTTTCTTTAATCGAAAACGTCATTATTCTTGCAAAAGTAGCCCTCAAGTGAACGCACATAGAGATTAGTTCAGTCGTAGCAATTACGATAATTAATCGCCAAGAATCGCAACAAAGATATTTCATTTTAACTGCGTATATGTCGCAAAACACTAGGCACCTTGTGGGTCAATCACTTAATTATATGGAAAAACATACATACATAGTTTCATTCCCTCATTTAATGTAATAATTAACTTGTTTAATTTTTTCCCTGCAATATTTTGAGAAGTGCTGGGGTTCCCCTGCTGCAATCTACTAGTTTCAATATCGTCAGCAATATGCAGCAGCTGGACAGACTTTTGAACAATTGTACCTTTGATGTTGGCTTCTGGGTTTCGTATACATAATTGCTTCAGGGAGTATGTTAAGGCAGTTACACGATAGCGCATCGCTTTGTCTCAAACGCTTTTCGAGGGCTCAGTGATGTTTCTGTCGATTTTGGCGGAATGCAGAGCATGCTAAAGCTTCTGTGTGTTTTCACAGATTGTTTATGTCTTCTACGTTTTTGTTATTGACTTAAGATTAGTAACCTTGCCCGTGGGTGCCGACCAGATTATGCAGCCAAATGTGAGTTTTGGTTGCAAAATAAATCCACAAAATTATTTTGGGAACTGGACCTCTCTTTCTACCGGAGATTCAGTTGCATACATAAAATTTATTCGCAGCTTTCTTTGCACCACATTTCATTAGCAATTTGTCATTAACGAAACTAAATTTTCTACCGCCCATCCAAGAATCAACCTCAAGTGCAGCAGTGACTGACTATTTACTGTTCAGAGCATGCTTTGCGATAAGCATCATAAGCCAAAAGCCAAGCCCTAACCAACATTTAGTCTAGTCTTTTTTGTTGCTGTATTTCCCAACTGCGTTTCCCAGGTTATTGACCATATATCTGTGTCTTCTAAAATAATTTTTTTTACGAGTGAAAATGGCTCTTTAAAGGTGTACAGAATAAAACAAATAACTTGAATAAGTAAAAATAACAAAGAGTTAACGAAATAAAGCATTTATCGTGTACGTGACTTGCATTAAGCGGCAGCGCATTTAATTTGATCCATCCACGATAAATTCGCCGCAAGGAAATTGCGTCAATTAACAATTATAAAAAGTTCGCTATTATTATTCAAATTAACTCGAAATTGGGTTAATAGAAGAGACAAATCTTTGTTGCTGTCGTTGTTTATGCCGATGATCTTCAGGGCAATGTCAAAGTTGAAACCTGCAACCTCACGTTTAGTAGCACAAAAGCGGTCTAAAGTTAACTTGAGAAGTCTAACATAAGGACGCCCCGTGAAGTGCGGATACAGCTTACTTGTAATAACGGCAATGATTTTTCAAATGTTTCAGATATTACATATATAACAACTCCGATTGCACCGAATCACACGTATTTGGATGTTTAAGTAAATTCCTTTGTTCATATTTAGTTCATACACATTTCATGTCTTCATGAAGAGATTGTCCCTTCTTACAGGAGGACGAATATCTTCGTCACTTTTGACACGTGTAGCTCTCTCGATGACACCCTTATTTATGAGTTTTTCGAGTTCAGGAACGGCATAGAGTAGGTTAGGTTAGGTTAGGTAAGATGGCTGTCTAGAAAGACACACTTAGACCAATTTAATTTAGGTCCTTTGTGATACCATATGAGTTAAAGGGGAAGGGGGGCGGCCAGAATGTTATCTAGACCGGACGTGCTAATGGGCATTGTTGCTGTTTTGTGCGTGCGACTTTTGTCTGTGACTCCTATGTCTCGTAGAGAGAACCGGGGGCAGTTTATCCTCAGATGAGGGGAGGGTGGCCGAAGCAGCCATCCCTTCTCCTGTAATCCTCAGACAACTCCTTGAAGAAGTGAGCCTGGGGATAACCATAGGACGAGATGTTTTCGGATGTACGACGGGTGACCGAAACAGTGAACCCCTCACTTTTAATCCTCCAACATCTCGTAGAAATGAGGTGAACCGATATGTAATACCGGTGATGGTTGTATAACCGCCCTTACGGTATATACCTTACTAAGGTCCTAATAAGGTTGGTCAGGGATGACCGGTGGACGGTATGCCTTCGAATATGCGGGTGGTGACCGTAACGGTTAGACACTCGCTTTGTCCTCTGGCAGCTTGTCAGGAAAGGGCGGATGTTGCAAAGAGGATGGTAGTAGTGGTGATTGTAACAATCGACCTGTTTGCTACGCATGATTGCAGAGTGTTTTGACTTGGTCAAGAAAGGTGAGTTTGACCGAGTGACAGTTTGTTTTGAATGTAGTAAAGGATGACCGAAACAGTCTACCCCTCGATTGTAATTTACAAAACAGCCCGTCTAAGAGATGGTGATGCGGTCAGTGGTTAGCTGACGCTGAGTATTTATTGAAGATCATTCGAGCCATTTGGTCTTTGTTATGAATTTGCTGATACAGCGTATGTCCGTACGAGACAAGTCACTGAGGTCCTCGAAGAAGAAATCCCCTAAGTAGCTTTTTCGCAGCTTTGCATGAGCTGGGCATGTGCAAAGTAGATGAAGAACGGTTTCTTCTTCCTCCTCGTCCATGCAGCTCCTGCAGAAATCATTGTAGGGTGCTCCCATCCTGCGTGCATGTCTGCCTATCAAACTGTCCTGTTAATGCACCTACTGCGGAGCTGAGTCTGATTCTACTTATAGAGAGAAGTCTCTTAGTCCTTTTAGCCTCTAATTTCGGCCAGATTTTTTTGGATGTGACGCAGGTATCTATGCTGTTCCATCTGTCATTTGCGATCATTATTGCCCTTTTGAAAAGGGAGAATTTGATCGATTGCATAGGAGCGTACGGTTCACTGTTGTTGGTTGGGTGAAGGCCGCTTCCTTGTCTGGCTAGTTCGTCCGCTTTACAGTTGCCCGGAATGTCGCTGTGACCTGGAACCCAGCACAGGGTTACTGAACATCTGTCCGCAATCTCGTTGAGAGATTCCCGGCATTGTTTTACCAACTTTGATCTAATTGTTGGTGTATTCAAGGCTTTTATGACAGCCTGACTGTCTATGTAAATAGCGATAGCTTTCCCGTCTATCGCAGACAAGGCAAGTCTACAGGCTGCCTCTCTTATAGCCATTATTTCAGCCTAAAAGACGCTGCAGTGGTCTGGGAGGCGTAGGGCAATGTTGATTTCGGGTGATTGAGAGTATACTCCCGCTCCCGTGCCCTCCGTCATTTTAGAACCATCTGTGTAGATTTCATGTGCGTATCTACTATCTACTGTGCCATTCTCCCATTCGGAACGTTCTGGTATTATTGCTTTGTACTTTATATTAAAGTCCTCGAAGGGAATAGTATAATCCGTTTTAGCTGGGATTGACACAGGGAGGATACGCCTGTCTGATAGTTTGTCCATTTCTGAGATTAACTAAGCCGGCATTGAGTAAAATTTCGTAAAACTTAAAAGTCAAAGGCAATACATAGCAGCTGAAGAGTCTGTTGGTATTCGAAGAAGGGAGCGCAATCCTTCTTGTCCATCATCGAGTTTTTTCTTTTTAATGTTCTTTCATTGGCACGAACACAACGACTGTAGCTCCTACTTGTAGCAATTGTAGGAGGATACAAATCGCCTACCTTTGCTGATGTGGTAGGCGTCGCAGCATTTTGTTATTCTAAATGGCCTTGACTTGCGTAGTTATCTCATATTCATTATTTGATCTTTGGGTTCAGCTCATTTCTAAACCTTTCACCAGGTGTTGATTATAGCTATGACTACAAAACTTTTTTTCTTTGTGTTTATGTATTTATGCTAATCAGTATTTTTTTTTTTTTTTTGTACATCCACAGGAGTATCATGCAGACAATTAAATGTGTAGTTGTTGGTGATGGTGCCGTAGGAAAAACATGTCTTCTCATATCCTACACCACTAATAAGTTTCCATCCGAGTATGTACCCACAGTATTTGATAATTATGCAGTTACAGTGATGATTGGAGGAGAGCCATACACTCTTGGACTTTTTGATACAGCAGGTGATTATCATGCGAAAGAAATTTGCAAACGTGAATTTACTTTGATACTAACGAAAAATACCCTTAGGCCAGGAGGATTATGATCGTCTGCGACCGTTATCTTATCCCCAGACAGATGTGTTTTTGGTTTGTTTCTCGGTCGTTAGTCCCAGTTCATTTGAAAATGTCAAGGAAAAGGTTCGATATGGTTGCTGTTTGTAAAATAAGCCCAACTAACTATTTGTTCAATTGCAGTGGGTTCCGGAAATAACGCATCACTGCCAAAAGACACCGTTTTTATTGGTTGGAACTCAAATTGATTTGCGCGACGAAAGCAGTACATTGGAGAAGCTGGCTAAGAATAAACAAAAACCAATATCCATGGAGCTAGGAGAAAAGTTAGCAAAGGAACTTAAGGCTGTTAAATACGTTGAGTGCTCTGCACTTACACAGGTGATTTATTTGTTTATTTATTTATTTCTTAACATGTTTAGTAGATCACTTGTGCTATTACGAATTTATTTTACCATCCGGTCGTCAATTATTTGTGCGCACTTCCTTAGATATTTCTCTACTGCGTTAAACCTCTGTGTAACTCTGGGAACACAGAGTGCAAAAATACCGCGATTGACCACCGCAGCTCCTTTTTATTGAAAGTACATGCTTCGATTTTTTTCGAGACGGATAGGTTTTTCCGAACGCAACCTGGGTTCCGAACAGATTTGACTTTCGTTTCACAATTTCTTCCGAACAGAAACCTTCATAAGATTGAATATTCCTATTTGTTCTGAACGTCCAATAGGGGGACGAGTTCCATTGAAATAGGAGCCTAAAACTGTTGCGTACACAACCGCCAACCTACTACCAAGTTAAATCAAATTTTCTATAAACATTTCTACTAAATTCATGACATTGTACACACAACTGTATCTCATGTTGTTTACTTTACAGAAAGGACTTAAGAACGTATTCGATGAGGCAATTCTTGCAGCGTTAGAACCACCAGAACCATCAAAGAAGAGGAAGTGCAAATTCCTATAATTTTAACATTTATTTATATGGTTTCACGAAAACATAACCACACATAAACTATTTTGAAGATATTTTAATTTAAAAGCAAAAACAAAAGAGAAACCACAAAGAAAAGCAACAACAAAAAAAACGGAAAACAAACAAAAATGTCGCTAAATTCATAAAATATATATTTTTTATTGTATGACTACATAAAATTAGTGAGGAAAATCACACATGAAACAGTAGTTGTTATGAAATAATAACATTTTTTTAAATATCATTTACTTTTATATATATACTGTATTAGTTTTAGTAAATACAATTATTATTACTGGAAATGATTTTTAATATCAGATTAAAAGCAAAACAATTTCTTTAATATTTCTAAAGTGTTTTGTTTACACACGAAGTAATTATGAAATTAAAAAAAAAAATACACAAAAATAATAATTTTTTTGCTACATAAAAAGATTGCATTTACTTCTAAAAATGGTTGTATTTATTTATTTTTCTGCAACGACAAAAGCAGACTCCGAAGGTAGATATCTGTGACAATTCGAAGATGAGCTGAAATGCTTAAAGCCTGCAAAATTGGAAACAAGGGCAGCGAGTAAGAAGTATCGAGTTAGACGAAAGGAGAGAAAAAGTTCCTGATCAGAATTAAATTTACAGATGGATAAAAGAAAACATTCCCAAGAACGAGAGTTTAAGCTCCTAGTGTGTCCCATCAACAAAAAACGCGATCTCATGTCTTGCAAGAACTATCGAAACATACCCCTTCTTAATGTCGCTTATACGATTCTGTCAAACTTGCTAAGTTTAAGCAGTTCCGCGACACACAAGTCCCCATGTAGTGCCACTCTACAATTTACACCAAAGAATATGCCAATTCCACGGGAGGAGCTATCTCCAATTGATCAGTTTAGGTACCTACTGCAGTATGACCATGCGCCATTTCCAAGTACATACCTACTCTGTGTAATGTGCAAAATATTTGGAATGGATCACATGAGACTTATTTCTTCAGTACGACCATATTGTAATACCAAAAGGTCAAATATGTGTTCTCCTTTTTAATTGAATTCCTTATGTACTCTAACAAACATCTTTTATCCGCCCACAAAATAAAAACTTCTATAGATAAATTGTTGTTAGAAGCTAAGCCTGGAGTCCTATATGGCCCTGTTGTGACTTGTGCCCCCTATTTATGTTTTCTGATAGATAGAGATTCTCAATAAAATTTAAAAATATCAATAAAACAGTTTACTGTAATAATTGTGATAAAGTTATACAATAGCCGTGTTTTTTTGAGCTTCGATCTCAGCAAAGTAAAGTAAAATAGGATTTTCAGCACGCTAATTACGACAACTACGGTATACTTGACACTTCGAGACTCGCAATAGTTTTTGTAATTGCGTGCTGAAAATGCTGAAAATCCTACTTTGCTTTGCTTTGCTGAGATTGAAGCTCAAAAAAACACGGCTAATCTGGTATATTTAGTTTTTGTCTCTACTAAAGTTTGATTCAACGTTCTCCTTGTTTCTTTCAATTAAAAGATAAAATAATTCGTAACAGACTCCGTGTGTCATAAACATTATGGTGTTAGTGAAAATATGTCTAAAATCTGAGAAAAAATTGAGATCTCTCAAAAGTGATCTGAGATCAAAAAAAGATTGATTTTTGTGTCAAATCAAACATGAAAATCAATCTCGATCAACAAAAAAATGTATTTTTCGCTAAATCGAAAACGACATAAAAGGGAGGGGCGTTGAAATCGGTTTTCTAACAATACGCCTGTTTCATTGAACAAGTAGGTATATGAGCAAAGTAAAGCAATGAACTGTAAAATAAAAGGTTGCGCAGTGGCTAGTTGTTCCTCAGTTAAATTCGGACTTTAAATGAGCATAATTATATAATTTCGTGACAAAATCGTTTTAATTTTTTTAATTACAAAGAAAAGTTTTTTGTTTCAACGAGATATCTAGCTCCTGTTGCTACATCTGAGATAATTATCTGATAATTATGTTTCCAAGCCCTAGTGGTCAATTCGGAACACTGAAATTTTTACATCGTTCGGTTTCTTAGCGCAAAAATATGCGTTATACTTGTTTTTAGCTATATTAATTTACAGCATTACTTGTACTACACAGTGTACTGTGAATTGTGATCTAACCTTAAATGGGCGATTGACACTTTCCTTTTGTTTACCTTCAAAACAGTCAATTGAAAAAAAAAAAAAATAGTTAATTTACTTATTTGAGATATAAAATTTTACATTGAGCTTTTGAAATGATGACTGGTTTCACGGATAAAAGGTTGGTCTACCTTAGCACGAGTACACTTTAAAATTAACAATATTAATTTAAGAAAAAGAAGCCGTGAAGATGATTTTTGCGAATCCACACCTCTTTCAAAACGTATCAACAATCTTCACATAAACAATTTGGAGGAGCCTTTATACCAACAGGATTTCTCGAACTCCCACATGAATGGAATAGAAAACTTACCTCATAGTTCAAATGAAATACTTTATCCCAGCTCACATCACAATGGAAACGCAGTGACCCAAGATGACAGTCAGCTATACTCGTACAATCCTGAATTAAGTGAAAATGAAAATCCATTCTACTATAACAAGAATAAACTATTACATGAGTTGCACTTTGAGCGAGTAAAAAGAAGCCATATTTAACTTGTGACTATACGTGTGCGGGTGTCTGGGGAAAAAGAAGTATCACGTTGTAGGCGTCCAAGCTTTCTAAAGGGATTGATATAGGATTATGTTTAAATTAAAGTTATTAACTAATTTGCCTCACTGTTTCACTAAAGGAAACCCAATTTGAAAATGTTTAAAAAATGCATGCGGCTCCTAGCCGAATATACTTACCTAATTTGTGTTCTGTCTTCTTATTCAATTGTAGCTGTTTCAGAGGCTACACAACGTAGGTAGCCTATACCTACCTACATCATGTTGGAATATTTCTATCTGGAGTTGTGCTCTTAAAGTAGGCTTAGTAGCATTTAACTTATTACGTGAAATAGATTATGATGCCTGTCCGACAAATTAAGTGGTCAGCTTTACGTTAACATTCGCTTGCACCTAATTGAAATCAAAAATTGTATGAGCTTCGAACTGTGTTAAAAGGCAGTTTTGAAACGATAAGTTGGAACCAAAACCATGCTTATACGTTGTAGACAAAGAGTAATTGCCAAAACAATGAATTGACCGTTCTACGATGAACAGCGGCCGACTAGCCAATAGCAAAAATATGCATACCATTTGTCCATATCTAGGCAACGATTCCAAATCAGGGTTTTTTCACTGCGCCACCTCTCGCGAACGTCTGACAAACATCCGAGACCACAACTATCTCGAAAGAGCTTCTCAATCGGCCGTTTAGAATCGGCATAAAATTGTAGGTCCCTTCCATTCGTTCCAAAAATGAAATCCCACACAAAACGAATGGTTGTGATATGTAGGCCTAGGGTCCCTACGGACCTGTTGCGCCAACAAATTATTACTATTAGTAGGCAACGATTTGCTGCATACTTACAATTTTTTTACTTTATTTATCAAAGAGTCTTCACCCATTTACATTTAATATCTTCATTAACTACTTCGTCTATTAAACGTTTACCCAGTGTACACTTGCCTATCACATCCAAATGATCGAAACTCGTTAACGCACTAGTGTCATCTGCCATCAATCTTTCTATGCCATTCCATGCAATCATGGCTCCATTGTCCGAACAATACCCTTTGGAGGGACGAAATGCTTCAGCGTCATACATTTTTGACATGTTAGCAATATTCTCAAAGATGTAATCGTTGTTTGCAACACCGCCAGAGACAACCACCGTAGGCTTATGATTGTCAAAGAACCCCTTTCGATTGCAAAATTCCAGTGCTCTTTGTGTGCGATTTAAAATATGTCGAGTAGCTGCTTTTAAAAGGCCCGCACAAAAGTCGTTGTAATGGGTTATAACAATATCGGGTGGTGTTTCTGAAAACGAAAGTTTATGAGATAAAACGGTTCAGGTGCTTTTAGGAATTACCTTACTCTCTTCAAGCTCAATGGCTGTTATTGATCGAATAGAATTGTTTTTTAGCCCAGCAAAACTAAAGTTGCAGTCTTTATATCGGGCAAGTGGGAGGGGAAACTCATATCGTTCCGGACAAGTTGCACCTTTTGCTGCATCTTCCACAGCCTGTCCCCCATTCATGTTTCTATATTTGGCAATATTGTTTAAACGCAATCTTCTAGCGATTTTATCAAACGCCTCTCCAGGAGCGTCATCAAGAGTCTCGCCGAGGAGGTAGAACTCAGTAGCTTCTTTAACAAACACAAGTTGGCTGTGACCTCCGCTTATTAACAAACAGAGAAAAGGACAGCCGACCTTTCGTTCCATTCGGACTGCCAAGGCATGCGCTTCCATGTGATGAATTGGTATGATTGGCTTGGAGTACTTACGTGCCAGATACTTTGCATATCGCAAGCCAACCATTAGACTCATAGTTAAACCTTAGTTGGAAAGATTAAACTTAAAATAGTTTGACGTTTTAATTACAAAGTTCACAAACCTGGTCGTGTAGTCACTGCAATTGCATCCATTTCAGAGGCATCTATACCGGCGATATCAATACATTTCTGATACGTGTCCTCTATGTTAGACCTATGCATTTCTTGAGCTCTGGGCGGTATAATGCCTCCATACCTGATAATGGATAAGGCCATTTGTGGACACTTCACTTATTAAAAGCAGATATTCTATACCTCAAGTGAATATCTTGTTGAGAGTTTATAACATTAGCCAGAACTTGTCCATTTGACTTAACCACTGCGAATCCAGTATCATCACATGATGTTTCAATACCGAGGAGAGATAAATTGCATTTTGTATGATTGAATCGAGGAATGTGGGATTTCGATTTAAACCAAATATTCCTGCAGGACAAAAACATTTTTCTCTCAAAAAATGATTAGTTATGTCGGAGCGAGATGTGTGAAATGACGTTTACCCAAATCTCACAAATCCAGACAGGGTGATTCCAATTCGCATGCAACAGGCGGAAGTTATAGGTAGGTACCTACATATATAAAGCAATATTAAAGATAGGTATATTTAGATATAAAGCTTTATAAAGATAATAAAGCAAACCTATACACTTCGATTACTCACAGCAGTTGTTTTAGTTATGTGCTGAAAATTCTACTTTACCTACTTTGCTTTGCTGAGATCGAAGCTCAAAAATAGGCCCTATGTATGTAGGTATGTCTTTTTCCACTGTGTAAAGAAAAAAGCGTGTGCCAGAGCATCTGGAATTAATTTTAATCACTTCTAAGCGTTCTATTGTACCAAAAAGGGTTGAGATATGGGAATTCTGAGAAGAGGATTTCGCTCTCGATTATAATTTTCAACGGAATCTCAAGCAAGAAGAATTTATAAAAATAATTGTTGATATTTCACCAATACGTCATGAGTGCGGTCATCCAAAAGCAGATTTTATACCATTTGTGGGCCAAAAGAGATCACCCTATAGGAAGATGCTCTTGCAAATGGACGCCAATGTCAAATCTGTTTTGACATTTGTGGACTAGACAGTAGAATTAGAAAGGATGTAGAATACAAGTGAACAAGTCATGAACGCTGAATAATCGTGACTATTTTTTTGCGTAACAATAACAATTCGTCTGTAGTATTATCGCAGCGCGAATTCCGTCGAAGATTCCACGGCCGTCCGACACCGACTGCGCAAACACTGCGCCGTTTGGCCACCAACCTTGAAGAGTATGGGACCACACGAGACGTTGCCAAGAGTGGCCGGCTCCGGAGCGACAGTTGTGCCGAGAATATCGCCGCTGTTGACGAGGATGTCAAGCTGTCAATCCATGATAAATCTCAACTAAGTGGACAATTTTTCAAACAAAAGCATAATGAGTGATGAGGCTCATTTGCACAATCATTGATCTTTATTTATTTAGATATTATGAATCATTTCCACCTCAGCTTGAGTTTTTTCTGCCGCAATTGGACGAATTAGGACTGGAGGACATGTGGTTCCAACAGGACGGAGCTACGGCACACACTGCGCGGGCCACAACCGATATTCTGAAGGCAGCGTTCCCGGCTCGCCTCATCTCTCGTTTTGGCGATTTGCACTGGCCCACAAGATCGCCCGATTTAACCGTTCCAGAATTTTTTTGTGAGTTTTTTTTTTTTTTTTGAAGTCCCATGTTTACGTGAACAAGCCCGAGAGCCTAGAAGCCCTCAAGGACAACATTCGGCACGAGTTAGCACTCGTCGAATCTGTCGCCCGAAGTTCTCGCCGAAGTGATGAAAAATGGCATAAAACGAGCCCGTATGGCAATCAATTGTTACGATATCATCTTCTCGACTTGACCAATAAAATTCTAAAGGTTCAAATAAACAGAATCGAAGTTTTTCATTTAGAAAATAAATGAGACCCAAACATCGGATGACTTCTTTTGGCCCACCTTGTATAAACAGTTATTATTTGAATCAAAATATTATATGTATTTAAATTTTCAAGCGTAAATCAATGACATTTTAAACCCCTTATGAATATGTCCTGCGTTATCGCATCGAAGAGTTACTACATATAAATATATATACTTTCCCTTTTCCCGTGTGGGGGAAAAGATAAGCTAAAATATGAACTAGCGTTCGTAGTATACTCTATAATACAGCATCTTAGAGCGCCAAATACTAAAGGTATTATCAAATTTCAATAAATACACTCCATCGCCGGGATAGGCATGTGACCCAACGTACACTTCATTGAAACACTCCCGTCGATAAACTGGAACAATTATCGAAATCGGTGCCTTATAAGAAGACGTAACACTTCTTTCAGTGGACACCGAACCACATTCCAGATCCTCGGGTGCCATGAAATCTTCGTCGTCATTGAACTCATCATCGTCGCTTTCGCTTACGTGCACTGTCACGTCGTTTGTCATCGGTTTACTCCATTCGAAGTAAACTCCAAACCCAATGTCGTAGTTATCAGTAGCGAATTCCCAAAATATGCATTTTCCATTTGAGTTGGTTGGTACACGAACCTAAATAGTTGCGCAAATTTAATAAATTATTTCGTTTTAATTATATGACAATCTTACCGTGACAGTGTCTCCGTGCCCTACATTGATGACACCATCACCTCGCCCAGCAGCAACTTCCTTCTTAAAAGCCTTGATGTCGGGTCGAGTCCACATTTTGGCAGGAGTAATTGTCACATAGTCATCGTTGTCGGAATCATTCTTTTCGTAGAAATTCTGCTCTGAAGTCAAGGATTGTTTGGTGTCTGTTTCCAAAGATTCTGGCTCTTCTGTAGTCACGTTTTGTAAGAGATTTGGCGATTTGGAATTGGAATGCAAATGTAGTTGCTGCATGTACTGATGATAGTGCTCTTTTTGTAGCTGACATATCAGGACTGCCTGTTGCTCAGGACTGCCGGGAAACTGTTTAACTGCATAACTCTAAAATAGAAAACCACAGGTACTACATATTATAGAAACAAATTATATACGATTTGACACAATAAGCCGCGTCCAACGTTTAAATAACTTCTACATTACTTGTGGACAATAATGTACAGATGTAAATATCTAACTATTTATTAAATTAAATGCATCACCTTAAACTGTTGATATGTTTGCTGGTTGAGAGCGTCTTTTAATTGTCGCCGTTGCATTTCTTCTTTGCATCGTTCTTCCTCCAGTTGCTGTTCCTTCTGTTGAAGTTCTTTTTCCTTTTCCAATTGCTTGAGTGCTTCCAGATTCTTTTGCAGTTCTAATTTTAGTTTCGCTTCATTATCCTGTTTAACAGCTTCAATATAGGGTTTGAATGACGAGCACATTCTGTCTAAAAGGTTGATAAAACCTTCCATAGACTGGGCTTTACTTATACTACCAAGTTGTTGCCAATGTACTCGCCTATCCTTTCCTATGACATCGAAAACACCCAGTGCAGGTGCGCATTTCTCATCGAAAGGACCATTACTAGCTTGTTTGGTAAACGCAACTAATTTCAGATTGTCCTCGTATGACAAATGAATGGCCTTGCCGGAGTTTTCTTTAAGGGAATAAATAATTAATATGAAAACCAAGTAGACAGTTTGCAGGTGCTTACGTTTGTAGAATGTTAGCGCCAACCTATACAGATCTCGTAATGGCATACCCCATTTTTCTTCGTGTTCAAGTGGATCATTTTCTACATATTTTGCCATTTTTATAAAACTTTAAAACCTGAGCTATTTCACATTACAATCTTAAAGAAAAAATAATTTTCATGCAAATTTTATCGATACACAGAATTGGTAAAAAAAAACCGAGAGAAGTTGCTGCGTGAAAAATGTTGACAGGTGACAGCACATCCAGCTCTGTTCTGTTTGCTTGACAAAAATTGAACAAACCTTTTAGGAATCGTTCGAGCAATAAATTCAGATATGCAGTCTATTCGTTTTCTATTTGGCTTCTCATATATTGGTCTGAGATTTCAGATATCTGCTGCCAAATCGAACATGAAATTTTAATCTGGACCCAAAACATTTTATTTATCTGTTTGCCAAATCGAAATAATCATAAATTATTTGTCTTGGAGGATTGTTAATAGTTATAGAACAAACGGATTTTTTTGAAAGCTGTGCACATTGAACTGTTCCGAAAGACGAAATTAAACACCCCTCCAATATTTCTCTCCAACACGTAAATTTAAAAAAAAATGTAATTTTCATCTATTCAAAAACTTCAATTTTGAAGAGACTTTTGAAGAAGAAAAATTCGATATTTCCATGTTTTGTTTAAGGAGTCTAGCGAAACCACGGGATCTTTAACTTTACACTTCATATCACATATTTTACCAAAAGCAAAGAAGTCGAATGAGCAACAATTCAGTTCCATTTATAATTTTAAGAGTTTGAAGCTGGTTTGAAGCAAGTTTGAAGTTTTTTACTTTTCTTTTTGATTAATACGTTCAAATGTTCAATACATAACTACAGTCCAATCATACCTTAACCAATGCGTTGGTTCTGTGAGCAATTTCTCAAGCAAACAGAACTATAGTTGATTGGTGAAAAATTCTTTTTTGAGATTTGCTGTCAGAATATTTTCTTGTAAAAGAAAAAACAGAGATCAGTTTTTAAAGCAAATTGAGAAGTTTTTGTGTAATTTCAAGTAAAACGTAAGTCGTATATTTGTTCACAATTTAAACACTGTTAATATCTCTAAAGATTCATGCTAAAATTTACAAATATATATCAATAAGTTCTTATTCAGTTTGCTGCACAATTGGAATGTTATCGGCCACTAAATCGAAATTTTGTGAAACGCCCCTGATAAAGGATTTTTACATTTTTATCTGAACAAATTATTGTTATTTTGATTAAACAAATAACTAACCAAAGTTATAGTTTATTTATTTTTGTATACAGAATAGCCGGATTTAATAAACATCCATAAATGTAAGAGTACACGAGTACCTATTTGCTGCAGAGTTTAAAATAATACATACATATATTTCTACATAAATCATCTTGTTTTTGAAGTTAGGCATGAAAAAAGTTTTATAATTATTATTTAGTACACCGTTTAACAATCGAAAATATATTGTACTTATAATAGAGATATGATGGAATAAGAATTTTGTATGTATATCTCTATAATGAAAATCAAATCGATTTCTAACCACACAGTCGGAAGATTATCTTTGCATAAATTAGCTGACTCAGAATAAATGCAATTGTGTCCAAGAAAATTTGATTTACTTACGTTGTGGAAAGGAAACAAACTGCTTCACCTACAATCGCACGAAGCACCTGCTAAGATATACCTATTAAATTATAAGTCTCGAAAACCTAAAAAAATTGAGCAACATTTTTATATTCACAGTAATCGTTTCTATAATATCAGTGCCACGGTCGATAACCTAATGATTGAAATTGGTAAATGGCAATTGACCAAACGTGTTATTGAAAATACACTGGTTTCTCTATCGCTGGTTTTAGGTATGAATCGTATATTTATCAGTATGGACAGATCCTTCGACTATAATATAATATCTACTTTAGTGTGTGTCCTATACATTATAAACACACACTTTTTTAATACCGTGCGAGCAAGGCTAGTTTTTTTATGCAAGAGTTTTTAGTCCTGTCTATCAAACTGTCAAACTTATCTCGAAGGGGATTATACTTTAAAATGTATTGTAGGAACAATATAATCGAATGTGGCTAATACGAATTCCTTTGATAGAGAAAGTAGAATACATTGTCATATTATGGCTATGGGCTCCTAGCCCAGCACTTATGCTCTCTGAATCTGATCGCGCTCTGCGCTGTGATGTGTGTAATGTGAAAGTCGCTATACCCTGTTAAAATCAAATGGAAATGGAAATGTACTTTAAAACTTGGCCTGGGAATAAGTTGGTGTACCTACCAACCTAACAAAATGTAAACGATTTGAACTTAACTTTTAAAATTTCTGTTTTTGATCAGTTTTGATCTGTGTGAATTGCGATCTCTTGGTCGTTAACCACTCTGTTGGATTGCCCGGCTTGGTGCTTAAAATATGCTAGTTTTTCAGAAAAGCGCGCTGTAAGGATAGTCGTGATTAAGTTCGCGTTATGTGAGTGTTGGAGCCAAGCACTGAGTATAAAAATAGGCAAAAGAAGAGTGTGACCTAAAGGTAAAGGTGCATACATACCGTGTGTACCATCAGTACATAAAAGAGCAAAGAGAAAACATCGGATTGTGTAAATCAAAGAAAATTTATAAATGTATTATACTAGTAGGGAAAAGGTAGTTCTGCGTTATGCCCCATTATGTAACTTAATTAGGATTATTAAAGCTGTTGAACGAAACTCACAACCCAGCATATTAGTCTATTGCAACAATGGACATGAATATAACTTTATGCGTATGACATTGACATTATTGAGAGAAGGCATCGACAGTTCGATTGCAAGTGTTTGAACGGAACTGGACAAGTTGCTTCGGTCTGGCGAAATATATGCAGTCTTCGAGAAAGGACAGTTAACGTCACCGACTTCTTCATTGTTCAAGGGTACTTGCGCTTTGATCGCAAATAATGACATTAATATTGATATACCGCCATACCAATAATCATTTTTAGTGTCCAGACTAAATTTTTCGAGCTCACAATGGCGAAATTTTCCATACAAAATTGTATATTGTGACCTAGAAAATATTTAGTGTGGAGGTTAGAAATGATTATTAGTAAGGCCCATAGTGTTTTATTTTGTACTAGCTGACCCGTGCTCGTCTTGCTTCGCCAGAGTTCCACTTCTCAAATTTAAAACAAAATAATAAGAGCTATATAAACCCACTCCGGTGCTGTAAGTGACGTGTAGCACGAAACAAAGGAAACAATGACTTTGTTTTATAATAGTAGGGATTTTTCAAATTATGTAATTTTTGTGAATATAACATAGACTTCAGTGGAATCCAGCCACTCTTACCCAAAAAAGAGAAGAACAACTGTCAGTAAAACAACCCAAACAAATAGTTAGCCTCTTCTATTATTCCCTCACAAACTCATTTATGTAGTATTCGATTCGGCTTCTTCAGATTTGCTCTCAGATTTCCGATTTCGTGTGCCTAGTCGAACATAAAAACGTCACCTGCTCTTTTTTGTGTTGATACCTATTCGTGCGATTTGAATATGTACAGTCTTCGACACTTTTCTAAGCGATTTCCATTCACTGGTGAAATTTTGTATTAAAACATTAGAAATATCCGTCCCGATTGATTATTAAATATTTATACATAAATAACTTACAAAAATTGATTCACTCGATGCATTGCCTTTCTTTGCTGGAGAAAAAATCACTAAAATGTAAACAAACTCTACCAGTTGTCAAATTCAAACGCACTTGTATTGGTAAATCTGAGAAAATACCTTGATTCGCAAAAGTGCTCTGAAATCTGAAAAACATTGCTTTATTTGTACCAAACGAACATATAAATTGCTCTGAGAAAAAAAAGTGCTCTCAGAGCGCCCAATCGAATACCACATTACATTCCAATTATTACATTTCCCTAGCGAACAAAAGAATCGACAACCACCTATCGGTTCCAAAACTATCCTATCTTTCTAGCTGCATACAACCATGCACACAAACAAAGTTTCATTGAGATCGGTTGAGATTCTCGAAAAATCGACAACAGCGCCACTTATCGGGTGTTCATTAAATTCTTCCCATCTAAAAGTGCCCAACGCACCTAAAGAAGTAATAACTTCAAAAAACATAAAGCAGAAAAGGTGCAGTTGCATATGCATGCATACGAAAAAAATGTATAATATTTACCTTCAGGATAACGTACGAAGATGATTTTAAAAAATAGATAAAAAAAACAATACTGAGCACAAACGGGATTCGTTCATGGCATGCATGCTGCATGCACATGAATCACTAATCAGATCACAATCAATATATAGCGCATTTTAAATCACAATTGAGTGTGACTCTCTCCCAATCTCAATTACATTACATTACATACCTGACGTGACGACCTGACCTGACCTATCTCCCTCCCACCCATGCACCACATTAATACTCCACCCACAACTCCACTCTCTCCACTATCACCAGTTCAATTTCAATTCAATTTAAAAGAAGTGAGCAAAAAAAAACAACACAAAGCACAAAAGGTGTATAAAAAAAATAGAGAAACAAAAAGCATACAGCAGAAAAGGTACAGAGAGAGAAACAGGTTTTGCCGCACACACACACAAAATTTCCTCCACTGAATGCCGGGCAAATCCGACATCTGGCTTCAATCGAACATTTTACTTTTTTGAATTGTATAAAATTTATAGTTTAATGCTTATTGTTCAGCTTCAGGACTATGTACAAAGATGATTTATATCTTAAAATCTTTGTACATAATTGAACTTTATATTAAAACAAATCCTATTTCATTCGGTTGAGTCATTCCAAAGCTAGGAGCTAGAAGGCATTCGAGAATTACAAATTTTGTTAGATATCAGCTTAAATCTCTGCTTCCGGACAGCGGATAATGATTAAACATTATCCTAAATTCTAATATCTACAATTTCCAATGCAATTGTGAAAACCGAAATCAATTTCGTGCAGTACTTCTTGTGCCTTGAGCACACAAACTATTTAAAGCCGGAAAAAAGTTACAGTTTTATTATTAGTAAGGAGTAAGGATAAGGATAGTAAGGATTTAGTAATTGAAACAGAATCTTGTCTAAAAGTCAAATTTCTTTTATTTTCGCGTATTTTCCAGAAAATGACTGACTCAAAGTACTTTACTACCACTAAAAAGGGTGAAATTTTTGAATTGAAATCCGAACTGAATAATGATAAAAAGGAAAAGAAGAAGGAGGCAGTCAAAAAGGTAAATAAAATACAAATAAAAATCGAATGAGTTGTTGCCTAACTGTATGCAATATTTATTAGGTCATTGCTAGCATGACCGTGGGTAAGGATGTTTCGGCGCTGTTTCCGGACGTAGTCAACTGTATGCAGACCGATAACTTGGAGTTGAAGAAGCTTGTTTATCTCTATTTGATGAACTATGCCAAGTCGCAACCGGACATGGCTATAATGGCAGTTAATACATTTGTTAAAGTGAGTAATATACTAGACCGTTGTTTTTAATATTCAATATATTTTTGTTTTATTTTCTTATTAACATTTTTATAAATGGAATCAATAAATCTAAGTAATCAATTTGAATAGTTTACATACGACTCTGCAGCTGAACTATTTTGTTTTAATACTTTTGTTATATTATATTTTGTTGTTGTTGTTTTTTTTTTTTTTTTTTGCTTGAAGGAATGTCGAATAGTTTGTGTTTTGTTTTGGTATATTTGGGCAATCTTTTTGTTTTCTTTTATATCATGCAATACATCTCAGATTTATTGATGTTAGGTTCAGAGGTGTGGCAGTAGGTGTGGCAGTAGAAGAAAGTGCACTTATCTCTACCGGATGAGCGCCATTACTGTTATTATTTTGCGAACCCTATTTTAATTTTGTTGCTCACAAGGTGCTGTATTTGAAATAGCTATAATTCCAACCGAACAGTTTAACATTTCTTATTCTCTAGCACACCACAGGGTTTAAAGAAATTATTCCCAAGTTGAACGGAAACGTTAATAAGGTTGGTAGGCAAAGTGGCGGTTAAAAGAAAATTTATTACGTTGATGGTTTGTTAATTTGTTGCCAAAAACTCGTGCGGAAACCCGTATATTAGAGCTCTAGCAGAGTCCGAACGGGTCAAAAAGTTTTCGAAATAGGTATTTGGTCGTCATGAGAAGATGCCTGCGCTGGCTCAGCAATTCATCTTAAAACCATCTATGATAATACCTTTATCGAGTCGTTAGAATTAGCTTAGAAGTTTTTTCTTGAAATTATCTTAATTTGTTTCCGTAAAGTTTTACTACAGACATAGATCTTCTGACAAAGTTCCGGGTTTAGCACGGTGCATTGGTAAGTTCGTAAGATTGACTGACCATCTGCTTTGGGTAAATTTCGTCTTAGCCAAATTTACACCAAGTCAACTTGTGGTTACACTTGAGTGTATTTTACATGACATATTCTAACATGATTCAACATATAAAAACTTAAATCCCTACCGGTTATGAGGCCTCTACCCAGAAATCGAGCAAAAGTACAAAAAAATGAAATTTTGTTCCTCTAACTCAGCGTTTCCCAAAGTGTGCTCCGCGAACGATATCCAAGTGCTCCACGGAAAAAAAAAATAACAAATAACAAAATTCCATTACACTAGTGAGTAGTTAATTTTGTGCTTTTGTACTTGCCAGAAATATTTCCGCTAACAGAGAAACGTCTTGCCAGTACAAATTTCAATTAGCGTTAGCGGCAATGGCGTGTTAAACGCGCCCATTATTGCAATTGCTACACATACATAGCTGCGAAAAATAGCATAAGTGCAAAGAAGTGCTCCGCGAGGAATTTTTCACCTAAAAAGTGCTCCGCGACTAAAAAAGATTGGGAACCGCTGCTCTAACTGATAAATTATTACTGGAACGATTGAATTGAAACAGAATTTTCTCTTCAAAAGCCTCAGAGGAGGTTTTTAAAAAAACGTCTCAGTTATATTTTATTTAAAGAATTCCCAGAGGTTTTTGGGAAAATTTGCGTATAATGATTTACTCTTGGCCAAACCATGATAAGACGGAGCAGAACACATCTGAGATCACTAGCTCAGCTAAAAGGTAATATCCAAAACACCAATAGCGTTAAAACAGATCTTGAAATTTTACACTGGTTTGGAAAATACAGGTGTTTAAAAATAAACAATACTTTGAAAAATTGAAGTATACTTTTTTCATGTGAATAGTGATGCAAGTATAAAGCAACAAAGTATCATATCAGCCAACAGATCCAATAAAAAATTATATTTATTTACGTGTATTTTATGGTGCCGTGAAATAACGCCATATTTCAACAGTTGGTCTTATTTCACTCGGACAAAGTGCAATAATGCCAACAAAATTTGAGTAATAAGACGAAACTTGCACCCACCCCGTAATCCAACAATAAACCCAAGCAGGGGGATTGCAGGGGGGCAGCATGCCCCCCCATACAGATTTCATAGGTTGAAAGCGCAATAACACCAATTTGGCGTTATTGCACTTTGTCGGAGTGAAATAAGGCCAACTGTTGAAATATGGCCTTATTTCACTTGTGTAAAGTGAAAAAATGCCAAATTTTCAGATTTGGCCTTATTTCGCTTGGCCTTATTACACGGCACCGCATTTTATCACAAAATACCGAGTTTAAATTACTAATGCATCCCTCTACACCTTGCTTGGCGAAAACCTCGAATTTGGTACCCAGATATCGGCGTAGTTTCTGAGGAAAGTTCCAGATGTTTTATATTTAAAGGATAATTGACCTTGAGTGTCTAGTGACTAGGTTTCCCAGCTTACGAAGACCACCAACACTACCTTCCGAACTTGGGGTTCGCAGATAAGAGGCAAAAGGAATATTGTTCTCTTTCATCTCTGTACGAGCTTTGCTCTATCGCTCTGAAAAGGGGATTTAGAAGTCTACTTGGAAGTCTACTGCGCTTCATTAGAAGCTCAAATCAGCAATCGAATCGCTTCGTCCGTAAACGAGTATTACGTGGTGGAATTTTTTCTCGTTTCACTTATGAAATCAACTTAATTCCGTGAACGTATAGCTCGTTCGTGGAAGTAGCGATTCTCCCTCAGTTTTGCGAGTAGATTTTGAAAAAATATGGAGATGGTCACACATCGGACCTACTACTTCTATGCTCGAGTTAGCTGGCAGCGTCTTTTTCTGCTGTTTTTTTTTTTTCGTAATCAAATTGCGGGTTGCTGCAGGTTGTTAGCTGCTCTTGTTTTCTTTTTAAAAACAGCAGATACTTTAATTTTGATCCTACTTCTACTTTAGTATAAGGACACAAGTGACAACCAAAACCAGAAATTCTTGGGTCGCATTTCTACTCGAGTATAATTCGATTATTTTTGTAAAGCTAAAACTCTTCTCTGAATGATCTTTCTTACAGCGTGCCGCATGTGGTAAGGGCTCAGGGATGTCACATACATTACATACATTAATTCCATAATTCAGGTAGTAATATCGCTCATGTGTGCTCAAGCAAAGAGCTTTTTCTGTTTCTTCCTAGCTTATAGTTTGTCTGTTATCAATTTTACCAATTTGTCCATGAACAAACTTTCAACAACTACTGCGACTATGCACTTGCAATTAAGCAATAAACAGATTACCTTTGCGGAAGTATCAATATCCCATTCTCGTAATTCCAATTTGAATTGAAACAAGACCAACAACAATTAACTCTGTCCTTATTTTTATTATTCGCTCATTTTTATAAATAAAACATTCTCCCATTTCTACATTTACCCATATAATAAGTGTACCTTTTCATATCCTTTTTCATTGGTAGTAAAATTGACATATTTATACATGAGACAAAGTAGGAGTATACTATATTAAAATGAATGAGTTTTTTATGTTTTCCTTTAATTCATGCTAAAAATAAATTTAAGGATTTGCCCTCTTCTCGACTACTTCAGGTAATGTTTGTTTGAATTATGTTGTTTTATGTTATTTCTTTGTTTTCGTTTTCTTTTTGCCGTTTTGAAATGTTATGCATTTGTTGTATTATTTTTATATGCAATTACTTATGTGTTAGTACACAAATTAAACCATGACATAACATTACATTTTACTTTTTGAATTTATTTTTAATCAATTAAAGCTATTACTTGAAGAAGGGGGAGACTATGGGTAAATTAGGAACGTCTGAGTAAAATTTTTGTGAAAGAAAGTCAAACGTGGATAACATTTTTTTGGTTGCTTAAGTACCATGCCATGTTTATTTCAATATCCTTGCGGGTATTTTCATTTTATTGGGAATATACAAGTTAGACTAAAGCGGTTTTGTGAGTGACATTTCTTACTTATAAAACTTGAATTAACATGACGACGCGGCGTCCTGGATTTAAACTTTCATCTGGTACAACTGGTATTTGTTGTAGAACTGAAAGATGGTAGATAAACCCTTAACCTAAAGTGCTAAAAGCCCACAAGAGATCATAGCAGCTTTAAATCCTTTATTGCGGAAATTTGTAAAACTTGTTGAAATTCATTTCTACTACAAGTTCTAATTTTTAAAGCCTCTTACAAGAGCAAGTAAAAAAAAATTCTAGCAAAAGAAAAATCGGCGCGATTTCTGTAGAATTAAAAAGCAGCACTACCATTTTGGCCTTCTCGGATAAGTTCGTAATTACGATACACCGGCATGCAGTATGTTTCAATATCTATTTTTACGACTTTAAGTTTGGAGTGTTATAAATACTACTGAGTAACAATAGAACAATAGAATAGAAGAAGTTTCCACAGCCAATTCCTACAGGCGGATGCTCGAATTGCAAAGTTTTCTGAGATCCGCAATCCATATGGCTAGGGCTATTAAGTCTATGATTGCCGTAATGTTCTAAGGACTATTTGTTGTACCACAAAATATCTATAACATCTAATTTAGAAAAAACAGCAATTTTCCTGCGATTTAAAAGTTTCTCAGAGAGGTATATTCCTTAAAAGCAGTTCCCCTCGCATTACCATTCCTTTTGCAATTATTTTAGAAGTTCCTCTACTCTACTTGCTTCTTCTTGGCGAAAGAAAACCGTCCTATAGAACCCTCTCTGGTCTAGTTTTCTTTAAGAACCAAGGCTGGGAGCCTGCCTCAGTGACAGTATTTCCAAGTATTTCAGTCTTTTATTGGTCAATGATCCCAGCACATGTTCTGGGATTTCACTGGACGCATCGCAAAATCTGCAGACGACTTCTAACATAGGTAAACCCAATTTTGTGAAGGGTTCCTTGAGTCTACAGTGCCCCTTGAGCCAGGAATTCTGTTAGAATACGAACGTTATGTTTGCTCATGCCGATAGATGTTTGAGATCCTTTTCCGGTTGTATTGGCCCACAAATTCCTTGGCCTGCTTGATGGCCATTGGTGTTATGCCAGGCTCTTGCCCGGTTTTTTTATCTCTAGTTTCGTGAATTCTCCTTTTAAGTTGTGAGCCCTCATTCCGTAAAATGGTTCAGGGCTTAAGAAAGCTTCTGTTGGTCCTTTTCTTGTAGGGGATCCGACTGTTTTATTACCATCTATTCTCACATTGCCAGGCACGACAGTGGGTTTTTTTTTTCCTCCTACCCTGTTCATTAAGTTTTTGTTGGCATTCCCATACAAGTTTGTACATACAAGGGGTTATCGTTCAATCAACCAAGAAAACAAATCTATACATCCTTAGGTTTTGATGAAGTTTATTACCTTGTTACCTACAGAACAGTGGCAAAGTTCTTCTCCCGTCAATCGCATTCTTCTCATATTGTGTTATTGATAGGGATAAGAAGCTATCTTTCCGTATGAGTTCTTCGGTCGTGGCTTCATGATGGAAAGATGCTGGGTAGCTTTCTTTTGATAGTACAAGTTTGCATGGAAGACCGTCTGTCGTTCGCCTTTTTCCCACTTAAAGCCTAAGCGTGCAAAGGTCACAGAAGGATGAGTATACCCTTAAATTAATCGTCTCCTTAATTCGTCTGTCTTCATGTTCAACGACCCAACGAGCGATACCTCGGGCCACAACGATCTCTTTAAATGTCAACCTAACGTATAGGATATAGGTATATAACCTACATAGGCATGTACATTTAACATAACACCAGTCGGTAAAGTGAATGCGTTTAACACCATCGTAGAAAACGATCGTTTCTAATGCGGTTTCGTTGTGATTTTCTAAGGCCCATTTTATTCACTCGAAGTTGAACACAACTTGGGAAGTTTCCCATATAAAAATCCCCAAGTTGTGTTCAACTTCGAGTGAATAAAATGGGCCTAAATATTTTGTAAGTTCGAAACATCAAGAACATGAAAATGTTTTTTCAAGTGAACGAAAACACTTCCCAAGTTGTGTTCAACTTCGAGTGAATAAAATGGGCCTTAGTAACCCTGAGAGATAAATAAAATTTATAACCAATTTGAATAACAGTTGAATTTCGGAAAACTCACGTCGAATCCGATAGTTTCATTATGCAGTTCCTCTTAGTCCCATTTTATTCACTCGAAGTTGAACACAACTCGGGGAGTTTTCCATATAAAAATGGTGAATAAAATGGGCCTTAATATGTACGCATTTTATTGACGTAGGATGCTCTTTCCACGTTGCTAAATAATATACTCTACTCAAATATAAGCCTACATTATAAATTTATTTTTAATTTCATTCCTGTAGAATAAATTTTAAACTGCTTTGCACTGTCTCTGCTGCTATTTAATGCAAAGCAGCTTATTTTCGAACCAACTTTGAATAAATATACCTGTCGATAAGGAAGTCTCTCCCGTCGGATTCCACGATGTAAACGCAAAGTGAAAGTGAATCGAGTAGGTGAAGTGAATATCAAATACGACGTATTTCACGATAGGGGTGAAAGTCTTTGTCTTTTATTGAATTGCAAGGTGAATTCTCCTTTTCGAACTCGTCACAGGAATTTCAATGGACCCTATATATAACTCCCGATTTTCCGCCACCGATCTTAAATCATCATGGTAGATGATATTGTCGGACTTGATGATAAGCCATTTCCGAGGAAGACATAGGACCCCTTGTAAACAGGGTAGGAAACATGCGGCTATCGTGATCAAACTACGTCTGTATGTGTCGCTCCGTTCGAAGAGCGAACATTTTATTCATTTCCTTTCGACCATCTCTCCGAGTTAGTAGAGCAATACAAAAAAAGTTATACTTGCCAAAGATTCTTTTATAACGCATTCTGCATATAGCCTTTAAAGAGACAATTGACTGAACATTCTGGGTCGCTTCCAGCCAGCTAACAGCAGGCAAATATTCACGATGGTGGACTTTTACGCCTAAAGCCGAACTTACTTATTTACATAGGGTGGCGCTACAGTCCGGGTGGACCTGGGCATCAATCAGTTAGATCGGTCATTATCTAACCTCTAACTGCTTTCAGATGCGCATTCTAAATTGGTTGAGGACCCCTTCCACTTGTGTTCGCCAGGTAGGATGTGTTCCTCTACTGCGTTGTCTCTTTGGGCTTTGTTCAAAGACTCTTCGGGCGGGACCACTGTTATCCATTCGCTCTACATGTCCTAGCCAACTCAGACGAACTGATTCTTTTCAGGCAAGTTAATGTTGCGGTACAGCTGGTAGAGTAAGCTGTTAAATCTTCTTTTTCTCCAAATCCCGTCAACGAAAACGGCACCGAAGATCACTAAGGCCCGTTTGCTGATACTACTCATAGCGACTTAAGTTCTACTTAAATACCTTATGGGCTGCTTTTTCCTTGCCATAAACTGTCACATAAGATTTTAAGTGGAACTTAAATCGCTATGAGTAGTATCAGAAAACGGGTCTAAAAATGTTGAGTTCAAAACGATCAAGCTTTTGCTCCATGTAACGGGACAGAGATGATGAGGGTCTTATGTAGAGTATTCTTAGTGTTTATTAAGGCGGAGTGGCTTAGTGGTTAGTGCGTTGGACTAATTAGCGCGAGGATTGTCAGGACTCCCGAAAAAAACCCAAATTCCATCTTAAGGTTTTACAAAAAAAAGGAAGTCTGACAAACATACGAGAGTGCAACTGTCATGAAAGAGCTTCACAATTAGCCGTTTGGAATCGGCATAAAATTGTAGATCCCTTCCCTTTTCTTTTTTTTAGTGTTTCTTGACAACTTTTTCTTCTCAATTGCCGATTGGCAAGTTTAATTCTTCACTTGATCTCTGCGGTGCTGTGGTTTCATTTGCAGACTAAAGCAGAACAGCATTTATTTATTTTTATTACAAAAAAATGCGTCATTTAAAAACAATAAAATATTAATCTGTTCTGAAAAAAAATGGTTAAACTTAACAGCCCGATTCTGCCGTTGTGAACCCTCACAAGTCACAAACTCTTGTGAGGTTGTTTTGTTGTGAGGTTTGTTGTGATTCGATAACTTTTTCAGAATTCTACGATAACCCTCACAACAAAACTCACAAAAAATTCACCTCAGAATGGTCACTTCCAAATTAGCACAAAATTTTCCACAAAAGACCGAGCTCGCACACGAAGTTATTAAAAATACATAAAATAACATTTTTTTGGCCACAATACGTGAAATATGTTTTAGAACTGAAGGATACAAAATTATTAACGACATTTTTTGTCACAAATTAAATTCGATGCCTTCCTCAGTTTTTTTTTACAATAATATGTATTTTTTCCGAAATGGTTATAAATGTTGCGCATAAAATGTGGTGTTCAGGTCATAAAGTGGAAATTTAAAACCGACCAACAAATGCATTAATGATTGCCATTTGTGAGCCGTTATAACTGGTTTTGAATTTTGTGACCTGCTCAATAGGAGATCACAAATTCGATTGTTTTTGTGAGCCTCACAAGTTGTGAGTGTGCTGACAGAATACGAAAACCTCACAAAATTAATTTCACCTCACCTTGTGAAGGTTTTTTGACTTGTGAGGTTTTCCAGAATCGGGCTGTAAGTTTAAAAATATAAACAAATTATACTCATTGCACTTCCTCCTTAGATGTTATTGGTGAGTCTTTGAATTTGTAATCTTATTGGGCTTAATCATATTTTGTGTCTCACGTAATCATTTTTCTAGTTTAGGTACACTATTCAGTATGATACCATAATAAGTCGCAGCACTTATTGCGATTAAGTTCTGTTCGAATGTGAAACCTTTTGGTTTTGAAATGGAAAATCCCCCATGTCCAACTGAAATTTAACTTTTAAATTGGAAGGACTGCATTAGCCGTTTTAAAACGATTTGAAGAAGTCGACAGACTGGCTTTCGGCTGTCAGACGACCACTGCTGTCATATAGCTAAGTGACACAAAAGACGGCTGTGTGATATGGATTTTTAAATCCCTAGTCGACGAATCGGTCAGAAGCTTTCGTTCTTTAAGATATTTTGTAAACTGATGATTTATCAGCATTTGAAAAGAAATAATGTAGGTATGTGGTTATGATTGCATTTTTGATTTAGCGATACTTGTGCAACCACCTGTAGTTCACAATGCTCCGCACTAATAATCAATTTAACAGCCCGCTTCTGCCGTTGTGAGCCCTCACAAGTCACAAGCTCTTGTGAGGTTTGTTGTGATTCGATAACTTTTTCAGAATTCTACGATAACCCTCACAACAAAACTCACAAAAAATTCATCTCAGAATGGTCACTTCCAAATCGGCACAAAATTTTCCACAAAAGACCGAGCTCGCACACGAAGTTATTAAAAATACATTAAATAACATTTTTTTGGCCACAATACGTGAAATATGTTTAAGGACTGAAGGATAAAAAATTATTAACGACATTTTTTGTCACAAATTAAATTCGATGCCTTCCTCAGTTTTTTTTTACAATAATATGTATTTTTTCCGAAATGGTTATAAATGTTGCATAAAATGCGGTGTTCAGGTCATAAAGTGTGTGGAAATATAAAACCGACCATCAAATGCAATAATGATTGCCATTTGTGAGCCGTTATGACTGGTTTTGAATTTTGTGACCTGCTCAATAGGAGATCACAAATTCGATTGTTTTTGTGAGCCTCACAAGTTGTGAGTGTGCTGACAGAATACGAAAACCACACAAAATCAATTTCACCTCACCTTGTGAGGGTTTTGTGACTTGTGAGGTTTTCTAGAATCGGGCTGTAAGTATCGATTTTAAAATTACGGAAGCTCACAACTACGAAATTTGTATGGAAAATATAGTCACTGTAAACTACTAAAATTTAAAGTCGAAAAATGTGTATTGGTAATAACCAATTTGTTGTTCATCCAACTTGTTGATATTTTTAACCTTCACACTAAATATTTTGTAAGTAACAATGTGTGATTTTATATGGAAAATTTCGTCATTGTGAGTTCGTAAGATCTAGCCTGGACACTAAATATGATTATTAGTATCGGGCTAAATCATTAGTGGATGTCCCCGTGTAGGTAAAGAAGATATGTCAGACTTTGTTTAACTATAGTGATCCATTTCATCAGAATGAATGAATTTTCTTGTAGCACCTTGTTTTCGCGATCGGTCGGGACCCAAATCTCATTACCTAAATAGAACTGTAACAAATTTTTCTCAAAGTAAAAGTTGGGCCTAAATAATTGAGAAAAATCAAAAATAACAAACATTTTAATATTGACAAAATATTAGAAAAAGACTCTAGAGATCGACAGAAACTTTGTAAAAATTGCATAGTGTGACCTAGAAAATATTTTGTGTGAAGGCTAAAAATGATTTTAGTAAGGCCCCGGCTGTCTCTTTCAAATGGAATTAGGAATAATTAATATCAAAATTGAACTGCTGAAACAAATCACTTAAAACAATCTGATGTGCTGAATTAGTGGTATATAATATAGTTCCAACCGATGTTATTTTCTCAATCTATGTTATGCATGTGTCTACACTGCTAATTCGAGAGCAAATTTGCTAAATAATTTTATTGGAACTTTAGGATTCTTTGCCAAGATATTTAATGAAAAACCTTGACAGCCTGACAGAGTGCAATGGCTAGAGTGTTCTTATGATCCGAGCTGCTTATGTCTTTTGAATTTCCCCGAGCTCGTTGTTGTGCAGTTTATGTTTTTTAATCTAAAATTTAAATAAACATCTGCTAGACAGAGATATCGTTCGTGTCTGGCGAAAATCAGATATCATGTACATGTTACCATAAATACCGTTTCATTTCACACAAAATTACCACTAGCATAGTAATGATTTAAATCGAAACCCAAATATTTTCTTTCCTTTTGTAATTTTAATTTAGAGCGTTGAAGTTAATTACATATAATCCTGTTCGTTTTGGCTTAACTTTATATTGCGTGCAAAGCCAAGTCCTATTTTATAATAGAAATGCAATTATTTTAGGATTGTGAAGACTCCAACCCGCTGATTCGGGCTCTCGCCGTAAGAACCATGGGCTGTATTCGAGTTGATAAGATTACGGAATATCTGTGTGAGCCGTTGAGAAAATGTTTGAAGGATGAAGATCCCTATGTGAGGAAAACTGCAGCTGTTTGTGTCGCCAAGCTGTACGACATTTCCTCATCGATGGTAAGCCAAACCGTAAATAATCTTTAACAGCCTCGCCAACAAAAATTTTTATTAACATTTCCAGGTAGAAGATCAAGGGTTCTTGGACCAACTGAAGGATCTTTTATCGGACTCAAACCCGATGGTGGTAGCCAATGCAGTAGCGGCTCTAAGTGAAATCAATGAATCCAGCCAGTCTGGACAACCGCTGGTTGAGATGAACTCGGTAACAATAAACAAGTTGCTGACTGCTCTCAATGAATGCACCGAATGGGGACAAGTTTTTATTTTGGATTCGTTGGCCAATTACAGTCCAAAAGATGAACGTGAAGCGCAATCAATTTGCGAGAGAATTACCCCACGTTTGGCCCATGCCAATGCTGCTGTTGTTTTGAGTGCAGTCAAGGTCCTTATGAAGCTATTGGAAATGTTGTCCAGCGACAGTGATTTCTGTTCCACTTTGACAAAGAAACTTGCACCACCATTGGTTACCCTGTTATCGTCGGAGCCCGAAGTACAGTATGTGGCTCTTCGTAATATCAATTTGATTGTCCAAAAGAGACCAGATATTCTCAAGCACGAAATGAAGGTATTCTTTGTCAAGTACAATGATCCGATTTATGTGAAATTGGAGAAGTTGGACATCATGATTCGTTTGGCTAATCAGAGCAATATTGCTCAAGTGTTGAGCGAGTTGAAGGAGTACGCCACAGAGGTTGATGTTGATTTTGTGCGGAAGGCTGTAAGAGCCATAGGTCGTTGCGCAATTAAGGTGGGTAAAATGGATTCAAGGACTTTTTGTTACAGATTCTCTTTATAATCTGTTTCGTATAATCTTTTGTCGCATACGACTGCAATACTGATAGGGATAACAGTTTTATCTTTGATTTCGGTGAAAGTAATCAGTTTAATTTGTTTTTTTTTTTTCAGGTTGAGCCTTCAGCCGAAAGATGTGTTTCGACTCTGTTGGACTTGATTCAAACTAAAGTAAACTATGTCGTACAGGAAGCCATCGTTGTGATCAAAGATATTTTCCGTAAATATCCAAATAAATACGAGAGCATCATCAGCACTCTTTGTGAAAATCTCGACACACTCGATGAACCAGAGGCCCGAGCTTCAATGGTTTGGATTATCGGAGAGTATGCTGAACGTATTGACAACGCCGATGAGTTGCTAGATAGTTTCCTCGAGGGTTTCCCCGATGAAAATGCTCAAGTGCAATTGCAGCTGTTGACGGCCGTGGTCAAGTTATTCCTCAAGCGGCCATCGGACACTCAGGAGTTGGTGCAGCACGTACTCTCGCTTGCTACTCAAGACTCAGACAACCCAGATTTGCGTGACCGTGGTTTCATTTATTGGCGTTTGCTCTCAACTGATCCAGCTGCTGCCAAAGAAGTTGTATTGGCAGACAAGCCACTGATTTCTGAAGAGACCGATCTCTTGGAACCGACTCTTTTGGACGAATTAATATGTCACATCAGTTCATTAGCCAGTGTTTACCATAAGCCACCAACAGCATTTGTTGAGGGTCGCGGAGCTGGTGTACGCAAATCGCTTCCTAATCGTACTGCTGGAACTGAGGCCCCTGAAGCTCCGTCCGAGGCAACGGTGATTCCAAACCAGGAATCACTCATTGGTGATTTGCTTTCGATGGATATCAACACCCCTGCCGCTCCAGCCGCAGTACCAGCAACTAATAACATTGATTTGTTAGGTGGCGGCTTAGACATTTTGGTATGTAGCCTCTAGCTTTTATTATTCATGCAATAAACTAAATTTGTTTATTCAGCTTGGAACTGGACCAACTGAGCCTGCTGCTGGTGGAACTTCTGGGCTCCTGGGGGATATATTCGGTCTGGGATCTGGTGGAATCTCTCCTATGGTACAAATTCCCAAAATCACCTGGCTCCCAGCAGAAAAGGGCAAAGGACTGGAAATTCAGGGATCGTTCTCCCGTCGAAACGGACAAATATCAATGGATCTTACATTCACTAACCGAGCGATGCAAGCAATGAGCGCCTTTGCCATTCAATTGAATAAAAACAGTTTTGGGCTGGTTCCAGCGTCTCCCCTACAGGTCGCTCCCTTACCTCCCACACAAAGTTGCGAAGCCAGCCTTCCGTTGGGCACCACTGGTCCCGTTCAGCGCATGGAACCTCTCAACAACTTGCAAGTCGCTGTTAAAAATAACGTCGACATCTTTTACTTTGCCTGTCTAGTGCATGGTAATGTTTTGTTTGCTGAAGACGGACAATTGGACAAACGTGTGTTCCTTACTACATGGAAGGAAATACCGGCCGCCAACGAAATTCAGTACAGCTTGTCTGGTGTAAATGGTAACACGGACGCTATCGCTTCGAAAATGACCGCAAACAACATCTTCACAATCGCCAAGCGAAATGTAGAAGGCCAAGATATGCTCTATCAGTCGCTTAAGTTGACCAACAGTATCTGGGTTCTCCTGGAATTGAAATTACAGCCTGGAAATCCAGATGCCACACTGAGTTTGAAGTCCAGATCAGTGGAGGTGGCTCCAATGATTTTCGCTGCATATGAAGCCATTATCCGTTCCGCATAAGGAAGGATCCTATAATGAACAGATGAACCATCGTATGTATCGAATATAGATATACCTACAACTACATATACAATTTCTTAGTTACCAACGCAAAGGAAAGTATGCCAGTTCTAGAAGATTTTAATTATAGTAACTGCAGGTTCCGGCTAAGGAAACCACTTACATATTTCTTGTGTTAAGAATGCCAACAAAAATATCAATTTATCTCCCCAGTCATCGATTTCTGTCTTTAGTATATCTGTTTCTATTCTAGCTTGAAACTGATTACTTTTCTCACATGTTTTGTATAAAGTATACATTTTATTGAAACATTACCATTTCATGGGTCGAGTGGTATCATCCAGTTTTTTTTTATTTTTATTCAACATTTTGTTATTCTTGTGCACTGAAACATTAGTTGAGTGTATAAAATATCAATTATTTGTCCTATTAAAGTTATAATATTAAAATAAACAAATAATTAATTATAAAAACATTCCAGAAATGTACCTGTTTTATTTGAACTACATAGATAAGTCTGGCAATATCGAATATAGTGGAAAGTTTACAGGCAAAAAAAAATGTGTATTGGAATCACGTGTATGAATATCAAAATCGGGTGGTTGTTTTTTTTTAAGGATTTTACGCGTTTTTCAAACTTTATTATACGAGCTTTTGACTCGTTTGGGACTTGTTTTTAAGAGAATTTTTTTCGACGTGTTTTTTTTAAACCTTTTTTGAGGTGTTTTACATGAGTTTCTCTGAGTTTTACACGAGTTTCTCTTTTCGTCCGTTTTTCCACATGTTTTATGACGCGATTTTGGACGTGTTTGTGTTTTTGGTCACGTTTTCCGACTCGTGATGTGACCATTCACTTGAAACTCTTACGCCGCTTTCGATTGGAAAAACAGATCATAAGCAAATAGTTAGCATCATCAAATGATATGTTACGTCACAAGGTTTTGAAAAAGTGGACAACGAATGTTAACAAATGTTTGTGCTTATTCAGTTGAAGCGAAATGTATTACTTCTTTTTCGGTTTGTACGTTTAAGAATCTACCATAGACTGAGTATTTTTGAACGAAGTCTTCCCTCCGCTGGGATATGTAAAGAGGGAAATCCTCCTGCACTTCACCTCATGGGCTGAGACTAGATGGTTGAACCTGACGAACTGCGTCATTTCAAGGAAGATCTGGCCAACCTACGATGATGCCAGAACAAAAAACCTTTTAGCAAGATCGCGTATAGATGTCGCCAGACTAACGGCAATTAGTACGGGTCATTAGCCTTTAGGAACTCACACAGCCAAGCTTGGCATCCCCCATAATACCCACTGCTGCAGCTGTGTTGGCACAAACAAGAGTGAAACAGTGTTCCATCTTTTTTGTGAGTGTCCTGCCCCAGCCAAAACCAGAAGCAGTGCACTAGGTCATCCCTTTTTTGATGACCTTTCAGCCATCCAAAGCATCCATTGCCACAAGATCAAATTTCTCAACTCCACAAGCTGGCTTGGAGCTTTTTAACTTCCTTTAACCCCTTTTAATTTCAGGTTCCGTTAGTTGTGGTTTCAAAACGGCGCTCAATGCGCTACTTGGGTTTTTGCCTCGTCGGGAAATACAACCACCTAAACCAACCCAACCAACCAGATACGATTTTTGAAAAGAAACTTACTTTTTCGTGTCATTTCTTTTCAATCCTGTAGGTACCTACCTATAAATTTAAAATTCAGCGTGAAAAAAAAATTTCAAATAAAAGAAGAACAAAATTAGCTTGAATTCGTTTTTTTTGCTCTGAGATTGGAAACATATCCCACTAATACAACCATTTCTATTTATACGTTTGCATTGATACAAGTTTGTTCTATCCTTTGTTCACTTACAAATGCTACTTCACTTTGATACATCGTCTGAAGTTACAAAAAAAGTTAGTTGCGTTAAAATTAACGCCCAAAACGTTGGTCCTTTCCATTATTCCTATTCCTGACCCATTTAATTTTGTTTGTTTGGCCCTTCGTATCCTTTTCTTCTGGTATATTCCGGGCGCTTCCCTTTCGCCCCGGTAGGATGGCAAAAACAGGTGGTCCTAGAGCCCAGACGGACGATCGGAAATCCATTCAACGGATGGGCGGACGGTCCCCAATTCATTATTCAAAAATAAGGGACAACAACGAATTAATAGCCCAAAGGCCGCGTGTGCCCATCCTAAAGACAAACTGAAGAAAACTAATAGTATTGTAAACGATAACTTGCAACTACCTGGGTTCTGTTAGTTTACCCTTTCTGGCGGAAGCTTACTCGGCATTAGTAATTATACGACATTAGAAAATAATAATACTAAGAATTGTTCTGATAGCGCAGGGTCATAAGTCCACAGGCCAAAAGTCCACAATGGACTTTTGACCCATCCCAGATGAGCCAAAAGTTCACAATAATTTGGGCCATAGGTTCACAAAATTAAAATGGAAGTAGGCCATAAGTCCACAATTATCCATATGACAAAAAGAGTTGTTTTAACAACTCAAAAAGTATGGGAATATTTGATAGATGCCGTGAAATAAGACCAACTTCTAAAAATGTACCTTATTTTCGCTCTTAAATAGTGTAATAAGAATAACCTCCAACAGTTGGTCTTATTTCACTCCCACGAAGTGCAATAACGCCAACAAAATTTGAGTAATAAGAAGAACCTTGCACCCACCCCGTAATCCACCAGTAAACCTAAGCAGGGGGGTTGCAGGGGGGCAGCATGCCCCCCCATACAGAATTCATAGTTTGAAAGCGCAATCTTAAAATGATTGCAATGCTGGAGAAGTGTGTCTTGTGGGTTTTGGAGGCAAACACCGCAAATGAGGTCATTTCTAGAATTTTTAGCTTCGCTTTCAAGCTCGTTGTCCTCCTCTTCACCTTCTTCATCCGTGAGCCATAAGACCACAATCAGTGAGTCTAAAATTCACAAGAATTTTGTGTGAACTTTTGTCTCACCTGGGTGGGTTATTAGTCCACAAACCTAAGTGGGTAAAAAGTCCATTGGGGACTTTTGGCCTGTGGACTTATGACCCTGCGCCGTTCTGATAGGGGTTGGTAAAGGCGAGCCTGAGCAACCACAGAGATGTTTAATCGAACAGCGCGAGATCGCTAGAATGAATGTGGATCATAGTCGGAGAAGAAAATGGTAAGGGCTCTGGATGCGAATAGCTGTCAGCGCGACTGACTTTTTGAACTTTTGGCTAGCCGGCTGATGGACAAGACGCAAGAAAAGTTTAAAAATAAAAAACAAGAAAGTACATACCTACAGAAAAACTACGGTATAGGTACTAGTAGTGCGTGCATTTGAAATAATTGGAATTTATACAGCGGTTGTAGCGGGGAGCTTTTACCAACGCCATTCCAAAGTACCTACAGAGGACGTTAATAAGTTTCCTTAGGAGAGGAAGGATAAGAACAAAAAACAGATAAGTAGGGTGCTGTGTGCGTGTTATAGGTTGTTCGTAACGTTGGTTTTTGATAAATTAAAAAAAAAAAAAAATTAGTGGAGTGAGGTTTCGTTCCGTTTTTTTTTTCTTTAACCGTATCGGCGTGGCCATTATAGGTCACTTAATACTTTCGCTACCCGTTGTACCATTTTGTGACCGTTATCCATCGAACCGTATGGCAATCGGAAGTTATCCGTTGACCTAAAACCGCAAAGTGAAATAGTTGTTTTAAATTGCGTTCTTCATACATTTTTTTTTAATAATTTATTTTTTTGTACAACTTATAGTTCTTAAACTATACTTCACGTGAGAGTAAATGTTTTGTTTTGTATAGGGGTTTTTTATGTCTTTTGTGTTGTTTGTTTTCGTTGTTTTATTTTGGATCTATTTTAAGCTGGAATTTTTGATTGAATTTCGTTGACTGTTCTTATCCCAGTTAAATTTTACTGGAAGGTCTTTAACCTTAAACCAAAGATAATATATTTACCTAGATGACACAGTCCAATAGGAAATGTTTTCATATGAAACCAAAATGCGAAACATTAAGAGCTTTTCCAAAAAGCTTTTACAGATAGAAAGCGTAGGTATCTAAAGCAAAAGAAAAACACACACATCTATATAAATTACACAGATCACTTATTCGGTTTCCCTTTCATCATTCCTCATTTTTGTCCTTCCGCGAAGTCGGACCTGTTACATGCATATTGACCTCATACGAATGCAAGCGTATCATTTGGATGGGTATCGTTAGTGCATGATTCATTTTCTTTCTTTTGTTATATCCTATGCTTCTTCTTCTCAATATGAATCGAATGTCCTCCTGCTCTTCGGAAAAAAATACATATTGTGCTTCATGGAATAAAAATCGAGGGATTTTCATTCATTTTTCATTATCTGCCTGATAGAAGTGTTTGCTCTCATTATATTATTATCATATTATAATTATCTGTGCTTAAACCTTCTTTCATACCAACAAGACATAGATTCAAGAATTGCCTTCGTCAAAGGAGCGTATAGGTACACTGGTTTGATACCAATTCACAGGACGATGCTGACCAGATTGGGCATTCAAAAACCTTTGCTATGTATGATTTATGACATGTAATATGTTCAAATCAAAACACGTTTTACTTGTAAATCCTTGAATCGTCACTCTCGTCTTAAGGCTAACTTACTCTCTAAGTTCGAATGTTAATCAAGCATCAAGCATAGTTTGCTAGATAAACCATTGTCACATTAGTAAGAGAATGAGAACTGCATGACCAACTCTCTTATAATTCCTATATAACAAATGCTTATGGGAAGAAGTTCGCTGTTAAAGCTGGTAATGTGACTTCGAGAAGGTTTTCGAAATTAAAAACGGGTTACAAAAGGGAGCAGCGAATTCTCCGATCCTGTTTAATATTTACACAAGTGATCTGGTGGGTTTCCTCAGACATTCTATAGCGTACGCAGACGATTAAATGGTGTACAGGTCAGGACAAAAAATCGAAATCATCAACATCCTTCTGCAGCGTGACTTCGAGCACTGAACAGTGGTATCCATATCCAAGTCCAAATGCAGCCATAAGTTAGACGGTCTCAAATCCTACGATCAGGGGTCGAATCGCGTCGTCCATGAACTAGCATTTCGTGACGGAATTTGTTTGTGTTGCTCATGAAAAATCAACTTAATTCCGCGAACGTATAGCTTAATCACGGAAGTGGCGCTTCAACCCCAGGTGTACCTGTACATTCAGCACAAACTCAATCACAAACTGAGCGTTTGACGGATATTATATGAACGTGTTCGCCAATTCGGAATTCAGACTAACTAGACGCGGACCAAAAACTTTTTCCCTGAAACTCACTCGAATCGCCAAATTCACGCCCATAGAGCAAAGAGCAAGGATTGTTAGTGAGCAAGCTTGTTTTGCAACATTAATAATGACTGTTATACCCAACGTTAGAACAGAAAATCAATGAAAATGTCGCTCTAGTTAAGACCCATACCCAAATTAACTGCATTAGCCGCATTTAATGGCAATATCAAAAGCCATCCTTGCAGTTATTTCACTGGATCATACAATATTCAACTATATACATAGTTAATCCCTCCCTAGGTTCGAGCAAAACCTTACAAAATCCCATTAAAAGATAAAGGACTGAACACATACCTACATTGCTGTGCATTGTCAACCTATAATAAGACCTCTGATTGAGCCCTTTTAATCCGAAAAACATCACTATGATAATTACTAAATAAAATATTCACCAGATAAACGTATGCACACAGGATGTTATATACCTGCATTCATATGATTATTCAAAGGTCATTGCATAGGCAGCTTTCCTATTTTATGGACTCAAAGAGTGTGGGTGTACGTTGGCATTTATTAATACCCCCATGCCGTTTACCAACCTCCTCAATACAGCTTTCGTTCCACTGACATAAAGTTGAATGAATATAAAAACAGCTTTCCACAACGTCAGCGCCAGGATATATTCTCGCCAGATACAGATAGTAAAAATAAAATCCCCTTTTGTAGTGCGCCAACTCTGTATAGATAAAGTGTTTGAAGTTTTCATTCAAGGAAGAATAGCTCAGAACTTCTGGTTATAGGGAAAAATGGCGCTGGAATACTTGTGAAAACCTTCCCTGTTCGTGAAAACTTATAATATATTTAATACTTATTTAATATAGTGATACTTTTATAAAATATCCTTTTGAGTGTTGTGTACTTGCTTTTGTCAGTTCAGAAAATAAAATCGCCTAAGGATACTAATCGAACTATAGTACATGTACATATATATGCACAAGAAAAGAGAAAAGAAAAAAAAATTAATTGAAAAGAAGGAAAAAGTGCTTTTGTCCTACGTGTTGATTTAAACGCAAATTATTTATGTTAAACCATTGATATACTACGTCTCGGAAAAGAATATTATGTTCTTACGGATTACTCGTATATATTTCAGATGCAACTACTACCATTGTTACTTGTTACAAAAAAAATGATGGAACTGTGAAGTACGAGTACAATTATCACTCACAAGCGATTGACGACAAACGACGACGCGAAGAGCACTCCATTAAGCTACAAAAGAGCCATTAAACACTATTAAAGGTAATAAACAATTGCATCATTAATTATCGTAAATGTCATAAGTGAATACACAGCTTAATATCATCGTACAAAGTCAATCTTAAGGTCCTTGATATCCCCTCTCCCCCTCCTATATAGACACCACTGTGAGGACAGATACTACTAGACCTGTTGATAAATTCTCCTTTTTTGCTCCTAGAATTGTTTCGCGTTTTTTTGCATTGAAATTATGTAAATCTTTTGATCTTTAACACATCTGGTGGCTTACCTTACCTCCGAGTATGCCTATGTCCAAATTTGGGCTTATATAAGTGCAATATCCATGTTACATAACTGAGTACTCGGCATATAGCCATCAAGGTTAAACACAAGTACTTCGAGAGTATGCATTGCATTGAACGATTTTTGAAAAGCAATTTGTTCGAGAGAATGTCTTTCTTCTCGCAGTCCAATTAGGACGAAAACAGTTGGGGCGTTGGAGTGCATTTTTGATTTGAGGTTTCGATTTTAATTTGGAATCGTTTTGTCCCGGAGCCGATGCGAATTGAAAAATTGGTGTACTCGTATCGTAATTAAATGTGCGCTATGTTGACAGTGCAATTACGTGCCTTCACTCAAAATGACGTATCCGAAAAGAAAATATTTATAATTTTATATACCCACTCGAATGTGTTTAATATCTTAATAGGATTTTATTTTGGAATCTACTTATGTGGTCCTGCCATTATCAGTTGTCACATTTATAATTGATGATTACATTTTGAGCACACAGATAAAACGTATCGAGAAAAAGTTCCAAAACAACAATTTTCGTATATTCCTAACGATATTTTGAAGGACGAATGAAATATATACTCGTATTTTTAATGTTGAAGTTATTTCTGACCGATGTCAGTATTATAAAATGAACCCATTTTATGGGGGACTGCCATTGCGTTTTAATTATTAATGAGATCTCATTATACTCAAATTGGTTAAAGCTACGTGAGTGGACATTCCGACATTAGCAAACATCGACTACAGAGATTTTTTTCTGGGAAAGTATCGTGACAATAGTATTTCACGACCCAATGAGAACAATGTTTTACTTTACGACAGCAATCGAAAACTGAAAGATCATTCGATCATGAGGCTGCTATTCCAAGCATCTATTATCGGTATCTTATAATATAAACTATTCACAACCAGCCAAAAAACATGTTTTCGTCGAACAATTCCCGATGCATTCACTATACGAACACCAACCAGTTTTTGTTTGACGTTTCATGTGAGAATTAACAAATAAAAATAATTTTGTGCATTTGAAAATAATATTAGCCAATCAATTAATTGTGGAAAATGATTTTAAGTTGTGAGTTGTGACATTTGTTCGGTCAGTCATTCTGCTGAATTTGCTGAATATTGCAAAAGGTTGTGTTTGTTTCAACAACCCAACGACTATAAGTCTCTTTCGTGGTGTTTTGACTTCAAATGACTCGTTTTGAAAACTGAAATTGTATCGGAAAATGTTTGTTTTCGATGAGGTTTCCTCTTGCATGTTGCACCTTGCATATTTTAACTAATATAATCAATCACTAATGTCGACAACTAGTTAAATGTCAGCTTTAGTAAAAATGTACAGCATTTGCGAAACAGTACCAATAAACAATAAGACCTCCACATTTACTAGTCCGACAACTTTCTTAGAATCTATTACATTTGTTGTCATCGCAGTATTCATGTTTCATAATTTGTTTTCGTAAAAAACAAGGTCAATGGCGAGGTCAATGGTTTCTATCACAACTAGGATTTTATTCTAAAAAAAGAAATGCACGAATTGGATTAAATTTTGCCCAACGGATAACTTTCAAAGGCTTTTTGAGGCTTATTATAAGCAAAAACCAAAACAAATATCATATGCTAATCAAATCAGTAATGCCCTATCGTTCGATCGGACACAATTTTCAGTACTTTCATAGTACGCTTTCAATTGTTTTTTAATGAACCTTTTCACACCAACCATTGTTTCATTTGAGATCCTCATTTTCGGTAAAAAAAAAACTCCTTTTCCAATGAGATTGACAAGAGCCAAATATTTACCTGAGTCGCACCTAAGGTACTGAGATTGTTGAAAAAACTTATGAGCCGTACAAACTTAAGTAAGAATTATTTTGTTTGTGACGACTGTCAAAAAGTCTTGGAAATATCCCAAACTTACTTATATAAAATAATATTTTTAGTAAGCATCCAGCTAATGCCCGAGAAAAAGAAGACTTTTTCAACTTTAACATTTGACCCTACAGTAGGTAAGCGATATTCTGGCAACTATATTTGTTTATTGGTTTTTGGAAAGTACCTATGGAGTCTTTTCGTAAACTGCCAGGCTAAAGTTGATTATTAAGGCCGAGTATGTGTAAATCAAAAAAAAAAAATATCGAAATCTGCAAAAAGTGATCCGAATCGAGAAAAAGATTGATTTTTTTTGATTTAGATCAAAAAAGGTTGATACATTGAGGAAATGTTTATTTTTCTTTGGGCTTATCGTAGCTGTGTCAAACAAATTTATGACCGATTTTCCAATCTCTCGGGGAATACTTTAGGGAACACACTTTCAGAAACCCGAGTGTAAATAATAGAGAAATTCACCGAATATTTTAAAATACTTGTGAATTGGGGTGAGCGAGCATCATTTACCGTTTCTTGTTATTTTACCCACATGATATACTCGTACCTATAGGGTTCATTGGTTTCCACGGTTTACAAAAATAATATGAAATCCAACTGTTGTTGCAAATCATTTATCTAAATCAATGCTATTATGTAGGTCATGAGGGCAAAATAAAAGGCGCCCATTTTTGTAACTAATTTACTTCTATCGCCCAGCTTTCGAAGCTTTCTAAGAAAGTCAGAACGGTTATAAATGTTTTTGGATGTACTATTACAATTTCAAGAGCATTAAGAAAGTTGTGTTAAATAAAATTATCTGAAGTGAACTAAACCTGGATTACTGCCTTCCGCCCCTTGAAAAACTCTGGTGCTCCACCCCCACGGTACTAACACCACAGCACTTTTTCAAGCTTCTGCTTTGGTATACTCTTGTATAGGAAAGAAAAGTTTCTACGAGTTCAAGAGCTGATATAGGGCATAAAGTGAGTGGAGTGCTGCCAAAGCTGGGGTATTTTGTTTATTCTTTATTGTTTTTTTGTTCTCACGAACAATACGTTACTTTGAAATAGATTTTTTACTTAAGATGCATTGAGAGGGAAATTTAATTTTCGTCACTCCGATACTTATCTAACCTAACCTAACCCTCAATAGAACGCGGCAAAACTATATTCGAATAATTGAAGCTGTTTAAAGAATTTTAATACCGAGAATTCATTATCGAATTTTTCACAATTTTCAGATGAAGTTTTCATTTCCATTGCCGGCGGGGGTGTCTTCTGGAGTTGCGCTTTTTGCCAAGTTAGTTCGCACCAAAGACCTAAGAAACGCCCCCAATGACAGTACTCGCAATGCAAAGCCCAAGCTTACAGTAAGTGTATAAATGTTCGAAGAAATGGTAAAAAAACTAAACTTTCATTCTTAAAATGTATTTTTCTCTACATCAGAAATGCCTGACGACTTTGGACCTAACATCGTTGGGAGTAGGATCTTGTTGCGGCACTGGAATGTACCTAGTAGCGGGAATGGTAGCGAAAAATATAGCAGGACCAGGTGTTATATTGAGCTTCATAATAGCAGCGGTAGCAAGTATATTCTCAGGTAGGTCTGAACGTTTTTAAATAAACCAACCGACTAACAGTTCACGCTTATTTTGCACACTGAAGGTGCTTGCTATGCTGAGTTCGGAGTCCGAGTGCCAAATACTTCAGGATCTGCATACATGTATTCCTATGTTGCTGTTGGGGAATTTGTTGCATTTGTTATTGGTTGGAATATGATACTCGAGTATTTAATTGGTAATGGCTTGTGAATTCTTTTCTGAGTTTTCGTTGCACTAATACAATTAATTTTAAGGTACGAGTGCCTGCGCATGCGCATTAAGTTCTAGTTTTGATTCGTTGACGGGTGGTCAAATAGGACAGAGTATCGCAGAACATGTTGGCACCATTTTTGGTTCGTTTATTTTTCTTATTGCTATTTTATTTTATATAAAATTGTAATTTCGTAGGTAAACCTCCTGATTTTATTGCTTTTGGCATCACACTGTTAATGATGTGCGTACTTGCAATGGGAGCCAGCAAATCGGTTTTATTTAATAATTCGCTCAATATTCTAAATTTGGCTTCCTGGGTGTTTGTTATGACAGCGGGCTTATTTTATGTAGATACAGGTACTTGGACTGAACATCAAGGATTCCTACCATTCGGTTGGAGTGGCGTAAGTTATTTATAGATTTAATTGTGGTCTCTGAAATACATATAACAAAAATCCTTTTATTCGTAGGTATTTTCCGGAGCTGCAACATGTTTTTATGCGTTTATAGGATTCGATATAATTGCAACAACCGGAGAAGAGGCAAACAATCCACAAAAGAGCATTCCCAAAGCAATAGTTGTCTCATTGTTAATTGTATTATTCGCATATGTCACCAGCAGCCTGATATTAACATTAGTTGGTAAGTTTCTTTTCAAATTAAGGCAGATGCATTATTGTTGAATGTTGCTAGTTGCTAACCGGCAGAAATTTAAATTAAAAACCGATTGAATGTATATACGTTCCACAACATCACTTTGAAAGTCTGAATGCCAAATCACAAAAAAAAAAAAATTGAGAGCGAATTGCGAACAAGCGAATATACATCGATTCTGACATTTCATTCCATGAAAACTTTTTTTAGTCGTAGGTATCTGCGAATTAAGTTTCATTGTTGGAGGTTAAGTTGAAACGAATTTTTCATTCGTGGAATTGTGGATCGGGACTGTTTTATGTGGATTGTGAATAAAGTATGACAGTTCGCTGCAAGAATTTTCAAATCACGGCAAAATTGCTGTAATTTTAAAATTAGCTAGGTACCTATAATTTAAATCAATTGAGACGCAGTTTTTTTCTTAGATAAGCTGTTAGATAAATTAGATATAATGCTTTTTTGGTTGAAAAAATAGTAATTTTCAATTCATGAATACAGTTAAATTGATTTGTTCGCTATTCGCCTTTTAGAAGTTCTCGCTAGTGCGTGAATGGTCCTTAAAACCGTCATTATGCGACCGTTTTGCCTGTCACAATTCACTCCACTATCAAATCCTCGTTCGCTCTGAGCAAGTAATTATACCCTATTCACAAATAGCCGAAAACCGGGGGTGGAATCCCGTAAGGCGATAGTTGATAGTCGCTTTTGTGATAGTCAAATACGACAGTCACATAATTCTGCTTCTACGTAAGGTGATCGCAAAATAACTATAAAAATTTGGCATCACTTCATCATTTTGAAACAAAATATTTGCTTACAGAATTCCACCCCGGGTTTTTGCGAAAACACTCGAAAACTTCGTCGATAAGTTTTCCCATCCATATACGAGAATTTCAGTTTTCAAAACGAGTCGTTTAATCGTTTTCCACTTTCAGAGTAGGTACATCTAGTCCAGAACAATCCAGTCGACTTCGGATACTTCTAGTTAGACTTTTCAACGAGCCGTCGGAGTCGTCGCCCGAGAATTGGTTTGAAGTATACGCCAAAATGTACTTTTTGAGCTGTCGAGAGTAAGAAAAAAGTGATTTATGTCTAAAAAACGGTTGAGCGATTTTTTAAAACCGTAAAAATGGCGTATACCTACGTCAAACTAATTATTTATCGGGCGACGGATGTTGCTTGATGGGAGCTTTTAAATTAATAATGTCGTTTTCCATTGGTTTCACTCGGGGATCCACTCATTCTGTAGTCCAATGGAACAAGAAAACTGCTTCTGATTGAATCCACAAGAGTATTGGTGAAATGCCAAAAAATAATCTACGGCAGCCGTCAGTTGACTTGTATAAAATACACAAACTACACTTGTGTGAGTGCTTCTTGAGTGGATTCTGACTTCAAATCCAGAAGCGAAATTCTCTCCTCAGAATCACCAGAAGAGTATTTTTTGTGCCAATGGAACGGTTTCAGAAGTGATTTTTCCGATTTCGGACTCTCCCGGACGCTTCTTTTTGCCCAATGGAAAACGACATAAGTCTCCCGATGCACGTAACATTGGTGTGATGAGTAATCTGTCCTTGTGCTTGAATGCTATGCATATTGGGTGGAGCTCCTGAGCCTCTTTTTGAACCATTCTAACTCAGTTTATCCTTTTGTTCTATTTTCAGTACCTTATGATGAAATAAACGCTGGAGCGGCTTTAGTACAAATGTGGTCGTATGTTGGGGCTCCAAAATGTAGAGCCATTGTTGCGGTTGGTGCAACAGCCGGCCTTTCAGTGGCAATGTTTGGATCGATGTTTCCAATGCCAAGAGTGATCTATGCCATGGCCCAGGATGGTCTTATATTCAAGTAAGTACTCCAAGCTAAATGACCTAAGATGCAACAACCATTTACTGTTTGAATAACTTTTAAGGCAATTGTCTCAACTGTGGGAACGCACAAATGTTCCAGGAATAGCAACACTTGGCAGTGGCGTTGCCGCCGCCCTGGTAGCCTTAACTATTCGCCTCGAGATCTTAGTCGAAATGATGTCGATTGGAACTCTATTGGCATACACACTTGTCTCGACATGCGTTCTTGTGCTAAGATATCAACCTTACAGCACATCCTTGGTGGAACTACTGCCGGCTCAACTCAGAACTCCGATGCCTCCAAGTACTCCAGATCCGACGGCGGAAAAGACCACAAACAATCTAACCATTAAACGAATAACTCGAGGATCTCCAGACTCGGATGATTCCTTCATAGATGACAGCCCCGACGGGTATATGGGAAGAGATGATCAGTTCTTGGTTTCCGATCGATCGGAGAATAAGTTCTACGGTAGTGTTCACGGTGCTCCAACAGGTCCAACTGGAAACGTTACTGCATTCGACACTATCGGAGTTGGTCTGTTGGGAAGAAAGCTGCAAGAGTTCTCCTACATGTGTCCGGGGTTGTTTCCGTGGGTTAATCCCGGACCAGCAACATCCGACAGTGGTAAGCATAGTTGACTGGTTTCGAAATTGAAATCTCATACGACGTTGATTACTTTTTGTCAGGAATGTTTGTTACCAAGCTGGTCGGTGTGATGTATATAATGATATTCTTCTTGGACTTATTCGCTGCGATAGGATGGTCAGGAAAGTTAGCTGGGTTCGTTTTCTCAATATTAGTTATAGGCATTTTTGTGATATTACTAACTATATCCAGGCAACCGCAAAACAGGTAAGCATGACTTTCCGAACTGAAACTTGTGTCGTATTGATCTGTTTTATTTTTTTTTTGTTTTTGTTCGTTTAGGTATGCCCTTGCATTTCTAACACCTGGACTTCCGTACATTCCAGCAATTGCAATAACAGTGAACATATACTTGATATTTAAATTAAGTATATTAACATTAGTTAGATTTACAATATGGATGTCTATAGGCCTGATTGTATATTTCTACTACGGCATCACTCACAGCACACTAGAGAACTCTTCCGAGGAGATTGAACTGCGAGTGGATGAGGCTTATGTAAGTTATGCGATTGTTTGGTCGTCTTTCTATTTCAACATTAGAAAAATAGAATCAGCACTAGTGATGCAAATCGATTTTTCTCAATTGTACCGAAGTTCTGAAACGTGCAAAATAGTATACATAATTTTTTTGATTGCCATTATAATCTATAATTTATAAATATTGCATTCAAGCAAAAGAAAACATCATATTATATTGAATCTAACGGCAATATTATTCACTCCGAGTGTAGGTTTAGTTTAAGTTAATTTTACATCCGACCATTTAAACCACATTCTGAACCCCGACGATCTAAATCTGTGGATATTCATAAAAAAAATCCACTGGACAGTTAAAAATGATTTAAGAGCTATTTTTCTTCAGTTATTTAAGAAAAATTTACTCATTAAATCGAAGACAACGATATTCAAAAGCGAAAAATACTCACCCATGTTTGTCCTATAGGTTTGTTTGACGTGGTTTGACATGCTAACAGCTTTAAAATAAATTTCATTGTGCTACATCATCCTTGTTACCTAAAGGACCATTCACATGAGCGCGAACTGCGAATAGGCGAACTGCGAACAAATTAATTTATCTGTATTTATGAATTGAAAATTGCTATTTCGTTTACCACAAAAGCATTATATTCAATTAATATAACACCTAATCTAAAAAAAACCGAGACTTGATTGATTAATATAACGTAGTTTACAATTACAGCAATTCTCCCGCGAATTGAAAATTCTTGCCGCGAACTGTCACACTTTATTCACAATCCACATAAAACAGTCGCGATCCACAAACCTGCGAATGAAAAATTCGCTCGAACTTAACCTTCTACAATACAAATGATTCGCGGGCACCTGCGACTAAAAAAAGTTTTCATGTAAATGAAATGTCAGAATCTACGAATATTCGCCAGTTCGTGGTTCGCAGTTCGCTCTCATGTGAATAGTCCTTAAGATTAGTTTAGCACAAAGCGTAGTGAACTTCATAAAACAATTAAACTTTCGGTAGGTACGTTGTGTACACCACTGCAAAAACCTGTAAAAAAGTTTGAATATCTACATTTTTGTATTGTTTTTTTTTTCCAATATCTTGACAGCTTGGGGAAATACTTCCAAAATCTCCATGAAATTAGAGGATAGTTTTTCGCATGGAGTTAGAGAACCCCATTATTTTCCAGATGCGATATACGGCCGAATGTTTTGTTCCTATGTTTTCGATGCAAAAAGTTATCGCATGAGTTACAGAACATGGGCACTGATTCGCAAAAGTGTCACCTAGAGCAAAATAAAGTGCTCTGTGTGTGCCCAATCGAATACCACATTAGATTCTAAAAAAAACAAGAATCGAAATATTAAATCTAAAAGTGATCACAGTTGAAATATGTAGTACAGCCCCCAAAAATCACCTATCAGAATTGCAACTGGCTTGACGTCCTTAAAAATAGGCATCTGCTGGGCGTTCTAGAATTACCTTTAGTGTCGGGCTTAAACTGTTCCATTGCCTTGTCTTATATCCACTAATATGCAGCGATTGTTAATTAATTTATCTTCTAACTTACTTATCAGGATAACAACTCCGATCAGAAGGCTGTCTGGGATCAACAGACTTGCGAACAAAACTACAGTTCACCTGATGTTATATGGAACTACGGTAACACGGAACGGAATACCGCTTTTAATAGCACATCCCAACGGACCACGCACGGCGACAACAACACATCCCTTCGAGTGAAAAAGGCACCACCCAAGCTACCGGTACCGTTAACGAAACCAGCGAAACCCACATCCTCTGAACAAACAAAGAATAAACAAAGCACGTCAAGTACAAAGCCAGGCTTCAGTATGTTTGTTGATGAAACACAGTTCCCCTCATGGGACGATTGAAATAATTGTTCCGGTCGTTCCTTCGATTGCATTGTTACTTGTAAAATTTCAAAGTTATTTATACAATTCTATTGTTTCCATCAAGTGTACATTTTAATACAACATTAATATTTATGACTCATTCTTATTAATATTTAATAAATTCAGTTTACAAATTCATGATATATACAAAAAAATATACATATATATACATACATATATACATAATATATTAAATTTTAAAAGTAATTGCCCTTCCGTTTTACATATGTACATACTTCTATGCGGGAGTTATTATTATAAGCAACAACAAATAACGGTTAAACTTGGAACTAAACTAACAGAAAGAAGATACAAATATTTCCATATTACTCAAGGGACTCGCGCCCCCCCAAAAAAAACCCATATCCTTTTACTCTAGTTGGTTTTTAGTTTTTTTGGATTTTTCTTTTTAATAAATATACTATATGAGAGATGTATAAGATATTTGTTTTTGATTCCATTTTATGTGAAGACACCACACAAATTAAGTTAAGTTTACATTTTTATTTACGAGGTAGATAGAAAATTTAAAAAAAGAAACATAAAGAATATATAAAAAGAATATATATATATATGTTTATGTATATATTTTAAGTCAAGTGAACAACTTTAAGCAATTTCAGCGCATGCGCACCCCGCAGAGTACGACTTGAACACAGTGAGTATAGAGGCGGCATGCGCAAACTAATAATTTATATACATACATATGAAATAACTAAAGAGAGCCCACTGAATTGCGTCTTACAATTTCAGCCCTATTATACACTTTTACAAATTATTCGATTTTTTGTTAATATTTTGCATTTTATAAATAAAGTCTATTTCAAAATATGTTTAATAAAAATTAATTATTACAGAAAAGATCAAGTTAAATTGTGGTTTTCTTTTTCCATCGCATTCATTTGAATTTTGAATATTTCACACAAATCTAGGAAAGACTACTTGTTTATCTCACTTGACAATAGTTCTTTTAAAATAAAGTGCACGACTGGTTCGAACGAAACTTTCTCGTTCTTCGAAAGTTTGGTTGGTTGTTTAGGTAGGTACTGTGAGTCCTTGAAGTGTCAAGTGGAGCGAAGTTGTTGTAATTGCGTGCTGAAAATCCTACTTAACTTTGCTGGCTGAGATTGAAACTGAAAAAAAGCCCACAAATACAAATGTGAGTTTATATAAGTTGAAGCTCTCAGATCTCAGTAACAGCCAATTGTCGCATGTTTTTGTTAAAGAGTTGTAACTTGTTAACGCCTACTGCACTATTTTAAAACTCTTACACTTTACAAGATTTTTGAGTATACAAAGTGCAGCATGAGTTTCCGTTTTCTGATTTGTTATGGCATCTTTTTTTTTTTGACTGTGGTATATACACTGCCGCTCATTTGAATAGGTTCAATTTTTTGTTCACCTAACTGTTAGCCTCTCTTCATATATATTGCAATGACACATATTTTTTATACATGTAATGAAAGAGCATCATTATGCGCTTAGTTTGAGAGAAAAAATGTTGTCTTACAGCTTACCGTTATTCTCACACGGTGGCTTGACTAAATGCATTCATAAAAACAAACACATTTTTTGGTTCATTTGAATAGGTTCAAAAGCAAAAAATTAAGTTTTCGTGTAGTTGCGTCGGTGAATTGTACTAATTTTTTTTCGGCTAATAAACCTTATTGTGTTCATCTGTTAACGACGAAAATGGGTCGCGGAAAATCTTTAAGCGAGTAAGAAAAGGGCAAAATAAAGGCATTTCGAGAATTTGGCCTAAACCAACGATGCATGGCGAAAAAAATTAACAGAAGTCAAAATGTAGTAAGTGGTTATTTGCGGAATGTTGAACAGTACGGAAAAAAAATGAAAGGTGGAAGTTATAGCGCCACATCAAGTGCCGATAGACGTGCAATCATCAGAGCAGCATCCAATTCTCATGATTGCGGGTCAAAAATTAAGACAAAAACAGGTGTAAAATATAGTTTGGCGACAGTAATACAGGTGATTAAAACTGCTAAAAATTTGAGAAGAAAAAAATTTAAAAAAAAACCACCAATAAATGAATCGAGACAAGAAATTCGTATCCAATTTCGTAAAAAATACATGTCGTGGTGGTCGTAGTGGCAAAAAGTGATTTTTCAGATGAAAAAAATTTAAATAATGTTCATCTTTTCCAAGGTCATGAAAATAATAATTATACCCGTCAGGGCCCTTTAAATTAATTTTTTTTTCATTTGAAAAATCACTTTTTGCCACTACGACTTCCACGACATGTATTTTTTACGAAATTGGAGACGAATTTCTTGTCTCGATTCATTTATTGGTGGTTTTTTTTTAAATTTTTTTCTTCTCAAATTATTAGCAGTTTTAATCACCTGTATTACTGTCGCCAAACTATATTTTACACCTGTTTTTGTCTTAATTTTTGACCCGCAATCATGAGAATTGGATGCTGCTCTGATGATTGCACGTCTATCGGCACTTGATGTGGCGCTATAACTTCCACCTTTCATTTTTTTTCCGTACTGTTCAACATTCCGCAAATAACCACTTACTACATTTTGACTTCTGTTAATTTTTTTCGCCATGCATCGTTGGTTTAGGCCAAATTCTCGAAATGCCTTTATTTTGCCCTTTTCTTACTCGCTTAAAGATTTTCCGCGACCCATTTTCGTCGTTAACAGATGAACACAATAAGGTTTATTAGCCGAAAAAAAATTAGTACAATTCACCGACGCAACTACACGAAAACTTAATTTTTTGCTTTTGAACCTATTCAAATGAACCAAAAAATGTGTTTGTTTTTATGAATGCATTTAGTCAAGCCACCGTGTGAGAATAACGGTAAGCTGTAAGACAACATTTTTTCTCTCAAACTAAGCGCATAATGATGCTCTTTCATTACATGTATAAAAAATATGTGTCATTGCAATATATATGAAGAGAGGCTAACAGTTAGGTGAACAAAAAATTGAACCTATTCAAATGAGCGGCAGTGTACGTATAGTGTTACATTCAAATTCTTCGAGTTTATCAGACTTTTCGAACCACTATTTATAAATACTTGATGGTTGTGCCATTTTTCATAGACTACTATCAATACGAAAGTGTTCCCTAACTTTTTCGTAAGTGTCTCACTCTGTGAGATCATTTTTCCCCATCACTTCCATTTTGACAGTCTTTTTAATTTTTACTTAAAAAATCAAGGAACATACCATTTGAGGACAAATTTTGTTCATAACGTTAGCTGTTTTACCATCTTAGAAAAGTAATTATAGTGAAAAAACTGCAAGCATTTTCCTATTGTACGGAGGCTTGTTTTCTATAAATGTAAGACATTTATTTCTGTACTTAATTGTAAAATTGACCCCAAGGAGCATTTTGCGACTTCATGTGTCATTGAGGGACGTCGTTAAGACGGTTTTGTAACCAGAAAATATTCCCAACCAAGTAACATTTTAAACACATTCTAGGTAACTATTTAGAAATATTTCTATCTAGGAATTTCATATCTACACAGGTACGTTATGGTGTCAAAATTGTTTCTTAATGAAGCATTTTGTCCGCAGCGTGCAAATTGTGTGCAGATGTGTGTTCGTGCACAAATTTCTTACTGTAGTAGCAGTGTACCAGTTTTGCTTTTTTGCACTCAAATAAGAACAAATTCCTAAAAAGGAACTTCTTTTCAACACAAATTAAACGCTTTTCCCGAAAGGCAAATTTGTAGCACACAGAATTAACACAATCCCCAATTATAAGTATTTACTACATTGCCTAATTGGCAATTTTGTAATGTAACCACTATTCCCAAAAAGAAATTTGCTAGGCATCCATTTTGTATTTAAAAAAAAACCCACAAAACTAAGAAATTTTAGATTTACAGTTTTGGTGAATATGGTGTAAGATTAAAATGTTACTCTTATAGAGATCGTAGATTTATTTTGTACTGATTTTATTAGCATTTAAAATAACATAAATAATTATAAGAGAGATTTTTGATTAACAATGGAGTTTTTTGTAAGGATCAAGTTTTTTTTTCGAAGTAGGTACAATATAACATTTCAAAGCAAATGATGTTCCCCATAAAATTTCAGTAGCTGTTTTCTGTTTACCAATGAAATGTGTTATGCAGTCAGAATATTATTTTGGTACTAGGTACACAAAATGAATGACATAGGTATAGGTACATACATACACAGTAATAGAATTAAATATCAATAACATTTTTCCCAATTTGTGTTGAAAAATGTGTTTAAAGATGGTACCTATGTAGGATTTGCGTCAAAGACAATTCCTACTTTGTGTTGTGCCACTTCCGAAACAAAAAAGGAACTGTAACTTCGTTGTTTCGGAACAAAAGTTCCTAAATGGGATCACGAATTGACACCAGAACGTCATCAGCCCTAAAATGTATATTCGAATGCTACTTGGGACCTGTTTTCAATTGGAGTTTCCAAGTTTCCTAATGGACTTTCAGTTGTTTGAAAATCTGACAGAGAATTTCTACCAGAACTGGTTGTTTTATTTTTTTGAAATTCAATTTTGTACATGATTTTAATGCACCTACATGCTTTCAACGAAACGATAGTAAGAACCTATAACCATTTGATTGTTTAGTCTGAAAATCAAATCACATGTTGATTCTTTGAATAACCATATCATAAGGATAGTGTCGAAGGTTAATCATCGACGAAGCTGCCCATTTTCCAGAAACAAAAAAAAAAAAAATACGTACCTACAATCAATTCAATTTATACCCAATGTGCAACAGTTCATGGGGTTATTTTGGAAAGCGAACTGGGTAGATAGGTGGATCTGTATATGTATTAAATTTTTTTAATTAGGCACTCATTGAGCTCGTTTGTTCTCGGTTAGATTTCAAATGTGTTATATAGTTGTATGAGTGTCCCCCCGTTCTATTAATACTATACTCTCCAAACAGTATATCTGTTTAACGGTTGCCAATGTGCGTTTCGATTTCAGTTTCTAAGTAGGTAAGGAATTCATATTAAACAGAGCTATGCCTATTATTAATCTCTACCAGTCGACCCCATCAAAAGTCTGTAACGCCATCCATAACTGAGTGGACAAATATTGCATAAGTCCTACTGCCTGACTAGGCTAGGTAACCCTTCTATAGTGGGCACTCCTCAGCAACGGCACGCCAATAATGCATTTAACACGTTAAATGATTATCTATAGGTAGTCGCAGGTATATATGTAGCTACGAAAATATCTCTGTTCAAAGATGTGGAAAACGTTTCCCCAAAAAATCTAACCAAAAGCACAAAACTACATTTATTTGGCTGGCATTAGGGGTATACTCTCACTACGAGTTACGAATGTCTCAAGTTAGATGAAGTATGTATAAATAACAAATCTATTTTCATCCCATACCAGAGGAGAGGAAAAACAAAAACGATCTTCTTAAAGATTAACCCACACAGTCGTGGATAGAACTGAATCGGATGCAGTTGGTACATATTCGAATTCGAGCTGCGCCATCTCAGCAGTCAGCATTTTGTATCATCGAATAACCTCTGCTGATCTCGGCTACTGCCATTAATAACTTCATCCCTAAAGACTATCTTGTTGATCCGACGACGCAACGGTTGCGTTTCACTTCAATAAGTCAATATGTATATGTACAGCTCTACCCATCCCCGTTTATGTGATAATGGCGCATTCCTCGACGAAATGGATGTACGATGTACCTACCACCGTAATACATCCATTTCAGCTTCATCTGTTCTTTTGCGTGATCCAGCGCAGAGGAGTGATCGTGATCATTCTAAAAATATACTCTTTACTAAAAGCAATGTTTTGGTTTGGCGGAGAACCCAACACTAACAAAGCATTTCCCTGTTTTCCTTCCGCCGACAATAGCCAACCCAGTTTGGGTCGGTACTTGGTACTCTTCACTAACGACGATAGTAAGGGGCGATTAGCCCGGCAGCTAGAGCCTCTCCATCTCCATCTATACCATATATTATACATTATGTATGTTGAGTAAAAATAATATAGAACAAAAAAAAAAAAAAAAAAACAGCTAGCTCTATACAGCGTGAGGAGCACTTTTCTCTTCGGAGAGCACAAACGATTACAATAGTATTTTGTGCACGGTAAAGTAATAATACTGCTACGGACGACGACGATCGGCATCGGACCAAGAGTACTACTACGAGTAGTCCCGTTCACCGTCTGTCTACTCTACTCACATGGCGCGCTCAATTTTACAAAACAGACGCTCTGGAACATTTCACGTACTAGAGTATATTTATAAACACCATACACCACTATTGAATTGTAGGGGGTTATTTTTGGGATACTTTGATGGTATGGGGATAGATATGAGCTAACGATCGTAACCAACAAGCGGGCCGCTGCTGCCGTCGTCGTCGTCGTCGCTGTCGTCGCTTTTACACTGTGCCTTCGAAAATACATTTTGTTTGAGTAGTGTATAACTGGCATTCGTCCGAGTACTTAGGTGTATAGTAGCCAGCTACTTCACTTTTCTCACAGTTTGAATTTTATTTCGTATTTGCATTTTGTACCTATTTACGATCTGTTTAGTTTCGTTTTGTGCTCTTTATTTATTTTTTTCGGTGTTCTCGATTTTGGTTTTTCTGCCATGATTTATACAAGTGAAAAAAGAAAATAGTGTTACAGTTGCACATCAGTATCCGAAAATATCTATTTGCCTGTCGCAGCCGCCTGCCAGCCGTATAGGAATCAGATACTCGTATTATTTGCTTAGCCAGCAAGCGGTTGATGTAATTGAATTTGCAGAAATAGTTTCAATGATATTTTACTCGTATTCTGACGGAGGCTAAAGGTTAACTTTTTTTTTAAATATTAATAGCCTTAATTTAGTGGGGGCTGCGTATCATCGTTATTTCAGTTCGATCGCAGTCCATAGTGATCGTTGGAAATATTTATTCGTCCAATGGTAAGGAATTTCGATTTAATATTTAAAACAAAACAGAAACAAACAAAATGAAAACAGTACCGTAAACGTTACTCATAAGAACAAAGATTGAATAATCAACGTTCGTTGTTACTTCAAATAAACACGCGGTATACCGTCGTATGCCTAATGGGATTGTTTATAAATAGGGCTTTCGAGCTACGACCGTTGGCAACCACATTATCCGTATTGCGGCGACACCTTTTTAACCTCTTGATATGAATAGAATTGTTTTACATTATTTTAACTGTGGACACTGGCCAGCTACAATTGATCAACATATTGATTTTTTTTCCTGTTAGGTATAAATACATAAAACGGTTAATTAAATGTATTCACTTGGCATGAATAAGGTTAATCGTTATTGTGTACAGAGGTCGCTCAAAAAAGTTTCAAATATCGTCAGCAATGACTTATAAGATAACAATGACATTATGTGCATAAACAGTAATAGAGCGCTAGCCAAGCAATTGAGATGATAGACTTCATTCGGATATGCTGATGGAAACGCTGTGGACTACCTACTTAAAAAGTTAAATGTGAAATAATGGTACCTATTGGTAAACAAATGGGTAAGCCCGTTGAACATCGTGACAGGCATTCGCTTTCTAGGATAATTCGAACTGTTTCGCTTTTCCAACTCTCATTTATAGCAACCCATTTTTGCTGATCCCAACTGATAGCGCTGTTTCAACAATAGGAATAAATTTTCACATTATGTTTTCTATGGTTCATTCAAGAAAAAATATTTTGTCAGCCCAGGCTAAAAGCGGATTAACCATAGGCTCGTAAGGCTCGAGCATAAGGCGGCAACTTGTAGTTGGGCGGCAAATTTTGTATGTTATTTTATTCTCAAAAAAAAAAAAAAATTGAGCCAACAAAAATTATTTTTATTCTAAAAAAGAATAATGGAAACGGCTATACCCGATTACCCATCACTCTTCGATGTTAGCAAATTCAAATTACGATCCTTGGATAGTATAAAAAAAAGGGGCGGTAAACACTAAGCGTGACTCAGGGCGACGAGAAGGTTAATCCGCCACTGACCCAGACGCCGGGCTGGCCCGAAGATTTTCAAAAAGCCGGAAAAACAAGGGAATTTGCATTCAAAATAATGCTAATGGCTACACTTATGACAATGGCTGATGATTAAAAGTACGCATTCAGTTCCCAATTAATTGTGAACTACGTTAGTTAAGTATTTATTATGAAACATTTCGTATTACATACAAAAACATGATTTTTGGGGAAGTATCAACGAAATACAGAAAAATGTCAAATCTGAACAATTTTGAAAAAGTGGTATCATTGGGGATAAGGAGAAAGAAAGGGGAAAAATGCCACTTGAGTCGTATAAAGTCAGCCCTGCCCAGAGTCCTACGCGCAATAGTTGTGTACCCAAATACTCACAGTAGAAAAAGGAGCTACTTATATTGCGAATTTGCAGTAGTTTTGGTTTGGCTGATGCAAATGAAATGAAAATCATTCCGTGGGACTCTATCACTTCTTATAAAAATATTAAACACCAACTCAGCGTGAGAAAGGGTCCTTTCATACAAAGTATTTACTTAAACAGGAATCGCTTTTAAAACACACTATTTAAGATTTTTGACAGTTCTTGTGGGTTTACTTTTAATATTGTAAATTGATTTGAAGTATAAAAACAGATACACACTCATGTTCTATTTGGAGGTGACTCGCTCTGATCAGAGTTGTAAAATAATGCATTCCTTGCGAAAAGGAAATGGTTGAGTTTCATTTTGATTTTTTTTTTTTGCAACTCTCATCTGTTCCCAAAAATGCAAGAAATTTATTTGTGTTTTAATTGTTTTAATAAATAAGTATATATATTTCGAAAAACATAAAATCTTCTCTACCACACCTGCGCACACTTTAAAATATCCCAACCCCTTCGTTGATATTTCGTCATCCAATATATGGTTTGGAATAACACTCCAAAGTCCATAGGGCTTATTCCTTACTGCTTCTTCATTTCTGAATTAAATGCGAATTACTAAAAACAAACAAGAAAAAAACAATAATAAACAAATTCCATACATTTTTTGATTTCTTAGCTATCAGAGTTTGTTTACAGTCATGTTCAAACTAAAATGAAAACGATGAACGATTCGATTGAACGATCCGACGATGATGTTATATGAAGTAAACTAAAAACGATATCGTTTTGTTCAATCGTTTCGACGACAATGTCCAATGAATTAAATGTATACAATAAAAGATTACGTTTTGTGAAGAAGTGGTTTAATTTTTGTTCTCGCCTTAATTAAAGATCGTCGTTTTTCTGAGCGTAAGAGAAGCTTATCGTTTAAAGAGATCCATCTTAAAAACTAAGGAAACAAATACGAAAACGAATAACACTTCTTTAAAACGTTGTTAATATCTCGAAACTCGAAAACCAATTCAATGTTCAATTTCGATACAAACTTCTATAGAAAGTTTAAGATATAAAGATATAAAATACATATAGAAAAAAAAAAAACATTCCATTCGTACTACAGTTTTCAAACTGTTTAGTAATTTGTTTCAGTCGTTTCTACTTATCTGAGTTCGTTTCGTATTTGTGTACAGAACTGTCGCAAATTGCAGTTTACGACCAACTAATATTGATTCCTTTAATTTTAGGAAGCTAAAACTCCAACGACAACAACAAACCAACATCAACGGGCACCGAGAACTCCCGAGAGTTACTTCAATGTACCCGAATCGATAGCCCTTCTTAACATAGTTAAATCGGAACGTATTCAAAGTGCTTTCCAATCAAACCGAAAGAACCATGCAAGCGTCTGGGAAATGGTTGCTGAAATACTCAATAGATTTAGTGCACGTAAGCGTTCATCCAAACAGTGCTGCAACAGATATGAAAATCTAAAAAAAATATACACTCAACTTAAAAAGAATCCAGAGAAACATGTTCGTCGCAATTGGCCCTACATGTACCTGTTTAAGGAAATCGAAGATCAAAGAGGTGAAACCTGGGGAGCAAATGGGAAGCGATTGCAAATGGGAGCTAAGGAGGAGTTATCGTACTATCACAGAAGGCGAGCGGCCGCTTTAAATATGCTCATTGCCAAAGATGCTGCTCAACAAAATGGCGGAGAGGATCGCACTAATGGAAAGGTGGAGCGTTACATGGCAAATAGTTTCGTAGAAGCTCAGCTAAATGATTACGAAGGCGGTGAAAGGGAAGATTCCTTCAGAGGCGAGTACATGCGAAATGGCCACATGGATCAGAATATACCGAATATACCGAATATGCAGGATAAGAAAGAGTCACCGTTACAGTCAACGGCAGTCAAGTAAGTCATTTAAATTTATATTTAACGTAAATTATAATTCGTATGGGTTTTCTTTTAGACATGAACCAATATCAGACAGCGATTTCAATCCAGATGATATAACGCTTGTCCATTGCGACTACAATGGGTAAGTTTTTTTTCGAGCATATATTTAGGCTTTTGAATGGAAATATTGTGGGAGTCTTTATTTTATTTTTGTGACAAATGGAACAACGATCGCAGGACAACTGTAAAAAATTATACAATAAGCCGTTTAGATTGATTCGAAAAATGTAAATTTAAAATTGATAAATTATAGAATTCTATCTTATAACTTAGCAGGGTTTAATATTAAGGCCTTCCTTAAAATAAAGCGTCGACGATTGGTCAGTTGCTAGCTTAAGTGAAAAAGTACAGCATTTGTGAAACGCTACCAATAAACAATTAGACCTCCACATTTCCTAGTGCGACAAATTTTTTAGAAACTATTACCAACATTTGTTTTCATCGCAGATTTCAAATTCAATAATTTGTTTTCGTAAAAAAACAAGGACAATGGTTTCAATCAGGACTTTTTTATATAAAAAAAAGAAATGCACGAAGAGGATTAAATTTTGCCCAACCGACATTTTTCGAAGGCTTTTTGAGGCTTATTACGAAAAAAAAAAAAACACAAAATAGGAAATGCACAACATATCCGCTGATCTGTCAAATGCCATATCCAAATCAGTAATGCCCTATCGTTCGATCAGACACTATTTTCGTTACTTTTTAAAGTAGGTACGCTTTCCATTTTCTTTCTAATACTACTTCACAATTGATTTATGAGTGCATTTGTGTCTCTATAAAATCCCTTCAAATGATTCAATATACGGAACACAATTTATTTAAATGTTTTGATTTATTCGTTGGCCATTAATTTATTGTGGAAAATGATTTTAAGTTGTGTGCTGTGACATTTGTTCAGTAAGCTATTCGGCTGTATTTGCTGAATATTGCAAAAGGTGTGTTTGTTTCAACAACCCAACTATTGAACGATTTGTTTTGAAACTTAAAACATGTATGGGAAACCTTCTGTTTTCGATGAAGTTTTCGAGTGTTTTCGCAAAAACATGGGTTTCGGCTCTCTGTGAAAAGGGTATTAAGATCACAATTGAATCGCTAGGTAGTGAATATTTTTGAAAATAGAAATAATATTCGCTTTATTCATTTCAGAATAATAATTGTATTGGAAAGATCCTAAATTTATATAAAATTTTGCGCCACCCTTACGTGTGGAGAGCAATTAAACCCGCTGATTCTCGTTGCAAGATTTATTAAGAAAGGTTTTAATCTAAATGCTAAATTACAATTAATTACAATCAACAATAAAGTGCGGCGTGCTATTAAGTTAAAAAATGATGTCGGACCGATGACAGCTAAGAGATGATAGATAGTTGAGTGGTTGTTATATTACCTATTTTATATTTTTTTATGTGTTTGGACATAAAACAAAGATGCAATATTTTTCAAATTCGTGCATTTAGATTTGTACAAATTTGTGTTTGGGTAACTTGCATTGTTGCATTCCAACGAATAAAATCAGAAAACACTAACAATTAACTAAAATTTATTTTTAATCATTAACTCTCATTGTACAGCCTGAACAACAGCGTATTTAAATTCGTTTCCATTTCGAAATTCAATACCGTAATTTTGCATGGCTTAGCAGCACTCCTTAAATTTACAATAAGGCAGGATTTATTTTAGCTAATTCCCGAGAAAAACATTGCTTTCGCAACATTAACATTTAATCCCACAGATAGCGATATTCTGGCAATGGCAACTATGTTCGTTTATTGGTAAAGGAATTTTGGAAAGTGTGGAGTCTTTGCGTAAGCTGCGAGACTAAAGTTGATTATTATATTAGTAAGGCTGATGGCTGAATGTTTTTGAGGCGGTGTCGGAATCCGTTTTGTTTTATGCAGCACAAGTAAAAATATGAAACTGTTGAGAAACTGCTGAAACTCCAAGTGGATTATTTAGTGAAGGTGCTTAACATGCCGGATTACCGACTTCCAAAAAAAAAAACAGCCTATAAAAGCTATAAAAAGTAGAACTGGATGGTACCAAGAAGTGGTTGGCATTAGCTCACAATTGTAATATCCAAATTAATTAGGATGGTGTACGGTATTTGAAAAATCAAATTTATAAGATCAGTGAAGATGAACAAGCTAGGTCAAGCTATTCAGAGGAAACTTTTTAAAAGAAAGTGGTAAAGACATCGGACATGTTGCCGATTGTATAGTGCTGCGTGGGTGATTAATTTGCATATGTGCTGACAGGATTATATTACGTTTAAAATTAAAATAGTTTATATTGTGGTGCTGATTTTGTTTATCGGTATTTAATTTGTTATCTCCCAAAGTTAACATTGATGGATCAACCACCGACTGATAATTATTTATTGTTAATACTAGACCTACATGAAAGTTTAACTTACTTTGACTTGACCTTGTGGTAGATAACCATTTTCATTCATCGGTTTTTTTTTTGTGATATGAAACAAATATACATTGCATATGCTTTTATTAAACTTTTTGTATAAACAATTTGACTTGCTTGGAAATGGCATTTAAACTGCAATTACACCATCACGCAGGCACATTTTCGCACGAGACGGAACAGAGATATCAGTTTATCCGCACTTAATTCTAATAATGGCGTAAGAATGAGATCACTAAGCAGTTCGTTCGCCATTGGCTCTCATGTGAATAGTCCTAAAATGTGAATTTTCCAAATAATAAAAAGGAACCAAGGAACAACAAATTGTATTAGTGTCCTCGAAAAAGGTACCAAATTGTCGCCAACGGTCACGCTGTTGTCATTTGTTCTCATCCGACATCCTTTTCGCTACCTAAAAAGGAAAGAAAGGGAAAGCTCGCCTGGAATATTCAGGAACGAAGCGATATAAGAACAGGAAAAATTGGAAGTTGTCAGTTCGCGATATCACTCACACATTTATAGAATCCGCCTATACGTGAACCCTTTCCGACACCGCCATTGCGGAAAAAACCGCACAAAATCAAGACACAGATGACTAAAGTGTCTTGGATGTTTTACCCATAGTTATAGATACGTAAAACGAAAACAAACACAAGTTCCGTCCACCAGCATTTCTGCAATTACTTGAAAACATGTTTATTTCTGGTTTAAAATATGTGCAATGAGAGTGGTAACTAGTTTCAGTAAATTAAGCCGAAATAAATTTATCCATCAGTTATACGTTCATCACTTCTTAAAGCCATATTGGAATTTCGTTAACCATCGCTATAAGACTATCAGCACGCGGAGCTACCTACCACGTGCTGTCCCTTTCAGTCCCTATTGGTATTTAGCATCCTTTTAATCTTCCGTGTTAGGAATGTGTGACCGTGTAAAAGCAACATTATTTTCCCACACGTGTTTCTTTGCGTTATATAGTCCATCGTTGGTGAATAGTCTGTAGGTTTAGTCAGTTGGAAAAGATAAGGTATTCCCTGTGGATATATTTTAACACCTCAATTTGTATTAAAAAGCGTGTAGGTAAACGTAAATATAAAACTTGGCGAATTCACTTAAAACTTGTCTTAAAGAATAATTTCATATACGAAATAATTTACTATCTTGAATTTTTATTTTTTTGCGGCTTTTAGGCTGTCAACATATTTCATTACCAATTTTTATTGTTTAATTTTATTCGTAATAAATGTAATCGTTTTCTTTACAGAAGTCACAACTTTTATCCACACAATATCGATCCGACTTTATTACACCCAGATGTCATAGTCGATACAGACAACATCTCAGAGAGTTCCAGCAGGTCAACTAAAAGCAAACGGAAGACGTCAACCTCCACAGATGGCGATAGCACCAACTACGAGCTAATAGAGTACTTAAAGCGAAGGGAACGCCGTGACGAGGAAATGTTTAAGCGAATGGAGGAACGGGAGAAAAGACTTTTAAATCTATTGGAACGAACAGTGATTGCTATTGAATGTTTAGCAGGAACTAGAAATAGATTTGAGTGACTGACTTAAAAACGTATATATTTATAGAATTAACGTGCCATACTAAGATTAATCTCGAAGAATTCAAATCGAATGGAAACAACAATTGATGTTGTGACTCACTTTTTACCAAAACAAAACTCAAAGTCAATAAATTTAAGTCTTTTTGTATTTAACTATAAATCGTTTTATTTTATTTTACTATACAGCATAAAGTTGATGGCAATAATATAGTTGAACTGTTACAGAGTCTTGGCGAAATAGTTGTACTTGTACTTGTTATGCAGCAGATCAATTTGTCCGAACAATAATTGTGCAATAAAAAAAAAAGAACTCCTCATACAAATTTAAAAAAAAGAAATTCTCATTAAAGAACAAAATCCAACATTTTTGTATATTTAATAAGTAAATGTAAGCTATCAACAAGAACAAGTGGCCCGCACTTATTTAACATCTTTTGGCATGTCAACACTTAAGTCAGCTATAACGTACGCGGTGGCAGCAAATAAAGCAACGCAACGATCCAAGCTGTCAGGATCTTCCACCAGCATAGAATCGCCTTCGGTATGATGGAACCTGCAAGCATAGAATGGTAATATATGGAAACCGTATACAAATATCGCAAATTCATTTACAGCAGTTTAAAGGAAAGACAAAATAAACATATAGAGGAGTATTGATATACAGGGTGGCGCAAAATTAAACATCCAATTTTGTTTTTACATATTTTTTTGTTAAATACACATGACTTTCCTCAAGATTTCCGGTGATAACAGTTCGCATTCCTGTCGAATATTTTACTAAAGGGCTGCGATTATCGAAGGCTTGTTGGCATAAACTTGTTAAGTAGCCCCAAAGAAGGAAGGATGGGTTGGTTAAAACAGGCGATCTTGATGGCCATGCCAAATCGCCAAAACGGGAGATACGCGACCAGGAAACGCTTCGTTTACAATTCCGCTTGTGGATCGCTCTGTCCGTCTTCTTAAAACCACATGCTCACCCTGCTCATCCAATTTTGGCAGAAAGAAGTCGTTTATCATGACCCTGTAGCGTTCGCCAGTAGCAGTGACCGTATTCCCTAATACGGCCCAACCACTCCTCCCGTGTGACCGCCGCACCACACAGTGGATTTGAGTTGATGTATAATGGCTCTTCGTGCATCACGTATGGATAAACGATAAACCAAGATATTGCTTTTTGAAATGCGGCTCATCGCTCGTGATGATTTTCAACACAAAATCGTCCTTTTCGTTTTTGAGATTCCGCATTCTTGCTGAGTATATAGTCCTCCATTGCTTGTCTGTTTTATACTGCAGTTGTCAAATATGATTGACGTACGATGCCATTTGCTAAAATTATCACACCTACCGATAGGGTGAATGCGCCACCTTGTATAAACACAAAACGCAGAAATGTTTCCTTTCAAGCAAAATTGGTAATAACCGAAACTCGTGGCTAACTTGTCTCTCGTATATTAGGCGTATTGTTTATGTTTAAAACACTTCACCTTAAATGTACCGCATTTCGCAACGTTTTCACTTACCAGAAATATCTCTCGTTTTTATTGAGTAATGACGCACCAGGAAAACCACGATTAAGCCATACTGAAATATCAGGACCACCATCTGCCGGAGTAGCAAACTGCGTAGTGTTCAACGGAGCCATTAAGCTGTAAATAAGTAAAAAATTAAAGCTTTTCGTTTAAGTAAAACTCCTCTACTACGCACTTTAAAACTTCTCTGAAGATACATTCTGCTTCCTTGTTGCCAGTGAAATCTAATCCAACCGGATCAAAGGTACCCGTATCGGACTCAATGAAGAAATTGAACTCCTCAAGTTCGTTTTCCTTGTGAGCTTCAGCGTATTGTTGAGCTCCAATCAGACCAAATTCTTCGGCAGTCCATAGTACTGAACGAATAGTCCGTTTTGGTCTATAGCCCAACTCCTTGAGAAATTTAAGTGCTTTCCATGAGATAAAAGCTCCACCACCATCGTCCATTGCTCCAACGCCCACATCCCAACTATCCAGATGACCAGAAAGGATAACAACCGACCTGAAATAATAAATCGTGTAATTATCAGATTAAAATATTTTGTGCAGTTGCAGTTATTTACTTGTTCGGAGACCCGGTACCTTGCAGCTCGGAAATGGTATTGCGTGACATAACTGGCTCCAAACTGTAGTCATCCATTTCAAGACGAATTTGGACACGTTCTCCTAAAAATCATAGAAAATAAAATTAATATTAAATAAAGGTGTAGGTAGTAAATATTAGTTTTGATTGCGAGTCTAAACGGCTAATTAGCTCTTTCATGACAGTTATACTCTGGGATGTTTGTCAGACGTTCCCGTGAGGAAACCTTAAGTTGGAATTTTTTTTTTTTTTTTGGGATTTGTACCTGGGACCCCTTGCTTAGTAGTCCAACACACTGGGCCTTACCAATAATCATTTTTAACCTTCACACTAAATATTTCCTAGGTCACACATATGCAATTTTGTATGGAAATTTTCGCCATTGTGAGCTCGAAAAATTTAGCCTGGACACTAAAAATGATTATTAGTACCGCGGACTAACCATAGACAAATCACACTGAGACCCCCAACTCGCAATACTCTTGCCGATGGTCGCCTCAAATATTTTTCAAATTCGATTTTCCTACAATCCAGCCGCAATGCTAATTTCTTATAAATATTTTAAGCAGAAGTGCACTTATTCCTAAAAGAAAGACTACCCACACGTATCTAACGAATAATTTTAAATTTAACCTATAAAATTCTTTGAACGCTACCGGCAACTTTGGCCTAAGCGGAAGTGGCATATGCTAGGTGCAATTGGGTTTCCTTTCTTTTCGGTTCAATATTGACAATATGTCACATTTCTCTCCTTGCAAAATGATATATTATAACCACAAAGAAATGGAACGCATTGACGACGCTGAACTGTCAGTGGTACATTTGTGAAGAATTGACTTCTATGGACAAAGCTGCTCTAGGGAGGGATCTGGGGATGAATGAAAAAATAGGTATAAGAGTGTATTTTTTTTTGTATAGGTTTGCAAATACATCTTAAGCTACAATCAGTTTGAAAGCTGACTTAGGGCCTATAGGGTAGGGACCCAATCGCTCGAAATACTACTCAAAAATGTGTCATTCATATTGTGCTAGGTTCGACCCTGCCAAAAAGTTTTATCAACTACTGACTGACAACATCAAAACGTCGATATAAGAGTAGCAATAACCAAACTAGTTTTATTCATCCACTCGGACTCGGCTTGGAGTTGTAGGTGCCTATCATTCGTTTCTTACACAAACGAATGGTTGCAGAAAGCCAGACTTAGTTTAGTAAAAAACAATTTTTCGAACCCAAAATTTGATACGATTTCTCGACAACTTTATTTCTCTAATGGATGTTGGTTTAAATATCGAAGAATAGCTGTGTATTTTATCTATGAAATATGACCACGTGAGGTTATTCTTAAAAGTCTTAGAATCAATGATATTTCTAAAAACAAATGTCCACACTCTTCTAATGTTGGCAGCGTAACTTCTAACAGACCTAGCCAATCATTTTCTATAACTAATGAAAACGCAACAAAAAGTACTTGTTGTTAGTAGGCATAGTTGTTATATACTAAGTTTAATCATACAATTGAATAATACCTTCACGATACCATCTCAGTATCATTTCAGCATCTTCAACCGTAATACAAGCTGCAGGTATTTTTCGAACTCCCTGTTCGTAGGACTGCGATCCAGTGTGTGGCGATGCAATTGAGTATGGTGTAGCTGAACGTATAAGTGCAGCAATAGCTCCCTTCTTCGATGCCTCCGCGGCTCCAGACTTCCGAAAGGCGGAAGTTAAACCATATCGTTCCCATACAGGAGCGAATACAACAATTTTTCCCTTAACCTTAAATTAGAAGATGAATTTATACTCTGTTTTAAAACTTGTTTTAAACGTGGTTTTTATATTACATATGAGCTGGAAAGGTTTCGCAGTTCTTCAAAGGTCCGAACTGCTACAACATCTGCAATAATTCCACCTCGAGGTGTGCCAATGCTTGTTCCTAGACCCAGGAGGGCTATATTTGCTTTTCTGGGCAAAACAAGAGATGCAGACTCATATCCCCTACAGAGAACGAAAAAGAAAATATTAATCGATTGAAACTAGCAAAATAGGTATGATACTTTTTATTAATGAGAGAAAATCATTTAAAATGAGAATAATAATTCAGGCTAACTATTTATAGTCCCGGTAAAAAGTAATACACGGCTTTGAATGCAACTATTGAGTATGGTGGTCATTTGGCACTCATACAGCGGTCAATAATGCGAAAAACATTTTTTATTGCTTTGGAAAAAAAAAACAGCAAACTGTGTCCACAGAATGCCAAATTACCAACCGATTGTCAACTGACCTAATCGATCCGTTTGTGACTTTGAAGGATAGATCTCCAGTATTGGAACATTGGGATCATCATACTGATCACCTTTCAATTGTTTAGGGTTCTACTAACAATTGTGCTTAAAGTTGTGTTATAAACTTATAAAAAATATAGCTAAGTTAGTTCAACAGTGTTTTCAAATCATTGAGAGAGAAATGCATAAAAGTGACATTGGATGAATTTTCGGATCGTTTATTCAATTAATTGTAAACTGGCTGAGTAACTGCAAAGTTTCTTCTGGAGGATTGAATATTTTTTGTTGTGGGCAGGTACACTTTTTATGATAATAAACATATAACTTTATTTAAATAACAAATCTACTTTACAAAAGCGTTTTAATTAAAAGAGTAAGGAATTAAAAAAATGTATTTTATTTAGGAAAGCAGCATCATCTGCAGCTGTTGTTTCGTACGCTTCCGAAACTGCGTGACAAGATGGAGAACGATTTCTAATTTTTGCGATTGTCAAAAGCCTTGTAAAATCCTGAAAATTCGGCTATCATATCGAACGCAAAATATGCTGACCCGAAGTCTGTCAGTTTTTAAAATTTAAAAATACTTTTCTTTTGGTAAACGAAGTATGAAAATGATAACACTTTTTTCTGTTTACTGTTAAAAATGAGTGAACTCAATTCTGATCATGCGCTTGCCACCATACAATCAAGTTCATAAAACTGTTTGCAATATAGGCGATGAATTTAAAAATCTATGCCGCCCATTCCATTTTCCTATAATATAAAGTTTTAGTTGATAAACGTTGTTGTTTTCAAACAATTCTCTTTTGAATATTTTTTTTTTTTTGTATTTGTCTTTACCACGATATCTCAACAAACGAATGACAGCCAAACTCTGCACCGAATTCTTGCCCGACAAATTAACTGGGGTCAGTTCAGGGCACAGGTTTTCAGTACCAGGGTGAGTTGAGTGCTATATCGAACACATTGGGGTTAACCCAATGCGCACTAGGGCCCACGTCAAAAAAACCTTATTGCATATTACAGCAAGCCGCCGCAGCAAAGGAACAAGGCTTGAAGAAGCGAGCGGCTGCGATCACCTGAACAAATTATGTAGTTGTAATACCTTATTCACACCGAGTCAAAAACCGCCGAAAACTCATCGATGCATTTACATCGAACACCAACTAGTTTTCGTTTGACGTTTCTATCAACTGTAAGACACTTGCCGTGCAACTTCTGTGTAAACTATTGTGGTTGCAAATTTCGGTCGCATTAATTAACAAATAAAATTAATTCAGAGCAATTGATTTTAATTTGTTCGGTTAGTAATTCTGCTGAATTTGCTGAATATTGCAAAAGGTGTGTTTGTTTTAACAACCCAACGATTGGAAGTCGTTTTCGTGATGTTTTCGTGGAAAATGACTTTAAAAGGACTCGTTTTGAAAACTGAAATACTTGTATGTACGGGAAATCTTCTGTTTTAGTGTGAATAGGTTTTCGAAACAGCTGCGACAAAACTATAGAAGTGCCAAAGACTATTTACATGGAGCGAATCAGAACTATCTTATCTGGGGAATGCTCTAATGCTAATTGCACATTTACGTCTATTTCAAAGATAGTAATATAGTAGCTTTAATTTCCATATTTAGTAAAAAAAAAATAACCGCTAGAGTCAACACTTTAGGCTTGGACGTGGAAAAAGGAATATGATTTAATTCAATTATTTAATTGAAATAAAACTTGTTGTCACTAGCTCAGTAAGCTTTTCAGTACACATTTTGATCTGCGGTACGCGGTACAGGGCGATCAACTGCGGTACACAATCGTATCGCTGGAATACCGGTGTGTGCATCTATATTTACCACAATATCATAACGTACCATCGTATACCGCTCTGATGTGTGAGCCTTACAAAATCACTAAGACTCTATTGAACTTCCACCCATACTATGTAGGGGAGGCACGCCAACAGTGAGACATTTTTTTTTTAAATTACTGTAACTTAAAAAGTTTTCAAAATATTTTGAAATTCTAATATGTATCCATTTGCGTCGTGTTTCACCTTAACTTTTGCATATCAAATTTAGTATTTGTGTTTATGGAATAGAATTGGTTATAAAAAAAAATCTGCAAAACTCTTTTGTCTCACTGATGGGACACGTGCACATACAGTGAGACAGCTGATACGGATACCCAACAGTGAGACACGTAACTTAAATAAGCTGAAATTAAGAATAAATAAATATTTTGCTAGATGTTAATTTTTTTTATTGAGTTTTTAATGTTAAAAAACAGTCTTCAGTGACTAAACATAAGTAAAAACATAATTAAAAATAAATCTCAGACTTCAGAAACGGAAATAAACAAAAAAACTAGCGAACATCAATTTGGTATTCCAAACTGTACCTATGCTGCCTTGTTGCCTATACTCGTATGTGTTTTGTGAGCTTCAATCTCATAGCCGGTCTACACTACACCCGAACTTGATGAGAAGGGAGCCAAATGATAAAACACAGTCACACTTCTTATATATGCAGGGGGCAACGTGTTCGAACAAGTCATTTCGGAGTAATATTGAGTGTCTCACTGTAGGAGTGCCTCCCCTATATGTATAAGCTGGTCAACGCTTTTCTCCTCCAAAATACTTTTTCTTCTTGCAGGAGGACCGTTCGCGTTCAGTCGAAAAAAAGAAAGATAATCCTACAAGCTCCAAGATAATGGCAAAAAATATATAATCAAACACCTATAAGGCCACCGATGATAATATAGATGTTGAGCTGTATGAAAACCACCTGTAAACTTGGGCATATCAAAGGCTTTTTGCTCTGGTCTGGAATATAGCCCTACTAAGCCAATTATCCTCGGAATGACACTTTAGTTCTGAGCGTGAATGCAGAAAAATTAAACTTAAGCTTTGCATTATAATCATAGTAGTGGCCCAAATCTATTTCTACTCCATATCAATGTGTGATTATTTGTTTTGCGGATAAATGGAACAAAAACTGCATTTTTATACCGAAACGAATTATCCGATTTAAGAAGTTTTCTCAGAATATTTATACTCTTGTTCTTGTACGTTCGCAAGATACGGTCTATATGCGAGTATAGTTAACGGATAAGGTATATGCGAGTATAGTTAATGGCTATTCGCGAAGTAGCTCAACTGCTAAAAGTGAGATCGCTATCAAAATACGGACTTCCTTATCAACACCCAAAGTCAGACAGCCATAAAAGCAATCGAATCTCAAGTTATACGTGATAGATTGTAAAAAGATAGTTGGTGTTAACCACAACTCGTAATTTTTGTTTTTCTGGAGGTTAAAATTTGAGCCCCTCACTCAGTGTCCTGCAGACTCAAACCTATGAGCGATGTTGCGCACACAAATAAATAGGCCTTTAATTTGATAGAAGTCTATCAATCAGGTGCTCTCATTAATATTTTTAGTCACCCTGTACAAACCACTGCATTAATTTAGTATTCATCAAATTTTAAATGGTAGGTGCGTAATAAATTCGCTCATATCGACAATGTTATGGGTGGATGTATGTATTGTACATGTATGTGAATACACTTTGAGTGAATTGAGTTTAATTTTAGCTTTCTGCACAAAACACACTCTCCAAAACTTATCTTTTCAATATAGGTACAGCAATCAATTCTGTATAATCTAGAAGCGGGTATATAAATATAAATACCTAATCCAATGGGGCACCTTCACTGGTTCGGTATGAACATTTTCTAGTCCCTGGAGTTGAAGTAACGCTTCCATATAATCGATTGAATTTTCCAATGATTGAGAGCCGGCCATTCTTGAGCCAAACTTGTCAGTAAATGTTTGTAGGCTATAGACAAAAACGCAACTTGTTAATTTCCTGGATCATGGTATTTGAAGTATTTTCATTCTATACCTGGAATGAACTTCACCCTTAAACTTTCCCTCGAGAATCCCGTCAACAATATTCGCGACTTTATCTTTGTATCCACGAATTTCATTTAGCAATTCTGAAGACAAATTGCACTCGCCCTCTGCCTTTTCTCCATGTTTTTCAATTAACACATAACCTGATGCAATTGGAAACAAAATTACCGAACCTAGAAACAGACACCGAAACACACTTCCGAACATGACGAAGCCCGTGAACACACTATCGAGACCGATGATTGCTGGATTCAGTGTGCTTGTGCCAGCAATCAAGGCAATTATGTTTAGAATAATTCCAGACTGCTGATATCGGCGTCTTCCTATCAACTGAACTATTTATTACAGCTTATGTTTATTTGATTGTAGGACAATGTTCCCTGTAATCAGAATATTGTGATGTTTAACTGCTAATAAGATTGGCTTCGTTTTTATGGCAGGCGTATCGTTCATCGTTTTGCAAGCATGTGTAGTGTATGTGTAAGTAGAATGCTTAGCCCACTACCGTGTACTTACTGTCGTATTGAGCGAATAATTAACTGCAATTGATGTAATAGATATCCACAATTAGTAGACGATAAATCTATCGTAACAGAAAATGGGATAGGGTTTAGTAACTTTAATGTCACAGATACGCAACTAGTGATAAGTGCTAACACTATATTTTTTTTTTTTGCATAAAATTAACATTCCGCATGGGGAGATATGGTAAAACGAATACCACTAGAATTGGTTGAGGCTTTTTGTTTATTTGTTTAATGGTGCATTTACAACATCACACATTCCTAACATGGAAAATTATAGTGAGGTCCAATACTAAATAGCCGTCTTACTGAAAGGGATAACATTAACTAACACGTATTAAAATATGTGACACGTATTTGGGTCGGCGGTCTTGTTTACGTGGTGGGAATTAAATTTATAGTTTTGGCTTACGAAATTTCTCTTTGCTATAAATCAAAATGGCTTCCGAAATTGATGAATGGACAATTATTTATTAATTTCCATAATAATTGATGGATGAATTGTTGGTTAAATCACTGAAACTCTTATTTGACATGTCTTAAATCTGAATTATCAATTGATTGGTGGACACCGGAACTTGTGTTTATTTCCGTTTTATATACCTATAATTATGGGTAAAACATCCACGACACTATAGGCGTCTGGGGGTCAATTCCCGTTCCGTGATACTGTGAAATGAAAAGAGTTTTCACAAGTTCACGCTGAACTCGATTCTCGATCTATGAAAAAATGAAAACAAATGTCAGAATTTTTTCATATGATAAGTTTTTTATCACAGCCATTTCATTTGTGAAGAAGTGTGAAAACGTGATGGATACACAAAAATTAACGGGGACAAAGAGCTTCAAAGAAAGTTGACAGCATTTATCATTTGGTGCATTTTAGTACACATTTAGACTACTTTTTATGATGATAAGTTCGAGAATCGCATTAGGTGTAATCGTGAAGTGATAAAATGATAAACTGCTGTGAAAACTGAAATGATAAATTATTTATCATTTCACAGTATCACGGAACGGGAATTGACCCCCTGATTGGCAATATCGTTCTAACACCTTTATTAGATACCTTTGACTGCTAGAAAACGGATCTCTCTGTCTCATTGCGTCATGTTGTATGTTTGAGTGTCCAACTTAAGAGTTCGTTAACAACACGGGTAAACTCGAGGCAATCGTTTCGGTTCAGTGAAATCTACATTCATTCATTAATATGTGTATATTATGATAATGGAAAAAAGCAAGGGCCTGCGATTCGGATCTTCACATGAATTGTTCGGACTCTAAACAAATAGCAGAGCAATCGCAATGCAATCGAATGGGGCGAATTATAAGATGACGGAAAATAATTATGACATATCAATCATAGTGACAGTTGTAAAGAGTAGGGATAGCGGTTATTTAAAAGAAAATTTGCCTTGACTGACAGGCTCAGGCAAAAGGTATTGAGCTTCTAGCAATTGGACGTGTATGTCTTCAGCATCACCAAAAGATTAGGTTAGATCAGCTGGATATGAACTTACCCCCTGGTCGAATCATTTAAGCTATAGGGAATATCCGAAAGAAAGAAGAAAGACCACGAGAAACGAGCGATTAAAGAAATAGGGACTTGGTAATGTAGGAACAATTGGGCCTATTCTGCGAAATCTTTTATTCTGGTATGAATCATAAAAGGTCTCAACCATAACGGATCTTTTATAAATCGTATTCTTGGTTTCGAACTTTTTTGGAACTTTAAAAATTGAAATCTTTTACGAGCCTTTCAAAACAAACAGCTTTGTCTATATTTTTTTTGTAAATAGTAAGTGGCCACCTGATAGATTTTTTCCAAAATCAGGAAGATCAAATGGGTAACTATTCAATCTTAGTTCCAGCAAAAGTGATTGGTGTTTTCGGATATAAACTTTATTATACACAGTTACTACTTTATTTGTCTCCATTTGTAAGCATTTCGACGAAGAATTATATAGACATCCATTTCAATCCAAGAATTCATAAAAATCTTTTATAATAAAAGTCATAAAATTCGTCTTTTACTTTGCTACGATTTTGAACAGAATTCATAAACGATTTTCCCACACAGAGTACCAATTCTAGAGCCCGTAAAAGATTTTTTGACAGTTCCAACTTTTATATGGAAATTCATAACAGAATAAATGGATAAAAGATTTTGCCAAATTCCTCCAAAATTATATCCATGGCTTTTTATGTAGGTAGGTATTTCATTATTTTAATTTTCACGAAACTTTGCGCATTTGTTTTGAAAGCAAACTCCTTAAAATGACCTAAAACAGCTGTGCAAAGTATACCTTTTGGTATTAGTGGCAGAATGTGTAAATCGGAAAAAATATCAAGATCTGCAAAAAGTGATCCGACTAAAAAAAAAATATTTGTAGTACCAAAAAAAAACCCAATTTCCAACTCAGGGTTTTTTCACTGCGCCACCTCTCGCGAACGTCTGACAAACATCCGAGAGTATAACTGTCATGAAAGAGCTTCTCAATTAGCCGTTTGGAATCGGCATAAAATTGTAGATCCCTTCCATTCGTTCCAAAAATGAAAACTCACACAAAACGAATGGTTGCGAGAAGCTAGGCCTAGGGTCCCTACGGACCTGTTGCGCCAAAAATTATTATTATTATAGTACCAATTACTTTTGACAACTACACGACACATTTTTTCTAAAGCTCTCCGACAACTAATATGCTTCGAATTATACACATAAGCCAATCAATGTGTTGCGTAAGTTCATATATAAAAGCTTTTTCGAAAACACGATAATGTGCAATAAAGAAATATCAATCAATAAAAACCACCTCGTAAATAGTAGCGATCAATAAACATTATGCAATATACAAATTTTAAAAATTCACAACTCATGTCTTTTTAGAAAAAACCTCATAGGTAAAACTAAATTGATTTGATAGTATTTGTTTGTTTCCATGGAGTGAAATGATTTGTAATTTATTAATACTCCTGCTGGTCATACCGGGCGTATACGTATTATTTATTTTGGTGTTACTGGCCTACTGGAGAGGAAGACCACTGGCCAAAGAAATCTGCATTTATCACATTACCGACAAAGATAATAATGTGAACAAAAGAAGTACAATAGTTAAGAAGGAAATGAATTGGCTGCTTACTTTTAAGGATTTACAGATTCTAGTTTGATTTAAGCAGGGCACGTTTGTGTGTTTGAGGATAAAAAATTGCACGGCCAAGGACACTAGTGAGTAAAATTTCAGTTCTTCCTAGTCAATCAGTAGCTGTGAAATTTCTTACATATACAAATACGAGTGGGCCCATGGACAGCTCAACTTGTAGAGTGCAAACACCAAATTGTTCAAACACACCCTTCAGTTTCTTTAAGTACAAGTCCGAGCATAAAGGGCGATATATCAATACGAAATAAAACCTAAAAAAACGGGGAATATTCAGAAGTTCAACGAACATAAATATCTTTTCGCTAATGACATAACATTCATTTTCACTATACCACTTATTAATATTACACCCAGTCACGTAAAGTTTTGAAATTCCATCGAATAAATAGTCGTATTTATACTGAATTTGCTGAGGAAATACAGCTTTTATAGCTTATATGAAGTTTGAGATATAATTTTGTTTTCAAATTGTTTCTTCCATTAAATGAGAATTTGAGTTATTAGAAAAATATTAAATCGTTAATGCAACTGGACCTAACCTCTCACATTTTGAATTGCGTAAGTTTTAATTTGTGGAGTGAATGGACTTGAATTAAGTTATAAAAATTATGTTTGAAAAAAATAGTTTAGATTAGTTTAGATCTATTTCGACAAATATAATTATATATACTAACTAATGCTATTAGAACATTTAGTTATAAGCCGGTCATTTTTTCTGGTGATTGCTTCATCTTTTAAGGGCTCAATCTCGTAGATCTGCATCAAACTTACACTTTAAGACAGAGACAATACTGAGACCCCCAACTCCGGCCGATTTTCCGTTACTTGCCTACAAGCTAAATTACCATGGGCTTGTGACAAATTTTTGCGCTAGTATTGATACATAGAAATTCGTATTGACTAATGTCACGAAACTTCAAAAAATCCGGCTCACCAACACACCCTCAAAAAAACGTAACAACTTCCGCTGCTTAAAATCTGGCTTCCGGTGTGGGCAAATCTGCTGGCTGCGTTCACACAATTTTATCCGTTAAATTTGAAAATAATTATTACAACAAAATTTTGTGTGGACAATGATCAATTTTCAAAAATAATTGTATATTTATTTGACATAAAAGAAAGATGAACAGTTCTGAAGAATAATAAACAAATAAAAACATTTTTAGCAAACATTCGTGAGGCAGTTAATAAATCAAGTAGAATATGCTTATCACATAATCTCGCTTAGTATACTTCTGAAGTTTAGTTATAATTTATAAATACAAAGATTTATGTCGTTGCTGTTATTAAGTATAAATTATGAGTTTCTCCGTTAGTTTAAATTATTTAAAATAGTGCATACGTATTTGCATTGGTTTTATTTTTACATGTCTCGTATTTCAAAGAATACATTAATATATTTATAGGTCGTATCTTTTGATATTATAATGGAACAATAAACGTGAATGAGTACTTTGGTTGAACAGAAATACCTACAGAATGTTATGAAACAACTAATATGAAAATTGATGAAAATGTACTGAGATAAGAATATACTTATTCACCAAATTTGAGTTGCAATTCGTTTAAAAAAAACTGTACTTCTGAACACAGTCACGATTGTCACAGCCCACCACGGTTGAAACTGACACTGACACAACAGATTCACCACTGTTGTCAAGCTCAATTGACTTGACACATGCGTTATTTGTTAGTTTTGTTTTTTTGATTTCGTGCATTTATTAAAAGTTCGTGTAATGGATTTAAAGTACTGAAGCTCAAGTCGACCGATCTTTGTGCAGCAAAAGGACAAAAAATGCGATACATCTGAGATTTGGAAAAAATCTTCCAAGTTCTCGCACACCGTGCGAAAAAAAAATTATTTTATCGAAAATTGCAAGCATTTTTCTATACGAAGTGGCTATTCGCCCGCCGTTAGGGACACGGCTTAGGTCGACGGGTTAGGGGCACGACAACGTAACGAAATGTCATTGCAGACGGAATTTCAAAATCGGTACACGGAATTTTGGAACTGAGACACATTTTACAAGTAAATGCAAATAGTTTTTAGAGACGACTTTTTATTTGGCTAAATTGAATGTTTAGGTTAAAAGTAGAGGACATTATATACACTTAATGATATGAAGGTTGATTATATACTTCGTATGCATTTACTTTTTACTTCCTAAAATGTTTCACTTCACTTGAAATCTATATTAATCATGCATCACAATGATCTGAAATGATTGCATGACATTAAAACACTAATTAGTCTCATGACACATTATGGGATGAAAGTCAATTGTTTTATTTGCATTTAGCGTGTATATTTCAAACGCTAAATGTAAATAAAACAGTAATAAACACGAAATAATTGACTTTATTCCGTGTATTGAAATAAAAACAGTCATTTTTAGACCCCCGAACGTAACGTAATAAAAACTGTCACCGATTGGCAGCGCCCAAAGACGATATAGCACAACCACCACTGGGTTCATCCAGCTATGAAAATATTGTGGTGGAATTGTGGAATGTGGAACATTCTACCATTATATTACTCAAATTATTTATACGATTCAAGATTGTAAATATGTAACTAATTTGTATCAATTTTTTCTCAAAAAAATAAACTTTTAGCTTCAGAGAATTTGAGAAAATAAAAGTTAAAAATTCGCGGCGAATTTTTTACTTTTATTTTCTCAAATTCTCTGAAGCTAAAAGTTTATTTTTTTAAGAAAATTTGGGAAAATAAAAGTTAAAAATTCGCGCGAATTTTTTACTTTTATTTTCTCAAATTCTCTGAAGCTAAAAGTTTATTTTTTTAAGAAAATTTGGGAAAATAAAAGTTAAAAATTCGCGCGAATTTTTTACTTTTATTTTCCCAAATTTTCTTAAAAAAATAAACTTTTAGCTTCAGAGAATCTGAGTAAATAAAATACATATAATTGCAAAAATATTCAACCTTTGTGTGTTCGTATTCAAGTGGGTACTGAATACAGCCATTTGGCCGTCATTGCCAAAGTGACACCTCGTTACGTTGTCGTGCCCCTAACCCGTCGACCTAAGCCGTGTCCCTAACGGCGGGCGAATAGCATCAGCCTTTTCTATAACTTGGTTCTAGGAGTAGAAAAGTCTACTGAGAAAAGCTAATAGAAATAGCATCTACAAGTCCGCCTGGCAGCAGTCAAATCGTTCTACGCCTCAACGTTGTTTATATAAAATCAATGAAACAATTTTTTTTTAAAAGAACCATCACCGAAAGACGATGGCGATGATGAAAGAGTGTCGGTCAGCTTTGCGTGCCAAAGATGCCAAAAGCCACTCATCCTGGATGGGAATTTGGGCAGTATTAATGAGCACGCCATGGCAGAATTATCGCGTAAGTACTTTAATGAGTTTTAGCCAAATGATATTTAACAATAAAATGACACTATTTAGATGTCGATCCTAACGAAAGTGGTTTTGATCGATGTTCGATGCAGCAATGGTTGCCTTCATAGAGTGCCTCGTACAGTTCCAGCAAGAGGTGGAAAAGCCGAGACACAGAGTTTTGCTTTCCCTACAAAATGGAGAAGGGAAAGATCATTAACCCATCAACGGGAAACTCGTACTCAATTAAGTAAGTGTTATGCATCTGTGGTTTTGAATATGCAGTAAAAACAATTGTCTTTTTCCAGAATACAACACACAATTTAACTCGGATGAGCAGTGGACCAAAGCTTACTCACTAAATTAAAACGGCGCCTGGCATGGGTCTCATCTCAATTTACGACACAGTGATTACCAGATTTGGATATAGGATCATTTTATTCGGTTTACCTAACCTTACTTGTGCATTATAAGTTTATATAAAGTAAATAAAGATTTGTTAATTTTATTTAACTCAAATGGATGGACTTTCTTTTTTGGATGTACTGATGGCTCTTCGTTGTATTTACCGTATGTGTATGCTTTAAGGCATTTCTCTTCGTTGATATCGCGAAGTGTCCCGCCACTGAGGTCACGGCAAGCATCATGGTTTGTAGTCTTTTCGATTTGGGCACCGAACGAAGAATGGATCCAAATCCTCCTTTGCCACCGAGCATTTGGAGATGTATATGAACGCCTTGTTGTGGTAACTGTTCGGGGGTGTTTTTCCATTTGGTAGAAGGTAGAACTCTTCTACTTCTAAGTTCTGCAACAAGGAACGCTTTATAAAAAATTACAAATCAAAGAAAACACATACAGTCGCTTCGCAAATTTGCTGCAGGATTTATTGATTGTTAGTAGCTACACAAGACAGTATTTGCCTGCCACCCAAATAAATAGGCACCATTTCTTTTACATATACAGATACATTTATGTTAATTTTGAAATAATTTAAAACAACTCTGGGGTGTCTTTGCTATGGCTGCTCACTCTTTTGTTCCAATTTGTTGACTTGACCCAGCATCTTCTGCTACATCTCCTTTTCGTTGTGATAATATAGGTATGTAAGACTGAAATAAACAACAAGAATTTCAATACTCAAACTGCTTATAACTAACATTTAAAATCAACATACGCTTGTTGTGATTCATCCATCAATTTAAAACTCTTGTTATTGTCTCTTGCTGTTACTAGCAGCGAATAAGACAATAGAAAATTGTCGTACGACTGTTCGTCGCGAAAGGATGTGGCGATTCTTCGAGAAAGACAAATTCACATCTTCCTCTACAATGAATAGAATTTCCACAGTAGGTACGTTGCTCAGCCGAGCCTGGCTGAAAGCATAAAATAAAACATTCGAATGAAAAGCCAATTTGAAATTCGATAAACAAACCTGAAGAAACTTCTTTACATCTTCGACAATATTATAATTTATACTCGTTCTTGTTCGTGTCGAACCATCTGTATTTGGTTTCTTTTGCCAAGAGTGTGACAAGTGCTTGTTCAACGAAGTTTTGTAAATTAGGGCGGGTTTCAAGATAGTTACTCCTGCAAATAACATATAATCAAGCTAAATTAAGTATTAGTCCTTAGGGGGTTGCGTAAGATATCAAACCTTATATCGATCCTTTGCTCTAAAGCCTCAATGTATCGAGAAACAACACCAGTTGCTCCCTTGGAAGAGTACACACCGAGAGACCACGAGCAGCAGTAAAAACGTTGTCCCAATCAGTGAGCATTGCTTTGAATCCAGTACCAATGACTGCAGTCTTTATGCTGAGGATGACAGTGATGCAATTTTCTTCTGCCTTTAGACGAATCTGTTTTAGGTTGATGTCATGATTCTCCCAGTCTACCTTGCCTTTGGTTCTCATCTCGTGCTCTAGTAGTTCGATGGTTTGCCGGCGCATTGGCTGCTGGCGTGCGAAACTTTCCTCTTGCCTAGTGTTAAAGGTTCAGGAATCAATTTACACAACTTTTACTATATGTGTACACACTTACTTTTTGAGATTGTCCTCCTGGACACGTTGCTGCTGCGACAATTGATTTTCATAGCGGCCGGCGCCTTGCCATTTGGACACGATGCTGCTGTTGCTTGGTATCTTCCTAGAAGTGGATACAAAATGGTTATCAATTCGTTGTCAGGTTCATGTAAATTAAAATCAACTGACAATCACGGTCTTCCTACGCTTTTTGTTATCGATACGCTTGTGTTCAACGTTCGCCTGTTCACTTCGTGCTTCGTATTCCATGAATTTGGCAATAAACTGTTATTGGCGTGTATTCTCCTGCAGCTTGGACAAATCTGTTAGACATATAATGTATTTATTTATTAATTTAAACACTAAAAATACGCGAAAACTTACATTTTTTCAATTTGTTGCAGGAAAAATTAAATTGTGTTTACATATTTTGACATTTGTCAATCGACTTCTGTCAAAAGAAAACTCACCACATTTTTTTTGGTTCGCTTTTTTTTTGTTGCTCACACGGATTCTAAATTCAAATTACACCGATAGGAAAACAAAATGGCGAATTTGAAAAAAAATCGAGGGGGCCAGCGGCAAGAGGATTGCCAGTTGGGGGTCTCAGTATGGTTTGTCTATGCTTTAAGACATTCGTAGTCAGTTCCGTTATAGGGCCCATACACTACACATACCTGCATGCGCAAACAGTGCTTGCGCATGCAAACTGCCAGTGTATGGTGTGAACTGTGTGTTTGCGCAAGCGGCATGAGCAATATCAAAAAATTTTGATATTTTCTTGTTTGCGCATGCAAGCATGTGTGGTGTGTGTGCTACATTGGCCTAGTCAAGGGATGATTTGTTAGAAGCGGGCGTCTGGAGACGATTGTGTTGCTTATTTTTGTTTTTGCGTCGAATTTTGTTGTTCAAAAATGAATATTGTACAGCTTGCATGCGTAGTGTGTGGTGAAGAAGTGTTTGCGCATTTTTGTGCTTGTGCATGCATGCCCTATAATAGGGCCCATACACTACACATGCCGTAGTACACTCGTAGCTCTGCATCAAACTTACACTTGAAGACATTCGTAGTCAGTTCCGTTACCTATCACATTTGTTGTGGAAACTGATTTTCCGTTTTATAATGCTTTTGACATTTGCTAGCAGGTTCCGGGTACAAAACTCAAGAATTATTATTCCGAAAGTAGTAGATTTCATTCCGCTTTAGAAATATAATGTTACATTCAGGCTGGGATTCGTAAAGATAAAACACTATTCCGTTTAACTTCTCTAATAAAATTCCTTTTATTACACTTTTATCGACTATTCTAATATTTCACTTATTAAGTACCATTACTTTTCACTTATTTATCTTCACAAACTATTATTATCTCGAACTTTAACCAATCACTGTTATAAATCTTCTTCTCTTCTAAAAGCTGTCCTTTTATACCCGCTCCGCCATCTGACGAGAACTTTCTAGCTAATTCTAAGTGGTTCTAGAACAAGGTTCAGTGGTGACAGATTCCAGTCTCCAATTGGAAGTGACACTTGAGTGGAACTTGTTTTGTGACTTTAAGGCCTGGTTTCACCAAACTGTCTAAGGCCTGGTTGCACCAAACTGTGACTAAGGGCTTGTTTCACCACTTAAGTTACACGATACCTTCCACGCCACAATAAAGTACAAAATATTCGTTTTCGGAAATTTTCACTTTCGAAAAAAAAAAGAGTACGGCCCCTGCATCGAAATCCATCACCTTATGTGCTTCTGACAGTCTAAGTCGCTGAACTCCGCCGTATACTATGTATTCTATAGAAGAGGTCAAGGACTGATCCTTCTGAGACTCCCGCGGGAATGAAGTACTACTAACCGCCATTTTCTGTTTGGTACAATAACAACCTATTGGCGGAATAGTTCATGAATATACTCAGCATGTAGGGTGATGGTGTATCTTACATATTGACAGTGGTCCGCCCTTGATTATAAGTGCCATCTAATCTCCAAGAACACGACCAGTTAGACGAGGTAATGGCATTTAACTTCAATCTTATTTTTATCCTCCCTCTCTTCACACTTTTTGGTATTCAACTGCTGCGTCTAATAAGCAAATTTTCAAAGATGACGACATATGTAGACGCTGCAGAGACAAAGAGGTCCACGAGGACACACCTCACTTTCTTTGTGAGTGCCCGAGTCTCTGTCACTTTAGGAACAGAACACTTGGAAGCTATTACTTCCATGACTTAGATGTCTCGCTGTCTGATCTTAACAGGTTTTTGGGGACATCGGGATGGCTAGACAGCGTGTATTAAACACAAAGGAGAGGGGATGCGGAAAACCGATGCAACACCAACGATCAACTCCAAAAACGGCATTACGATGGGTCCATGAGGACCTTATTGGGTTCCCTCTGCTCCATCCACCGTTTGCCTCACCTACTGCCATTGGTCTCTTTTAAACTACCGCAATGTGTCATATTTCATTGTCGCATACCTTCCTACATGCCTCGTAAACATTTTTCAAGGTGCACGATATCGATAGCCAAGGGAACAGTTTCTCGGCTGCCGTGGAGACCTACAACTCGGTGGTTATTAACATAATCAACATTAGAATAAAAGCCCTTGTTTTAGATTAAATATCAATTTATTTATTTTTTACACATTTTTACACTTCTGCCACCTATCTACGGCGAATCGATTTCTTCTTAATTGCACCTTTGAATTGTCGCTTCGTCTTCCTGATTTTCGTGTTGATTATTGTTCTCAGTTTTTCCTTGATTTCATCATAGTTTTCAGTATTATCTGGCCGCGCATTCGACCGGAAAAATAATTTTCCCTCTACAAGAAACAAAATGGAAACATTAATACAAAGCACAGCTAGCCTTCATATAATGGTAAAATAGGCTCCTTTTAAAGAGGCCGCAGTGGAGCCCCACGAAGGCTTCCCTATTTCAAGATCTATCTCTCAGCGACTCACCTTTTAATCGCATATCGTTTCTAGGTATAAAAAAGGATTCAACGAATAACTTCGTTTGTGTTTTGCTGCTACCTTTACTATTTTCAAGGTTTTTGCTCACATTCTCAATAGTTTTGGAAGGCATACCGTCCTGTTCGTTTTCAGATTCTGAAGAATCGTAAGTAAATGGATTTAAAGTGTCATTTTTGTCATTTTTGCTGATGAGGATTTTTTCTTTTGACTGCCTGTCTGAAATTTTGTCATCTTCATCTGCAGCCGTTCCAAACATACTAAGCAGACTGAAACCATCACCACGAGTTTTCAGAGAATTCGTGAGACTATCACTGACCATGTAGAAGACTTCTTTAGAGACTTCATTTTTATCAACAGACACTGCAGCAGCATTTTCCTCTTCAACTTCCATTTTTTTAGCTTCTGGCCGCTTAATTAGAAACTCATCGTCTTTGTCCTTGGACGGATCATATCGCAACATTTTCAGTTTCTTCTTTTCGTGTCCTTTTGGATGGGTAACGCTCGATACTTTATTACCAACGACTTGCTCCAATATTCCGTATTGCCAGTCTCGCTCACTGTTTTCATTTTGAACCGGTTCGTTCTGGGCTTTCTCAACAAATTTGTGGTCAATTTTGAAACGGGGATCCAAGTTTATTTTTGACTGCAGTTTCATCAGCTCTGCTCCATGTGAACCTTCGTATTGCGATTTTACTGCGAAGTCATTTGCGAATGAATCATTTTCTTCATCCGAATCTTGGAAGAGCGGATTTGTTTTTGATGGCGTATCGTCGTTGTTCTCATCGTCAAAGATAATTTTGTTCCTTTTTGATGTGTCCTGAGGGAGAATTGTATATTTGCCTTTGTTAATTTTTCAGAAAACTAACATTTTTCTTACCACAGATGACAGAGACTTTTGAATCAACGACTTCTGATGTTGATACTGGTTCTTCTTCTTTGTTACTGATTCCTTGCGCTTTTTGTCAGAATCAAATGACTTCTCGCTGAGTTGCCTTACTTCCTTTTGCTTGCCTATGACATGTAATGGCGCATTATTGGTTTCTTCGATAACGATCTGCGAAATAGAAGAGTTTTATTTTGCAACCAAGGCAAGTGAATAGAAACTGAACTAACCCTTCCATTTTGCATCGATTTAGATGCCTTCTTTTTGGTAATAAGGACATCGCCGTCGTCATCCTCATCATTATCCTCTTCTGTAGTAAAATATTTCTTGGATTTATTTGGAGCTTCAGGTTCTCTTTCCGTTGCCTTGTAAACACTTTCATCCTTTGCAGAAGATCCTTTAATATTGTCTTCCCGTTCTCGATTCAGACGCTCCAAAAAGCTCTCCTTAGCTACCGATACCCTGACATACTCCCCATTTATAGGCTTTGAATTAAGTTTCTTTAGACCTGAAATACACAATTCACATCCTTTAATTTGAACATAAAAAGTGCAAAGGAAGCCACTCACAGTAATCTACGTCCCCATCGAAAAGATTTACTGTCACAAATGCGAGCGTCTTCACATTACCAGGATCAACCAAGTTTTCTTTTTGTTTCAGTACAATTCCTGTTACATCGCCATAATCCTTAAATGATTTGTTTAAATCTTTTTCAGTTATACCAGACGGAAGATTTCCAATAAAAAATCGTTCAGGCTGAAAGTGAAATTATTTTAAACATAAAATAAAGCATAAATATGAATAAGGGACTTTCACAACGCATACTTACTTTTGCATTCCACATTGCGTTTTTGTTTGTAATCTGCATGTCGTCAGTGTTGGACCGATTTTCAAAAGAATCCTCATTGTAATCCTCTTTGGTATCAAAAAACCTTTTCGATTTACTTGGGGGTTGGATGTCTCTTACTGGCTCGGAGGTAACACTAGAGCGTGGTTTAGCAGACCCATTTGCTTTTGCATTCTCTTCACGTTCACGATTGAGACGCTCCAGAAAGCTTTCTTTAGCCACCGATACTCTAATATACTCGCCATTTATGGGTTTCGAATTAAGTTTTCTTAAGCCTAGAATTTCAATTGTTTAGTATCGAAGTTATCACAAGGGACCTTATAATGGTCTAAGTGTGCAGGCGTGCCGACAGCCATCGAACCTATCGAACTATTGTGTAAAAATCGTAGAAACTTACAGAAATCCGCATCTCCATCGAACAGATTTAATGTGATAAAAGCGAGCCTTTTCACATTTCCAGGATCAACCAAATTCTCCTTTTCCTTTACTACTACTGCGGTTATATCGCCATAGTCCTTAAATGCATTACGAATATCTTTTTCACTTATGATATGCGGTAAATTTCCAATAAAAAATCGCTGTGACTGCATTTAGAATATTATTTACTTTTCTTTTCCTGCACGTGCGGTAATGCAAAACACACTGTAGAGAAATTTCAAAACAAAACGAGTATATTCAGAGCATTAATGGGCTGTCAGATTTATTTAGAGCAGTTCAACATAAACTTAGTGGGCTGAATGCACTTAAGTGGAAATACACATTCTGACAGTGCTCCCATTTCAAAAAAATTAGAATGTTCAAATGCTTCCATTTCTCGATTTCGTATTCTTTTAAAATTTCCATGTTCTTTGACAAGCCAAAGTGTCTGAGTTCTTAGCTTTTGTATAAAGAAGATACAACCAAGCATTTTTTTAAGAAGAATTGAATTGATTGAACTGATTTTAATCCCATCTTTGCCGCTTCAAAAAATTACAATAATTGTCAGTGTTGCCTGAGCCATTCCAATTATGTCTATTTATTGTTGAAAGCTATAGATTATTAATTTATATTTATATATTATTTATATAAATTAAATTTTTTTACCTCCTGTGTTGCGTTTTCGCTTGTGAGTTGAGTACAATTTTTTTGAATTGTGATAATAAACAAATCACAGAATATCTCATCATTAGTAGGGTGATATTTTTACTGAACTTTATGATTCAGTGAGAGTTTAGCCGTTGTCTTTGCGCATGATTGCAGACAGAATCTGGTATAAGTGATGCATAAAAGACCTTATGTTCATTAAAATGGTGCTTATTAAATGTTCTCCCTTTTTAGGACTAAATAAACGATGCAGAGCTTCCATTTATTGGACATACTTTTATTGGCCAAATTTTATTTTTCACATCGTACTTTAAGGCTTTAACATGTACTCTATCTATACTACCCATAACAAGTAAGACTTGTGAATTTCATTCTTGGAAATGAATTCCTTGACTATTGAAAGAGTACAACAAATATTCTTACTGGTACCGCACTAGGTGTCATGACTAAATCATAAGTATGTGTCTGCTACACTGCTATTGCTTCTACACAAATTAAGTCACGTACATTACCATTTCTATACAGTTGTATGACGATTTGTTATTAGTTGAGAACAATGACGTGGCATTCAATTCTTTAATTCCCACAAGCCACAAAGCAATCAATTAATTTTCGAAAATAACAGACTGAATTCACTCATCCTATGAAGTGATACCCATCTTAAAAGATCTATCATGCATTGGATTAAATATTTTCGTTAAAATCGGAGAAACTGAGCATCACTGTCTTCGTTCAAATTTATTATTCGCGAAGTGACGAATTAGTTTTTTCATCAATTTTATTTTTCTGCTTCGTGAAAGTTATTTCTTGAGATCTAAATTGAAATATCTTTTCTTGTTGCTTACACGATGGCAGAAGGAGGTGATAAACAAAAAATTACCATAACCGTGAAAACACCAAAGGACAAACAGCAAATTGAAGTCGATGAAGATGCCGAAATCAAAGAGGTATGTTCTAGGTTTTTCGGTGCGTTCTTCTCTACCCGACCGACCCACCACCGTACACACTTCAATTGAAATTAGTACAATTTTCTTACAAACTGTGAAATTCTATAATAAATTCAATTTCAGTTTAAAATTTTGGTTGGCAAGAAGTTTGAAGCCGAACCCGAACAATTGGTGTTAATTTTTGCTGGAAAAATCATGAAAGATACCGACACCCTTAAAACCCACAACATAAAAGACGGTCTAAGTGTACATTTGGTAGTAAAAACTCCGGCCAGACAACAGGAGGCAGCGGAGCCTCGTCCTCAAGCTGATGTAGGTCAAACACCATTTGGCCTGAACCAATTAGGTGGCTTATCGGGCCTGAATGCTTTGGGTGCTGGCTCGAATACGTTTATGGACCTGCAGGCCCGTATGCAGAGCGAACTATTGAATAACTCTGATTTGTTGCGAACTCTATTGGACAATCCAATGGTCCAGCAAATGATGAATAACCCTGATACTATGCGTGCACTGCTTTCCTCGAATCCTCAGATGCAAGATCTAATGCAAAGGAATCCAGAGATTTCGCATATGCTTAACAATCCGGAGTTGTTGCGTCAAACTATGGAGCTGGCACGCAATCCATCAATGTTGCAGGAGCTAATGAGGTCTCATGATCGAGCCATGTCTAACTTGGAGAGCGTTCCAGGGGGGTATAATGCATTGCAAAGGATTTACCGCGATATTCAGGAGCCGATGTTAAACGCAGCTACTGAATCATTTTCTAGGAACCCATTTTCGGGTCTAGTAGAGAACTCCGCAGGTGAGTGCTAGTAAATGAGTGTACAAAGTAATGAATTGTTAAAGGGGGGTGGCTCGTCTACCAAATGGGGAATATACAATCGAAATGCAGATTGGCTTTTATGAAACTGTGTTGAATGTTACGCTGTAAGAAATAATTTAGCTTGACGTATTAGTGAGCGTGTACACCGGAAACGTTTCTCTTTTTTTACTCTCAAATGGGTAAAGGAAATGAATGAGAGTCCAACTGCAACCAATGCGAAGTTTTAAATGATGTGTACTCTACAATTTATTGAGTTCACTGAGTTGAAGCTTGAAACATGAACCATAATTATATGTAGGTATATACATATAGTTATATTAAGAAAAACCCACTACTTTTTGGTGTACCTACACATTTTTAGCATAACCCAGAGAGTAATAAGCCCAACATACAAGGCACAGGTCCCTCGTTTGTAATGTTGTGTCTGATTGTTGTACTCACATTTTGAATGATTCACATGAATTGCGCAAGTACCTACAAAATTGTGAAATAAACACGTCATTCATGCGGACATCGAAAGATGCGTTTACCAGAGGGCCTGCACTATAATACTACAGAAATATTGAAGAGGGTATGATAAATAAATGGACTCACTGCCAAATCTAATTCCGTTGTGTATTCAGTTCCAGTTGGGAAGATTTTGCATAAGTCTTCGTCATTGCGTCACATTCTTGACCACAAAATTACTCCAATTGTCGGGCATAAAAGGTGGACGTGATGGACGTCCGCTGATGTTATAGGAATAGAAATAGATCGGAGCGAAACGAATGTTTTGCAGAGGCAACCACTTACATTTCCCAGCATATCGTCGGGCGTTAGGTGTACATTCGAATTACTTATTTAAATTTCTAAGGTTACTTCTCGTTTTGAAATTCTTTGAAATCATCATACTCAATGCGTTTGCTATTCATCTAATTTTGTGGGCTCACCGTTACAGAAAACTTAACTTTTATGGTCGTATTAGCATGCATTCTAGAGCTGTTTAATAAAATCTTTTGTGGCGAGACTGTCCCGATATGTTTTAAAACCTCAAACATATGTGCCATATTTAAAAAAGGTGATCCTTCTCTGCCCGAAAACTATAGAGGAATCTCAATGCTTAGCTCACTAAGAAAACTGTTCACCCAAGTTCTCTACCACAGGCTAGTGAGTTGGGTTGAGCGGAATAGTATCCTCAGCATTTTCCAGGCTGGATTCCGATCTAGCCTGTCGACAGTGGACCAAATATTTATATTAACAACTATCGCAAAACGCTTTATAGAAAATAAAAAGAAATTGTACGTGCTTTTTGTTGACCTTAAAGCGGCTTTTGATACCGTTAACAGAAATTCACTGCTTTTTAAGTTAGCAACGTTAGGCCTATCGACAAAAATGGTTAGAATCTACGAGCAACTTCTTGCTAACACCTCTGCGGCTGTGTGTAGTGGTAAAATGAAATCATCCACTTTCCCTACAGAATCTGGTGTTCCACAGGGTTGTATCCTGAGTCCTTTAATGTTTTCTCTATTTATAGATGATGTCTGTGACAGTATCCCAGGAGGCATTAAGTACGGTGATGTCGATGTTAAAGTTTTGCTTTACGCGGATGATCTGGTCATTCTTTCCGACAATCCCCATACTCTACAGTTACAAATAAATAAATTAAAGCAGTATTGTGATACTTGGGATCTAAAAATCAACACTGGCAAATCAAAAATCCTTGTTTTCAGAGCGCAAAACCGCGCTGGTAGGGAGCATGTCTGGTCTTTGGATGGTACTCCAATTGAGGTTGTAAGCCAGTTCAAGTACTTAGGATTTTTACTTACATACAATCTCAATTTAAAACCCCATATCAAAGAAAGAACTCTTGCAGCTAAAACCGCAATCAACACCTTGTGGTCAAAATTTTTTTTAAATAAATGCGTGGATCCGGCTTCCAAATTTCGAGTTTTTAATGCCACAATTAATAGTTGTTTTTGTTATGGCAATGAAATTTACGGCTATCAGCAGAGTAGTGAGATTGAAAGCATACAAAGGTATTTCTTTAAGAGGATTTTTAGGCTTCCCCAAACTACACCCAGCTACGCGATTCATGTAGAATCAGGCCTACCCTATATTTTTACGAAAAATCTAAAAGCTAGCGCAGACTACATCAGCAAAGTTATGCTAAGATCTATGAATAACTTACAAAAGAAAGTACTTACTATAGCTATAAGACGCAACTACTCTCCAATCAAAGACTGGCACGAGTTAGCCGACGCCAACCAGACTTCTATTGAGTTAACTGAAAGCAATGCCTGTGAGTGGAGGAATATTCTCTACGATTGCATATCTGTTGTTGATTACAATCTGCTAAAGCTCAGCTTGGACAGAGCAAAGGAGTCAACTAGCAGGTCATTATATAGGGAGCTCAATCTTTCTTTGGGAGCAAAGAACTATTTTAATAATGAACTAACAGTTCAGGAGATGAGTTTGATTTTTAAAGTTCGAACAGAGATGCTTGAATTGAATTGCAGACCGCATAGGAGTGATTTAAACCCCAGGTGTCCACTATGTAACCTTGACCAGAACGAGAATGTTTTTCATTTCCTTGCGTTATGCCCCATTATTCAGGAAATTCGTAGACTGTACTTCGACAAAAGCTTCTTAACGTTTCAAGAATGTGCTCAAATTCTTAATGGAGATAGTGGGTGGAGATCGCTTATCCGATTTATCGTGCATGCCATGAATTATCGAAACTGTTTTGCATCTTTGTAAATAAACTTGTATCTTTTGTTTTAGCTAAACTAAAAGCCCAGTTTTTTTTTTTTTTTTTTTCTTTTCTTTTTTTTTATCCAACTCAGTGCGACTTGCAAAAGGGAGGAAGAGGGAAGAAAAATTAAAAATCTGTTTAGTTTTTTTTAAATTTTTGTTTTAGCTAAACTAAAAGCCCATAATGTTTTTTGATATAAATCATTAGACCTCATCTCAATCGATTAGTTTCAATTGCATTTTCTTTTCACTTAACTATTTTTCCTCAGCTTAACTTATTTTTTTTTTTTTTTTTGTTTTCTCTTGTTTATAATTTTTCAACTTAAGAGCCTGTTGTCAGCAAATTTAACTCATATTTAACATGTTTACCTATACCTAATTCATTTTCTGTCACACTATCATGTACTCTCTTTTTTTCATTAATTTTTAAAGTTTCTAAACGGCAGACGGCTGATAAGCCAAGCTGTAAAAAAAAATACTTTATATCGAACATTGTTTTGTAACCTCACATAAACAGGAAATAAAGATTATAATCAACCAATCAATCAATTATTAACATTTAATATCCTTAAATTCACAGGAGAAAATCCTCAACAAGGTACTGAGAATCGAGAGCCATTGCCCAATCCGTGGGGTGGCAGTGCAGCTACAAACAACCAAAGCGCTGGTGGTGGTGGTGCAGGCCTACCACCAGCGGGTGTCTTGAACACTCCAGCTATGCAAAGTTTAATGCAACAAATGAGCGAGAATCCTCAAATGATGCAAAGTCTGCTCAACGCTCCGTATACGCGTAACATGATGGAAGCCATGGCATCTGATCCTGAAATGGCCACGCGCGTTTTGAATACCAGCCCCATGATGGCTAACAATCCACAATTGCAAGAACAAATGCGAACAATGATGCCACAGTTCTTGCAACAGATGCAAAATCCCGATGTTATGTCAATGATGACAAATCCGCAAGCACTAAATGCCATAATGCAGATTCAACAGGGAATGGAACAACTGCGTACGGCAGCACCAGGCGTTGTCGGTTCACTGGGAATCCCACCGCCACCACCAGGACTAAGTACCCCAAACACTACTACAACTACTTCACCTACAACACAACAAACTGGTGGAACTACCGCAAACAGTGCGGCTGGCAATCCCCAATTGTTTAATGACTTTATGACAAGAATGCTAAATGGAATGACCGCTACTGGTAATACAAATCAAACCCCAGAAGAAAGATACTCATCTCAACTGGAGCAACTTACGGCAATGGGCTTTGTCAACCGAGAAGCTAATTTGCAAGGTAAGAGAGATGCTTATAGTTTCGAATATACCGTTTAGGTTAAGCTTAGTGATTCTAAAACAAAATGTTTTAAGTTGGTCCATACACTGAGCCCACTTTTTTATGTCGGAAGTATTAGATGAAAACTCTATCAATATCTACAATATGGTGAAAAAAAAACTTGGAGGCTTGAGTGTGAAACTCGCCAACAAGTCTTGAATAAATTCTCAAAATGTGTATCTGTCTTTTGGGAAAGTATAGACATGAGATTGTGAAGGAAGCTAATCTCATATATGGAGGAACGCTTGAATGCGTTTCAAATCCGACTTATAAATCTCCCGGTACAGACACTTTACTTGGCCCAATGCCAAACACTTAAATCGAGTGAATTAAGACAGTTTCAAGTTAGGAACAATTCTTCATTCAGTGGTTAACAAAAATGTGAGCCGAATAACTACATCCTCGTCCATCTTATGTATTTCTTCAAAATAATCACATCTTTTACAATATTATTACAGTATGATAACTTTTATATCTGGATCTCTTTTTTCAGCTCTCATTGCAACGTTCGGCGATATAAATGCGGCAATTGAACGGCTTCTTGCGTTAAATCAACTATCTTTAAGTTAACGTAATTAATTTTTAAACTGTTTGGAGTTTATAACGTTACATTTTTATTTGATTTTACATTCTGTTGCATTGGTCATATTTTTTACAAATATCAAATAAAGTATTTTTTTTTTTTTTTTTTTGCATCTGCATCTCTTCATTTGATAAAGAGAATAAGTGAATACCGTAGAATGAGGGTCTCAACATTGCACATTTGCTTTAAAGTTTCAAGCTGGCGATGCAACAATCCAAAACGTAAATTTAAACAAAAATTTGTTGCACAAAAAGCACACACATACATTTTTTCATTCTATGGGTTTCCTTCTATCTGTTGTGTGCGTTAATTTCGGTGAATATGTAGTATGGCAAGGGAAATGCTTAGTTTTGTTTTCATCAATTAACTTAGAACAAATTTAAGGATCGAGGAAGTGGGGAATTTGTTTTATACCATTAACAAGGACCTATTATGCATACGATGTTCTAATTTGTAATTTGCAATATCATTTATTCAAAGTCGATGTAAATTTCTTTTAAAGCGAAATGTTATTTCTCCTAAAAGAAATAAAAACGTTATTATGTTGCTTTCTTTTGTAAACGAAGAATTATAGTAAAACCTTATTCTTCTATATGTAATATATATAAACCTACAATTAAATGTCATTCCAGGATAAAAAAAAATAAGAAAGAAATTTTAACAAAATGCGATGATTCTAAGTACACATCAGCGAAATCAATAAAAAGAAAATGAATTTGGTTTATTTTCAACTAAAATAAAAAGACAGAAATAAACAGAAAAGAAAAAAATATTTCAGTCAATTTGTTGTTTTCTTACTCTAGTAAACTTGATATCAATTTGTCGCCATCGTTTTCATTTAGGAAGTTCAAAGTTCAAGAAAGATCAACGTTTACCGACTGAATTTCGTGTGCTTTGTCTGCTTTATATTGACTTGAATACTTTTAATTTTGATTTAGAGGTGCAAAAACGAAACAGAAGTGAAGGCGTCTGCAAGTGGCTATGGAAACTGAACTGATCGAAAGTACAGCCGACTTCGATTAACTGAGAATCCAGTTAGCCATAATTATGTTTGAACTGAATCGGTATTTTCTCTTAAGCGAACTTCTAATAATTGGAAAAATAATTTCCGTGAAAAATTTTGTATTTCAAGTTAAGAGATTATTTCAGTAAAGCGTAGTTCAGCTGGTTCAGATAAGCGGAGCCGACTGTACTCCAAATTTAGTCGGCATAGATCAAAGGGGTGAGTTTTTAACAGAGGCAATAGGCGTTTTTCTTTTTTAGTTCAGAGCAGAACCTGAACCTTTTTAGCTCAGACACATCAGAGCTCGAATTTGTGTTTCCTTTTTCGTTCATAGCATGATGAGAGCGCGCTCTATGAGCTCAGAATAAATTGACTGATCAGGGTGAGTAAAAGGCTGATTACACATGTACATGCACACACACTTGCAGTTATATTTGACAGAACAACAAAACGAACCTTTTTAGCTCAGACACATCAGAGCGCGAATTTGTGTTTCTTTTTTCGTTCAGAGCATGATAAGAGCGCGCTCTATAAGCTCAGAATAAATTGACTGATCAGGCTGAGTAAAAGGCTGATTACACATCTACATGCACATGTGCACTTGCAGTTATATTTGACAGAACAACAAAACAGGAAACACAAAACAAGCTCGAAAAAAGAAAAACGCCCAATATATGGTCAGGCTGAGCCATCACATTGTCACCCCAAGTACCTACACTACTTTTGCCATTGATCTTTAAATTTTTTTCGGAATCCGTCATGATGTTTTATTTTAAATCTAGAATTTCCATGCCAGAGGCAACTGAGACCCCCAAAACTTCGGCCGATTTTTCGTTACTTGCCTACAAGCTATATTTTTATGGGGTGGCAAGTGCGTTAGTATTGTAAACAGAAATTCGTATTGACAATCGCATAACTTCAAAAATTCCGTGTTACCAACGCACTCACACCTTGCGTTTGCCACTTTCGTTGTCGGAAAGTTGCTGCCAGCGTTCATAGAATTTTATCCGTTAAATTTTAAATTATTCATTTTGTGTGAATAGTTTTTTTTAGGAATAAGTGCACATTTGCTTGAAAAACAAGCCTAGCAAAGCAAGCTGGGGGCTTTCCTAGGCGTTAATACCGCATTTACAAGATCACACATTCCTAACAGGGAAGATTAAAGGAATGCTAAAAACAATAGCCGTGTGAATGAACACGCAAAAAAACGAAACACATTTTTTCGGTCGGCCATCTTGTTTACGTGGTATGAATTACAGGAAAGCTTCGCATGTTGATACTTTTATAGCAATAAAACAATATATCTTCCGGAAGTGATAACTGATGAATGAATTATTGTTGGTTAAATTTACTGAATTTAATTAGCACTCTCATTTCATATGCTTTAAATCAGAAATAGAAATGTTTTCAAGTAATTGCAGAAATGTTGGTGGCCGGAACTGGTGTTTATTTCCGTTTTACGCATCTATAATTATGGGTCGAACATCCAAGACACAAGACACACATCCAAGCCAGCGGCAAGAGGATTGCGAGTTGGGGGTCTCAGATCTCAGTATTGTCTCTGCTCCAAATCAGCTCCAAACTATCGGTTAGGTCGAAACAGTGTTTTCCATGATATTGGAAGTACATATTCTAATTAGGTACTAACCCTGTTGCCCATCAATGCTAACCTGAAATAATAAGCTATAATCAAAGCTGATAGTCTTTGTTGTGGCAGTGTTCTGCCTAACCTGTCCATATTTGCAAGATCTCATTACTCTGTGTGATGGAATGTATAGTTTGTCACCGTACTTGAGATGCTAAGGTTTTTTTGTCTTTTGTAAAACACCATCGATTCCAGTCTACCTCAATGGAACTATTAAGTTTGGGTATACGACTACGAGTATACGAGTTTTTTCACTGCGCCACCTCTCGCGAACGTCTGACAAACATCAGACGGGCCACGGGACACTGCAATTACGTTGCTTAGGGTAAAGGTGTTAACAGTGGATCACTTTTTACTTGCGCCGTTGAGTTCGCATTTATAGTAGTACACTAGTACAGCTATAACATTTTTTCCACAGCTTTTTCAATGTTTTATCTTCATTTTAAGCACAAGATCTCAAAGCTCAATTTATGCTAAGATAATAAAAAACTTATTTGAAATTACTCTTCCGTGATCCACTGTATACCAGCTGTATACCATGGGCTGTACACAGTGAATCAGTGCATGGTATACAGTGAAACAGGGATATTTAAAATCAATTTATTCAGTCGAAACACAAGTTTTTTTTCATAATATACTGTGAAAATAGAAACTCTTCAAGTATAATACAAAAATAAATAAAAAAAAAACCAAGCAGTTGCTAAAAATTATTGCTATAAGCTTCTATTCAACATCCGTATTTGAAAAATTAACTTGGAATGCAAAATTTTGGAGCCTCGGAGGATTTACTGTGTACCACTTCCAACTGAATTACTGTGTACACTGTTCTCATTTCACAAATACATGTTAATAATTTATAAGATATTTCACCAAAGTAATCAAATCGAAAAAAAATACTTACCTATGCAGAAAACACAAACACACGAGTATAGCCACCTTCGACATCGCGATCGCGCAGACTGATAGTCAGTTGCGAGGGGAAGTGAAAATGTGTTCTTTTCCCTTTTTAGAATTATTTTAAAATGAAAAGAGACATTAACTAGAGCAAATGATTCACTGTGTACCCTGATTCACTGTTGACACTTTTACCCTACACATTTTAAACGAAAGGGTTGCATTTCAAACAGGCTCTTAAAACATTTACGCATCTTCAATATTATGCAATACTACCTTTGTATGTACCTACATGTATTTGTATATGCAAAGACACCACCAATAAACTTTGGGTAGGTATTTAATAGTAGTCAAAATTTATCGAACTGCATATAGTGACCTAGAAAACATTTAGCGTCAAGGCTAAAAATGATTATGGGCCTAACTAGGGCTCATTGCCAAATCGGTGTAACAATTCTATTCTCCACTTTCGAAGCAAGACAAATATTTGAAATTGCTCTGAACGCTCCCGACAAAAAGTTATTATTTTGTTTAGAAAAATCAAAGGACACAAATCTTTATTATAACAAATAAAAACAGCAAAACAAAAACGAGTACAATTTCAGTTAGAATTCAAACATACCAAAAATGCCTCTAATCGACTCGCAAATTCTGATTAGAAATATCGTTTTACGATATAAATGCCACCCCACCCAGAGCAAGAACTTGCATCTAAAGTAAGACCGCCAAGTGAAGATTGCATACCACACCAATACGCAATACAGGATTTTCTTGTTTGCGGCTTTCGCCGTTCTTCGGTGTTGACTCTGTTGAGCTGAAGATAGTGGACTATTAAGTTGGATTCCATCCAATCCAATTCCAATTCCAGTTCAGTGCTGTGTTTGGTTCCGCGGTGGTAGATTGCGTCGGTATTTCGTCTGAAAAGAAATAAAAACAAAAATGTATCTTGTGGTGGAAGATCAATCTTTGCAATACGAAGAGCATTCTAATGAATGAATGTACACGTTACTAGCATCTTGCTAATTAAATATCCCAAACTCATAAATATTATAGATATTTCCCAATCGAAATCGAGTCAAGTGAACAGAGTGAGAAAACGAAAAGAAATCTATGCTTCCCAATATCGCCTTACGCCTTTAGCAAGAGTTTCTTGCATTTTTCTGGAATAAAATAATTAGCTAGGGCGATGTGTGCAAAATATTCTCACGGAAAGTGCGCGATTGTGCTGTGTATCCAATGCAGAAGTGACTAACTTAAAAGTTCCCCAAGGGTTTATATTGTGAAGAAATTCCACGGCTTCTGGCAAATTTAATATGAAAGGAAGCCCAATAATATATTTTCAATGGAATTTATGTACGGTAAGTCAGACGCAGGCAGCCGTCGTGATTGCCTATATACTTACATGGCGGTGGTATTGATACGAGTGTGGTTCTGAAAACTTTAGGAATGCTCATCATTTCAGAGACGCTTTTGACTTTTAAACATAACCAGTTCTTGAAGAATTTCTCAAAGTTTACGATTGGTTATGGATGGAGTTTGTGTGGTAGATAAGTAACTTAAGTTTCTGCTCTGGTCGAATTTCCGATGTTCGAAATACCCGCAACTTGTGTTGGTCCAACTAATGCTGCCTACCTGTTCTGCAAGTCAGCCTGACCATTTTTTATTTTCCATTCCCTACAAAAATAGATAGGCCATTGTGCATTTATCAGTGGCGCTTCTGTAGTACTTCCGTAGCGCAGGTGTTCTGACAACGGCTCGCGCAGAAGACAAATGACAGGTGCTGCGCATACGGACGTAATTAGAATATGGAATTCAGAGGGGTGAACCCCTCGTACAAGAATGTAACGGAAATTGAGGAAATGAGAGTGAACCCAGTGACGGCCAAACACTGCGGGAGAAACAGGTTTATGTGGTAATCGATTGGGCGCTCTCAGAGCACTTTTTTTGCTCTCAGAGCAATTTTTATGTTCGTTTGGTACAGGAAAAAGCAATCTTTTTCAGATTTCAGAGCACTTTTGCGAATCTAGATATTTTCTCAGATTTACCAATACAAGTGCGTTTGAGTTTGACAACTGATGGAGTTTGTTTACTTTTTTAGTGAATTTCTTCTCCAGCAAAGAAAGGCATTGCATCGAGTGAATCTATTTTTGTAAATTATTTATATATAAATATTTAGAAATCAATCGGGACAAATATTTCTAATGTTTTAATACAAAATTTAACCAGTGAATGGAAATCGCTTAGAAAAGTGTCGAAGACTACACATATTCAAATCGCACGAATATCAACACAAAAAAGAGCAAGAGCAAGTTTTATGTTCGATTAGCCACACGAAATCTGGAATCTGAGGGCAAATCTGAAGAAGCCCAAACGAATACCACATTAGTAGACATTCGCGTAGGTCTAAAGTTTATAATCGGGTTCTGAAGAATGAAGTGAATATGATACAAGATTGGCGGTCGACCGGCGGTGTGTACCTCCAGATGCAAATGCGATTGAGAAATAGAGAAGTTATGAAATTCAAATAAAATGTTTGTGGTTTGATGTCTATTTCCAGTTTAGTAGAACATCCAAGAAAGATAAATATAAATAAATTATTGTAATTATGCTTAGGTTGTCCGACTGGATCAGAGGTCGATTCAAAATTCCCGCATGATTTTTGGAAGTAAATGTCTACCAGATACCTATTATGTTTTGTTGTTATTCACCCCTATGTTGTTGATTAAAGAATGCTTGTGGGGCCGTTAATAACTCAAATTTTACAAATGATAGATACACGGTCATAAGCATTCTCTGTGATAGAATTGGGGATTGATTGGGGGTTGTAGATATTATGTAGGTATCTTAGGCAGTTCCTATCTGTAATGACCTGATTGAAAGACTGGTTTCCAGATGTATGTGGTACAATAAACTAATCTTTATTCGCTCAATTACTACAATATACAAAACAACAATTCCCTGAATGTAATCGATGTTCTGCTCGCGCAGTTGCCCTTGCCAGTCGACTGACTCAACCGAGCAAGTGCACCTCTCGCATTGTGTGTGGTTGATAATCGGCAGGTCGCCACACTATACATTCCATATAATAGTTGACAGCCACCATGGATAAGGACGTTCGCGGCTTATGTCAATACTTAAGATAAAGAGCATAACGTTTTTTTTTTCAAAAGAATCAACTCTCGCCAACGTCGCGAACATCCTACAGCCGTCTTACGAAAGCTTTTTGAGCCATTCGGTGTCCCTTCAATTTTGACATAGAAAATATAATCCGTCGTATGCGGTGACAGCCGATAACAGTAAATCACTTTTCATGTTCCATTGAGAAAAAAAATCAATATTTTTTTTGATTCGGAGCATTTTTTGCAGATCTCGATATTTTTTTCAGATCTACACACACTCTCACAATACCAATCCTACTTCGAATGGGCGAAGTTTCGTGAAAACCAAAATAACGAAATACATTAATAGGCATGGATATAATGAGGAACTTTTATCTTCAGACTATGAATCACCAAAAATGGTGCCGTGAAATAAGGTTAATCTGAAATTGGCCTTTAAATAGTTAGGTCTGTTCCTTTACTTTTATATCTTACGAATTTTTACGAATTCTTACGATTTTTTACTCAATGCCGTTCCTTAACTCGAAAAATTCGTAAAAGAGAGCGTCGTCGAGAGAGCAAAATATTACCCCTCCACTGAGAATCTTACGAATTTTTACTCAACAAATTTCTTGGTGTAAGAAATTTGAAGGGCTGTCAGTCACCAAACAATTAACAGCTGATTTGAAATTTCTTGTAATATTTGACAATCGATTGAATTTGTTTTGATTTCTTGCGTTCTATTAAAATAGTATCAACAGGTGACAAAATAAATATTGAATGTTCTTCCCGAACATTCCATCGTATTGAAAATATTCTTTACCACTGCAATTTATGGAATTATTTATCTGTCATATCTGTAATTTTTTATAGTTTACTACAAAAGCGTTCCCTAACTTTTTCGTAAGTGTCTTTGTAGGTTTTTTATGGAGGGGAAATGTTTTGTTCTCTCTTTTTGGCTCTCTTCTGCCCAACTTTTGCGTAAGGGAACGAAGTTTGACTAAATTTGGCGAATGTGTTCGAATGCATTATCGTAAGGGAACAGACCTAAGACCAACTATTGGAAGTAGGCCTTATTATACTAGGTCTGTTCCCTTACTTTTGTAGCAAGAATGGAAAAGACAATTAAAATGGCAGTGGTGGGGATAAATTCTCTCACAGAGACACTCACGAAAAAGTTAGGGAACGCTTTTGTAGTACCTTATCTATGAAAAATAACAAACACACAATTCAAAAATTCATAATAATTTCTGGTGGTCCCAATGAAAAACGACATTAGTTTTGTAATTTGTTTGTTTTTTTTTTCAAAGATATTTTTGTCAATAAAAGCTCTCTCGTTGAAAATGCTTGTTTTTCTACAAGCTTTTTTCAAAGTTTAACCAAATAGTACTACATTCATTATTCGTATGTTCTTTTTTTCTCATAATAAACACGAATTGTTCTCAAAAGCTGTTATCTCTATTACACGACATAAACCCGATATAAGTGGAAATGTCTATGATTTGCGTCCAAATGTATTTATGTTCGAGGTGAATATACAAGTATTAACCGAAAATATTAATGAATACCAGCAATAATTTAACAAGCGAACTCGGACATACGTCTTACGTGGCCGCACGCCGATATTGACATAAACAATCTCGAACACACTACTCTTATGCCCGAGCTGCCAAATGACAGTTTTATAGGTGTATGTTCTACTCGAATCTCCGAGGCATAATAATTTCGCTTACACAAGGGGAGCCCCGCTAGATGTGCAATGAGCCGGCCAGGACAGGACAAGAGTTCAGTGTTGGCTCTTACTGTCAATCGTATCTGAGTGAAGTAGTCCAGTCAGTGGTTATCCTTCAATGTTTTTCAAGGTTATTTTTAGATCTATTGCAGATATCCGGCAAAAACCCTATCGCTTCCCGTTTTAAAGTCAGAATCGACTCAAGAAGCACTCAAACAAGTATAGTTAATGTAAATTCTTTTTTGGCATTTCATCACTACTTTTGTGGATTGAATCAGAAGCAGTTTTCTTGTTCCGTTGGATTACAGAATGAGTTGATTCTCGAGTAAAACAAATGGAAAAGGACATATTGACACTACAGAAGTGTTCGCAATACTTTGAAAGATTTGTTTCGAACTCACCATACACGCTAGCAAAATGTCAGATGGAAACATGTTTTGTATTGAGCTATATGTTTCGAAAATATGCATAATTATGCGTGCAAAATTTAAACTTTAATAGAAACATAACATATCTCTTTGTTCCATTAAAGCATTCATATAAACTGTAAAAACAAAAAACAAGTATGTAGCAACATAAAAATTTATTTCACGTAATGATGTTCGTAGATATGGTGTCACCACTATTGCAAAAGCCCCCCAACGAATTTCGTTGAAAAGATTATTCTAAGAAGAAAATTTCACTTCTCTATTTCAAGTCAGAATCCACTCAATAAGTTCTTACAGAAGTGTAATTTATGTATTCTATACAAGTCAGGTTATATTTTACATGATTGCATCAATGCATTTCCGAATTCAACCAGTTTGCATGTTCCCCTATTGGACAATTCAGGTAGCCTGTGGGTTATCGTCTTTAAAGCCAGCTTTAATCAAACCAATAACTTCTCTAGCTCCCCCTTCTCTACAAGTTTGCTGTCTACTCCATGCTCAATGCATGAGTTTCGCCGAGTGCATTCCCTCAAGTTTCCGTACATACTATAATAATTATATACATCTTATCCTTTATACGACTAATTTCTATTTACCCACTTTCTTAGATGTGATACTACACGAGTAAATCGGAGTACCAAATATGACTGACATTTTGACATATAATCAACGTTCTTTGATGAAGATGAACCTTCAGTTAATTTTAAGAGAAAAAGACAAACCCAGAAAGGTTATTAAATAATCAAGCAAATGTTGAAACATATGCCTCCGATACAACCACCAGGGCAACCTCGTCCACACACCAGAGGCATACACTCAAGGCCTCCTCAGCCGCTAAATATATCCACCCTATCGTCATCGACAATACCACCGAAGGGCATTGCTAATGGCGGTCCAAGATTGACGAATTTGTTGAACATTGCACCAACTACACCAACAAGTATTAGCAATAACCTCAATCTATTGGCGACCAATACTTGCAACAATCCCTACAGCAACTGCAATAACTTCAACCCAGGATATCATTCAAAACAAGGTCCAGGTGTGCGCGAAGCGCTCACGAGCTTAGGTCTTCTCTGCTTAGGTTTGCTATAGCATTCTTTTGGGAATTGTAATAGAAATAAAATTTTTATATTTTTCAGTATCATTGCTGCTGGCGTTACTCTCACTTATTTTCTTGTTGAAAATATCACCCGGAGGAAGGGAGATCCCGATACAACCTCCCGGTCCAGCTACATCAGAGGATTATATTATAGTGTATGATGTTACATTGGCTCTGTGCGCATTATCACTGTCGTTGAACTTGTGCTGCTTACTCGTGTGTGCCATTCAATTCCTATTTGCAGTTAAGTTAATTAGAGGATCTGCAGCAAGTGGCCGGTAACTATATAATTCTATGTGAAATAAAGTAAGGACATTATTAAGATTCAAGATTTTCGTAGATTTTGCTACAGAAGCAACAAGTACTTGCAGAAGTCCAGCGTTAGCAGAGTTTGTGCAGTTGGTGGATTTTTCATATCTATACCGGTGTTTCTTACAGGTAAGTTCATTTGTAAAATTAATACAAAAACGTGACACATATAAAGCGGCCTAAACGCATGACAGAAATTTTACACGGCCTTGGGCCTAGGGAAAGTCCTACTTCATTTTGCTTTGCTAAGATCGAAGCTCAAAAAACACGCCTATTGTTACATAGAAATTCGTAGGTATTGACAAATGCCACCGAACTTCAAAAATACCGGCTCATCAACGCATTCGTATATTGTATATATGCCACTTCCGCTGTCGGCAAGGTTGCTGTCAGCTTAAATAGAATTTTATTCGATAAATTTGAAATTATTCGTTACGTGTGGATTGTATGTTTTTCTAAGGAGTAAATGTACTATTTCTTAAAATATTTATGAAAAATTAACAATGTAGATTGGTTGAGAAAAATTTAGCAAATTATCTTCAGTAATTAAAGAGAAATTAACCCAAGCAATTTAAGTTCAAAATCGGAGAATACATAATCATGTTTGTCCTAATATGCTTCTTGTATACAAAAGATCTCATATACATACTTTAATTAACGAAACAAATTATATTATTCGCCTTTTGAAAATATATTTATAACTAACCAATAGCATTCGGGATGTGGTATTCCCGAACACTATCACACTCCCCCAGGGTTGGCAGCACTTATTTTATATTTTTGGCATGTTTTTGCATGTCACACGGATTCTAAATTGGCCGCGTTCCACTGCCCGCTAGTCTTCTAGCACAAAATATCCCAGATGAAGGAACGCTCGCGCAGCGGCAGCGACAAAGTGACATTTGACACTTGTCTAATCATTTTGGAAATTCAAAGTTTGAAATTGTTTGACTTTCCTTCGTAAATGATTTCGTGGCGCATTATTATTTCCAAACTACATTTAAAAAGAAATGATACATATTATAGACACAATAATAATATCTGAATTGCTATTTTACTTACCTTATTATACCAATTTTATCACAATTGCAGCTCGGCTTCGTATTTGTTTATATTTTGTAGGTAGTTGTTTGAACGATTTCATTTGACAGCTGTTTTTTTTTTTTCTCTCAAAGCAGCGGGTAGTTTTGCGCTAGATTAAGAAATTTCCCTGAAAGGGATATTTCACAAAAAGTGCCAGACGACTAGCGCAAATGGTAAAATGTCAATTTTTTTATATGGAGTTTGACATGCCGCTGCTCATCTAGCGGGCAGTGGAACGCGGCCATTGACATCATAATGTGCAGAAAATCTGAACGCTGCGCAGAGTGCAGTGCTGCAATTAAAATAGATGTGCAGAAAATTGCTTGAAATGCATTGCATCGGCTAATAATTCTGCTGTCACTCGTCGACTAAACAGCTGATATGTTTACAACCAAAACCAAAACGATCAGCCTGTCAAAAGGCGATGTTGAAAAAAACTTAAAATTGCAATTTATTTTCTTGAATTTTTCAGAAAATTAGGAATAGAGACATGTTGCTGTGCAGTGAGTGCAGAATTAACGTGTTGCTATATCTATAAACATTAGGTATGTGTATTCTAATCTTGCTGCGCATTGAATTCTACGCATGGGTTTTCGGCATACCTACCTACATCAATAGGAAAACAAAATGGCTACCTAATTTTAAAAAAAAATTGAGGGGGCCAGCGGCAAAAGTATTGCAAGTCGGGGGTCTCAGTATGGCCTCCGATTTGTACCATCGGTCAAATTTATCACGTCGAAGAACACAAGACCAAAGTTCATGACAATAAAACAAGCACCACTTATGGAAGTGAACTCGCAATCCTTTCGCTGCTAGCCCCCTCATTTATTTTTTTTTTTTTATTTTCAAATTAGCCATTTCGTTTTTCCATCGGTGTTATGTCAATTTAGAATCCGTGTGACAAAAACATACAAAATATGTACAATAAATGCTGCCAACCGTGGGGGAATGTTATAGACAAAGATAATGGAATACAGAGATATATATCTTTCCAGTGGAAGGCCGGCTGCCTACAAGCTGTTTTCCAGAAAAATTCATGAAGTCACACACACCTGCTCATTTCTATTATAGTATATGTGAGTTCATGAATTGGACTTTGATGCAAGAATTAGGTATTCTCTATTGTGTATTTCACTATTTTTTTCACTTTAATCCACACCTCCACAAAAACCAAACAAATTCAAAGCAAAACACAAAATAATTAAACACCGCGATACTCATAAAAGCAAGATGATTCGCGGTCGTCCATTAGCAGCATGCTTTTTTGTTGGTCACACGTATTCACAGACGGAGGTTGAAATTACAAAAACAACAATGTAAACAAATGGGTTTTGGGGGGATAGACGTACGAAAGATAGCCATCTCTTTTATTCATTGATCTCTGGTTATAGAGTTCGGGAATAGGTACCATATTTTTCCATAACTGATTGCTATTGGTTAGTTATTACATATTTTTAATAGGCGAACTATATAATTTGCTCGGTTAATAAAGCTATCTAAATAATAGTGTCGTTTTCCATTGGTTTGAGGGATCTCTAATCATTCTCTAATCCAATGGCACAACAGCTTCTGATTGAATCCACAAAAGTATTGGTAAAATGCCAAAAATAATGGAACGGTTTCAGAAGTGATTTTTTCCATTCTGGACTCTCCCGGACGCTTCTTTTTGCCCAATGGAAAACGACATAATGAGGATACACCAAAAAAAGTACCGAAATGTTTGAGGATTTGAGAGGCTACACAATTGAGGTCTCATTAACTTTCTCAGACTGGCTCAATATATGTATGATTTCAGTTCAGATACAAACCTCATGTAAGGTGAAATACAGTATACCAACTCATTTGAGGTAGGACATTGTACCACTTCATATTTCGAAATGAGAACCTCATACAAGCTCATTCTAAATACGTGGCCTACCCAACACTGTAACTGGATTTTTCTATTTTCAGGAATAATACTATACACCTTTACGCAATTTCATTCAACGCCAGCTATAATAACAAGCGTGCTAATCGGAATCGGTATAGTTTTCTGTGGCGGAGCTATGGTACACAATGTATTTGTTTGGCAAAAAGAAAAAACCATTTGCGTTCGCAATCACTCGTTGAATATGTCGGCGCTAAGTGCTATAACGCCGCCTGTGCAATTTTTAAATCAATCAAACTCAAATCACATAAATCTCAATTCGACGAGCCATTCGAACGCTCAAATTCATCCGACATCAGTTACACCTATTTCACCGAATCATTCACACGGTAGCTTCAACCATTCATGTGCCGCTGGATATTCTATGCGACCATCGACTGCAACACCGCCCACCCCAAAAGTACTGTCAAACGGATGTGTTCCTATGGGTGGACGCGAGGCAAGCGGATCCGTCAGTCCAGGCTTACCGCAAACTCTAGACATGAGCAATGTAACAAGTACATCCCAACACGAACTGTCGACTTTAGTGTAAAGTATATTTAAGTTGTACCTATATTTAAATTATTTCTAATTTATCTTGCCCTATTGATATAAAAATTAAATTGTATTTGGTTTCTAAACTCGTATACTATGTACCTGATGTGTTGTCAATATAGGTTTATGCAGAATGGTATTTTTCAATATGTTTTCCCTCCTTTTGTATTATTTAATACTTGCCCATTTGCTTATTGTCTTTCATTTCGTCAAATAAATATAAATAAAAATATAGTGTAAAAAGAAAAGCATGCATTACCTGCTAAATGTTATATTATTTGGTTTGTTAAAAATTTATTTCTTGAAAGCGTATTTATATAAGTAGGCTATAATACTTATGGTAATATATTTATCTACTGTACATAAAACAATAATTAATAAATTGAAACGTCGCCCAGTGTATTTTGGAATATGTTCATATTTATGTCGTCTTAACGTGCCCAATTCCACATCACGCAATTTCTAAGAAAATGATCTCGTAATAGACATAAGGTAGGTACTTACCTGTTTTTTTGAAAATATTAGAGCAATACAACTTTTGCAAGTATTTCAAACAAAAACTTTTCTGTACAGTTTTGCAAATTTTCAAATGATGTTTTGGATAGATTCATAACAATTGAAGATGTACTGGAGGCTCCAGATCGAATATAGAAAGGCTTCAGAATCGAATGAAACTCTCTCCGAATTATACAAAAAATATAGAACAAGGGAACTGTTGAATAAACTTACATCCTTGTTCATCTTATGAGACGATATGTATTATAAGCTTTTTGTCTTCAATGTATTTTAAAAAAGTTATTTTTGAATTCCTCATACTAACAATAAAGCTCATAAAACCTACTTTATTTCTGCTTTTTTATAATTTGTTTTCAATTTATTCCGCTCTGAAAGAAGAGCGCTAATGGGCGAAACTCACGCGGAAGGACGAACATCGAGGCGAAGCTCGTTTAAATGCGACAGCAGGATTGTGCAAAATTTCAACAAACGATATTCCAATTTTGCGGAAGAGAACACCAGGGTCGCACGATATTGGAGGCCCATGCCACAGGTCCATTACTAGGAATAAAGCTGTCACCGAGCACGTCTTTCCATAAAACGAGGGCCAATATCCAGCTGTTTACTATTTAAAAATGAAAAAAAGAGGAGCAATTGAAAAATTCTAAATGCAGCTCAATTGATGTCTCCGTTACAACTTAGTTAAGCATTAACATTTATTGAAATAATTATAATGATTCCAACAAATTCCAGTTATTTTCACCTAAATCAATCCCTGGCACTCTCTCTCCAATTCAGAAAGCTTCTTTAACTCCTTTAGAAGTATTGTTATCATCTCAAGATTAAACTTGTAATAATGACTGAAAAAATCTATTTTACTATTATCTATGTTCCCGGTTCTGGCATCTTCTTCTGCTTTGGAAATGTGACCATACTTTGAGTAAATGTTCGAGTTGTTTTCTGTAAGCCTGTCCTTAAGTTCATAATGTCTTTTTGTGATTTTTTCAAGCATTTCCCTTCTTTCGATAATACTTAAAATAATATCCCACATTTCCAAATGCTTACATTTTACCCTGCTCTTGTTTTCCGATTGTAAAACATCCATTCCATTTGAGGTTTCATCTTCCGCCGAACTATAAAAATAAACACAACAATAATGCAATGGTTGTTAGATGGTGTTTGATACACTTATGATGCAAAAATAATGATTGATCGATACAGTTAATAGCATAACATAACCAAAAGCATTTCGTAATCACGTCTATCACAGAATCCGTCGTATTCGGAATTTTGCTACGAACCCCGAAAGAACTATGATATAATCCGTCGTAGAGGAAAATGTTCGCTACGAATTTCGTCGTAGGAGAAATTGCTTGCTACGAATTTCGATATTCAGCAAACATTTCCTCTACGACGGATTTTATGATAGTTCTTTCAGGGTTCGTAACAAAATTCCGAATACGACGGATTCTGTGATAGACGTGAATGTTTTTAACGCAGTGTAAGTGAATTGTAATGATATTCAGGTCGGCATTCTGTAAGACGAAACTTGGAAACGTTTTCAAGGAAATCATTCGTGCGCAAGAAAACGATTCAACGTGTTCAACTTACAAAATGTCAACCCAGGTATTAGGTTTTCGTTTTTAAAGTTTGCATATTTCAATGAATTAAAGGTAAGTATCAGAATTAAAAAAAAAACACTTACCCACAAGCCAAACAAAAAACTATGTTTAAAATCACAAAAAATATAAACATATTGCTACCAAAGCTAGCTGTGAATGAAAGTCTTTTACAATTATCACACGAACATAAGAATATAGGTAACTGAATTTGGTGCAAAAACGCAAATTGAATTATTAAGTAAACTGCAAATACCACTAAAAAGTTGTTTGGTGCTAGTTCAGCAACAAACTCAATGTGATATATTCAATGTCAAGATCAGATACCCATTTAAAAGGTTATGTTGAGGTTGTTATTTCGATAACCTCAGCAATTACATCGAAATATGAATCAAAATTCATGCCGTGTAGTTTTAACATTGTAGCACAGACAATAAATATTTATGTATTTATATATTTATTGTCTGTGATTGTCGGCAATGGGTTTGCAGAACTGTACCTAATGTCGTTTTCCATTGGTTTCACTCGGGGATCCACTCATTCTGTAGTCCAATGGAACAAGAAAACTGCTTCTGATTGAATCCACAAGAGTATTGGTGAAATGCCAAGAAATAATCTACGGCAGCTGTCAGTCGACTTGTATAAAATACACGAACTACGCTTGTGTGAGTGCTTCTTGAGTGGATTCTGACCTCATATCGAGAAGCAAAATTCTCTCTGAATTACCAGAAGAGTATTTTTTGTGCCAACTGAAAGGTTTCAGAAGTGATTTTTTCGATTCCGGACTCTCCCGGACGCTTCTTTTTGCCCAATGGAAAACGACATAAGCGTCGGCTTGGTAGGTAACGTTTGTCAACGTTAAAAAATGTATACATAGTTGGCGCAACAGGTCCATAGGAACCCTAGGCCCAGCTTTTCGCAACTAGGTATTCGTTTTGTGTGTGTATATTTATGTGGGACGAATGTAAGGGATCTACAATTTTATGCCAGACAAACAGCTATAAAAAACCTTGATGAAATTTTGCTAACGTTGCTGTGAATATTTTGATGAAGTCCAATGTTGGTCCAAATCAATAATGCGTTGATAATGGTACTTGGAATGTTGGAGGCACTCGTTTATTACTGCACAACAACTTTTTGGCGTGGTAAATATTGTTTTCTATGGGGATTTTCAGATTTTGCTATCAGATTTCAGTGCCCAATATTTTGTTGTTAGTGTAAGTAGGTGGGAATCTCGCTCAGAAATCGAGATTCGCAAAATTGCTCTGACTGAAAAATGGAGTGTTTTTTTTTTCCCATTGGAAAACGACATAAAATGTGTGTTGCAATCCTCATAAGACAAGTCATTGAACATTATAGTAAATCAAAAAAATTGTGAAATGCTTCCGCTGTTGGTTTAAAGGTAGCTCCTTCTGGAATCTATATTCTCATTTTCTTTTCAGTAGGTTTTTTTCCATAAAGGAGCTATAAGCGATTGAAAAAGTCTAAAAAATGTAGGTAACTCTCCATCCAAACACATTTCTCGCATTAGTACCAACAACTAACGCCTACACTGATATTTTTGAACCAGCTTGGGTCAAAACTACACTTCCCAAGCCGAGCTAAACTATCACCCCTATCGTGGAATGCGCCGAGGGGGACGTTTCACTCAAATTCAATTCTTTGCATCGTAGAATACATTCGAAGTGAAAGATTCGCCTGTCGGTAAAGTGAATGCGTTTAACGCCATCGTAGAAAACGATCGAAGTGAAACTCCCCATACAAACTTTGACATTTCAAACACGTAGGTAGTTCATTGCGAATCCTATCGTTTGTTGTGCGGTTTCGTTGTGATTTTCCAAAAAATTTGTATGTTCGAAACATCAAAAACATGAAAATGTTGGTTTAATTAAACAAAAACACTTAGTGGTCCTGAGAGATAAATAAACTTTATAAACAATTTGAATAACAATTGTATTTCAGAAAACTCACGTCGAATCCGAAAGTTCCATGATGTCCTTTGCAGTTCCTCTTAATATGCACACATTTTATCGTCGTAGGATGCTTTTACCACGTTGTTAAATAATATACCTACTCTACTCATATATGAGTCAACATTATAAATTTATTTTTAATTTGATTTCTGTAAAATAAATTCTGGGGTCGAATCTCCACTTCCGTGAACGAGCTATATGTTCACGGAATTATGTTGATTTTACATGTGAAACAAAAACAAATTGCGTATCGAAATGCTCGTTCACTGACGACGTGATTCGACCCCTGAATTGCTTTCCTCTATGTGCTATCTCTGCTGCCATTTAATGCAAAGCAGCTGATTTTCGAACCAACTTTGAATGAAAATACCGGTCGATAAGGAAGTCTCTCCCGGCGGATTCCACGATGTATACGGAAAGTGAATCGAGTAGGTGAAGTGAATCTCAAATACGCCGTATTCCACGATAGGGGTGTATAAGGAGCAGTAACAGCATACTAGCATTTACATTACATAGCCAAGTCAACGTCGAAGGCTCTATGCTTCGATCGAATAACACCAACGAGCGAGCATGTTCAGCTGGTACTTTAAATATAAATCAATTAAACGCTTGTGTGTAAATATGTATAAATGTACATGCGACTCAAAGTCGGTTTATTAATTTTTTTTATTTTATTTTTCTTCAAACAAAAACAATTTTTGAATTAAATTCATGTACGAACATTTTTAGTAATCTTTTTCTTTGGACGTCCCAACTTCTTGGATGTCTCACTGTTCGCAGTGCTTCCTTCTGATGCTGAGAAGAAAAATTATTTAAGTAGGTACATCTCATTCTCATCCCACTGTTGGTGGCGTTATATTTACCTGCAGATTCCTCTTCAGGAATTGCCATCAGTACAGGAATAGGCGAGCTTATATCCTTTGTGCGCTTTCTCTTACTTCTTCCGCTCTCAGTTGAGCTAGCAATGCTTACCATGTCCTCATCAACATTATCCTAAAAAGAGCAATATAAATAAATTATGAAAGACTTTAATAAGTTTATTTACCTTTAAAGCAGAACTCCTTGTGACTCTTCGCGAAGACTGACTGATCTGTGAAGTAATCGATTCGGTATCGCTCGCCTTCGCATCGCCTGTTGGTGGAGATACCTGTTCACTGGACCGCGAGCTACGTCGCCTAGTTATTCTGGCCGGTGACATTGGAATTTGCTTGGCCAATGCAGCAGATTTTTCTAAAACCGCTAGTTGGGTTCTTGTCAACCTACGCGCTGCTCTAAAGTCATCACTTTGGGAGATTTCCGGTAGTGCTTCAGGCGTTTTTATAATATTATCCTGATCTTTTGTTGAGATACGTTCCACCGGACTAGTTTGATCAGTGGGCGATTTTTCCATTTTCGTAACTGACAATCTACGTGGTGTTATTTTCGGAGTGTTTGTGACTTCTGAAGTAACACTTTTTGCACGAGTTGTTCTTGGTGTACCACCAGCTTTGGGCGTTACAATCATCTCTTTGTCTACAGACATACTTGTTCGCCTTCGAGTTTTCGGTGTCTGCGCGAGTTCGATCGATGTTACACTTGAAATAGATGACAATCTGGATCGTTTTACATTGGAAACCGACGGACTATCGACCTCACCATCTATGGAATCGGAGCGCAATTTAGAACGAGTCCTGCTAGATGGAGAATCGGGCGTTACAGCTTCGTCTAGGGCCTCCAAAAGCAAAGATCGTCTTCTTGTAATAATTTGACTAGCAGATGAAGGAGGCATTGAACCACCTCTCGACAGCCTTCGGCTACTTGGCGAGGCTGAAACATCAGTGTCGGCGATAAGGGTCTTCGAAAACGATTTTGCTCTTCTCTGTCGAGGGTTCGGTGTATGTACTTCCTCAGCATTTGGCTGTACATCTTTATGTTCAATTTGTTCTGGTTCACTGCCAATTTCATCATGAGTTGTCTGCGGCTCCAATTTACTTGATTGCTCGTTTTCTGTTTTCTTCGGTGGAGTTGCATCCATTGCCTTAGCCTTTTCTTCAATCTCTAAACTTTCAGATGCAATTTCCTCACACATCTGCTCCTTTTCTGCAGAGACTGATTTGATTTCAATCTCGCTCGCAGACATATTTGGGTTATTTGTTTCTTGACGGTCAATTTCCTCTGTGCGTGGATCATTTAGTTCCACACTTTTAGGCTCATTGCTTTCCATCTTTGATTTGTCTCGGCCATTTTCTGTTTCCTTCTCAATCTGCGGTGTAGTGGTGTCCACAGATTTGTCCTCAAAATACTCTTCGGATTGCTGCTCTTCCTCATTTTTTTCATTCGGTTCTGAAATTTGCATATCTTTATCAGCTTCATCCAGGGGTACATTTTCTGACACTTCTCGTGGAGGTAGAACTTCAATAAGATCTTGATTTTCCTTTTCCTCAGCTGTTTCGTTAGGTTTCACTCTTTTCGGTTCATTCTCCTTCTCTTGCGAACTTACAAGCTCCTCATCTTCTACGAACAGAACGATGCTAGTTTCGGAATCGTTTTCCTCTTCTTCAGTGGTGGGTTTTTCATTTAAGGTTTCTCCTGAATCTTTATTCTCGCTGGTGATGATTTCTCCTGTGGATAAATAAAAACATGTAAACGTAGTTCATATGCTTTTAAATTATTATTAAATGTATAGATATAGATGAACGGAAATGTATTCCAAAGGACTACAAACCCAATTGAAGGAGTAATCAGATCGAGTCATAAGACTTTAAGGTATGTTTGCCATTGGCGCCCAACGTGAGACAATTCAGATAATTCACCATTTTTAAGACAAATTTTAAAAACAATTACAGACAAGCCGCGTATAGTCAAACAGGACTAGAAGCAAACATAACGACATAACCGATAATCAAGAAGAGGATGCAGAACTCTGACGTCTATTGCGATGGTTGCTGTATAAACCCGAAGTAAACCCTATATGGATCTGGATTGGCCATTGTGCGCAGTGTTTAGCTTTCGTCACGTAAGCGAACGTCTTGTGACAATTGGTATGAGGATAAATTGGCTAACATTAGCTTGAGCTGCACTCGTGTCCCCAAAGACGAAAAGGACGACACTGCCAAAGAGTCTGAGTTAGGCTAGGAGCGCACATGCGATCTTTTGTCGCACCGATAGAAAAATCGTAGTCGCAAAAAAAAATTACCATGCACGCACTTGTGGTCTTCTGTCGCTCGATTATTTAGTCGCAAAAAATATAAATTACTGCTTTTAATGTCACTACACACATATGCGACCAAATAATCGCTACGGCAATAGTTTCTAAAAATGGAACTTGCTGCGTTTTTTTAATCGCTGTGGTTATTTAGCTGCATATGTGTGCATTCATGTGTAAAGCAATGGGTCTCATATTTTGCGACTAAATAATGATGCGATAGAAAACCGCAAGTGCGTGCGTACCCACATCTGGATGCGACAACGATTTTTCAATCGCAACGATTAAAATCTCAAGTGTGTGTATATTGCTTGAAGTTGATATGCGTTATTTATTTTGGCGACAATCGCGTCGCTCTAAAAATGGAACAAATCGCGGGATAATAAACGCTGCGATTTGTAGGTGTTGAGTGCGCGCATTCACAATGAAATGTGTGTGTTACATTTTTTGCGACTAAGTAGTCGTGCGATTGAAATCGCATGTGCGCTCCTAGCCTAAAGGCGTAAATATTACGTTAAAATAGACCTATGCGAGGATATCTTTGGCGGAATAGATCGTAAAGAGGATCAACGCTGTATAGAAAGACCTATTCAAACGTGGCACGCACAAGTTGAAAATAATATGTAGCAACTTGCAGTGCACGGCTAGCGATTGTTGACTGGAAACGTTTATTAGTTGATGGCCTGTATAACACGCCTGAATTTTAGCGGCAAATAAGGATTTAAACATAAGTTGGACGGTGTTCTTTCTATTTAGTTGTTATTAGAGATTTTATAGAGATGTTTAATAGAAGAAAAGTCAAAGAGATTGTTTAGTTTTTTAGATAAGAAAAAGCAAAAAATGTACATTACCTATTGGAAACGTTGTTGTGCTACTTGTTTCCTTTTCTGTCAAAGCCGCAGTTGAGTTAATTTCATTGAGATTTCGCATACATCCCCGATTCTCTTCTAAACTTCGATTGCCACTCAATGGCTCCACAATGACTTCCGCAACACCACTTAAAACGGTGTCCGTGTTACTTAAAACCGAACAACTGGTACTAGTCCTAGTAACTGGAAAAAGAATAATAATAATAAGATAAGAACAAAAATGCTCTTCCACAAAACCGAAGACATACCTTCAGAAAATTGATTTGTAAACGAACTGCTCTCATCTTCTTCTAAAGTTTCAACAATATCTATACCATCGCTGTCATCATCTTCATCTCCATCTTCATCTTCATCTTTATCATCGTCACCGATCATAATCTGTCTACTGGCCAGTTGGCGAGGTCTGTTTTCAGAATATTCTGAGCTCTCGTCATCGAACCGCGGTGAGTTACTACGCGAAGAAAGTAAAATGACTGAATCACTGTCGTCGTTGTTTTCGCTGCTTTCCGATGCCTGGTCATCAAGAGCATTTAACTCAGAGTTTGTTGACTCCTCTTCCAAATATTCACTCTGGCTTGGAGCCTCCACACTACTGGAATTCTCGTTCGACTCCTGCTGTTGGCTTCTTTCAAAAACCATCGTATCGTACAGAGTCATATCGACAGTAGTGTCCAACATTCGATTTCTCGGCTGCGATTGTGTAACGCTAATCGTCTCAGTGAACTGTGTAGTGCTTTCTAAGGTGGGCATGAATGTCAGTCCACCTAATACGGTCGAACGTTCGGAAAATGTTACTTTTGAAGTGCTTTCGGAGACCTTTGACGATTCAGTAGAACCAACAGTGAACTTTGACACAGTTGGACAAACTCTCGAGGATGAGATGAGCGGTTTGAAGTCGATAGCTGTATCGGTTTTGAGAATGTTTCCTGCGGGTTCTTTCGAAGTCGTTTCTAGTGCTGTTGGTACTTTATAGACTACGCTGTCATTGGGAGAACTGTGAATAGGCACTCGACCTTTTAGTTGTTTTGCACTTCGTTGTAAGGAATACGTTGATTCATTTGAACTCTCAGAAAGCGCTCTCTTTGCTTGCTTCCCCGCTGCGACACTTGCATCTTCTGATTTAGCTTGGATTTGTGAGCCACTGCTCTCGTTCATAACTGGAATTATTTGCACATTTTCTGTTGTATCTATGGCACCAACATTTGGTTGTTCTTGGAAATCATCAGTTTCAACTTCTTTTAGGGTGAACCTTGCCTCAGTTTCGCTGGGGCTGTGTGACACTTCAACTTGCACTGTTTTGACATCTCTTAGAGGAATTCTTGAAGCAATTCCACTCCTCAGACTAACGACATCATTCGGCTTTTCTAAGCTCGTTTTCGACTCAATCGCCGGTGAATCTATTGTGATGGAGGAAGGCTGTGAAGTGACTTCACTCAACGACGTTCTTAGTCCAGGCCTTTCTACGACTATACTTTCCTTCTTGTCGGGAGTATTTTCCGCATATACCGCTACAGCACTCAACTTGAATGGTATTTGTTCCTCTGAACTTTGATCCATGTAACTCGTGGATGACCTCAACGATTTCCTTTTCACCGGTCCAGCATGCCTTGGCAACGATGGGAGTTCTTTTTGCTTTTCTTCTTGCTTTTCAGAATCTTTACTTTCAACTGGTTCTTCTTCTTCTTCGTCCGCTTCTGATCCATCTTCTACTGTTGGCAAGATAAAGCGAATGCTCTTTTCCTCTTCGGTTTCTTTCTTTTTCTCTTTTTTCTCCGGTTCTGCGGAATCTTCCCTTGCAGGATACTTTTCTGTAATGTTTGATTGACTGACTTTAAGAATGCTTTGCAACGACGCAGCTGGTTTTTCAGACATTAGGCTGATATTGACACCCTCCGAAGCATCCACAACTGTATTCTTAACATAGGGGGTTTCCAAGAAAAATTCAGTGTCCCGTGGTGGTGATTTCTGCAGCCTCCTTGTGAAAGAAGTTAGTTCGTGAGCGTGCGTCGGTGCGTTTTTAAAGTGTGTCAGTAAATTATCCGTTGATGGTTGCTCTCTATTCAGAGGCTTGTAAGCTGTTCCCAAATCTGTTTGGTCGTATACCTTACGTCGCTTTTTGGGATTGTCCCGTAATTTGTTGCCCTTGTCCTCTTCAACAAAACTATTATCCAGGCGGCGTTTCTGTGCGGCTTTATACGGTTCTGGATATGATATACTCTCTTTTGGGTTCTGATATTCTGAATATGAGGAAGGAACTTGCGGTCTTCGGAGGAACGGCGCGTTGGTTGATTGTTGTAACGCATTTCCCTCCGCTTGATGTCTCTCCCAGTAATGACTGGCGAAATGAGCACTTAGCGCAGAACTGTGATAAATACCACCAAGAAGATCATTCGCATTCTGTTTAATGAGTTGACAACTCAACGGGTACGGCGAATTCTGTTCCGTGTCTTTGCTTTTGATTTTGTTTTTTATCTTAAAATATACATCCGATAAACCTTTAGTGACTGGGGTCATAGTTGTATTGTAAGCTGATAGAACCAAAGTTGGAGTGTCGACATCTACCGCTCGCCTAATGACTCTTCCCTTGGATAGCTCATCCAAATAGGAAACAGCTTCAATGTACTTGTACTTCTGCAGCAAGTAAACAAAATGAAGGTTCTCTGCATTTCTAGATTTGCTGTTCTTCAGAAGCGATTGCACAAGATTACCCTCCTTTTCGGTGAGAGCAAGATCTCTGATTACACCAAATTTACCCGTACACAAGCAACCGGTGAAGAAGAGCTTAAGCAAGTCTTCGTCTTGCTTTGATCGGGCGAAGTGAAATGCTTCCGATATTAGATCGTTCGCTAAATATGTATTTAGTTGGAGAACTGGAGAGATGGGGGATGATTTCGCTTCGAGCACTCTTAAGGATAGATTCGATTCGTTTTGAGCTAAAAGGGATTCCAGAAATAATTCAAGTTGCCACTGCGGGCAGACTTGATCTTTGTTGAATGGTGAGATGAACTCATCCACGGCGGCCTGTAAGAAAATTAAAATGTAACGTTCGTTAGTTGGACCCAAAGTCTGTAGTGATAATGAGGAATGAGTCGTTTGGAGTGTAATAACGCCCTAAGCTCTCCAATAGAGCTTTGTTGCAGTCAACACAATGCGTTCTCGATTTTGGACATATTTTTGGTTATGGACACACTAATAAGCGACGAGTGTTGGCAATTATCCAAAATTTCGCTTTTCTTAATTCACATCGCTTATGTCGCTTTCCATTGGGCAAAAAGAAGCGACCGGGAGAGGCCGGAATCGAAAGAATCACTTCTGAAACCTTTCAGTTGGCACAAAAAATACTCTTCTGGTAATTCAGAGAGAATTTCGCTTCTCGATTTTAGGTCAGAATCCACTCAAGCACTCACACAAGCGTAGTTTGCGCCTACATTTTAAATACATTTTAACCAATGAGTTTTGCAGAAGTTGAAGGAAAGGCAAACACTAAAATCTGTGGAACATTTCGGCGTTGAGGCATAGCTCTTTAGCAGGTCCTTCAACTACGCGCTTATTTTAGGTTAGGATGAAGTGGCTGTCCGCACACATGATCTTTGTCGATAGTTATTAAACGTATGAAATACATGAAATGTATACAATTGTTACATCCTACATTTTAAATCAATGAATGCTCCGTTTTTTGGTGCCGAGTCCACAACGACGTCCGATTTTTTATCCGGCTAGAGAACAGCAAAAGGACAACAAAGTCGGTTGAGCTTAAAGTGTCACTATACTGCTTTGCTTTTTTTATTAAATGTGTGCTGCTGGTAAATCTTCAATTGTAATTATAACGACTCAAATCTAAAGACACCTATGTAAGAAATGCATGTTCGCAAAAGCATACGGAATACTTTCAGGATTATTCGACTTTGCAGAACACCAAATAACTTAGCAAACACATTTCAGATGGCTTACCTGAAAACGACAGTGATCTAGATTCCAAAACGCCTGTATTTGCTTGATCAACGATGCCGAGAGTTTAAATACGCTGGGAAATTTAATAAAGTTCTGAACGGTCGATTCATATTGCTTGTCTTCAATTGCCATATTCAGATCCAAAAAGAAGTACAAAAGTAGGGCACACTTATTATCAAACGTGACATCCGGGATGAGCATAACGCGCAACATTGCCTGAATCGATATCGGCGGATACAGTCCATTTCCGCCACTCTCCTGCCAGCTGTCCCGCAAACTGTTTCCCTTGAATTCGTGCTCTATAAACGAGTCAATGAAAAGTAAATAACAACTGCGGGTTTTGCGAGATGATAATTTCTCATTGAGTCGTGTGAATTCTGATCTTCGATTCTCGTAGAATCGTTTCAATGATTCATATGGGTATGGCACGTTATTAAATTCAATATCCCTATGCCTCCGCGAACGAGACGCCTCCGGAAGCAACCCAATGTTTAGTAACCATAGCAGAATCTCTTGGTACTCGGACGCCATCCGTATTGATTTACTTTGGGATTCCATTGTGTTTAAGACTGCAAGCAAAAATTACTGTTAAAGCATGTGATTCTGGAATAATTAAACACACTTACCATCTGAACGAAAGCTTTCACCGTACTTTGTAATAATCTCATTTAGAAGGTCCGCTAAGGTTCTGAGTTGTTTGGAGATGAACCCTAGTTCCTTCTGTTCGCGCTGGTCCAGATTGCAACCGGAGTGATCAAACAGAACCTGGCATAAATTATTGCATCGCTCCTTTATACTTGAGGCTCGCGCCCACAGCCAGTCTGTTAGCGTGGACAGAGACAATCCCTCTGATATGGATTTCCCCTGGTGGCTACCGTCTGCCCAACTCCTCGCGCAGTCCTTTAGCAGACCAATGCAATTTTGTTCTATGGCGACGGAGAGTAACGCTTCTCGCTTTGCTTTCTGTGGAAAATAATCAAATAAAGTCAACCGCAAAGAAAGGAACATCTTTATCTGCTTACCAATGAAAATGTAGCTGAAGAACTGAGCCCAGTAAACTGTGGCAAAAGTCCAGTGTTTAAGACTTCATTGAAGACAGAATTTGGGTCCAATAGAGCCGATGGACCTCTGCACCGCAGAACATCTATCACTCGATTTTGTGCACCAGGCCAGTTTAAATGCACACAGCTATTCTCCCCCAGTGCAGTGGAATCTAACCAGAAATATATTATTTTCAAATCAAATCAAATATAAATCCTCTTACCGAAACTCAACGACACAGGGTAAAAGTGTTCTTCTGGTCGTTGAATTGAGTTGAAGAGAGAAATGGTATTCGGATTGAAGTACATCTCGAGGGCGCTGAAGCCTTTCAGCACAAACGACGCTAGGTAACTGGGTTCTTCCCTCCAATCTCCGACATATGGCATTTCCTCTTTGTACCACAGATTTATGTCGAACAATAGAACTTCGGTTTGAAGTTTTTGATCATGCCTCCAAACTAAAGCACATAAAGAAATTGTTTCCTCATTGCCGTGGGATGGTGCCTTTGTTATAGCTTGGCACGTAACTGGAACACACTTTGGGCAGTTCAGTGGAAGCAGCAACCTTACACAGGCCACTTGAAAGTTCTAAGAAGTAAATGTGTTATTTGTGAGTTGGCATTGTCTTCAAAAATTACATACTCCAAAGAAACAAAATCCGTCTTCATCGACTATTCGCTTTTCGTACATTAGTGAATGCATTACTGCCAAAGAGTTTTGATAGTTCTCATGAAATGCCCATACATAAACACAAGAGCGTGGGTCATCCGGTGGTTCCATGAAACTTATTTTGACAAGCGGGGATGACCTCTCCTGTGGAGGCGCGACATAGAATACTTGCATGTCTGTGAGATCGTACAACACAAGACGTCCATCTGCTAAGCCCACCGCGAGGCTTAATATAAGGTCAATGGGTAGCAACGATTGTATAAATTCTGCATTCTCAAGCACTGTAAAGAGAAAAGAAACATAAGTGATCGTAATAGGGAAACTGCCTTACTTACTGTTTAAAATGCAACAAACAGAAAGTTCAATAGAATTGGGCGGTAACGCTATAATAATTTGGTGCAAAGTGGTTCTAATAGTGTTCGTCCGTCTGTATTGAGCACGGTATCTTAAAAATTAAGCTTCCATTACCTATTTTCTGTAGCTTCTAAGCTTTTCAACGGAATGATCCCGTTCCCCAAGCCCCGGTATGAAGCGTACCGATTAACTATTGAAGTTACCCCCAAAAGTACATCATCAATATCGGAGACGTATTTTACCTTCCAATTGAATTCCGAAATGTACACCTTCCTGCTGACAATGTTGAAAGTGTCGGTGCAAGTGTAACAAACTCATGCTGTAGTCAACAATGTGGCACGGGACAACAGAAACGACCGATTCCACAGCCGTAGCATTAGCTTCATCGTCCCTCAGACTAAGATCAATTAGCAGAACCCTTCCGCCATCGGTACCGATGGCCAAGCATCCATTCATGTTCTGCAAAACTGTGTGCTGTTCGATTTCTAGACTTATAAATTTACTACACGTAATTTTATGCTTCAATTCTATGCAACGTATCACTTTTGATTGTTCCACAGAATAGATAACGGCAAGGCCTCCAGGGCAATCAGCATATTGAATGCCTATGCAAATAATTGTATCCGTCAAATAGGGTAATTGTATTTCCGAAACACAGGTTATGATGCACACGCCGAACCTATCAATTGCAATTGTTAAGTAGCCACTTGAGAATGAAATTAAAACCTTACCCATTGGTCTCGTCGAATACAAATCTCGAAATCAATTGCCCGGTGCGCAATGACGTGATCCGAAGACTAGATCCCTTGGTTAGCCAACCCCATTGCCCGGATTTTATGATACCACCGAACACATCGCCTAGAGACCAATATTTTGTTTATTAATAATCTCAGTATTAAATTGAATTCCATGACATTTATGACATTACCAAAGTTCTCGTCGGTCCGTGGATTTCCATCGGAGACACATTCAGAAAATCGCACTTCCTTTTTCGTAACCAACTGCGGTTCAAATGGATCCATTCTTAATGCTTGCTATATATTTTTAAACAATTGTTAACCAAACTATACGTATATTATGATTTCATACAAAAAAATATATGATTTCAACGCGCGAATTGGAAATTCTTGATCCGGCAAGCAAACGAAAAATAAAACGAACGTCAGGCGTAAGGTTTGTTTGATTTGAGATAATACAGTACGGAGTAAAAATGCTACACCAAAAGGGATCCGTTAAGCTGCCTTCAGCGCTCAATGATATTTAAAAAAAAAAAAATTGGAAAGTTCGAAAACCTCTTTCATCTATAACGTAAACTAGATTTGTCTGGACTAGGTCATTATAAGAACGCATTGACAAGGGAACTTGTATTATTTTTCTATCCTAAATTTGTTACCCTTCGAACAGTAAACAGAGTATCTCGGCTTATGATTGTTATGAACGTTATGATTGGCTGTCCACCATTCCCGGAAGCATTTTTTTTGTAGGAAAGCGAAATTCCATAGATCATTGCAATAAAAATATCCGGGAGAAGATCTCGAATTTTTGACAACGAAAGATTCCAAAGACGTTGATCGCAATTATGATCACAATTTTAGTTTTATTTCGTTAAAAAATTCCTGCAATTAACAACAAGTAATTATTTAATTCAAATTATATATATACAATTTACTTTAGTGTTCTCAATATATTTTTTCTTTCACCAAGATCCCACAAGTTCTCTCCTAACCGCAACAAAGAATGAATCCGTAAAACGCGTGGCACACAGTTGACAGATGACAGCCCGTCAGTCTGCTTCTTCCGACGTTGCCAGATCCGTCGCAACACTCCCCCCCGGTACGTCCTTCTGAGGACTTACCTCATCCTTCGGTCGACGGATGTCAAGCACGGCAATTTTCGTAGCTGGTCTTGTGTACAGTCCAGTAGCGGTTTGGACTAAGGCGCTTCTCACTCGACCATCTGCACTTCTTTTAACTTCCACGATTCGCCCCTTGGGCCAGCAATTTCTTGGACTATCTGGATCAACTATGCAGACGATGTCATCCACCTCGATTTGTTTCACATCGTTAAACCATTTACATCGTCGGGTTATCACGGGCAGGTATTCACGTACCCATCTTTTCCAAAAGGCGTTGGCGAGCTGCTGCGATGTTTGCCAATTCCTTCGGAGTTGTATCCCATCACTCACTGGTTCTGCAAGAGGTTTCGCACCGCTAGAGCTACCCAGAAGAAAGTGGTTTGGAGTCAGAGCTTCCTCCTCCTCATGACTGATGGGTATATACGTGAGTGGTCGAGAATTCACTGTCATTTCAACCTCCATTAGAGCACCGCGCAGTAGTTCTTCGTTGGGATTGCGCGATGGTAGGATCTTATAGAGAACGTCCTTGACAGATCGCACAAGGCGTTCCCAAGCTCCACCCATATGTGGTGATGCGGGCGGTATGAACTGCCATTTCATGGAAGGACTGGTAAAGGCTCTTATCATCTCGTTTTGGTTCATCTCGGCAAACGCTTCACTCAATTGTCGTTCCGCGCCCTTGAAATTAGTTCCATTATCGCTCCATAGCTCTACTGGGGAGCCGCGTCTAGCAATAAAGTTTCGAATTGCGATGATGCATGAATCTGTTGACAAGGAGTAGGCCACTTCGAGATGGATCGCTCGGGTTGTCAAGCACGTCAGTAATACGCCGTACCTCTTTTCGCTGCTTCGACGAACGGATACAAGCATAGGTCCAAAGTAGTCTACCCCAACATATGAGAATGGCCGACAGAATGCGGCGACGCGCGCCGGTGGAAGTAAAGACATTTTTGGTGGCGACGGTTGCGCTCGCTGATTCTTGCAGTTCTGACAGCTACGCCGAACTTTGCCTAGAGTCGCCCTGAGTTTCGGGATGTAAAATTGTTGCCGAATCTCGTTGACCACGGTTTCATGGTTGGAGTGGTGGTATCTGCAATGGCGATCAAGAACAATTAAGGTGGTTATATACTCACTCCTAGGCAATATAATTGGGTCCGTTTTATTTTCGAAGGTCACCCTTCCTCCCAGTCGAAGTACGCCATCGCTGTCCAGGTAAGCCGAGAGTTTATAAAGAGGGCTGGCTTTCCTAATTGGACTTCCCTTAGATAGAAGCGTAATCTCTTCAAGGTAACTGTTCGCCTGAGCTTCCTTGTATAGTATAGTTTCAGCCAGCTGCATTTCGTCCCGTGATGGAGAGTTAATTTTTGGTGGATGCCCGTGAGCTTTGTCTCTCCAGAAGTAGGCCATATGAATGACAGCAGCGGTAATTCGCAGTAGCCTCCTCCAAGTGGAAAATCGCTCAGGTTGCATAGATAGATGTGACTTATCAGCTTTCTCAGTCATGTGGAACCCAACATACTGGGCACGCAGTTCTTCCTCGGTGGGTGCGCAGCTTCCGCTACTCTCGCTGGGCCAAACGCTTGGATCTTGTTTTAAGAAAGCTGGACCATTAAGCCATCGACTGTTGCTGGAGAAGTCAGGAATTCTTTGCCACTTCGTAGCTTCGTCCGCTACATTTTCAGCGGTAGGTAGCCATCGCCAGTTGGACAAGTCTGTTAACTCCAAGATTTCGCTAACACGAAAGGCTACGAACTGACTATATCGCCGATGGTCAGAGCGCAGCCAGGATAGCACCGTGCGCGAATCCGACCAGAACGTTATTTTCGCTATCTTGATAGAGTGACTTCCAATAAGATTCTTCGCTAGTCGGGCCCCGAGCACAGCGGCCTGAAGTTCCAAACGTGGTACTGACATCATTTTCAACGGTGCCACTCTAGTTTTCGATCCTAGCAGAACGCAACTTACAGAATCTGTGTCCCAACACCTTAAGTAGCTAACAGCAGCAAACCCATCCTCGCTGGCATCAACGAATGTGTGAAGCTCCATATTAGGGAAACAGCAGAATTCAGACTTGACGTAGCACCTTGGTATCTTCATAGCTACCACGTCTGGTAATAGTTGTAGCCAAGTTAGCCATTTCGAATACTGGTCGTCATGGATTTGTTGGTCCCATGTGCAACCTGACCGCCATGTCTCTTGAAAAACTATTTTCGCGTACATGACATAGAATCCTAGAAGACCTAGTGGATCGAATATGGTCATGATCAGGCTAAGTACTTCTCTCTTCGTAGGTCGTCGGTTCCCCAGCAAAACATCGTCATTTCTGTATCGGTTTGATATCTTGAATGAGAAACAATCGTCCGCAGTGGACCACCACATGCCCAATACCTTCTCCGTAGCCAATTCGAGGCTTTCATTCAAATTCAATGCATTGGTGGTTTGGGCATTCAGAGCATTTAAAACGGTTTTGGAATTCGACACCCAGTTACGCATCTGAAATCCACCCTTAGAGTGTACGAAGTGGACTTCATGTGCCAATCTGATTGCTTCCTCTTCAGTATCCACGCTGTCTAACATGTCATCGACGTAGTGATTCTCCAAAATACAACGGACTGCTCTGGGATATTGCTCACGAAACTCCTCGGCATTTTTGTTTTTGATGTACTCTGCACAACTCGGAGAACACGAAGCGCCAAACGTCATGACCATCATGACGTATACCTTTGGTTCTTGAGAACCTGGTTCGATCCATAAAAAACGCTGATAGTTTTGGTCCTCTTCCCGAACCCTCACCTGATGATACATTTCGGCGATGTCTCCACCAATAGCCACTCGCCTCTGCCGAAATTTACGAAGTGCAGATACCAACGATGTCAGCTGGTCTGGGCCCTTTAGAAGCATATTATTCAAGGATACCCCATTGACTTTCGCTGCCGCATCCCACACAAGACGGAGCTTTCCCGGCTTGTTAGGATTGCTCACTGGGAACACCGGGAGATACCAGCACTTCCTCTCGTTAACTTCATCTGGCCGCAGCTTTCTGGCGTATCCTTTCGCTAGGTAGTCATCGATCTTACACTGTAGCGCATGGCCGAGGGACGGATCTTTCTGCATTTTCATGGACATGCATCTGGCTCTTCGTTTAGCCATGGGGAGGCTGTCGGGATGCGAGATATAGCGTCCGTTCCACAACAAACCAGTCTCAAATTGATCTTCAATCCTTCGCGTGAATTTCTTCAACTGCTCACAGGCATGTCGGTCATCCGTGGACACGATCGCTTCGCTTCTACCTTCGACTCCTAAGTTGTCGACGCAAATGTAGTTTTTGACAGTTTCAAGCAGTTCGGCATTTACAGATGCATCGCAATCGCAGACATGTAGAGCGCAAAGGTGATTCGCATTTTCCGCGTGTGACTGACGTTTAGCTATTTGTCCTTTAATCGTCCATCCTAATCGAGTTTTTTCTGCCACAGGTTCAAATGGAGCTCCCTCTTTGGATTTTAGGCTCACGCCAAGACGGCTGTTGTTCAGACCAATAAGAAGCTTCGGTACAGCGTTGGTGTATGATCTAAGAGGCAGTCCGATTAAGTGTTTAAACTGACCCTGAAGCTTCTTCGCATCCAGAGTTTGCTGTACAAGTCCCAAATTCTTCACTGTATGGACATCCTTGAGTGGGAAACGAGCTGCTCCGTCTGCTCCGGATATTTCTAGGTTTAAAAGTTTGGAGTCATCTTCGTAGCGATGCGTGTTTGAAGTCCACTGCAGGCACAAGGGCTGTGGGGATCCCTTAAGGTTCAATGCTGTCATCAAGTCCTCGTCAATCAGCGTTAGAGACGACCCGTCATCAAAAAAGGCGAAAGTTGGAATTTGTACCCCTCTTCCGTATAGCGTGACGGGAAGGATTCGAAACAGAATTGGATCGTGATGTTGACGATGAGCATTGCAGTTCATATGAGTGGACGTTGAGACAGCCCCTAAATTTGTGCTTTTGTGCAGGCTAGGGTGGTGAAGAAGACGACATCCGTCAATACCGCATGTGGCAGAAGAAAGGCATGCATGTGGATAGTGCGGGCTGAGACATCTTCGGCAAAGTTGGTTAGCCCTTAACACCCTCCACTTCTCAGATCTACTCAAGTTGGAGAAAACGTTACAGACCTCGACGTGCAAGCAATTACCTTTGCAAATGACACATACCTTAGAGCTGGAATCTTCGGACAATTCAATGTGGGCATTTAGCGCTCCTCTCCGACGAACCTTTGAAGACGTACTAGGAACTATTATGTTGTTTGCGCCTTGTGCCAATTGGAACAGCCAGTTACTGAAGTCCTCCAGAGTAGTTGATGACAACGTCAGTTTGTGCATTCCCCAAAATGGACCTAAAAGGCCGGGGAGTTTAGAAACCAACTCTTGTTCCAGCTCCGGATTATTCAAGTGATTAAGTAAGCCGGACGCCTTCATAGTAGCGCATATGTTCTGCACTTCGATGGCAAAATCGACAAGAGTTTCCGGACGACTTTCTTTAGGGGGCGGCATTTCTCTTATCTGCGTCAATAGCGTGTCTATGATGAGTTCCGGCCTTCCAAACTTCATGCGTAAGGTGGATATTATTTGCGGTACGCAGGATGCATGAAGCAACAAATTTTTCACGGCATTACGAGCTGAGCCGTCTAACGCCTGTCGGAGACGAACCAAGTTTTCGTGATCAGAAAACCCACAAAGATCAGTGGTTTGTTCGTAGCTGGCGATGAACAACGGCCATTCTTCAGGTTTTCCCATAAACTTTGGTAATTCCTTAGAGAGACCGTTGCGTGCCGCTAATTGGTCGGCGTTAATTCGACTGGTAAACTTCTGCTCGTTCTGCGAGAGGGCGGTAGCATTATTCACGTTTGTGGCGCTGGTCACGTTAATCGGAACTACGCCCGGAATCCATTCGGATGAGGAATCATTTCTGCTGGTATTCGCCATACACTTCACTTCCAACGCAAGAAGTTTCTCAAGGATTTGTCGCAAAAGTGGATCCTGCTGCTGTAGCGGTGGTGCACTGTTGGGTTGGTTGCTGTCCACGTCTCTCCGCTGAATGTTCGCTTGAGCTGCAGTCGTGCTTTCTGCTCCTGGAGCTCCGGTAGGCATCGAATTTGTTCCGCACGTTTCTTTCAGCCAGGTTTCGACATGCGCGCAACTTTTGTCGTCATCATCGTCTTCAGATTCCGAACCTTTTTCTTCTTCTTCCTCCAACTGCGCTACCAGATCTCTTTGTTTTCGTAACAAAGTCTCCTTTTGTTGCACTAGACTCTCCTTTTGCTGTAATATAGATTGTTCCTCCTGAACGAATCGCATTTGAGCCTGCAATCGACGAACGCTGATGTTCGAGCCCTTGGACGTCTTAGAACAAGCTGACTTAGCGGCACTTCTAGCGGTTTGTTTGCCTGAGGGCGTAAAGCGGTGAATGGTGGTGGATGCAGGGGCGCTGAAAACTGCAAGGGAGTCACCTGCCTTATGTAAGGATCGTAAGGAAGGGCTCTGTGAACTGCATCGATTGGCGACAGAACGTGCGTTGATTTCTTCACAAGTAAGAGATTTACGATGTTCTGCTGACATTTCACCACCATGGGCACCTTCGGTGGATGTCTCCACATTCCCTCCGCTACCATTAGTTCGTTTTTTGCTTGCATCTTGAGTTTTTTGGGCTCCTGAATGTGCGACAGCCAATAGCTCAGAACAAGATTCACATCGCCATTCTTCGTTCACAACGGCGGCCGTCACTCCAGCACATCCGTAATGGTACCAGCCATCGCAGTCGTCGCAGCACACCATTTGCCGGGTGTCCTTATTCTTGCATGCAGAGCAATTGTGGTTCTTCCGTTTGGCACCAGAAACTTGAGATTTGGGATTCTTTGGAGCAATAAAGAATTTTTTAATATTATCCGGGAGAAGATCTCGAATTGTGGTTCTTCCGTTTGGCACCAGAAACTTGAGATTTGGGATTCTTTGGAGCCATAAAGAATTTTTTAATATTATCCGGGAGAAGATCTCGAATTTTTGACAACGTCTTTGGAATCTTTCGTTGTCAAAAATTCGAGATCTTCTCCCGGATAATATTAAAAAATTCTTTATGGCTCCAAAGAATCCCAAATCTCAAGTTTCTGGTGCCAAACGGAAGAACCACAATTGCTCTGCATGCAAGAATAAGGACACCCGGCAAATGGTGTGCTGCGACGACTGCGATGGCTGGTACCATTACGGATGTGCTGGAGTGACGGCCGCCGTTGTGAACGAAGAATGGCGATGTGAATCTTGTTCTGAGCTATTGGCTGTCGCACATTCAGGAGCCCAAAAAACTCAAGATGCAAGCAAAAAACGAACTAATGGTAGCGGAGGGAATGTGGAGACATCCACCGAAGGTGCCCATGGTGGTGAAATGTCAGCAGAACATCGTAAATCTCTTACTTGTGAAGAAATCAACGCACGTTCTGTCGCCAATCGATGCAGTTCACAGAGCCCTTCCTTACGATCCTTACATAAGGCAGGTGACTCCCTTGCAGTTTTCAGCGCCCCTGCATCCACCACCATTCACCGCTTTACGCCCTCAGGCAAACAAACCGCTAGAAGTGCCGCTAAGTCAACTTGTTCTAAGACGTCCAAGGGCTCGAACATCAGCGTTCGTCGATTGCAGGCTCAAATGCGATTCGTTCAGGAGGAACAATCTATATTACAGCAAAAGGAGAGTCTAGTGCAACAAAAGGAGACTTTGTTACGAAAACAAAGAGATCTGGTAGCGCAGTTGGAGGAAGAAGAAGAAAAAGGTTCGGAATCTGAAGACGATGATGACGACAAAAGTTGCGCGCATGTCGAAACCTGGCTGAAAGAAACGTGCGGAACAAATTCGATGCCTACCGGAGCTCCAGGAGCAGAAAGCACGACTGCAGCTCAAGCGAACATTCAGCGGAGAGACGTGGACAGCAACCAACCCAACAGTGCACCACCGCTACAGCAGCAGGATCCACTTTTGCGACAAATCCTTGAGAAACTTCTTGCGTTGGAAGTGAAGTGTATGGCGAATACCAGCAGAAATGATTCCTCATCCGAATGGATTCCGGGCGTAGTTCCGATTAACGTGACCAGCGCCACAAACGTGAATAATGCTACCGCCCTCTCGCAGAACGAGCAGAAGTTTACCAGTCGAATTAACGCCGACCAATTAGCGGCACGCAACGGTCTCTCTAAGGAATTACCAAAGTTTATGGGAAAACCTGAAGAATGGCCGTTGTTCATCGCCAGCTACGAACAAACCACTGATCTTTGTGGGTTTTCTGATCACGAAAACTTGGTTCGTCTCCGACAGGCGTTAGACGGCTCAGCTCGTAATGCCGTGAAAAATTTGTTGCTTCATGCATCCTGCGTACCGCAAATAATATCCACCTTACGCATGAAGTTTGGAAGGCCGGAACTCATCATAGACACGCTATTGACGCAGATAAGAGAAATGCCGCCCCCTAAAGAAAGTCGTCCGGAAACTCTTGTCGATTTTGCCATCGAAGTGCAGAACATATGCGCTACTATGAAGGCGTCCGGCTTACTTAATCACTTGAATAATCCGGAGCTGGAACAAGAGTTGGTTTCTAAACTCCCCGGCCTTTTAGGTCCATTTTGGGGAATGCACAAACTGACGTTGTCATCAACTACTCTGGAGGACTTCAGTAACTGGCTGTTCCAATTGGCACAAGGCGCAAACAACATAATAGTTCCTAGTACGTCTTCAAAGGTTCGTCGGAGAGGAGCGCTAAATGCCCACATTGAATTGTCCGAAGATTCCAGCTCTAAGGTATGTGTCATTTGCAAAGGTAATTGCTTGCACGTCGAGGTCTGTAACGTTTTCTCCAACTTGAGTAGATCTGAGAAGTGGAGGGTGTTAAGGGCTAACCAACTTTGCCGAAGATGTCTCAGCCCGCACTATCCACATGCATGCCTTTCTTCTGCCACATGCGGTATTGACGGATGTCGTCTTCTTCACCACCCTAGCCTGCACAAAAGCACAAATTTAGGGGCTGTCTCAACGTCCACTCATATGAACTGCAATGCTCATCGTCAACATCACGATCCAATTCTGTTTCGAATCCTTCCCGTCACGCTATACGGAAGAGGGGTACAAATTCCAACTTTCGCCTTTTTTGATGACGGGTCGTCTCTAACGCTGATTGACGAGGACTTGATGACAGCATTGAACCTTAAGGGATCCCCACAGCCCTTGTGCCTGCAGTGGACTTCAAACACGCATCGCTACGAAGATGACTCCAAACTTTTAAACCTAGAAATATCCGGAGCAGACGGAGCAGCTCGTTTCCCACTCAAGGATGTCCATACAGTGAAGAATTTGGGACTTGTACAGCAAACTCTGGATGCGAAGAAGCTTCAGGGTCAGTTTAAACACTTAATCGGACTGCCTCTTAGATCATACACCAACGCTGTACCGAAGCTTCTTATTGGTCTGAACAACAGCCGTCTTGGCGTGAGCCTAAAATCCAAAGAGGGAGCTCCATTTGAACCTGTGGCAGAAAAAACTCGATTAGGATGGACGATTAAAGGACAAATAGCTAAACGTCAGTCACACGCGGAAAATGCGAATCACCTTTGCGCTCTACATGTCTGCGATTGCGATGCATCTGTAAATGCCGAACTGCTTGAAACTGTCAAAAACTACATTTGCGTCGACAACTTAGGAGTCGAAGGTAGAAGCGAAGCGATCGTGTCCACGGATGACCGACATGCCTGTGAGCAGTTGAAGAAATTCACGCGAAGGATTGAAGATCAATTTGAGACTGGTTTGTTGTGGAACGGACGCTATATCTCGCATCCCGACAGCCTCCCCATGGCTAAACGAAGAGCCAGATGCATGTCCATGAAAATGCAGAAAGATCCGTCCCTCGGCCATGCGCTACAGTGTAAGATCGATGACTACCTAGCGAAAGGATACGCCAGAAAGCTGCGGCCAGATGAAGTTAACGAGAGGAAGTGCTGGTATCTCCCGGTGTTCCCAGTGAGCAATCCTAACAAGCCGGGAAAGCTCCGTCTTGTGTGGGATGCGGCAGCGAAAGTCAATGGGGTATCCTTGAATAATATGCTTCTAAAGGGCCCAGACCAGCTGACATCGTTGGTATCTGCACTTCGTAAATTTCGGCAGAGGCGAGTGGCTATTGGTGGAGACATCGCCGAAATGTATCATCAGGTGAGGGTTCGGGAAGAGGACCAAAACTATCAGCGTTTTTTATGGATCGAACCAGGTTCTCAAGAACCAAAGGTATACGTCATGATGGTCATGACGTTTGGCGCTTCGTGTTCTCCGAGTTGTGCAGAGTACATCAAAAACAAAAATGCCGAGGAGTTTCGTGAGCAATATCCCAGAGCAGTCCGTTGTATTTTGGAGAATCACTACGTCGATGACATGTTAGACAGCGTGGATACTGAAGAGGAAGCAATCAGATTGGCACATGAAGTCCACTTCGTACACTCTAAGGGTGGATTTCAGATGCGTAACTGGGTGTCGAATTCCAAAACCGTTTTAAATGCTCTGAATGCCCAAACCACCAATGCATTGAATTTGAATGAAAGCCTCGAATTGGCTACGGAGAAGGTATTGGGCATGTGGTGGTCCACTGCGGACGATTGTTTCTCATTCAAGATATCAAACCGATACAGAAATGACGATGTTTTGCTGGGGAACCGACGACCTACGAAGAGAGAAGTACTTAGCCTGATCATGACCATATTCGATCCACTAGGTCTTCTAGGATTCTATGTCATGTACGCGAAAATAGTTTTTCAAGAGACATGGCGGTCAGGTTGCACATGGGACCAACAAATCCATGACGACCAGTATTCGAAATGGCTAACTTGGCTACAACTATTACCAGACGTGGTAGCTATGAAGATACCAAGGTGCTACGTCAAGTCTGAATTCTGCTGTTTCCCTAATATGGAGCTTCACACATTCGTTGATGCCAGCGAGGATGGGTTTGCTGCTGTTAGCTACTTAAGGTGTTGGGACACAGATTCTGTAAGTTGCGTTCTGCTAGGATCGAAAACTAGAGTGGCACCGTTGAAAATGATGTCAGTACCACGTTTGGAACTTCAGGCCGCTGTGCTCGGGGCCCGACTAGCGAAGAATCTTATTGGAAGTCACTCTATCAAGATAGCGAAAATAACGTTCTGGTCGGATTCGCGCACGGTGCTATCCTGGCTGCGCTCTGACCATCGGCGATATAGTCAGTTCGTAGCCTTTCGTGTTAGCGAAATCTTGGAGTTAACAGACTTGTCCAACTGGCGATGGCTACCTACCGCTGAAAATGTAGCGGACGAAGCTACGAAGTGGCAAAGAATTCCTGACTTCTCCAGCAACAGTCGATGGCTTAATGGTCCAGCTTTCTTAAAACAAGATCCAAGCGTTTGGCCCAGCGAGAGTAGCGGAAGCTGCGCACCCACCGAGGAAGAACTGCGTGCCCAGTATGTTGGGTTCCACATGACTGAGAAAGCTGATAAGTCACATCTATCTATGCAACCTGAGCGATTTTCCACTTGGAGGAGGCTACTGCGAATTACCGCTGCTGTCATTCATATGGCCTACTTCTGGAGAGACAAAGCTCACGGGCATCCACCAAAAATTAACTCTCCATCACGGGACGAAATGCAGCTGGCTGAAACTATACTATACAAGGAAGCTCAGGCGAACAGTTACCTTGAAGAGATTACGCTTCTATCTAAGGGAAGTCCAATTAGGAAAGCCAGCCCTCTTTATAAACTCTCGGCTTACCTGGACAGCGATGGCGTACTTCGACTGGGAGGAAGGGTGACCTTCGAAAATAAAACGGACCCAATTATATTGCCTAGGAGTGAGTATATAACCACCTTAATTGTTCTTGATCGCCATTGCAGATACCACCACTCCAACCATGAAACCGTGGTCAACGAGATTCGGCAACAATTTTACATCCCGAAACTCAGGGCGACTCTAGGCAAAGTTCGGCGTAGCTGTCAGAACTGCAAGAATCAGCGAGCGCAACCGTCGCCACCAAAAATGTCTTTACTTCCACCGGCGCGCGTCGCCGCATTCTGTCGGCCATTCTCATATGTTGGGGTAGACTACTTTGGACCTATGCTTGTATCCGTTCGTCGAAGCAGCGAAAAGAGGTACGGCGTATTACTGACGTGCTTGACAACCCGAGCGATCCATCTCGAAGTGGCCTACTCCTTGTCAACAGATTCATGCATCATCGCAATTCGAAACTTTATTGCTAGACGCGGCTCCCCAGTAGAGCTATGGAGCGATAATGGAACTAATTTCAAGGGCGCGGAACGACAATTGAGTGAAGCGTTTGCCGAGATGAACCAAAACGAGATGATAAGAGCCTTTACCAGTCCTTCCATGAAATGGCAGTTCATACCGCCCGCATCACCACATATGGGTGGAGCTTGGGAACGCCTTGTGCGATCTGTCAAGGACGTTCTCTATAAGATCCTACCATCGCGCAATCCCAACGAAGAACTACTGCGCGGTGCTCTAATGGAGGTTGAAATGACAGTGAATTCTCGACCACTCACGTATATACCCATCAGTCATGAGGAGGAGGAAGCTCTGACTCCAAACCACTTTCTTCTGGGTAGCTCTAGCGGTGCGAAACCTCTTGCAGAACCAGTGAGTGATGGGATACAACTCCGAAGGAATTGGCAAACATCGCAGCAGCTCGCCAACGCCTTTTGGAAAAGATGGGTACGTGAATACCTGCCCGTGATAACCCGACGATGTAAATGGTTTAACGATGTGAAACAAATCGAGGTGGATGACATCGTCTGCATAGTTGATCCAGATAGTCCAAGAAATTGCTGGCCCAAGGGGCGAATCGTGGAAGTTAAAAGAAGTGCAGATGGTCGAGTGAGAAGCGCCTTAGTCCAAACCGCTACTGGACTGTACACAAGACCAGCTACGAAAATTGCCGTGCTTGACATCCGTCGACCGAAGGATGAGGTAAGTCCTCAGAAGGACGTACCGGGGGGGAGTGTTGCGACGGATCTGGCAACGTCGGAAGAAGCAGACTGACGGGCTGTCATCTGTCAACTGTGTGCCACGCGTTTTACGGATTCATTCTTTGTTGCGGTTAGGAGAGAACTTGTGGGATCTTGGTGAAAGAAAAAATATATTGAGAACACTAAAGTAAATTGTATATATATAATTTGAATTAAATAATTACTTGTTGTTAATTGCAGGAATTTTTTAACGAAATAAAACTAAAATTGTGATCATAATTGCGATCAACGTCTTTGGAATCTTTCGTTGTCAAAAATTCGAGATCTTCTCCCGGATAATATCGTAACTTTACCATAATTCCTACCACGTAAAAAATATGTCATAGAAAAATACCTGAATTTGTAAGAAAAACATTTTTAGCATCTTTGTCATTGGTCGCAGTGGCTTAGTGGTTAGTGTGTTGGACTACTAAGCGAGGGGTCCAGATTCGAATCCCGCAAAAACCCAAATTCCAACTCAGGGTTTTTTTCATTGCGCCACCTCTCGCGAACGTCTGACAAACATCCGAGAGTATAACTGTCATGAAAGAGCTTCTCAATCGGCCCGTTTGGAACCGGCATAAAATTGTAGATCCCTTCCATTCGTTCCAAAATAAAAATAAAAACTCACACAAAACGTATGGTTGCGAGAAGCTAGGCCCTGGGTCCATACAGACCTGTTGTGCCAACTATTATTATTAGTATTATTATTATTATTGTCATTGCACTGTAACCTATCAGAAGAAATCAAAGCGGCTTTTCCGAAGTAGGTAGGAAGGTACCTACCAAGGTCGCGGAATGCTGATGCAGTTTTCGATTTGGCTTTTCAGATTTTGATCTGAGATTTCATATTTCCGCTGCCAAAAAAAGCTTTTTCACTTGCACTGAAAATCCATTTCAGTTGATTTTCACACGTTTATAATAATTCATTTCGAAATAATGTAATTATATATAAAAACTCGATCCCATACGCGTAAAACAAAAAACAATACTAACGCCCCTAACATTTGCCACCCCGATGGTATTATATAGCTTGTAGGCAAGTAATGGAAAATCGGCCCGAGCTGGGGTTGTCTCTGCTTCCAACGATAAACAATTCGTAACCTCCACTTGTGTGTCATAAACATTGGTGTTTGTGAAAGTATGTGTAAAATCTGAGAAAAAATTGAGATTTCTCAAGTGATCTGAGATCAGAAAAAAGAAAGATGCTTGTGGTAAATCGAACACACAAGGTAATCTCGATCAAAAAAAAATTGATATTTTCTCAAATAGATAGAATTCGATTTTTATTATGTTTGCCAAATCGAAAACGACATAATATGCGATGTAGCCCTGACTTAATAGTCAAGCTGAACTCATTAAACTTGACGAAGTTGCGTTTCGTGGAGTCTTACGTCAGTTGCCAGTCAGGCTAGTAAGGAAAAAAAAAATAATTATCACCCTCTTTCTCTGGCACAAGCAGTTTTGCTGAAGACCGAATAAATTTGCCTTTGGTGTAAATTTCCGATTTTTTTTCAATAAGGGAATTTGCTAACACGTGAAAATATCTTAAAAGTTCATCAAATATTTCATCAATTTGCTGCCAACAAAAGGTTTGTCCTAATTTCCCTGAAAACCGATTTCCAAGTGTTCGTCATACTTTTCCAAAAAAGGAGAAAAAAAAATTGCACAAAGAGACGGAGAAAAAGAAAGAAAAAAATTAGAAAATCAATAGCTAGTATCGTGGTAAATTATTATTATAAAAACCCAAAACTTTTTCCACATAAACAAGTAATTTATTTTTTTACGGTTCCTTTATTTGATTTCACGAAGTAATTGTTCATCGATGGGGCACGTAAATCATTACATCAAATCAACTGTTGTCGAGCACATGTTCATATGTATTGCTTAGAAGAGAGTGGAATGTTTTCTGTCCCTACCAGTGTTGCTGGCTTTGGTAATTTCCTATCCTAGTGCACGCAATTTGATCATGTTCATCGCACATGTTGTATTCGCAAAAATAAAAAACGACATTTATGTTTACAATTTTGGAAACAGGTCGTCAATAAACATCATGTACTATTATACTCAAGCCTAATCACAGGAGTATTAGTAAAAATAGTAATGTTTAGCCTTAAGCAGTGTACCTATTTACATAAGGCGTTTTTCTTTTTTAGTTCTGAGCACAACCTGAACTGTTATACAAAAAGTTCGTGTTTCTTTTTTAGCTCAGACACTTCAGAGCTCGAATTTGTGTTTCTTTTTTCGCTCAGAGCATGATCAGAGCGCGCTCTATGAGCTCAGAATAAATTGACTGAGCATCCTGAGTAAAAAGCTGAGTACACATGTACATGCACACTTCCAGTCACATTTGAAGGACAAAAAAAAACAGGAAAAACAAAACATCCTCTGAATGCTCTGAGCACGCATGGTTCAGAGCGCGCTCATAATGCTCAAACTCTGTTCAGTGCTCAGCTCTGAACTAAAAAAGAAAAACGCCTATAATAGTTTTGCTATCAATTTAAAATAGATTCGAGCAAACTTTTTGGAAGGATTGTTTGATATGTAACAAACTGCATATTAAGACTGCATTTTTGCCAATGATTCACTTTCCTGTTCACGTCTGCAGTCTTCTGCTTGTCCAGATCTGACTTGATACCTACCTGGGGACAAAACTGGATAAATACAACACAAATAATAAGTTGCGTGTATAGTATACTTATTACATAGGTACACATTGTTGTATGCCATATTTTTAAGTGATGCAAATGTGAATTGTTTTAAATCACCTTATGTTAGAAATTTCTCCCCTGCCTCTGCTCACCTGCACAAGAAAATGTATTTTTAGATGAAGAGAACAATCAATTATTTATCTCACACTTGGATGTTTATTCTTTATACGTGGCTGCTGGTACTCAACTGGGAAGTCAGTTATCCCTTTGTGGTTTCCAAACAGAAAGTTTTTGTGTTCCCCTTCTCTTCTATCTGTATTCCCTTTAATAATTTCAACAGTAACTGGTGATCATTGTCATTCAATCGCAAATGCCATCCTTAGAAAATAATAAAAAGCGCCCATATAGATTACCTACTTTTAGTTCTATTTTAATTGTAGTATGTTTGCATCATTGTTTACCATCGACTGCGAACTGTATCAACATACTGTAATATGGTTTAGTACTTTATATTAGTACAAACTTAGAAAAGTTCGATGACACAATTTTAAGACAAGAATTAATATTTTTCCATTTGGTCTGACTGAAGAGCACTTTAATAACACATTATAACACGTGTAGTGAGAAGCAACATTACCTATCCAGACATCTGCTGTTAATGGCGCACAAGCGACTTTGGTTTGACTTTGAACTATTGTTTTGTATTGTATGGGACAGTCTGCCAGGATACTAAAACTGAAATTGAAAAACATTTTCTAGGCCAAGCAAAATCATTTTAATCAACAATTTTTTTAAACTATGAAAGCTGATTGTTTAAAAAGAAAAACGTCTGGCACTTTTTCGAATTCAACGCAGTTTTTCTGTTCTCGAAATCAGTTGGCTGTCGGATTTCATGTTCCATTGGCCGCAAAATTTATTCGATTTATTTAAAGTGTCTTTAATTACGTTTTTAGACGAAAGTAGAAACAAATTTACATTTCGCCACTGGCCACTTCAACACAAATTTATAAACACAAATCACATTTTAAGAACAGCTGACTTAAAACACGAACCACAAATGCAAACAAAAAAATATCGTTTTATGTTCGATTGGTTCGATTCGACACGAAAAATCTGCAATCTGAGAGCAAAATCTAAAAATCCCAATGGAAAACGATACAAGTAAAAAAATACTTTAGTCAAATGCTCGCACTATTAGTTTTTTTTTTGTATGACAAAACGATAACACTCGGATCTTAGCCAATTCACCGGCGGCATAACTCTAAACAGTAAGCAGTTGATTCGTTTCAAGCTTTCTCCAAATGTGGGTGTCATATAAAAATTGTATTTCGGTTAGTATTTGTGACTATGTTTCACATGACTATTGTTCTCAAGATTACAGCAGTGTTCGGGCACAAACACAGGACCAGTTCCTGTACCCTACCTACCGGACTCATCTTCCACTAAATTTTGACACATCACAATCTTTAATTTTCATTAGTACATAGTTGAAAATTATGTGTTTGTTATAATAATTACCGAGACATTTGCTCCCGGAGAACTCAATCCAACAGCAATACGAACAAAACAAACAAAGAATTATGAAAATCATCATAGGTAGCGGCTATCTAAATAAAGATAGAAGATATATGTGTGAGCTTTTTGCCAACTGCCTAAGAACAGCTTGTACGAGATGTAAAATTTGTGGAAAAATGTCCAGGCATTACTAAGTAAGCCTCGCTTTGAGACATTAAAGTTGTGCTTTTGATTACCCCGTTTGTACAACATGCACTTGGGTCAGTGGCGTAGCTATCATAGGGCCAGGTGGTGCAGTGTACCAGGGCTCCGGAGATCAGGGGGCCCTCTAGCCTCAACTTTGAAAAAAAAAAATGAAAAATTTAAAAAATTCCAAAAAAAATAAAATTCTTGTGAGCAGGCTTGAGCCTCGAGTCTCGAGCTTGCTCACAAGATTCTCTTTTTTTTTCAATTTCTATTTTTTTTATTCAATCAACATCACCAATGATAGAACTCCTTATTTGACATTTTCAACACATGCGCCAAGCGTCCTCGATAAGCATGTGCTGTTTGTTTGTCTGTTATCGTTATTTCAGTTATATGGTAGTTTGGATGAGTACGCCCGTAGCACATTGGATCAGCTCACGTGCTTGACGGTCGTGAGATCAATTCGCCAAATCCCGCTCATCAACTTTTTAAAGAAGTTTTCATTCGCTCTTGCCTTGCATCAGTTCTTATTTACTATAATTTGTTCGTTTTTCCTCTTAATTAATAAATATTCTATATTGTCATGTGCGTCGTTGTTTATTTAATCCCTTTTTCTTCAATTGAACACATGAAGATTTTGATAGAGATGACGTATGGATAGGGATGATTCAACTCACTGTTTCCTATTCTTATTCCCTATCAATAATTTTGAAGGGCAATATAAGTTCAAACTACGCGGAAAGAGGGGAGGAGGGCCCGATTCTCTCCCTATGCACCAGGGCCCTTGTCCCCCTAGCTACGCCGCTGACTTGGGTGTATTTTCTGCTAGTCGGAACATTTCCTTTAGTGGATGTACCTATTTTAGAATTTTTTCAAACTCGACGTTGTCTGATTCCTAGACTTTTCCCCCGTAATACATCATTTTTGTTGCTTCAAAGGCTACAACCTTTCGGGGCATTGAAATATTTGTATTTCTTGATTATTTTCAGTTCCTAGCTTTGCTATTTATTTTTCTCAAACCTTGAGTTGAGTTGCACGTTTATGGAGCAGTATAGTTAAAAACGAAAAATATCTGGCGCAGCTGGCCCATATAGGTCCCAATGCCTCGCTTCGTGCTTTTGGTTGAATTTGTTCCTTATAAAAGTTGATCTCTCATTTATATAAATAGGTACATTTTCAACAATTCGTCAAAATAAGTGGGACAACAATTTTGTCTCAGCTTAGTCGGTAGGGGTTTGTGTTGGGAAATTATGGCAAAATTTTCAAAAGTTACCTACCAAATTTTACGTAAATTTTCTTGCAATTTCTTATACACTTTTACACGACTTATTTAATCAAAGAATAACAATCATTTTTCTATACAAGCAATTTGTGTGAATCTTTTTATAAACTATTTGCATGTTGAGTAAAAGGTTGCATGTGCAAAACGCATGGACAAAGTAAGTTCCTAGCTTAGGTCTGAGTCACGTTGACTGCAAATAAAGCTGAGGAAGTTATAAACAATCGCTAGAATGAGTAACAATGTTCACTGTATGTGGGACATACATAGATCACAAACTCTTTCTAATTGACTCTTCCGTAGCGACTTAAAAAAATATTTTCATTTATTCTGAAAACGCATGGGTTGGTCAACTACTATCCTTTACGAAGCTTTAAACTTTGACACGGTAATAAAAACTCTGATTTAAAATTCTCCCCTTGCAGTGATCATTTAAAATGCCATCTGACTCTAAGAAACGTGATGCTCAACGCAAAAAGGATGCTCGCAACAAGAAAATTGCGCAAACTTCGTCTTCGACTACATCAAAGGGGGGACCAAAGGCAAATGGCACGAACGGAGTTGTCGAGATGACCGAAGAGGAGAAGCTATGCGCAAAATTAGAAGAAGAGGCAAGAATCAGTGCAGAAGCCAGATCATGCACCGGGTCATTGGCGGTGCACCCAAGGTCGAGGGATGTGAAAATTGCCACCTTTTCCATTACCTTCTTTGGTTCAGAACTTCTGCAAGACACTATGTTGGAGTTGAACTGTGGACGTCGCTACGGTTTGATTGGTTTGAATGGCTGCGGGAAATCATCACTTTTAGCGGTGCTTGGTAACCGTGAAGTACCCATTCCGGACCACATTGATATCTTTCATTTGACGCGCGAGATTCCGGCTAGCACAAAGAGCGCTCTCAAGTGTGTCATGGAAGTCGACGAGGAACGTATTAAATTGGAAAAACTAGCTGAAGAACTGGCTACAAGTGAAGAAGATGACGCACAAGACCAACTTATCGACATCTATGAACGATTAGATGATATGTCAGCCGATCAAGCTGAGGCGAAAGCGGCGCGAATCCTCCATGGTTTGGGTTTTACAAAAGAAATGCAACACCAACAGGCAAAAGATTTCTCCGGAGGATGGCGGATGCGTATCGCATTGGCAAGGGCGTTGTTTGTGAAGCCGCATTTGCTACTCTTGGATGAGCCTACGAACCATTTGGATTTGGATGCATGTGTGTGGCTTGAGCAGGAACTCAAGGAGTATAAACGTATATTGGTATTGATATCACATTCACAGGATTTCTTGAACGGAGTCTGTACAAACATCATTCACTTGACTAAGAAACGACTAAAGTATTATACTGGTAACTATGAAGCTTTCTGTAGGACTAGAATGGAACTGTTGGAGAATCAAATGAAACAATATAACTGGGAACAGGATCAGATTTCCCACATGAAGAACTATATTGCTCGATTTGGTCACGGTTCGGCAAAGTTGGCCCGTCAAGCACAATCCAAGGAGAAGACTCTGGCCAAGATGGTTGCCCAGGGTCTGACGGAGAAGGTTACTGATGACAAGGTTTTGAATTTCTACTTCCCAGCGTGTGGTACCGTACCGCCACCGGTAATTATGGTTCAGGTAAGGCATGCATTTGCTATTAAATTTGTTTTATTCCATTTGCGTTTCACCTAAGACCACAACTCAACTGAAAACGTTTCTGTGTTTGTTTTTAGAATGTCTGCTTCCGATACAACGACACAACCCCATGGATCTACAAAAACCTCGAGTTCGGTATTGATTTGGACACTAGACTGGCTCTCGTCGGACCCAATGGTGCTGGTAAGAGTACACTGTTGAAACTTTTGTACGGTGACTTAGTGCCTACGTCGGGAATGATTCGCAAAAATTCCCATTTACGCATTGCTCGCTATCACCAGCATTTGCACGAGCTGCTTGACTTGGACCTCAGTCCTCTCGAATACATGATGAAGGCCTTCCCCGAAGTGAAGGAGAAGGAAGAGATGAGAAAGATTATAGGTCGCTACGGCTTGACTGGACGTCAACAGGTCTGTCCCATTCGTCAACTGTCCGATGGTCAGCGCTGCAGGGTTGTGTTTGCTTGGTTGGCATGGCAAGTACCTCATTTACTATTACTTGATGAACCTACCAATCATTTGGACATGGAGACCATCGATGCTCTAGCGGATGCTATTAACGACTTTGATGGTGGAATGGTGTTAGTTAGTCACGATTTCCGTCTCATTAATCAGGTAAGTTTGGAATATCTCAAACAAGCATAAGTACGTGTAACACAATTCAATCCCATAGGTTGCCGAAGAGATTTGGGTTTGCGAAAATGAAACCGTAACCAAATGGAAAGGGAACATCTTGGACTATAAGGATCATTTGAAAAATAAAATCACAAAGGAATCATCGAAAAAGAAATAAATTAATTGGGTTATATACGTTTATAAATATATTTTTACACAGCTTGGGTTATTAGAAATTGCTGATTGTGATTCTTAATTTAAATTACAAACACTTACCGATTAATCAAACGGATATTAATTAGCAACAAATAATATTTTGTCATCTCAACAAATTTTGCTTAATCTGTTGCAATTATTGAAATATCAAAACAAGATTTTATTTATTATTTTGAAGTTGAATACAATAAATTTACCAATAGACAATTTACATGTATTTTTGTTTCTTGATCTGAAGATGAGGTTTACGGACTCCTACATATTTCTTGCAGGTTGTGGTGAACCTGGGCTGTGATTACCATTCTTTCCCAGTAAGGTCGGCGCTAAGCCAAATGCTTCCGGATTCGCACTTTAAGTTGCTGAAGGTTATTTCAATTGTTGATAAAGTAATAATAATTACACCAGGCTATATTTTAAACTCACGGAATTTTCCGTAAAGAATTACCCACAAAATATTTTAGTTTGAAGGTTAAAAGTGATTATTTGTAAGGCTCAGGGTCTTCTTTCTTTCGGGGGTATTATTTTGAGTGTTAATAGTCCCTAACTACCTCAAAGTTGTAGCCAATCCTGTATACCGTGACGGTATGTCCCAATTGTTAATTTTCTGTATCCCTTTTTTTAACAGCATATATTTTGTCTTTTACTGATTTACCACATAGCCCAGTTTTGTCGTATTTTGACGTATCCAAGAAGAAGTTTTGAAAAATTGTGATCCTGATTTCACACAATTTTCTAAATTATTTTTAGACATCGAAAGCAGACTGCATTTGGCCTTTATAACGCAGCGTGAAGTCTTCATCTTAATTCTGCACAATCTGACAAGTTTGGCATTGACCCAAGACTAAGCATCGTTTTTCTAAATGCTGACATCCTGCTGCCATAAAAAGAAATTCTTAGAATAGGGCTCTGGTCATGTACGTAACTTTTCAAAACCAAGTCGGTCAACCGATAACGATAAAGCCGAAAAAAGACTAGTAGCTCAGTACTTGAGAATTTGAGAGCAGCATTCAATTTAGACTACACTACAGGGCCCCATTACTGTTGGCGAGTCGAATATAGTTGCATTGACCGTCAAATGTACGGCTTGTTCTCTTAGCAAGCCGATTTTCACGAAAGATTTGAGTTTTATACCTATAGCAGACAAAATAACGATTATTACAAAAATACGTTAAAAATACGATTTCCCAAAAAACACAAAAACAGTTGGTGGGTCGACTTAAGCCAACTAGATTTTTTTAATGCGCCCAATGGGCCCACTCGCCATGTTTAACCTCAGATATTGGCATCACTGAAACGAGTTTTCATTTACCACTTCGTCTCGAGCCGAGCTGTCAAAATTGTTCTCTCGTTTACGTTTATTTACAATTTTGTATTTTTTATTTATTTTTTTGTTTTTCGTCTTGCTGTTTTTTGTTTAATGTATTTAATCTTGTAATGGATATATACGGAATAGATTCCCTGGTGGCGGCAGCATTTGGCGCTTTGGGTGTGATATTTGTGGGAGCATTTGTTGGACTAGTTGTGATCTGTCGAAAACAACATCAAAGGAAAAGGTGGAGTCGCCTTGATAGCAAGTGAGTACATAGCGCATCAATCTGGCCGATTTGCATTTCCTCAAGTCTTAAACGTATGACCAAACAATTAACAGGTCAATTAAAAAGAGCAAAAACGATCATGAACTAGCGATGGCCTTGGGCGATATTGGACTCAATAGTGCAGTTGAACAAATTCTCAACGATCAACAGTGGGTGGATGATGCTTCCGGTTTAATACCCCACTGTTTGGTAATACTTAGAACATGCCATGGCCTGACAGAACAATTGGCCACTCTTGCGATGGGAACGAGTGTAAAGCGTTTTAGTAATCGATTAACAGATGCGGCAAAACGAATTCCATCACGTGTGGACGATGTGGGTATGTAAACATAACTTGTTGCTGGGTTTCTCTTTTTTTTGGATGCAGGCATTAAAATCATACATAATTCATAAATCCCTATGAAGTTGATACATTTTGAAAAAGTGGAAACGACCATTCTAACAGTTACATATTCAACATGTCAGATTCCCATTTCAATTCAGAATTCGCCCTTGGAAATCAAACAAGAATTGGTCGGTCCCTTAGACAGATTATACACTACAGACTACAGCTCAGGCAATTAAGCTGCTGTCTCACAGAAAACACGCTGATATGTCCCGTCACGCTTCCAGTGTTAGTTTTTTGGTGGTACTATAATTTGTATCAATGCAGTCGAGCTTAAAGTTGTTTAAACATTCCGCGGGTACTTGAAAGGAGATAAATTTATGTTTATGCATAATAAATGTGATCTAGCCAATCGACATGCATCAGGTGCGTTTTATTTAACTCTAGTTCAGCAAACTAAAGTAAAGTCCCAGTCACATTTGTATAATAGTGTTACTAACTAGATCCCGCTCAATGAAAGGAAATGATAGCAGTTTCTCAGCTTAGCAGGTAACACCTCTCACAAAAATGTTTTCAAATACGCTGCCGCTGTCAAGTCACTTCCACTAGCGTGAATCTCGTAAATGCCAAGTAGAGTAGTTATTTTAGCTGTGTGTTGAAGGTTATTTTTTTCTTTCCGTTGCTAAGATGCATGTTAAATAAAACACGTTATATATCAACAACTGTTGACAGCACTAGGGTGGGCACAATTAGGCATATTGCACATACGATTTCTTGATTAAAATAGTATTTTAATTATTCACCCCACCTGATAAGGCAAAACTTAAATAATTGCGACGAAGCAAGTAAACATGTAACTAACTTTTTTCCATTAAGTCACAGAATAATCCTTTTTTTTAAGTTCAAGCAATGTATCCACCACTCGATGCACGCTTGTTAGAAGCTAGAGTAGCCGCCTTAGTACTTGCAGTTGGTCAACTGGCCCTATTAACACAATCGGCTATTGGCTCTCATATGGGATGGATTGATCAGAGCCTCGAAGATATGGACAAGCATTTATTAGTAAGTTTGTTACAAAAAAAAAAGAAACATTTTTTTACATTTTATTTAACCTTACTAGCTCTTGAGAAACGCTTCTCAAGCTAAAGAAAATTTAAACAGGTCTGAGATGAACGCATTTGTATAACAGTCTTTTTTTTACCCGACTGGTTAGTTGTATGTGTTACTCTTTACAATGATGTACGCAAAGGACAATGGTATTTGTAGTTTGTAGAATAAGAATCTGATACACAAGTATTTAATAAAGAAAACTTTTGCTAATACGTTCTAGGAGCATATTTTTTAATATGGGAACGAAAACAATCAATGTAATAGATAAGCGGAAAATTGAAAATTTATAAATACATAAATAAATACAATACATACAAATTCGTTTAATTTTTTTTAAAGAAAGAAGTTGAAATCGAACATTTAAGAGAAATACATTTAATTCACTCAACTCAAAAACATTTTGGTTCTTTATTAGTTGTGCCACTCTTGTTCCCGTGGACATATAATAATAATAACATCAGGAAAATCTATTCTTTGCTGACCAATCGGACATCTTAGGATAAGCAACATCTTTGACTTCATTAACTTCATGAGTGGGTTTTGAGCAGAGTATATCCATTAATTAATTATTGGATATACTCTGGTTTTGAGCGCTACATCTATCATTCTAGGTTCGGTAAGGTACCAAAAGATTATAAGATAGTCTCAATGGGGATGGCTTAATGTAAGTGCTTTGATTTGCATTTTTCTCCAGGGTTTACAACTGCAATTGCAGGCGGTGCGGCTGTTAGACACCCCAAGGCCAGCAAAACTACCTTACGAGATGGTGTCCAATCCCACCTTTGCTGACACATTAATGAATGCTGTTCTTTTTTGACCGCGCGACTCCTAAATAACAAAATGAAAACATAAATTGCATTCGCTTGTGATACTACATTTCGCGAGAAGATATTTACTGAAATTATTCTAATTATTTTTTTGTGCAAATTGCAGTCATAGAAAAGACGTTTACTTTGTGAAATGCGGTTAGTTCGCACTAGTGTGATGGAAGCTAATGTCGTTTTCGATTTGGCTTTTCAGATTTTGATCTGAGATTTCAGATTTCTGCTGCTAAATCGAACATGAAATCTGAATTACATTGGTATGTGTGTGTATTGAGTTGGCGGCAAAAAAAAAACATTTTTGCACTTGCACTCGAAATCCACTTCAATTGATTTTCACACATTTATAGTATTGCATTTCGAAATAATTTAATATAAAATCTCGATCCCATACGCGTTAAATAAATAATTCAGTTAAAAAACAATCCTTTCAACGATAAACAATTCGTAACCGACGCTGTGTGTCATAAACATTGGTGTTAGTGAAAGTATGTGTAAAATCTGAGGAAAAATTGAGATTTCTCAAAAGTGATCTGAGATCAAAAAAAGATTGATTTTTGTGGCAAATCGAACATGAAAAGCAATCTCGATCAAAAAAAAATTGATTTTTTGTCAAATCGAAAACGACATAAATAAATCCAATTGGAAATCATAAATGTAACAGGATTAAAAGAAAACCCAATCGGTACAAACGTAACGTAACAAGAAATGCTTCCATAAATATTTTCATAGAGACTTGGTATCACTACGAAAATGTACATTTTTTCGACACTCAATCCATCTCGCTCTATTGCACAATGCTCAAATTGATAATTTTTTTTCTACTCTGTTTAGTATTCCATTGGGGGCGGTGGCGGTTATTGCAGTGTTGAAACACCTTGATTAGATATTATTTTTTTCGTTTACTAAAGTTGGTCCTGTTCTTGGCTGCTACCGTGCAGAAATATATCCAAATAGAAAATTCAATTCAATAAAAGACGAGATATTTTCACCCACATAAAATCAAGTTGAAAGGATCATGTAAAAGATAGGCAATTCAGTTCCATCGTCATTGTTCGATTCTGTGTGTCTGTCTGTCATATCACAATTCACAAGTTCGTGCTGCTGGGACCCGTGTATGGATGTGCGTGCACTTAAAATGGCTGAGTGTCTGCAACCGAAAATGTGCAGTGCGACAATTAAATTGTGGAACACCAATTACTTTGTCTAAAAATTGAATTTTTTCTAATAGAAACTTTTTGTTTATGACTGCGTCATTTGTATGGTGGTAGTATGCCTAGAATGTTGCAGTTCTAATAAGTTAAGACAAATTTTACTCGTGCTATCGTGATTTTTGAGATGCTCAGAAGTTTTGTGGTGCAGCCAGCAAATAAGAAGACGAAACAGTAAAAAGAAAACGCATTCGCATTTCTTTGTCGAATAGGAGCACCTACTATGGATTGCAGCTTTACGGACTATGATTCGATTGCTAATTATCTCAACGAATCTGTAAGTAACCACACATATTACACATACTCGACATACCATACATATCTCTATAATAATTGCCCATTTATTAATAAACAAAGTGTCGGGGGGGAAGAAAAGACCCATAAAAATGGTTCAGCAGATGTTTTTGCATCCTCCTTTCTCGGTGTTTTCCGTTTCTTTTTTTTTTGTCGTTTTTCAATTTTTTTGTTCTTCTTTATATCTTCCACACGCTATAAATAGGATTACAGTTGATGATTTCTAGAAAGTGTGCAGCCTGTAATGCAGCCAGGAAATGCATTATTTGAGTGTCGATGTTCAACAACTCTACTGACACCAGAAAGCTGTAATGCAATACCCGGTACCACAATTGGGTCTTTATTTCTTTGGTTAAGCAGGGCATGCAAACTACCAAGTACATGATCGGTTATGTGCGAAATATTTTTACATTTTTGCTCCCCTCAGTGGTGGTTGGTGGAACCCCGGTAGCTCTCCGGAAGTTTCCCCAGATGATGAAGCAACACACTACACACCATGTGGATAGTTTTGTCTTGTCATTTTGAATAGTTTTCGTCATTTTATTGTTTCGATCACGTATCTAGCTGATACGCAAAGAAAGACACAGCATAAACACAACATACGTACAGGAAGTAGATTTCGAAAATCGTACGCACTTTTTTGGACGTACGAAAAATGTGTCAGGGTTTCCAGGCCATGTAAGCGATAACTCTTTAAAACTCCAATGTGATCGGCGAATGGATTTTGAAACTTTTTGAAGACTATCATTTTATTTTTGGTGGTTGTGCAATTCAATTTTATGTTTATTCGATGGATTTATTAAAAAGTTCACATCGCAGACAATTTTCTGTTGTATGGCTTTTAATTCGTTTGGTTGGCAATTTCGCAACACGAATGCGTGCAATTTACCCAGGTATTGGTTAAATGTTTAAGTAAAGTAGGTCTCGGAGATTGCTCATCCTTTCTTCTGAACTCGCCAGACAGTCAAAAAAAAACAACAGGTATACTAAATGTGGATGTAAGTCGGGTTCGGTGGCTACCGCGTCTAGACTCAACGGATGTAATCCTCTGTCATTCAGTCGTTGTAGTGCTTTCCAATATGAGTCCGGCGGTTTTTATCAATTTTGTCAGTCAGAAAACTATTGAATCGCTCGCAGCTAGATCAGCAAACGAGAATGCAAGCGTTAATAAAAGCTTTCGCAGTAAAAAGAGAAAACATCTGCCAGCATGCAGTATTAAAGCGCCAATGAAATTCTACAATATGAATAACTAATCAATTTCCAAAAGCAATTAACAATTATTGAAGGTACGACTGTTTCCAAATTTTGATGGGAAACCCTTCTGATCGATTGCATGTTTGTGTAATAGATTTTTGAGTTTTAATTCTCTACAAATTATGCTGCGGTAATTGAAGTGAAGAAATCGACAGCAAAAGTATTTCTGTATCATTCCGACTGAGCATTTCTAGCAATCGCCTTCGCAGTGTTACCCGTTCTACTCAAATGTATATCTATCTATTATTCGTTACTTATTGTAAAGCAAACCCCATTTGAATTGTGTGGGATTGATTGATCGTCTTTGCTAAAGCACATCGACCCAAGTGCTCTATTAGGATCGGAGGTAGTAGGTGTGCCTTCTCGTTGCGTGAGGATCGTATTGTTTTGTATCCTACATTTGCCCTCAAACGAGTTTAATATTTGCTCTGCTTACCTACTTATTGATTTCTGTTTGACACGATATTCCGGAATTGCTAGGATCAACACGAATTGTTGCAAAACCGTCAGTTTTCAATTATTTTGTGTAGTTATGTTTACTTCAAGGTTAGCGAACTGTTTCATATCTTGAATGGCGGTGGACAGATAATTCTTTTCTATGCTACCATCATGTACCTACCTACATTTTTAATGACTTTTCTAGCATTTGCGTGTTTTGCACGTATTTGTTAGAGATACTGCTTTACGTGTTAACATAAGACCTTTGTACAATCTGTCGGGTATGAGATTGGAAAAACATTTTGAAGGTGTTAAATAATATATGGAGAACTGAGCGGAAAATCGGGTGTTAGAAATACACTGCTTGATAGATTGCGCTAGGGAACTGCAGTTCCAGCTATTTGTTTGTTTAAGACGTTGTTGGATTCGCTACTAAGCTGTCGCTAAATGATCGAATCCTGAACGAATCAATGTGGCATCAGCTGTCATTTCCAGGACCATTGGTATTTATTTTATTTATTTTAAATTCAACTGAGACAGTTTACGGTGAACTACGGGCAACTAACAAAAGACTCCAGCAAGTTCGATCTAATGCGATCTAATGCTCTCCGTTGTTGTCTATATGATCCATGTGTTATATAAATCTTAGCCGTTGGCTTAAGTTTTTTGACCGGTTAAACACGTTTGACGTGTTATGATCGTCGCTGAATATCGTCACCCACGATCCATCGAAACAAAGTGGACGAATTTTAACTCAAGAATCGATCTCTCAAGATGGCTTAAGAAGTTTTCATTCGTCTTGCACCGTTCACATCTGATTCTCAGTTTTGACTTTTACAAAGGCATGTCTTAAGCTCCTGCGTAATGATTATATTATTAATTATATTGTATACACCACAAGTGTTTTATGCGTTCCTACTATTCGCTTGGTGATTATGCTACTCTGAAATCGTGTCTTTGCTAACGGATGTGACGAACTAGTTATTTATCCAGATCGAAAGCGGTTTCTGTATAGATTCGGCCTTACTAATAATCAATCACTAATGTCGACAACTAGTTAGGTGTCAGCTTTAGTAAAAATGTACAGCATTTGTGAAATGGTACCAATAAACAATTAGACCTCCACATTTACTAGTCCGACAACTTTCTTAGAATCTATTACATTTGTTGTCATTGCAGAATTCAAATTTCATAATTTGTTTTCGTGAAAAACAAGGTCAATGGTCTCTTTCACAAGGAGGATTTTATTCTAAAAGAAGGAATACATAAATTGCAATTAAATTTGCCCAACACATATCTTTCCAATGCTCTTTGAGACTTATTATAAGCAAAAAACAAACCACAAAAAAAGGAAATGCACAAAATATCCGCTGATCTGTCAAATATCATATGCAAATCAGTAATGCCCTATCGTTCGATCGGACACAATTTTCAGTACTTTTATGGTACGCTTTCCATTGTTTTCTAATACTACCTCGCGATTTCTTTATGAGTGCAGAGGTCTAAATAGCACAATTGCGTCGTTAGCAAGTGAATATTTTTGAAAATATAAATAATAACTGGCTCATTCATTTCAGAATAAATTACAATCGCACGTAGGAAGCGTGTAAGAATTTTATCGCTTCCGGGTTTGAAAACAAATACAATTTAACCTACAAAAAATTGTATGGCTTATATATTACTTAATTCGGAACCGACAAAAGTTGAAATTGAACTGAAAAATATAAAACGCAATTTTTATGCACACATATTTTCGTACTACCGGTAAGGATGTTACTCCTCCAGAAGTTAATAAACTTGTTATTTTGCATGTATTTTGCTGAATGCTGATAATTCTATTTTTATAACTATATTTTCCGCTAAGTGAACCTTTTTACAGCACCCATTGTCTCATTAGAGATCCTCATTTCCGGTAAACAAACTCCTTTTGCAAAGAGTTTTAATAAGATTTGAATGCAACAAAATATCTACCTGATTCGCCTGAGGTACTGAGAATTGTTGAAAAATTGTATGAGCCGTCCAAACTTAGGTAAGAAGATATTTTTTTCTTTTTGCGACGACTGTCAAGAAAGTCTTGGAAATATCCCAAACTTATATTAAATTAAATTTGTTGCTTGCAAACTATTTACAAAGGAAAACCAATCAAAAAGCAAGAACTAGCGGTTAAACAACAATCTTCAGAGGGCAAAGCGGCTGTTTCGAAGCCCGCCATACCTGGCTGCAACTTGTGTTGTCTCATACACTTCTCGAGCTGCAGAACGCCGTAGTGTTTGCCCAATTGGTGTCGGACAAAACTGCGCTGAAATTAACCCAGCGCCAATACCACCAACAAATTATTCCGTGGAAAAATAATGGAAACAACTATTCCGCGTTAGTAGTAGAGGGATTAATTTTTTTACTTCACAAATGTCAAAGTAGAATTGGCATTTACTGCCATTTGCAAAAATTATAACGTGTTCCTAGGGTGATGACTTTTGCGCCACATTGTACAACAGTTTTTCTATTCTCTCATAGCTTATGTTCTTAACTTACTTGTAAAACCAAACATTATGGCAACGAGGATAATAAAGATTATTATAACGACTACGAAAGCTCTGCCAATTGATTTAGATTTGTTGCTAAAACTCACCTATGATCACATAATCAGCTTTCACAACGGAAAGGAGTAAAAATGATTGAAAAGTTTTTGAATTTGTGCTAGAATCACACTTAACACCCCAGAAGCCAGATTGACAAAGCGACCTTATTCTTGATACCATGCCATTTGAAAAAGTACAATTCTATAGTGAATGCTGCTTCATTAATAACACATCGTAGTTTTTAATTGGTTAGAAGAATGCGTCACGATTTATTACTTTTCGTGTCGGAGTGCAGAAGACAAATGCATTTTCCTCGGGAATTCCTTATTATGTATTTTAAGAACATAGCCGTACGGTTATTTATGTATGCACAACAAATATGTTATCCAAAAATAAATGCACATTTCCATTTATAGACGGCTGTGTTCCACAAAGCATATTTATTAACCGAAAATTAAAAGTTGGGTTTGGTTGACAGAACGAGAATAAGAAATAAACTTGCCACCATTCGATTAACATGAATGAAGTTTAAATTTGGATTTTTTTTTTTTTGGTCAATCGAAAGACGGAACACATTCATTTTGTTTAGATATAAAAACTGTCTATCTGTTGTAGTTTAATGGTGTGACATTTGAAATAGCCTGTAACTTTAGAACATCCTCGATCGTTAACTAGGAGTAGATGCTTGGAACATATTGCTACTCCCACCTACATTTCAGCACCTATTGCTTGTTAACTATTGAGAGTGGTGATGTCCGATTCGTGTTAAATCGTTTTTATTTTTTTTGTTCAGAAAGGCTGTTGCCTAATTGTCTAACATGGTAGTGTTACAGCTCATCCATTATCTATGCATGTTTGCTGTTCAGGATAATTTACTTGCTACATTCAACCGGTCTTACTTATAGCAGAGTTCTTAATATATAGTAGATACCGCCGCACATTTAGTCTGTGTGTTTTTCAACCATCTTAGAATACCAACACCCCTGAGCGGACACACAAAATTAGCGAACTCCTTGGCAAACGGTTAAAAGCTTTTTGTCGTTTATGAAACTAAGGTATATTAGGAAACATGTTTTTAACAATCGAACAGTGCGCCATCTACTGATGAAATACAATTTTGTATGACATTTCATGTTTGCTGGTCTACTATTCTCTGAGAAGCTTTCTCAGGAGATTTATACACTTTTGGATGTTTGTCATACGTTAGCCATAGGTGAAGCAGTGAAAAAAAAAACTTACGTGTTATTTCAGGGATTGAGTTAGAGATCTCTCCTTAAGTACTCTAGCACATTAGCCACTGCCTCCACTAGTCCAGTCTCATGTTGTTTTTTTTTTTATAACTAAACAAATTCAAGTAGCAGGCGCAGTAGCTTAGTGGTTAGTGTGTTGGACTACTAAGCGAGGGGCTCAGGTTCGAATCCCACGAAAACCCAAATTCCAACTTAGGGTTTTTTTCCGCTGCGCCGCCTCTCGCGAACGTCTGACAAACATCCGAGAGTATAACTGTCATGAAAGAGCCGTTTGGAATCGGCATAAAATTGTAGATCCCTTCCATTCGTTCCAAAAAATGAAAACTCACACAAAACGAATGGTTGTGAGAAGCTAGGCCTAGGGTCCCTACGACCTGTAGCGCCAACTATTTATTTTTTTTTTATTTTTAAACAAATTCAAGTGCATTAATCGAAAATAAAAACTTCGGTTTACATCTGTCAGTACGGCGTTGGAAAAAAAGAGGTTTTACAAAATAGTTTTCTCGGATACAAAAGAATTTAACCTCAATGTACCGGACAGGTTTTACTACTTTTTGATCTGCGAAAGAACTACCGGTTTTGAAGCGGCAACTCTTTATAAATCCGCAGCGTATGCTAAAGTACTATGAAATATAAAATACAATTCTCCAATATAGCACATGTATTATTCGTGGATCTGGCACTAATTTGTGATAACAAATAAACCGCTTTAGCTTGAAAGTGTTAATTTTCATTTTCATTTCATTTCATTTATTTCCACACAATTTAAATAACATTCCAGAAACGAAGTGTCTGCTTGAAATCTTAATTATAGTTATGGTTATGATTGACAGCGTAGTTTACCACCAAATGGCTTACTAGATTCTTTTTAAAAAATCAAGTTTTCGAAAATCAAAATTTTCCACACAATCGCAACAACAACTTGAAGATCCAAACCGTATAAATCATGATTTAATGAAATCGCTTAAAGAAAACACTAGAGGAAACGGTGTAAACCTGATTAAACTTCGCTTAATAAAAGTAAATGGCCACGTTCCTCTGCCCGCTAGTCTTCTAGCACAAAATATCCCAGTTGAAGGAACGCTCGCGCAGCGGCAGCGGCAGCGGCAAAGTGACATTTGACTTGTTGGCATCCAAAACATATGACTTTGCTTCAAAAATAATTTCGTGTCGCATAATTATTTCCAAACTACATTTACAAAGAAATTGGTACATGTTATAGAAACCATAATAATATCGGAATTGCTATTTTACTTACCTTATTACCAATTTTATCACAATTGCAGCTCGGCTTCGTATTTTTGTTTTTATTTTGTAAACGTTTAAACGATTTCCTTTGACAGCTGTTTTTTTTTTGTTTTTTTCTCTCAAAGCAGCGGGTAGTTTTGCGCTAGATTGAGAAATTTCCCTGAGAGGGATATTTCACAAAAAGTGCTAGACGACTAGCGCAAATGGTAAAATGTCAATTTTTTTTATATGGAGTTTGACATGCCGCTGCTCATCTAGCGGGCAGTGGAACGCGGCCAATGACTGATGATGATGACATATTTGATTTCAAATATTAAAATAATTTTGTACTTAAAGTCAAAAAGCATTCGACACCTTTTTAACCTTCTATCTTCTTCTATCTATATATCTATATAATTTCTTCAGGGTGAAATTCGATGACGATATAACTCGACAAACGCTTTTTGTTTTGTTCGTATGGTTGTATTTTATGATTCTTTTTTTTTTTGTTTTGTTCCGGAAAATGTTATTTGAATAATTGTTCGCATTTTGGCGTTGGGTGTCAACATCTGACATTTGATTTAAATGCGCGGTATATTAGGTCTATTCTCTAACGATAATGCATTCAAACACATTTAGTCAAACATCGTTCCCTTACGCAAAAGTTGGGCAAAAGAGAGAAGAAAGCATTCTCGCTCCATAAAAACCTGCAAATATTGGCTCAAGAAATTTCTTTGGGCTAAAATTGAGTATTGCTGACAGATGGTTGTCAAATCGTTCAAATGCTAATTTGTAACTGACTTTTTATTTGATTTCATTTCTATTTTGTGCTTGTATAGCATCAAAATAGATGTAAAGAGGAAAAGAAGCTATCTCTTTTAATTTCTGCAATATCTAAAAGCGGCTAAACTCTTGCTTTTAAATATAAATTTGTACATTGGTCTACTATTATTTGAATATTCCAACATAAAAAATTCACATTTTTCAAATTTGTGGTTCCAGTGATGCCAGATTTGTTTTGCCTAAATTCCCCAATTTTGGGGATTTTTTTTTGAAAATTTTCCCCATTCCATGTCCGTTTTTTCCCCATTTCAATTCATTGAAGTAAAGACGCATTTTTAATATAATACCTAAACATTTTTTTTCTTATATTGAACCATCTTGTTTTAAGAAGGTAATACCTCGGGTAATACAAAAATAAAAAAAAAACAAATAAATTTCAAAGTCTTTCAGTTTAACCTAATAAAAAATAGGTTAAATTGAAAGCAAATATTACAGGTAGGTTGAATAGATAATTCATAATGAATTTATACATAAATAAAAAAATATTTCAGGTAGGTACTTCAGTTATAAATTATATTAATTCAAGTTATTAAATATCGATACACTAATCATGATTGGACTGGTACATATTTTTGTTGTGCAAAACCAACAATTTTTTATCGATGCAGAGATCAACGTAACTTTTTGAACAAAACTCATACATTACCCCCGTATTAATAAAAAAAACGCTATCCGCTCTCTAGCACGTGTTTTAGCTGGCAGACGGATAGTGACCCTATCCGTTTGTTAACTTTTCTTATTAATAAACATATTCCATCTACATATTAGCTATTCGCTCTTTATCACCTAACGCACGGCAGCACTACACGGAATTGTACTAAACATTCTAGTACATCTGTCATATTTCGTTTTTCAATCGGTTGTTGCGCTCAGAAATTCACCGATTCTCTCTCAGATTCTCTCTTGTAGAATGTTCAGATGTCAAGCGTCATTCAAATATTGATGTCTTGTCATTTGAAAATTATTTATGTTCCCAGGATATATTTTATATATAATTATTATTCAAAATGTGGACCCAAATTTATCTACACAAATTTGCAAACCCAATATAAACAAAAACCTTAACTTTTGGTATTCGTATCACCGAAAAGGATTCGAGATTTTGTAAAGTCCCTCACCCTCTCTGAGTTAAAAAGTTATCCGCTCTCTATACGCCGAATTCGGTGAGTTAAGTTATCCGCTCGTTTTTAAATGTCAGTGAAACCAAACACACGTTTATTAATAGGAATTTTAAGCTAACATGTGTGTTAGTGCTAACTCGCCGCTGCTCGTCGTTTATTAATACGGGGGTCTTCAAAATGTAACAGGCGTATTAATAATAGTCGCGTAACTACATGTTAGGCCTAACTATTGGCAAACACATTAGTTAAACTCAAATTCCTATTAATAAACATTTTTAGAAGATAACTAACGCTTCGTAACTTTCATATAACTAACTAAGTGCAGGTCTGTTAACGAGTGAGTAAATCATAAAAAAATCGTTCCCGTCAAAATGACAAATAAATTAAATTTAAATTTTGAAAATTGTGGAACAAAATGGCTGACCGGTTTTCAGTGTTTGTAAATTGTGTTAATATTTGGTGAATATGTTAGGGGAGGATTCGGTTTCCATCGCCCCAACTCGAAAAGTGTACCAAAAAAGAAAAAAAAACCCTATTTACAAATAAAATATTCAAAAATAAATAAAAATTTTCTGTTGTTTTGCTTTATTTTCTGTTGTTTTTTTTTCTTTTTCATTTGTCACAACTGAAATTCACTAGCCAGCCGTGATGATAGCCAATATGTAATAGTTTTCAGCTGTTTTCAGTACAATTTGGTTAGGTGATGTCAGCTGTTTTAGAGAAAACATCAGCTAGTTATTATATGAGTTATTTTCTTTTATTAATAAGAATATTTAACTCATATGTTATTTATTTAACTAGGTGCTAGGTAATATACGAGTTAGAGATTAGTTACGGGTTTTTTATTAATACGGCTGTAAGTGTTTCAGCTTCGAGCGAAATCGCTTAGATTCTATAAACGCGGTGATGGTGTTATGTTCGGGAGATATTTGAATGTTACCTAGACGAGTTTTATTTTTAAATTATGCAAAATTAATAAACATGCATGGATTTCGGTTTTTTCCATTTTAAGAGCACTTTACCCGAGGGGGAAGTAATCAGGTGTATTCAAGGTACTTTTCTGTGCGTATTCATGGTGAATCACAGTGTATCACAGTGTATTCAAACGAATTCACATGCAATCACAAGTAGCAAATCTGTATTCAAGGACCACTCAAAAATATTGATTACTTCCCCCTCGACTTTACCCCATTGAGTGAAAAATTCTCCAAAATGGGAAAAAATCCCCACATCAGGCATCGCTGGTTTCAACGCGTTTCTTTACTTTTTCCTTATTTTTATACTTTGGGCCTTATACACTATTCACACCGCACCGAGAACCGTGTTGTTCTGCTGAATATTGCAAAAGGTTTGTTTTTTTCAACAATCCAACGATCGGAAGTCGTTTTCGTGGTGTTTTCTTGGAAAACGAATTTAAACTACTCGTGTTGAAAACTGAAATATGTACTCAAATGTATATGAAAACTTCTGTTTTCGAGAAAACCCGGTTTTCCTCTCGGTGTGAATAGGTAACAATTTTTAGTTCCGACTCTAAATTTAAGCACATAATTCACAATGCGGCACTAATAATCATTTTTAGTGTCCAGTCTTAATTTTTCGAACTCACAATGGCGAAATTTCCATACAATATTTCATATTGTGACTTAAATATATAAGCTGAACATTAAAAATGATTATTGGTATGGTCCAATGGCTATATTTTCCATACAAATTTCGCAGTTATGAGCTTCCGCAAAATTTCAAGTTGAGAATTAAATTCATTTTAAGTACAACACTTTGTAAAAGTTAGGTATGTCTCTGTTTTTGGCTTGTGGGTTTTTCACAGTTTTATAAAAGTTGAAGTAGCTACATGATTACATGATAGCGCACAACCTTTTCTAAATCCGTTATTGACTTTAAAGGTCTTGGTGAGATTGTTTCCGATTACACATTCAAAAATCTCAAATGAAAAATTGAAGAACAAAAAATTCCACAATATTATATGTGTAGGTATATATTTCTTAGTTCATAAACAAAGAGAAAACATAAATTTTACCAATTCAATAAAATTTGCAAAAGAAATTGAGCTGTGTAAGGGGCGTGTTCGGACGATTGTTAAAAAAAAATCAAAAGATGGTGTGATCAGAAGTGAATGAGATATTTTATGTCCAGCTCATACCAGAAAGATGCTTAAAATTTCTGAACTAGTGATAAAAAAAGTGTTTTTTCCATATTCTACAAGGCTTCCTTGCTCATCCCTACACGCCTCTGTTCGGATCTCGTTGCCACGTTCTTTTTACCTTTTGTTAAAACTTCCGAAAACTAAACCTTGAGTACAGCCTCTCCATTTCCCCGACTGCGCGCTTCTCTTAAGAAAAAAACACCCTTCACTTCGTAAAGCTTACGAGTCGATCAGCATTTGTGCAACTCTTCATCAAACTAAGTGTGGCGGTGGTCACATTAGTTTTTTAATTAAAAAGTGACAGTAAATCATAAATCATTGCATCTTTGGTCACAGACGATCGTATAAGATTTCAATTGAGCGTGGCTAGGCTTTAAATACCTTATGAGACGAAAGCCACTTGTCCGGTCATAACATCAAACTGTGCAGACAACAATGATCACAATCAACTTTGTAAAACATTAATTTGAACTGAAAAGAAGGCCTATTTTAAATGATTTTCTGTCTTGCATCATGATAACGATAATATAAATTGCAATAGTGTTGTTATTATAAGCTACGATTCTACAAACATTAATATTCATTTCAGTTAATAAATTGATCGATGCTTCCAAATAAACCGCCGATGATAGGCTCCGACAAGAATGCCGTTAAGTTGTTGTTGGTTCTGCGTTCTTATTAGTTTACTTTATCTCCGTTGTCGTATTTATTAATTTATCAGAAAAACTGACAAAAATGGTTTTATATTATTACGCAGAATAAACAAACTAGCTGAATTCAAAACTGTGCGATATCTTATGATGTCACAATTAGATACGTGTAGTACTAGTAGATAATTTGTAGTTTTCAATGATACCTTAAATTGGTGTGAAGGTTATTAAAAAAAAAAAAAAACAAATAGATTGTTAGTTGGATACTGAATTGGAATTTATTAGAAAAGCCGTGGGTAGACCTTGAGCATATCCAATGGATGTTTTGTTCGACGGTCACTGAGGCTGTGGTTTTTTTAGGTCAACGAATGACAAACTTTCCAGCATCTTCGGTAGAAGAGGGAACGTGGAAATATTTCAATTAACACGTGAAATTTGTATTTCCTCTAGCAAGTTATCTACTCAAGAGGTGGAATTGATATCTTTGTTCTTCTTTTTTTTTTTAAATATAAATACCGAATACAACAAATTAGAAACCAAGTAGCTTAAAAATTAAACATTTATTCTGACCATGTGCGTGTATATGAGCACACTCACGGATTTGCAATGAAATGTTAGGAGTTTCTTGTTCTTGTCCAAATAAAATAAGTTGTAAAATAAATCGTGGGCTTCTTTTCATTCCCATATTTTTAGATTTTCTTACAGAAGAATGTTTCCCATACCGAGTTTATATTCGCAGTGTCAATTTCCTGTCTAAAATGTTCAAACGTTTTGGCACTGTAATTGGAATGGAAACTTTATATGGGGGCAATTGTACGTCCAATGTGTTCAACTCCTGGGCAAGGCTGTTAAGGCTGCTACAAGAAAAAGAAACAGAAAATAAACTGGGAGCATTACCAGCGAATAACACTAATCTGCATTAATTCAGAATGTAAGAGTTAAGCTTGTTTTAGCGTTCGTTAAGCGCCAAAATGAGCCGCACCAAATGTGTTGGATGTACTGAATAAAATACGATGGGGACAGTGACAAGAATTTTAATGTTAAATTAAATGCCAGTTAAATTACGCAATCAGCCAAACTTTTCGATAACATTCACCTCACGACTCCGTGTGTTTTATATAAAGCAAAGCACAAATCCTACTTCACGACTCCGAGTGTATTATATAGAGCAAAGCACTAACACTACTGTAGACATGTAGAGTACTGCACACATACTGAGCACATTTATTGGAGTAGTTGCATTGGCGGCAAATATTCTTTTTTTTTTGTACGAAGTTATGAATGATCGCCTGACAACTTGTTTTTGAACTGGGCTGTATTGAATCTGAATTCAATCGTAATATTTCCCTCAATACTGGATTCGACCCCAAACGTATGCTGTCGTTTTCCTCTATAGAACGGGCCGAATCAAAGATTGTTCAGGTATATAGTATATTAATAGTTGGCACAAAATAGATCCATATAGGACAAATGAAGAGGATCTGCATTTTTGATGCCGAATCCGCTGGGTCATTTGTACTCTCGAACGGTGTTTGGAGATATTTGGGGAGCGATGACGAAGTGGACAAAAACCTTAATAATAATAATAGTTGGCGCAACAGGTCTGTAGGGACCCAGGGCCTAGCTTCTCGCAACCATTCGGACAAAAACCTTAGAGAATGTTTTTATTCTTGCAATAATTCTTCTCAAATAATGTGCCACGATTACATTACAAATAACCAGAAATGTAAGCAAATCAGGACACAGAAGACACAGTTGAATATTTCTGCTAAGAAAAATGATTCGGCTGTATCACAAATAATGATAGACGACCAATTAGTGCGAATGAATTCCAAGGTATCCATTCATTTTCGGAATAACAAAACATGCATCTTTACTTATTCAGCTGCATTAATTGGGTCACATTCGTTCCGGAAAAATATTTCAAAACGGAAGGAGAAATTACGCTTTAGCTAAGATGGCAGTCCACACCGTCTTTGAATGAGTATTAAGCTCGCTTTATGCTTCCGATTAGGGTTTAAAAATAATTGTTCGTCTGCCGATTCTAAAATAATCTCCAATCTTTTCGCTGACTTCTTCAGTCAGGCATTTGTGTATGACGAAGTTGAACCCGACCCTATCCTTTTCAGTTACATGGATGGCCTTGCTCAAACCTCTTTCACATACATGAATCTAAGCTTATCTTCAGTTGTTGAAAAAATCAACTCCTCCGGTCCAGATGGTCTCCCTGCCATAGTTTTAAAGAAATGTGTTAATAAACTAGCTCTCTTCCAGCTTTCAATATCACAAGGTGTTTTTCCCAAATTGTGGAAGGACTCATTTATCATTCCCATACACAAAAAGGGCTCCAAAAGTGATATCTCTAATTATAGACCCATTGCTAAGCTCTCTTCTATACCTAAACTTTTTGAAAGCATAGTATACGATTCAATGTTCTTCCATTGTAAATCAATTCTCTCCTTTAAGCAACATGGGTTTTTTAAAGGTAGATCAACAACCACAAACCTTACGAATTTTGTCTCTAACACACTTTGTGCCCTGGAAGATGGTAAGGAAGTGGACGTTGTAGCTACCGATTTCAGCAAAGCGTTCGATAAGATCTCTCACAAAGTAATACTTTTCATGGATTAAGTCTTATTTAGAAGACCGCAAGTATAGTATCCTTTTTAGATCTTCCGTCTCTAAACCTATCTTAGCGTCATCTGGTGTACCACAGGGTAGTCATCTCGGACCTTTAATTTTTAACTTGACAATAAACGATGTAGTACGTGTCATTTTACTCTCTGACCTGGAGATTTACGCAGATGATATGAGATTCTCCAAACAAATATCTTGCACCGCTGACTCTCTCTCACTACAATCTGACCTTAACCACTTCTACACCTGGTGTCAACAGAATCGTTTAGAACTTAACGTGAAAAAATGTCAAGCTATTACTTTCTCCCGCAAACGCCATCCCCTGAATCAAAGGTCTTATTTCATCAACAACAAGTCTGTCTCCACTGTTTCGTCTATTCGTGATCTCGGCATTATCTGTGACACCCAACTTAACTTTCGTTCTCACATCGACAACAATATTAGCAGAGCTAACTCTGCATTCGGCTTCGTTAAACGTTGGTCGAAGGAGTTCTGTAACCCCTATGTCACTAAATCCCTTTATACGACGTTTGTGAGACCACTTCTTGAATATGCCAGCCAAGTCTGGTCTCCTTACCACCAAGTACATATTTTAAGAATCGAAGCTGTCCAGCGTAGATTCATTCGTTTCGCTTTACGTGGGCTTGACTGGGATGACCCTCACAATCTACCTCCATATGAGAATCGCCTGAAGTTGCTCAATCTACAGGCTCTTAGGACTCGTCGCGATATCGCTGATATTATTTTTATTCATCAGTTACTATCGGGACAAACAGATTCCCCCCATCTACTGCATCAGATCTCATTAAACACTAATCCACGTCGTTTACGTTCAATCCCCCTTTTCCGCCTTCCCCATCACCGTACTGACTATGGCCAACACGAGCCCTTAACAAGAAGACTTTGCAAAGCAAATATGTTTCCCAACTTATTTGACTTAAACTGCACCAAAGCAACTCTTAAAAATGCGCTTCACAATTTACCTTAACCATTCTCATTTCCTTTTTACTAATGACATTTAAAAATGTGTTATGTTTGCGATTCAATATTTGTATATTTTGTTATTAGTTTTAAGTTTACTCGATTGTTAGTTTTTTTATATACGCTTGTATTAAGCAATAAATAAATAAATAAAAACTAGTCGTACTAGGCTTATGATTCACAGACAATTTTCTTTGGAAATTCAATAACTGGTCTGGTGCGTGGTATCGCCGAAGCCGAACGATTGCTTGTCGACACAAGTCCGGTGTTTTATTTCATCACATCAACATTTCTGACTGGCATTGTTCGATAAAATTTGTCAAAGAATGCTATAATCAATTTATCTCAAGGCCGCTGGCGAATATTGTGCTACTTTTCGAGAAAATCTCGAGGTCTCATTTCATTCGAATTGATATGGTCGATACTGACTTGTATTAGTGTACAAAACTTCGTTGAACGGATACTACTGAGCGATTGCGCTTGGTATACTATTCACCGGAGGTCTTGCAAAATGTCCATAAAGATAATTTTCAGCACAAATATTCTCCCACTGCATTGAGAAACAAAACCGAGCTGCCAAAGCAAATCTATCAAAAGTAAACAACTTCAAATAAACAGATGTAGATTTTGAGTTCATCAAATAATTGAAAAAGGAACTCAAATATGTTTTTGTGCACATGTGTTGTATATTTTTCTTGAAGTCAAGAGAAACGTAAACAAAATCATAAATGCCATCTCTTCCGCTGACGGGCGGTCTCTACATCGATGTCTATTAGCAGAACCTATAACAATGTTTCCTAATCATTTATCAATCACATTTTCCCATGTTCTTTGGTAGAATCCATGAAACCAGTTATAGATGCCAAACAGTAACCATATTATGTGCTTATGTTTTCAATAAGTCCAAGTAACCTACGTTTGATTGCCAATAAACCATTTTATTTTAATTGCAAATAATAAAGAGCTCATCAATATTCCCCTGCTCAAGGTTCTGAAATCCCGGAGATTATAATTTAACGGAGGGGCGGCTGCAGGAAATATCAAAATGTTGTGCAAATGACGATTGCCCACAAAGAATATTATTTTTATTAGAAAAAAATAAGTACTTACCTACGAACGTTATCTGTAAACGCAAACACCAACGATTTGGCCAGCCTGAGCTGTACACTCAACCCAAGAACCAAGTAAATTCTCTTGTCCGTCTATGTAAGTGTTAATTTATTTGTTTCCATTATTTTCATCGGACTCTAATGATTCGCATTTCTCCATTCATTCAATAACTTTATGGCTACATTGAAGCGCTTTTGGCACATGTGCTCATTCTAATCACCATCAATTGTTTATTCGCAAGCATTTTTATTTCATTCCATTTTCACTGTAGTAGTTTTCATAAAATTACTTACGCACATTCAAACTGTATATGGCAATGGGTATCTGCTAAATCGACTTGCGCTCATCGTCACAGCTAATTATCGTTCAAAGACCTCGCTCGATAGGAAGTAGCAATGCTTACTACACATTCTATGTTATTTGTTGGCCGATATTGATAAGGGTGTTTAATTAATAGCTGTTTTTGTTTTTTTTGTTCTCTTAGGTTCTAGACCTGCCCGAACCACTATCTGTATTGTCTTCGATCAAGAGCAAAGAAGGAGAAACCAACACAAGTGCAGTGACAACTTCAGCAGCTGGCGTCGTCAAACTAAGACGAAAGGGAGATAAGGTTGTCGATCGCGGCAGTGCTTACCGATTTTCAATGGCAAACTTAGAGGAAACACACGAATCAGAACTGGATGCTATACTAGGTGAATTAAGTCTCTTGGAGCAATCGGGCAGTATTTGCAGTAGCAATGATGGTCGACTTGGACGCACGCACAGCCGGTCGAATTCCACAATATCCGGTGCAACAAATTCATCGATCTCATACTCGTCGGAGAGTAACACCAGCTCAGATGGTCTAAGTGGACGAGAGACACGCACCGAGAGTCCCGACAATGATTCAGCATTCAGCGATACGGTGTCGTTGCTGTCGAGCGAGTCATCGGCATCGAGCAACATTAGTTCGGCACTTAACCATCACAAGCAGATTCTTTTGGCCGAAAACGATCAAGAGGTACAGCTGCGCGATAAAAGCAAAGCGGCTAAAATTCAACTGGCGCTACATAAACTCGAGCACGCCTCGATTAGGAGACTTTTTGTGAAAGCCTTTACAGCCGACGGAGCCTCCAAGTCGCTGTTAGTTGACGAGCGAATGACTTGTGGTCATGTTACACGTCTGTTGGCAGACAAGAATCATGTCCAAATGCAGGCACATTGGGCTCTAGTCGAGAATTTGAGTGATCTTCAAATGGGTAAGTTTAATTGCAGAGTGCAATGTATTAATGAGTTCTGTTTTATAGGGTGGAGTGCAGGTGAAACGGAGTAAATGGGAGGTGTCATTATTTGTTGAGGATTGAGTGTTTGATACAAAATATTCGAAAATGAGGAAAAGCATATCTTAAACTTTAAGTTTGACATCAACTAAATGAATTGTCATTGGGAGAGTTTTTATTTGACTTTGCAAGACCAGAAATAAAATGAAGACACTCATTCGAGGACTATGAAGAAATTACTGCCATATGCAAGGTTGTGTTCGCCTACACAGCGAAATCTAATTTTTGCCAGTGGCTGTGGCAGTGGCTCTTTGGTCTCGGGTTCGCTTGCACTCGCGAACATTCAACAAGCATCCAACCTGCTTCATTCAGAAGTTTGGGCTCGGTCTAAATGTGGTTCGAAGGAGACCTCTTCTTCGACCATCACGAGTGCCATAAAGTGAGGAGAAATTAATATTGAATTCGAGAAAAACGAAATCCTTAACTCCTCGAAGAAATTCGAGACCACACTGGTACGTTTCGATTAGTCTGTGGCAGAACTGTTTAAGACATTGGAAACGGTCTTCCATACGACATCCAGCAGGGATATTTGTACAAAATTCGTTCTTTTTTGTCGATATGACATTTTTTCATTTACCCGTGCTTTGTTGATGATTAGGTGCGTGTCCAAACTTCATCTCTGTATTTAAAGAACTAAGGTGGTACGCCATCTGAGCCGCCGGATTGTCTTAAAGTATTTTTGTAGCTAAACCAACTTTCTGTATTGGGTGGTGAAATTGGTTCTTCATTGACTCGATTTTGTTTATCACTGTAAGACAGCATTTCCAGCAGCTTCTATGCTTCATACTTCATATATATATCGCTCGCAGTAGAGCGTTTCTAGTTTGCATCTTCTGTCACCTTTTATCTGGGGTGGCTGGTAGCCTACAGGGGTTTCGACAACATATTTAATAATGTCGTTATTCAGAAAGCTACTGGTTTTTAATGTCTATACCAGTGGAAAGTTTTAATCAGGGTTTTCCAATTTCTTCTTCTAAGCGGTTGATTTGTAGTCAGTAACACAAGGGCAGTCCAACTCCGAGGCTATTTCTCAGCAATATAGAGTCTAAATCGACTTCTGATTATTCAATGCTCTTTTTGGTCAATGAATTTTATCAGTTAAGGAAACCCATAACCTCCTGCACTCCGAAGACTTTAAAAATACATTTAGCTGTGCGATGAGTTACTAATATATTCATTAATTTTCAGAACGCTTGTTTGAAGATCACGAACTACTGGTAGACAACTTAATGACTTGGAATTCAGACTCAAAGAACAAAGTTCTTTTCCTACAAAGGCCCGACAAGATCGCTTTATTCAATATACCGGAGAAATTTTTACCCGGCACTCAGATGGCGCCTGGCAGCGATCACGACGACCAGACACGCACAATGCTTTTGGAGGAATTTTTCGAATCGAACGGACAACAAATCCAACTAGACGGTCCACTATACATGAAGAACGACTCCAAGAAAGGATGGAAACGTTATCATTTCGTTTTACGCACATCAGGAATTTATTACTTCCCCAAGGAGAAGACCAAGTCGCCGCGCGATTTAATGTGTCTAACACTCCTCACCGGCTACAACCTGTACAGAGGACTAGGCTGGAAAAAGAAATTCAAATCACCAACCGAATACGCTTTCGGCTTGAAATCGTCTGTCGACTCATCGCCAGGCAAGACGTGCAGGTCGCTGAAAATGTTGTGTGCCGAAGATTCGGAAACAATGGAAAAGTGGGTGACTGCCATTAGAATTGCCAAATATGGCAAACTGTTGTGGGAGAACCACAAGACACTTATGGACGCAATGAACAGAACCGACTTGAACAATTTCTCCTCGAATAATAGAAGCGAATCAATTATAAGTATAGCATCGACAGTTCCTTCACAGTCGGGTAGCAATATCAGTGTTCCTTCGTCAATCTCTAGTGGACGATTATCACGAGCGTCTAGCTCAAGTTCCAGCGGTTGCCTTTCCGATGATAACAATGGTTTTGATTCCGAATTCACAACGGGCACCATAAAGCGAAAACCCTCGATGAAACCCAATCTCCCTCTTACCACTATGACTCGCCAGCTGAAAGAAGTTGGGGAGATAACTATTTGCGAATCGAATTGTTCGACATCACCAGAGAACGGTGGAACTCTAACGCGTCACCATGTGCGACGACGTAGCGAAGAGAGCGGTGGTAGTGGAACACTGAAACGAAGGCAGCACAATTCAAAACGTTGTTCGATCGAAAGTGTTAACTCTTCGAATAATTCCACTCCCACACCGACTCCTAGCGTTCCCAGTACTCCTATATCAGTGAATGATATGAACTTTGTTCCTAGCAAACATTTGGCAGATCAGTTGTCGGAAAATATCGCAGAGCCTACACTATCACTGCCTCCACCACCGCCACTGGATGCTGTGGATCCTCGGATGACGTCTTCGACACTATCGCTTGATTCACTGCCACCGCCTCCTCCTCCAAATGAGCTAATGACTGACTTCTACGGCTCGCAGATATCACTGGCTAATTTGCCACCACCACCTCCTCCGCAGGAGATGAAACCGGATTATATGTCGAACAAACATCATCAAGTGGAGAGTACATATTCAATTCTCAAGCAGAACGATATGGGCATGTATGCATCGCCGGCTGTAGGTGCTGGATCGTATGTGAAGTCGGTGGTAAAGGCTGCTATCAAGGCACCTCCATATAAATCGCCACCAGCCTATGGTGGGTCTCAACCGCCACAGCCGAAGCAGAGCACGAATTCGATGCCTAAAACGGTGTCGTTCGCTGATTCTCCTGTGTTGCTAAGGCGAAAAGTCTGCTTTGTGGAGCCGCCACAAGTAGTACAGTTTCCTCCAGTGCGACCATTACAAACTATGCGCGAAGTGGGTGTGCCATTGCCTCCGCCTAGAGCTGAAGCAACACGACTATCAGCCAATGCTATGTCGCCGAAACGACTGATTGACTCTACAGCAAACCCGCCTAGGGATTTTCTAAAAGACTTGCAGCGCGTGATGCGCAAGAAGTGGCAGGTAGCACAAAAGTGTAAGCTAGAACCTTCGACCACACCTCACGAGGTGCTGGGCTTTCGGGACTTCCCCGAGGAATTTGGTGGCGGCAATTCTCACTTTTACCGTGAAACGGCTAACGTCAGCAACTGGGTACAAGAGCACTACGGTTCGGGAGCTGAATATGCACTCTATGAGAACGTGAACAGCGATAATCACAATATGCCCGACCAGTTCCCGATCTCTTCCCCATCCATACTCACTCCGATCAAGAAGCGACCGCCTCCGCCCCCGCCAAAACGCAGTGAATCAACTCATTTGACTCATCGAATATAAGATATGGGTTTGATACATGTTCGAAGCTGAATTCAGCCCAATACTGTAGAGCGCACAAATCCGACGAACCATCCGCTCGTCAAAAATGAAAAATTACCCCGCGACATCACCATAACCATAACAAATCGATGCAGCTCTACGCAAACTTTCCTACAATGTTTTACAGACGCAATAGATACGGTCCTTGTTATACTCTTTTTAATTTGTTTATCCAACAGCGGGGAATGTGCAAATACAATTTTTTTTTTTACATTGTATACTTTGCAATGGGAAGTGATGGTGTGGCTGGTAAAATTACTCGTACTCTATCAAACAGAATACAGCGCAGTAATGTCGAATAAAATTATAATTACAATTATTATCATTTTTAAACTAAAAGAAAGGAGAAAGAAATCATAAATATAGTAATTTAATATATTAAAGTGCCATAGGCGACTTTCGATTAAAATACAGATTCATATTTTTTTATATACAATTCATATTGCATTTGTACTAATAACGTTGGCTTGATAATATCCCAATGCAGCAGGCAGACGCAGCATTACGAAAACTTAATAAATACTAGATTTTTATATTAAAATACATATAAATAAATGTGCATGTCTCTTTTTTCCACAACAATTTTTCATGTGACAAAGTTAAGTTAAGCTTTTTTTATACGGTTTTTTTTTTTAGTTTTTATGTAAAAGAGAAGAGAACACAGAACAAACTGAAGTCTTACAACATATGAAAGAATAAACAAAATAATAGAAAAACAAAAGCAGAGCCAAAAATTTATACCGATTGTAAATTTCTTTGAAATATCAACTAAATGTATTGAATTTAAATTATTAAGTCTATTATACACTGGGACAGACCGTTCGATGGTCGATAATGAAGAAAAGAAAAGAAAATTAAGTAAATTAGCTAATATACTTATTATTATTTATATTAAAAACAGAAACAGAAGAAAGAAATGCTGAATTCATTCACTAATTAAAGAAAATCAGAAAGCGGTTAAATGTATTCATATATATATATTAAAGTAAAATAAAATCCTTTTATTATATTATTGGTAAGAACGTCTGTTTTTTTTAGTGAATCAGTGAATAATAGCAGGTCGGTATTATTACGTGATAAAAGATGTCGCAGATACATTTAAGAAAATCCAGACGATGTATATTTTGTGGAAAATGATTTGAGTTAACTTTACTACGGAGGAATATGATTGCTGCATATAGTACACAAAAATAGGCGGTGAAAGATCCGAGTGAATTGGCCGAAATTCAGCGGGTCTCATTGCCGAAGTCCGGTGGTGCATGTTTGATAGTTTTTGGAGGAGACTTTTAAAAACTGAACGTTGGAGCGAGTGTTGTCGAACCATGCGACACAGCTGAATCAGTTTTGCCAGGGATCCCAATTCGGCTGGGTTGTGGAATCAGTTTTTTCATTGACTGTACGACTGTACGTGGGTTTTTTTTTTCCTGTTTCAAAAAGACTTCTGATCTTGAGGCTAGTATCCAGTTCTTTTGATCTTGAGCTGGAATACTGTCTAAGTCGTCTTCTTCTCCCTTCACCTGGCTCGATTCCTTTTCTTGTTTTCCTTATTCATCTTGTTGTTCTAGTATGGTTCGTGGAAGCCGTTTAGCTCTATTGTCACAAGCAAATAGAAAGACGTCTATTTAGTACAAGGAAAAGATATGAAGTGATGTTTTATTTAAAACAACTAAAAGGATTATAAACTCTAGGTTACTAAACTTATAATAATTTTCAAAGTGAATACATAAAATCCAACACTCCCCCTAAAATTAATACCTATTTAGGCCCATGGCCTTCAAGCATTTGTTGAGAATGTCTTTGTTCACAGCTTTTGTTAGAGCATCTGCAATCATATCCTTGGTTGAAACGTGTTCAACTTTCAACGATCCAACTGCTATTAGTTCCCTAATAAAGTGATGACGAACATCTATGTGCTTAGTCCTGGCATGAAAAGTATTTGCGGATGCTAAGAAAAGCGCACTTCGATTATCACAATAAAGAGTTATGTTGCCTGAATCTTTGCTTTCGAGTTCCTGTTGAAGTTGTTTGAACCACATTGCCTCTTGAGCTGCATTACTGAGTGACATATATTCAGCTTCGGTTGTTGATAGTGCAACAGTTGGCTGTCTCCTTGTGCCCCAAGTGATTGCACCTCCTTGATGCAAGAACACATTGCCACTAACCGAACGTCTTTCATCTGGATCTGAAGCCCAGTCTGCATCGCAAAAACCATGAACTGAAGTCTCAGCATCCTTTACGTATATTAATTTAAAGTCTAATGTTCCTTTTAAATAACGAAATATTCTTTTAATAGCTTCCCAATGTGTTCTGGTAGGATTATTACAGAAGCGACTAACATTGTTTACAGCAAACAAAATATCAGGTCTGGAAACTTGCGATATGCTTCGCGATACGGTACGTCTATCATTTGTTCTGATTCTTGATCTGTTCCATTCACTAACTTTTGTCCAGGATCCATAGGCGTAGAAACAGCATTGCAGTCAAACATTAAATTTCCTTAACGTATCTTCAATGTAATTTTGTTGATCGAGGGTGATTCTTTCTTTGTTATAAATTACTTGCATGCCTAAAAAATGTTTGGCCTTGCCCAAGTCTTTCATGTGAAACTTCCGCATTAGAGCTTCCTTAAGGGATGCTTTCATCTCTTTGTTGTTGCTCAATATGATCAAATCGTCAACGTATATTGCAACGTATAATCTATTCAGACCATTGATTTGATAGTATACACAATGATCAACTTCCGATCTAGTCAAACCAATTTCTTTGAGGCCTGCATCCAATTTTTGATTCCAAACCCGACTCGCCTGTTTAAGACCATAAATTGACTTCTTCAGCTTGCAGACTTTCGACCCATTCGAAAAATCTTCTGGTTGAACCATCTAGATTTCTTCCTTCAAATCGGCTTGCAGGAATGCGGTAACAGCATCCATTTGATCAATGTTTAGAATATATTTGACGGCTAGACTTAGCAAGTATCGAACAGTTCCATATCGAACAACCGGCGAAAAAGTTTCTTCATAATCAATGCCCATCTTTTGTGAACATCCTTTTATGACAAGCCTCGCTTTGTAACGTTCGATTGAACCATTGGCATTTCTTTTAGTCTTATATACCCACTTGCAATTCAGAGCCTTCCGCCCTTTCGGTAGATCGCACAATACCCACGTTTTGTTCTTTTGCAGAGACTTGAACTCTTTCTTCATTGCGTTTTCCCATAAGTCAGCATCAGGTCGTTGTCGTATTTCTTGTATACTGCTGGGATCATCCAACGATTGTGCGTTACTCACATACGTCACAAAGTCTGGTAATTTACTTTCTCAAACGTTCTGACCTTCGAACATGGGTGCAAGGTTCTTCTTCAGGTACTTGAATCTCGGCAGCTTCGACAGAAGAATCTTCATTGGTTTCGTAAAAGTACTCACTTTCTGAAGAAACCACTTCTTCGATATCACAATCAGATTGGATTTGTTCTTCTGGGCTTGCGATATCACAATCAGATTGGATTTGTTCTGCTGGGCTTGATTTGTTTTGATCCGGAAAAAACCAAAAATTTTGAACAACTGCCTTGTTCAAATTTGTACTTTTATGATGATTTTCCAAAAATATTACGTCTCGTGATTTAAGAATTGCGTTAGTTTCCAATCGGAGCAGGCGATACCCTTTTGTGTCTTCACAATATCCCACAAAAATTGCTTCCTCACTTTTCGAATCGAACTTTTTAACTTTCTCCATTACGTAGTAAGAGAAAGATATTGGTTTCGTACAAAATTTCGAACTCGAGATTTTAATCAATTCTGATATTACGATGATAGAGGAACTCAAAAAAGTGGGTCACAAAATTCTGTCCGTCCTTCCACAGACCTACAGCCTAAACGGCTTCCCGGATTACGTTCAAACCTCGGATTTGGAGTTTTTGGGCTTACAGCTCGGGAGGTGTTTTTTTTTTTCAAGGTAACCTCAATATTAATGGTACTTCCCATATAAAATTTTCCTACCAGTTTGATTTGATCGAAAACGGCTCTAACGATTTCAACCAAAATTGATATTTAAGCTTAAGTAGGTGAGGTTGCCAGGACTGCGTACTCAGTTTTTGGCTAAAAATTCGAAGAACGGTACTTTTGATATTTCGAAATATCTCGAAAATGCTCCATACGATTGTAAAAAAAATTATTTTCTAAGGTAATGTGGTCTTTTGTAACTTAATAGCAAACGATTTGCTGAAGACTCTGAAAGTCAGTCAGACTCGCACTAAACGAGAAAGTTTCGTGCGACCCAGTCGTGCACTTTATTTCTTTTGGAATGTGGACCATTACTTTCGAACCAAATACCCTCAGGTGCTTAATGTTTGGCTTCTCCCCTGTCCACATTTCGAAAGGCGTCATTCATATTTACTAAGCAACGAGTTGGTGATCTGTTAATCAAGTAAACGGATGTAGATACTGCTTCTGCCCACAATTCGGTCGGTAAAGATGCATCAAAAAGTAAGCATCTGGCTCGCTCTACAATTGTCCGATTCATCCTCTCTGCGATCCCATTTTGCTCTGGTGTATAAGGATTTGCAGTTTGATGTCTGATACCCTTCACAGCTAGGCAATAAAGAAATTCCTTATTACAATATTCGATCCCGTTGTCTGTTCGTAATATCTTAATTCGTCTATCCAATTGATTTTCGACACGATTTATGAAGTTTTTAAACTTTTCTACGACTTCATCTTTTGTCTTGATCAAATATACAAAAACATATCTTGTCATATCATCGACGAAAGTTAAAAAGTATCTTGAACCACCAAGTGAATTGGTTGACATAGGCCCACATAAATCAGAATGAATGATTTGTAAAGGTTCTTTTGCTCGAGTCAAAGAATTTTTAAATGGAAGTCTAGTCTGTTTTCCTTTAATACAGATAGTACACGGATGCTCCATTTTACCATAAAATTCGATTCCTTCAGCCAGTTTGTCTCGCAGCTTTCTCATATTTTCTTCACCCATGTGTCCCATTCGGCGGTGCCATAGTTCAAAATCATTTTTTAGAGATGTTGCCAAGCTAATTTCAGAGTCTTGCACATTTAAAAGATACATATTATCTTTACGGATGGCTGTTGCAATTAAATCACCTTTGTCGTCAAATACACTGCATCTTTCTAAGTCAAACTTTACTGTATTTCCTTTTGATACTATTTGACTTACGGAGAGCAAGTTCGTACAAAGCGCTGGAACGTGAAGCACATCTTTAATGGATAAATCACCCACGGCTGTGACTTCGAGGCAAGTTCGGGAGGTGTTTTTTTCTAAGGTTACCTCAGTATTAATGGTATTTTCCATATAAAATGTTCGTACCAGTTTGATTTGATCGAAAACGGCTCTAACGATTTCAATCAAAATTGATATTTAAGCTTAAGAAGGTGAGGTTACCAAGACTGCGTACCCAGTTTTTGGCTAAAAATTCGAACAACGGTACTTTTGAAATTTTGACATATCTCGAAAACGGTTTATACGATTGTAGCAAAAATTAAAAAAAAAACTGCTCATATCTCGAAAATCCCATCTTCGATTTCGATAAAATGTCAAAAACGAAGTATTTCTATAATCCGGAACAATATCATACAGTCAGTTGTATTTTTCCAAATAAACATTGCAATATTTGCAACTTTTATGTCTGGATAGTTTTACAAAAACAAAAACTTCATTTGCACAGCACACACGAGCATATCGGGATACTCAATTTATAGCTACTCATGCAAATTCACAAATTCCTGAATTATTACATAATCTATCTTAAGATATCGGTCTATCACGAGCAATACTTCCAATAATTGTAAACTTAAAACATATTCCAATCAAAATTAAAAACATATCCTTAGATCAAAAACAGAAACTGCTACTAGGTACGCTTGTACTGTACTTAAAAATCAAGTGAGGAGTAAGACCTTATAAAATAGTACAGTAGACGCTTGCGACATTGTCAGTTACTGAGAGCTTTAACCTTTAAAAACTTATATTGTTATTTTATATAACTGCCATATGAGATGAATATCCGAAAGAGGATTTTGTTTTCTTTTGTCTAGTATCGAGAAAGTTTCGTTCGACCCAGTCGTGCACTTTATTTATAATCGGGTTCGGGATGGTTGGATGATTGGAATGGAAGGCAACAAGTTTTAGTGAGTGGACAAAATGACATATAGCTTCAAGATAAGTTAAATATTTTAATTGCCTATTAATCAGTTTGAGAAGCGAATTTATTCTTCCCAGTCAATTAAAGTCCACTGTTTATGAGAATCCTTTAACAATTTATTTTCAACCAGTTTTTCTTTTCGAGAGGGCAAAAAACAAAAACCTAGGTACATGAACATTTATTGAAATGTTTTCTTTCATACAACCCTTAAAGTGCACGTCAGAAGGTCGAATGCCCGCATGCCAAGGTCCTTTCCGAGACAAGTTTGATGTCTCGTTTCCTTAAAACTAGAATTGCTTGGGTTATCGTTACGAAATTTAATAAATTTTAAATCGGTTGCAATGTCCGGTTTAAGGAATATACGGAAAAAGAATACCTACGATGTGATTGATGTGTCCGCTGGTAAACTTTAACCTCAATTGAACTTTTCTTACAGGCGCAGGGGTCAAGAAAGTGTTCATAATGTTAAATTGAAGACGTAATCCCTTTGGGATAGTTTACTGCTTATAGGAATATCTTCTTCTTTTTTTTTTTATTAAGAGGGGTGTGTTTTCTCACCCTTCTGCAATTTCTCATCTTCCTTACCCCATAATGCATTCGTTCAGAGAAAAGAGTGGTTTCGCGAGATTGAAGAAAACAGTTCAATTCCAATAAAGAAAACATTCTGACTATGTGAAGGGAGTGAATGATTAGTGGACAAACTCGTTTTGTAGTTGTCTTCTGTCTTGTATGTTACAATTTTAATTGTTTGTTACTTTACAAATGTGTATATTAAAGTAAGACCTTGTTGACCCTGCTTGACCATTGGAGGATTTATCTGACCTGACAATAAAAAGCATAAGATATAAGTAACCTTTACCCTACGTGTGCCTTCGAATGCCGAGGTCATATAATTTACAGAAGAGAAGACCATTGTCTGCTTTTGATATATCTAATATCCAATCCCAGGAATTGGAAGGGTGACCAATTAAAATGGTTGCCATTAGGTACCTACATTAGAAATGTAAGAGGTTTCAAATGTATTCATAGGCATAAGGCTATCCTCTTCATGTCTATACACACGTAGCTTTGCGTTAGGTACCGACAGTTAGGTGGTTTCATTATTAACTGATATTATATTACTATATAATGTAGTTTCTTTATTTTTGCAAACTAATCTTAAATCTAATAAAACGAATTTCAGTAAACAAACGTAATATAGTGACAAAAGCCAAACGTAAAAGAAATAACTTTTAAAAACAAAGCGGTTCATCTTCATATTCAGATTCACTTACTACAAATCTTGCAGTGCATACTAACTTCACTTCTTTTCTTCTCTATGTCCTATTTCCCCTTGTGGGTCCTAGGGCCTACGCGCCATCGTGTGCGTTTTCTGGCAATGTGCATCAGCTCTCCCCAACTCTTTCCCAGTTGCCGTGCTTCTGTTTCGACTGTTCTACGCCATGTACTTCACACTTTAAAAAATCCCTTTACCAATAAACAAATCTAGTTATCAGAATATCGCTAACTGTAGGATCAATTGTTAATGTTGAGAAAGCCATGTTTATCTCGGGCATTAGCTAAATAAATTCTACCATCGAAAATGGCAGTGTTGAATTTTGTAATAGGAGCGAATTTAGAACACACACTTGTCGCTCTCAAAATTATTTCAACCGTACATTTTAATGATTGGTCTTTTCAACTCGAATTTATTGTTTTCTTTTTCCCTATACCTACTATATTTATTTCTTTTGTGTAGGTACCTTTTTATAAGTAATTTTATATTTCTATATCTCGCTAAGTAGTCTGTATCTTATGCACTTGTAAAAGAACTTCGTTCTTAATTGTGTAAAACCACTCTATTTAAATTAAATTTAACTATATTAGATGTTTTACCAAGAGAACAAACTCTGTTTTAATAAAAATAATAATAATCACGATTCAAGAATCACGATTTGCGTAAAATTAAATAAGGTGTTCGCATTGCATTCTTCCGCAACAATTCTTTTATTGACATAAAACGATATCAACCATTTCGCACAAAATCTTCTTCCGGGGAACTCAAAACGATGGAAATGTGAATCGTTTGTTTTAAAGGGTGAAAATACAAAAATCAAAAAACTTATGCTTCATAAACTTGCTAGATAAGAGCGAATTCTAGAATAATTTCCAAGTAATAGGCAATAGACATAGGAAAACAACTTTACTTTACTTTATATATATAAAAAAAAATTGAATAGAACTCTCTTTTTAGTAAGTTTAGGGCACGTTAGCATTATACTTTTGTTAAATGAATTTTGGTTTTCTTATTGTTTTTAAGAATTTAAATGAAATGAAAACAAATAATGAACAGCTTCTAAAATACAGAACATTTAAATATTTTTTGGTGTACAAAATAATTCATAATGAACAATGTCTTCAAACACAGAACTGTTCATTATTATAATGAACGAATGGGCGCACCGCATGTAAGGTAGGTGACCCAAATAAGGCCCACCTTATAGTTTTTCGTTAAAAACTTTCAAACGCCTAAAATAATTTTACTAAATTGATATTAGCATAAGCCTTAGTTCAGTTATCTATATAAAAACGCAACGTTTATTTGTTAAAACCCAATTTAAAATATATTTTTAAAACATATTTAAAAACCTTACCTTGGGCCTTATTACGAACACCTGTTCCGAATAAGGCCCATACATAATTTTGATCAGTTACATTGGTTATATTGCTGAAATAATTTGAAAATTTTGTCATGAAACAAATAAAACAACGTAGTTTATTATTGATATAATATTATAGTACTATTTATTAATATAAACCATTTTGACATGAAAGGAAAAAAATTCAAATTAAAAAAAAATTAATTTCAAGGCCCTTTTCATATCACCTGAAGACCATTTTGCTCACTTTCTGTTCCCTAATTTTCTCGCCTTTGACATTTCATCTAAAAACAACCAAAAGAAAAAAATTTTCTTTAATATTCCGTATAAGGCCTGTTAATATTTTCGATGGGTCTTTTTAGGAACATGAAAAACTTTTCTTTACAAAAATGTTAACGAAAATCTACTGAATGATTTAAAATAATACTTAAACCACACTAAACCTTAGTTTTATATGTGGTATTTTTAGTGCAAAAACTTGACTTAGCCGAATTGTTATTTGCAATAAAATCAATTACAAAAACCTGTTTCTTATAAAAAGGGCGTGCGTTTACATTCACTAACTTGTATCGACTGTAAAAAAAAAATACGTTTGCGTAAAACGGAAAATTCATTCGATTTTAATGTAGCCATAGGTGGCCACAAGCACATTTAAAATATAATTCCTGTAGCTCGTCGGTTGTGCCAAGTTTTGCACACTGGGCCTTATTAGGTTATGGGCCTTATTTGGACCACCTACCTTATCACTGATTACGAACTATTCTTTTTTTAAAGATGATGTGAAAGATATAATTACGTTGTAATTTGAAGAGCAGTCTCTGCAACATCTATTTCCCTACTTTAATGCCGCGTCTATTCAAAGGTGTCTCACCTTCCTATTTGAACATTGTAAATCGTTGAAACAGTTGCCCCAGCATAATTACTTTTTGAAGCGAATATAGCTTTTTTACGGACGGTCGGTGGGTCACGCATATAAATTATTCAAAAAGATGGGGAGTAAACCGAAAAAAATCGTCACCGTAGCGTTAACTTCCCCCTCCATGGCGCACTTGGAAGATGAAAACTCTAGAAAGGCTCCACCGATTTGGATGATTTTTGTTTTGTGTTGTTCGTCTTGATTCAGGGATGGTTTAGGAAAAAAGAAAAGTCGAAAAATTCTTAAATATATGTGTGTAGAGAGCGAAAGAGGAACAGAGAGAGTAAACTAAACTAACTGGCACTATGAAAAATTAAAATGAATTTTAAATAGGCCGCCACGTAACACGGGCCAATACTTTACGTCCAATGATTCGCTTCTTTCGGCCGTCCCACGACAGCTCGATTTTTTTACATTAATAGCAAGCGCAAATAGAAGCTTCTTAATTTTAAAGCCCTGGTTATCTACCTACAAAGCACAAACAATATGCCTACCTACAGACCGATCTATATACGATATACGACATACGTCTTAGCCGTTTTTCTAAATCATCATTTATCAATTAAACTTATTCGCCTGAAAACTGTAAAGTAAACCCGAAAAAAAGTTCATGTTTTAGGTATATTCAAAAGAAATCAATTTCCCTTAATTTAAAAATTCAAATGCACTTCAGTTCTTTTATCTTAATGTAAATTAAAAAAAAAAAATTCCTCTCTTATTAGAAAAAAGGGAATTAACAAAAGGGGTGGCCAACAAAAATAAAAACTCCAATTTATTCTAACAAACATTTTCTTTTAATGGACTTTTTTCGATTATTTTTTTATTGGATGAGAAAAGAATTTTCCTCCCTTTTGGAGTCTCTTCTTTTTTCTGCTTTTTTTTGCGTTCCGTTGATGGGTTTTTATGTTCTTATACAGTAACCCTTTCGATGATTTTTTTTTATAATTAAAGGGGTTGTGATTTGCCATTGTGCAAGTATATAAATTAAAAGCATATATACGCAGCCTTACAGTGACTGTTGTTCAGTGTGCGTATCTGTTTTTTATGTAAAAATACTGATAAAGATCTGAAACTGAATATCAATGCCTGGAAAAAAGTTTTCTCTTTTTTTAAAGAAATTAAAATAAATATCGCCAAATATAATTACTTACTTTTTAGAGTATTATTTCGGAAGTGTGTTTTTCTTTATAAAATTAAGTTCTTAATAGAAAGTTTCTAAGAAATAGAATTTATAGAATACGACGATAATAGCGAAAGTTATTCTATAATCTCGATGTCACAGGATGAAGTCCCAAGTATCCTTTTGTTATGACATTAAGGTCCATGACTCAATGAATGTGCATCTCCCGTCGTAGCCTTCAAGTGGAATAATTCCGATTGTTTTGTCGACGCTGACAACCAGAAACGTGATGGTACAGTGACAGGATTAAAAGAAAAAACCTTTAAAGGTACATATTGTTTACAAACTGTAAAGTTCGAGTTGTTCGCGGTGACACTAGGAGATTGGAGTCAACCTTCTGAGACACACCCGCCAAAGAGTTGTCGGTTTTCGGACAGCGCGGCGTTACATGCATAAAAAGGTAGATAATTGTTGGCTAAACATGAACATCCCGTTTAATATGGCATAATACGAGGTCGATTTTCTTCTTAACAGAACATACGTGTGAATACTAAAGGTTCTCGAGATGAATTGAGATGCTCGAGCCATGATATCAATTGGCTTGGAGCTTGGTTATAGAAGCCATACCTAACGCATAAGTAGCCTTGCAATATTGAAACTGGAAATACAAATCATAAACTTAGAACAAAGAATAAGACCTATAGCAAAAAAGCCCGATAAGACGTTGTAAGCAAAATTAAAATGGATTATGACTGTCATCCCTTCTCTGTATTAAACAATAATTTAATACCAGATATTACCGGCGACCAGCGTTGCCATTTGCTGAAATTGCAGTAGAGTATATGCACGGTTCCAAGATGTCTCAGAAAAAAGCATCCTTGGTGATGAAATCGTCAATTCAACACCCAGAGAAGATTCTGGTATTCCTGATGGCTGCCTCTGGAACGAAAAGATGGCTCTGGAAATTTACCAGAAAAGGATCAATAGACTCATTTCAGAAGCCGCAGTGCCAGAGCTCCTTGAAGGCTCTCTCGTTTCAAAATATAATCTAATCTAAGTGCACATCTAGATCGAGAGAATGTATCATTTTTAGCAGAAAACATAGCAAAAAAGTTAGTTTTCTGTTTTGCTTAGATATCTAATTGTTTTATTAGTTTTGTATTGTTTATGGTATTTTTTGTTTGCCTTAGTTTTATTTGAAAACAAATCTCCTGCTAAAAAACTCAATCGTTCGCGATTGTTAAAGATAAAGGGGTAATGGGGACGTTCAAGTAGGTATCTAGTTTAGTATCAGAGACAATACTGAGGCTGAGACGCCCAACTTGGATTCCTCGTGCCGCTGGTCCCCAACATTTTTTTATTTCTCTAATTCGCCATTTTGTTTTCCTATCGGTGTTGTGTCAATTTTGAATTCGTTCGATATGCAAAAACATATATAATTATGTACAAAAAATAAATGCTGCCAATCGCTGCAAACAATGGGGGAATGTGATAGAGTTCGGGAATCACACATTTTAACATTACCTAGTAGGTACTAAATGGTATTGGTTAGTTACTATGTACATATGTTTAAAAGGCGAATATTGTCTCTGTTTAGTAAGTCTGGCAGCCAGTGAGGTGGTTTCATAATTTCGTTAGGGAGTATAATAGAACTTTTTTGGGGAGTACCAGGGAAAATTTAGAAATTTATATCTAACTAAGCATTTTTCAAATGAGACGGTTTCGATGTTGGAAGCCTGTGGGATGTGGGGGCCTTGTTGTTTTGGTGTTTATTATTCATTCACGGACCTTAGTATCAAAATAAGTGATTGTCAGGGGAAAGGATTTCCAGGATCCGCAAGAGTTTGCTAGACGGTAATGTAACAAAATCTTTCCCAAAAACCAAACCCAAAAACCCTCCATATACTTTATTTGTGAAAAGATCTAAAAAAGGAAAATTTGTAGGATAAGTAAAGGAAACCATATTAAATTACCCTTCAGTTTTTTTTTTTTTATTTTTTATTATTTTTTTTTGGTGGTAGAAAATTAGGCCATTATGCTTTTCACACCACGCCCAAAACCGGTTTTTTCCTCGAAAACTCTTCGTTGCATTCACACCGACCACCAACTCGTTTTCGTTTGACGTTTCAATCAGCTGTGAGACACTAGTCGTTAAACTTCGGTGCAAACTTTTTTGGTTACAAATTTCGATCGCTAATTTTAGTGCACTGAAAAACAATATTAGCCCATCAATTAATTGTGTAAAATGATTTTAATTTGTGAGTCGTGACATTTGTTCGGTTCTGCTGAATTTGCTGGATATTGCAAAAGGCGTGTTTGTTCCAACAACCCAACGATTGGAAGTGCAAACACTCGTTTTGAAAACTGAAATGTGTATGGGAAAACTTCTGTTTTCGATGAAGTTTTCGCGTGTTTTAGCGAAAACCTGGTTTGGGGCTTGGTGTGAAAAGCCTATTAGATTCGATTTTGTTAATAATGGCGAAATGTAGATGTTTTAACTAATTTTTAAAATTTTTAAAATCTTACTAGTCCAGTCTCATTTGATCGTGCCGCCACTTAGAAGGTCAAACATTAAACGTCCAACATTTGTTCGAAAATAGATGACGCTGCTCATCGACTTTGACATTTTGTTGATGATTTGTAAAACCGCCATTTGGGGTGGTTGATCCACTTGCCATTGCGCATTATAACAGAACAGGTGTCGTTCTCGTTTCGTCATTTAAAATTTGCTATTGCGTGCGTTAAGATATCTGTCGAAAATTTGCATTGTGAAGAGTGAGGTTAACCAACTGCATTTAATGTCGCTCCGGTATAATTAGATTTGGGTTATTTGCCACTCAATTTGAAATTGAAAGTCGGCTCAGTTGTAATTTTGTGGCGTAATCTCAAAGCACCGAAACTTTGTAACGGAACGTGTTTGATTGTAAAAAATTTCAAATAAAATGTCATTCAAGCGATGATTTTAAGGGAAAAATTCAAAAGCTATGATGTTCCCATTCCGCGGATTCCGCTTTTTCTGTACGAATTGACATTCGTATCTGAACTTTGAAAAATGTTATCACACAGATTAAGATTTACCGTATAGAGCAACAAGTGAACATTTAAACAAAACTTGCAAACGCAGACTGGATGAGATGAGACCCAGGGAACGTCAAAATGGATCTTGAAGGAGTCATTCGGAGAAGCGTATACAGAATGTGTACAGACCCAAAAACATTTACGTAACGTCGTTTGTAAAGGGTAATCTCCCACTGGGAGAAGGAAACTCAAGAAAATTCTCACAATTCACGGAACCATTCTAGCAGAACCGGAATGGACAGGTGTTTATAAATTTACAACTGACATGATTCTCTCAATACTGCCGTCTTAACAGTTTTCCTATATAAAATTAAGTATTTGGACCTTGGTAGTCCTGCTAAACTCTATCGAGAAAGTGTGAACTCTTTATTTTCATAGTTCGCCTTTTTAAAATAACGACTTTCTTGATATAATCCATCAATACCCCATACCCACAGCTAGACTACAGCCATCCACCTTCTGTTAACCAAGTCCACATACAATAAAACCAATCCGACTCCAACTGCCCGAACACACATTTAATGTTTTATTTTACTGTAATCAGCACTTTAAATGTTACATGAGATTGCCTAAGTAAGATTCATCAACATTCAGCCACCCCCGACGACCTAAGTAAGTGAAAGTGATGTAGGACTTTGATGATGCCCTCCTCACAGACGCGCATATACCTATACATTTTAAAATGTTCTTCCCCATCCGAAGAAGCTATCGATCGGTCAGCAGAAAAATGCACAACAACCATAAAACTTGTACTTTCTATCATAGCGAGTTTCTGATCTATTTACAATATATCTGCACCAACACAAGTCCAGACGTTCGGTCTTCCCGAGCACACATCCTTAGGACCTTACTAACCAAGCATACCCAGAAACCAAAAGAAGAAAAAAAGAAAAAAATCCAACAACTCATACAAACACACGTAGATTGAGATTTTTATTCAAACACGGGTAAAGGGTTTTTCGTTTTTCTAACTTTATTTGAAATTCCAATATAAGAATTTCCACTGGCTGCGGACAATGCGGCACGGGACACGGGAGGCAGGCAAAGAATGAGAGAATGATAAAGCTAAAGGAAGTCCTATACCTACCCCCTCTGATGGGTAAAGCTGGTAGAACGCGCCGCTTAAGCCATGCCATGGCACTGAAGGGGTAAAACTAGAACGTCGACGGTGGTATATCCATTCACGAGTGGACAATTGTGCTTTCTTGCTAAAAACGGTCAACAGTCGCACCCACACACACAGAGCGCGAGGCATCCCCATTGTGTGTGGCTGTATGTTTTTGTCCATAAATTAGAAGGAAATGTTGGTACTTGGTACTTTATAAGTTGGTCTGGCCCTCCGACGACCGACCGACGTTCCATTCGTTTGGCCAGTTTCATTCTTTTTCGTTTGTTGGGCCATCTACGCATTTGTCAGGTGGTCCGAAACACGGAACCAAACGCAAAGGGCTGACAGCAGGGTGGAATGTTCAACGTTGGGGTTATGGAAAGTTCTTAGCACACACTTATGAAGAGTTTTATTTTTATACAAGCGACCATCTGCATATTTCATTTACATCTCCCACGCCACATCATCCACGAGGACCATTCCGTTGCTTTGTGTTCTTCTTTAGAATAAAATAAGGAATGGAAAAAAGCAAACTTGAGTTTTTCAACTCAAATGCGAAAGGGTGCGCGACTGTGGGTGGCGGTGATAGGGTTGAACGAATCACCGAAGAGTTTTTTTTACTCTTTTTTTTGTTTTTTTGTTTTCATTTTTCAAAAGGCTACTATTAAAGTATATAAATGTAAGCACAGAGTTTGTTATATACATGGTGGGACTGAAATATGATACAGCTTTTGACCAAAAGAACGAGAGAGAGAAATTTTCCAAAATTTCCTAAGCTTTTAAATTACATAGATGGTCAGTGCCAAGAGGGTGGACTTGCTGCCGCCTGCCATAGGACTCTGTTCTTGTCTTCCCCTTTCTGGGAAAGTGTACGCATCGGTTTTTCACAAAACAAATGGGTTTACAATTCCGAAGAAAAATTTCATACCCTTCACATTGATTGCTGAGTTGAAATGTACGAGTCAGAGCAGTATGGGTAAGCTGATTTAGTTTGTATAGTTGAGGTGTTCATTTGCATAGGTACCGCGTCTTCTTGGAGATGGTTCGAAATGTTAGAATATGATGTTCATATGAAATCACACACGTTACTTATTGTATTAGACTTATAAACAATTACCACATGTCACTATATCTTGTGCGGGTGGTAATGTGAATTCCCAAAAGATGGTGCGGGGAAGGGATGAACGAGGGATATTTTATTGCCGAGTGAATAGGATTAGTCTAAGGCTTTTATAGCCTTATTGGATACAGCTTTAGGCTTTGTGTGGACTTAACGATTTATGTATTGGGAGACTTGGCTTTCAGATTTATAAACTCCTGGGTCGACAAATAAGCATAATTAGCACTACAACCCGTCGAACTATTTGTAGTATAACTTCAAATTCCCGCGTTGCGGAAGATTGAAGAGCGAACCTTTGCGAACCTGTGCTTTAAATAATTCGGCGGAGCACAGGGCAGGACAAAAATGTTTTCTAAGGCCTAAGAATCTTCGATGTGCAGTACCAATTCTTGTGGTTGCACTTAAATAGCACATTTCGTAAAAGGTTGAACGAAAACAACTTTCGGTTCTGCCCTTATTATAGACCTATTTTGACATTGCTTTCTATGACTAGTCTATTTTACTGCTGTCGTATGCGGTCCCACGATCGATAAACAGAGGGTCGGTTTTCGATCTGTATTTCTTGGGTTTTCTCCAGGATCTGCTGTGGTGCCAATCAGTTGTATTGTGCTCAGTTTTTTTTTCCGCTAAGTTGTCTCTTAATGCGTATGTAGTTCGTTTGCTAGGGCACCTGTTCCAGATTACTATATACTTACTTTATTTGACTTTCATAATAGATATTGAATGCTCCGCAAGGTCGCTTTACGCATGAGATATTTTGCGACACAAAAAAAGAGTCTTTGCAACAACAAATCAAGCTTCAAACAATTACCCCTGCCTCCGAAAATGTCTCTATCGTTCGACGATCGACGCAATACTGTGGTCAGATTCTGTTCTGATCCTTCCACCAAAGTTTTGAAATTCCTTTGTGACAAGACTTATTAGAATTATAAACTTCTTGCTTACGGTTTTAGCCACGCTTCCAGTGACCATGTTGAAAGAGTCTCTTCAGCTATGAAAAGGATTACAACAGTGTCCCGAATTGATATCTGAATGCAAGATTAAGCTCACTTGCTATGATATAGTCTGTTCATTCGGATATTAATTGTGATCCAAATAAGGTGATCGATCTCATGTCAAAATAAAATAAAGTGCACGACTGGGTCGAACGAAACTTTCTCGATACTAAGACAAAAGAAAACAAAATTCTCTTTTGGATATTCATCTCATATTCATCTAAGGATATGTTTTTAATTTTGATTGGAATATGATTTAAGTTTTCAATTATTGGAAGTATTGCTCGTGATAGACCGATATCTTTAGAAAGATTATGTAATAATTCAGGCGTTTGTGAATTTGCATTAGTAGCTATAAATTGAATATCCCGATGCTCGTGTGTGCGGTGCAAATGAAGTTTTTGTTTTTGTAAAATTATCCAGACATACCAGTTGCAAATATGGAATGTTTAGTTGGACAAATACTATTGCGTAACTATTAAGCTGAATACTGACTGTATGATATTATGCCGGATAAAAGAAATACTTCGTTTTTGACATTTTATCGAAATAGAAGATGGGGTTTTCGAGATATGAGCAGTTTCTAATATTAGCGTTTTCGGTGTTTCGAATTGAAAATTAAGGACACAATAGTTTTGAAAACATCAATTTGACTCTAAGTTTGCATTTTGGTCAAAATCGTTATTGCCGTTTTAAGTTAACCAGACAAAACTATATTTTTAAAAAATTACTATTTTCATAAATCCATTGTACGATAATGCAGAGAAAAACTGAGGTTGCTATTAAGTTATAAATGACCACATAACCTTAGAAATTAATTTTTTCTACAATCGTATAGACCGTTTTCGAGATATGTCGAAATTTCAAAAGTTCCGTTGTTCGAATTTTTAGCCAAAAACTGGGTACGCAGTCATGGTAACCTCACCTACTTAAGCTTAAATATCGATTTTGGTTGAAATCGTTATAGCCGTTTTCGATCAAATCAAACTGGTACGAAAATGTTGTATGGGAAGTACCATTAATATTGAGGTTACATTGAAAAAAAAAAACACCTCCCGAGCTGTAAGCCCAAAAACTCCATATCCGAGGTTTGAACGTAATCGGGTAAGCCGTTTAGGCTGTAGGCCTGTGGAAGGACGGACAGACGGACAGACGGACAGACCGGACTGAATTTTGTGACCCACTTTTTTGAGTTCCTCTATCATCGTAATATCAGAATTGATTAAAATCTCGAGTTCGAAAATTTGTACGAAACCAATATCTTTCTCTTACTACGTAATGGAGAAAGTTAAAAATCAAGACGTCACCTGAGGGGGTCAATTCCCGTTCCGTGATACTGTGAAATGATAAATAATTTATCTCATCAGTTTTCACAGCAGTTTATCATTTTATCACTTCACGAGCACACTTAATGCGGTTCTCGAACTCATCATGATAAACGTTTGTCTAAATGTGTACTAAAATGTACTAAATGATAATTGCTGTCACCTATCTGCCATTTGTGCGCTTGTTGTTTTTATTCTGTTTGTTGTTTTAGTTTCGATTTTATATATTTTGTAATAAAAATGTCGGGAATAATTGTACGAGTAATAATTAACAATAGGCGTCGTATTGAACAAGGGTGATTTTTCAATTTGTTGTTTTGTTTTCAACAAAAATAATGTGTTCTTTTTTCCTAGAAATAAAGTGGCAATTTTGCGACGTTCCCTTCGGGATAGGCTTAACCCGTTCGAGGTAACGACTGAGGAGCACTTTATTCAACTATATAGATTCCCAAAACATCTTTGTATGGATCTTATAAATGAATTGAAGTTATTCATGGATTCAGCTGAACGGAGAAATGCCCTTCCATTTCATGTCAAGCTGTTGTAAATCTGTTAAACTGTTAGTTTCATTTTAAATATTCTCAACGCAGAATATAATATTTATGTTAATTAAAGGTTACTTACTTGTCATTGGCCAAATCGGGCCTGTTCTCAAGAAAATCAATTAAATATTTTTTTTTTGGGTTTCAGAAGCCCTTTGCCCTCGTTTATTTTTCGTATCCATAACGTTTTCACACTTCTTCACAAATGAAATGGCTGTGATAAAAAACTTATCATATGAAAAAATTCTGATACTTGTTTTCATTTTTTCATAGATCGAGAATCGAATTCAGCGTGAACTTGTGAAAACTCATTTCACAGTATCACGGAACGGGAATTGACCCCCTGTTCGTTTAAGTACAACGATGATGAAACTGTTGTAAGTAGATACCTAGGTAATATATATGTTTTTGGAATAATATTTTACGAGTAAAATTAGCGGTCAGGAACTTCGAATATTCAATCTTAAAAGATTCTCTGCATTCCTCTGCAAATGTTGAAACTATATTTTCTGCTGTAAGTTTGAATAAAACAAAAAATCGTTATCATTTGAGAACTGAAACAGTTGAAACTTTAATCTCTACAAAGGATTTGTTGATCTTTAATAAAGCGCATTGATATAATATTGATAGATTTAATCAATGAAATTCTAAGTCATAAATAAATGTGTTCCAAAGCTCAAAAAAAAAAAAAAAAAAAAAAAACAGTAGAACATTAATTTTAGAGCAATCATTTTTTTATTCTTACTACAATTCCATCGAAAAAATAAATATAAGTTCTATTTAAAGCACTTCAAAATTGTGTCAAAAAAATCTTTAAAAAAAATGTTTATTTCGGAAAAAATAAATGTTCAGGTATTTCATTTGGGAACACTGGAAAAAAGGCAAAATTTTGGTCAAATTTGTACTTCTCAAATGTTTAACGATGAAAATTTGAGTTTTGTGTTAATTGCGTATAGTTGGTAGGTATTATACAGCTTTAAAACCAACTTTTAAAATGGGTTTAAAAAAGATAGAATCCCTTTTTAATAAACTTCTAACGGGTTAACGTTTATTTTCAAGTGAATAACAGGCAGACTTGACGCGTGTTTACATTTCATTTTATAAAGTGGAAAAGCATTACAATTAAATCAAAAATCAAAAATTAGTCTAAGAGAAATTATTCCCTTAAATAAATTACTAATGCGTATCGAGGAAAGTTTCAACTCTTTTTGGACGGACTATACCAGAGCTGCCGAAAGTCCCTACAACAATAGGACTATTGTACTCCTTTTTCGTTAGCCGTACTTCAGTACTCCTTAACTATAAATTTTTCTCCAATTTTCAATTGCGGATTGACCTTTTTTCGCTTTGCCTTCTTTACCTCAAGTTCATTATTTTGTTCGTATTCGAATTTGTTACATTCGAGTCGAACAAACTTGCGGATCCCAGAAATTCCCTTTCTTCTGTCCCAATTTAAAGGTTTCTCCAATAAGGACGGGTGAATGTTGAAATGAAATGGAACAAGCTGTGTGTGAGCTATTAAAAAAATTCTTTTGGGTTTGAAAAGGCCATGTATGATGCCATTATGTATACGCCGGGGATTCTTAAGGTAACTCGGTTTCGAGTGGTCCAATTTTGTTTAGCTGCGACTGTGTACCTAACCGGTTGTCTAGAATTTTAGCAGCAATCGTTAGAGAGGCGACCTTAAAGGGGCACCACGTTTAAGATAAAATTGGTGCAACGCTTGTACTGACGAACACTCATTTTGATAATAACGTTTCATCATTTGGAGGTACTGCTCAATTGTGTAACTTTTCTATTTGGCATCAGTCTAGCTAAGAATTAATTTCTTAATTTTTATCTGTACTCCCTAGTAGTCTAGTACTCCCCAAGAAAGTTCTAGATATTATACTCCCCAATGAAATTATAAAACTCCAGCCCTGACCATACCTACCTCTGTATTTTCTTGATTGTGCGGTCCTTTCATTATTTTTTCTGGGAAGCCGATGTTCTTCTGTCGTCTTTGCTCATAGGTCTTACGAGCCGCTTTAGTCCCTTTCTGTAGCTGGCTTTGTAGAGCAGTGTTCCCAGACTTTGAAGACCGAAGTTTGAACGAAATCCGAGCAGCCGTTTAGGCTGTAGGCCTGTGGAAGGACGGAGAAACAGCCAGACAGACAGACGGACAGACCGGACAGAATTTTGCTACCCACTCTTTTGAGTTCCTCCATCATCGTAATGTCAGAATTGATTAGCATGTCGAGTTCGAAATTTTGTAACAAAAAAAAAACAATATCTTTCTCTTAACACGTAATTGAGAAATTTAAAACGGGTCAAAATGCAACTTTAGGCGTCTAATGTCCGCCCTGTCAGCTACCTATATATGAATCGCATAAGAAGTCAAAACGGATGAACGCATTCAGATACACAAAGGTATGTTTTCATTTTACTTTTAAATAATTTAAGTTTCACAGCGATTTTAGATGTTCTCTCCTTTTTTAAGCTTGTCCATCGTTTTTCCTTTTTTAATTGAGAAAACGCTAAAAATTTCGCTTTCGAGATCACTGCTGTAGAGTTGCTTTGCTGCATGTGCTAGCCGAATATCGCTATTCAAACAAAGCTTTCGTGAAGAGCGGACAGCGCCGTAGAGTAGTTATCCCTTATACGGAGCGCATAAGCGAAAGGGGACCTGAACCAACTGGGACTGCACAACCGGAGGTAGTGAACAAAAGTCTACTCTAACTGAAGGCGTTATGGTTGAGACCCAGGTCTACCCCGATTTTATTGAGCTATAACTATGTGAGTAGAGAAGACATTTATTATATACATTCAACAAGAAAAAAACAAAGAATGTTTTCGAGTTTCAAACGATTGTGTTATACTCAAATATCCATCTTAATTTCAATAGCCAATAACTGGATAAAGTTTGAAGCAAATGCGGCAGGGAAAGATGGACACATCAGCTAATACCAGTGATCGGTGTACGCTGTATGCATGTAATAAAATTGTTCACGATATCAATCATTAATCAACTGAATGATTTCACCGGAAGCATGCATTTTGTCATTTCATAATTTTCCGGCATTATTCAACTGGTTACTTATTTTTTTATCCCAACAACTATAGTATTTTTAATTAGCCTCATTGTAAGCATGTTTTCAAATTATATTGCTTGAACATCAGGTCGCCTGCAAACTAAAATCTACTTATCCGTACTACGCACTTCCTGCTGGAAGGCTAATAAAATGTTTTAATTCGCACCTTTTGCATTATCAATCCATGAACGTAGTAGGAAGTGCACAACAGACAACGCACCCCACCAAACTGAGGGTTTTCATTTTCTGGGGATTTACGAAAATCCCGAATAGTGTTTTTATTATCATTAACTTTGCGGGCTGAAATTGTTTTCAAAGAAATGGGTTACACAACCCTTTGCTATTGACCATATCATTTGGGAATTACCTAGCCCTAAGATATAAACAAAAAAGTGGGCTTAAAAGATTGAGGTACATACATGTTGATATTTTTATTACTCGGCAGTCTCTTATGTCCTTTTATTCTTTGTGTACCTACATGGTTTCTGTTGCTATACGAACAATACGAAGGAGTGAGTTAGTAATCAATTACTGAGACCGTTGATACAAATTACACCGTAATACGAGTAGTAGGATCAAATATTAATGTGGTTTAAAATGGATTAGAAAGTATTTTCACAAAAATCAAGAGAAAGAGTTAAGACTCGGTCTGAAATTGGCAAGTATAAAGCAAAAAAAGGAATGGAATTTTTTTTTTTAATACATAGCGCAACAAGTCCAAATAGAACTCTTGAATTAGGCTCTCATAATTATTCGTGTGCAATGTGGATAAATGAAAAGCTGTTCAATTTTATACTAAAGGCGTTTTCAATGATCCCTTAAACAAGTTGACTCGGTTATTTTTCATCCATACTAACTCTGTATTAACAGTATTACTCGGTAGTATTTAACCGAAAGTTGGTTGATTTTATACAAGTGATTTTTCTGCCTGTATGACATCCTGGACCCCAATTCTCGAATTCCGCATAACATTATTCGTATACGAGCAAATCCGCCTGAAATTTTCGCATACGGAAAAAATTGGTATTCAAAAAGCTGTTCGGCTTTCTTTTCCACCTATGCGAAAATTATATTCACCTCTCGAATGAGGTAGAATTTTTGAGTACGTCAAGTAACCGATTTTTGACAGGTTGTGAAAAAAAATTCCCGTCAATTCAAAGAGCAATATTCAAATTTAAATTGGTTTCGTATTAATATTTTTGATTGACAAAAACAAGAGATATAATAAAATACTTGTATGTTTGTTTAGTGAACATTTATGTGTTTTTGCAATGGATTCTTTGAGTTATTTGGGCTAAGCATTTGTTGATTTGGCAATGGAGCAGTTAGGCGCAATCAAAATATACATAATTCAAAAAACAAACCGTTATTTGAAGTATTGAAGTGTCAAACTCACGTATGCGAGGCGCAAATCCGCATGGAAAATGCAGACGAGTACAATTCGAAGAGAAATTCTCGTATGCGGATTTCGAGAATTGCAAATTTCAGTTTTTCGCATAGCATCGGAGATTTTGACTGATAAACGTATGCGAGAATTTTCGAGAATTGGGGTCCAGTACAATTCGAAGGGAAATTCTCGTATGCGGATTTCGAGAATTGCAAATTTCAGTTTTTCGCATAGCATCGGAGATTCTCGCATACGTTTATCAGTCAAAATCTCCGATGCTATGCGAAAAACTGAACGTAAACAAGTCTATATTGATTGTTTCTGTTGCTGCCAGCATTTATAGTGGGGTGGGGAGGTTTTCCTTTGTTTGGATTTTTCTGCAGCTGTCATCTGGCTGTTTGTTTCGCACCATACTATTGTATATTGTGATGACCACGTATGAAAAACAAATTATACGCCGCGATTCGACAATTAGCTTCATGTGAATCGTCTTCACTTAACATTTCCAAAATCAGTTCCATTTTTTCATTGAAGTCAAAGCTAAGATGTGTGGCAGCCATTTTTTATGGTTAAGTTTCTGTTTCAGTTTTGTGTAGCTGTGCGAACAACAATTTACTACAGAACGAAAAAACTTTCTGCTCTGTTTCAGTTTCTGTTCTTTGTCGCTTGGTGCATTAAGTCTGACAGCTGTCTGACTAGATGTTTTTGATTGGCTGAAATTGGTCACATGAGCAGCTGTTTCAGTTGACGTTTATGGAGGGGTAGCCAACGAATCTAGTCTAGGGATTCGTGACTGATTACTTAGTTGACGGTTTGCATATGTGGCTGACGTAGGAAAAGTCACGTCCCGACGAATCTAGATTTTGCGTTCAGGTTACATCGTATCCAGACCAATCTTGTCGACTTAAGACAACTAGATTTTTGAATGAACCCAATGACTTCCTATCATACATCATACAAGACCTGAAATTGTCATACATGTAGCATAATTATTATCATACGGTTGGCGGCGGCGGTGTGAACATCTGAGTTCTTGCCGAATGTGTGAGCATGTCACAGTCATGTTATGTTCAGTAAACGAACATCCAATAACATGGTGCAATTCCGATCATCGTTGCCCTTATTTCGTTTTGCAGAATTTGTATGATTGGGTGTGTACTTTTCCTAGGCTTATATTTGTTTCTAACCTAATTTGTTTTCCATAACATACCCCTAACAGAACCTAAATAATATACCCTAACCAATCCTTAACCTTGACAACTAGTTCGATTTTAGACCCGAATTATGAGCCCAAGTAGCTCCTTTCGGGATACGACCGTTGCCGTTGGGATATTTAGTGTTTATCCGCCATCAACTCCCTTTCAAAACACTAAATAGTTTTCTTCTGACGCTGCTATAAGTGCTACTGTTGATTCGATCTAGGAAAATCTTCCGCTGCCGTCTGGAACAAATCCGCAAGTGCCATAGGAAGCACTTCTCGCCTGACTCTGTTGTCTGATCCCACCAACGACCTATACCGAAGTGACTCGTTATTAAATCTCCCCGCCGAGGTGTTAGGCTGCCAACGTGTAGCATCCTTAAATCAAAGAAAGCGTTTTGTGTTTTCATTTGATATTTTGCTGGGCAAAATTCGCATATACCCTCTTTCGATGGAAGATTTTCTTTCCTTAAACGATATGGATTATGAAAGAATTCTTTCCCGTTGAAAACTATTGCCAATAGTACAATTTCTAAATTCTATTCAAGTACATGCGTACAGCATTTGCAGTTGTGAATTAATGAAATCCACTTGGTATCAACTGCACGTTGGCTTTGCGGCCTGACTAGAGGGTGTCTGATGAGGGATCTCAATTATAGCGCCAAATCAGGAATGCTTGGGGACGTTTCCTTGCACTAGACGCGTTCAATTGCAACTTGATTTTGAGTTCAAAGCACAAAACACTCACTTGATGGTGAATTATATTGCAAGGAGCGAGCAAACACATCGTCCTTTTCAATCGCGACACTCAAGTTTCGTGACTGCTATCACTGATACGTTCAGGTCGTATAGCCCACAAAAGAACGATGCCAGGTAAAGCTTAAACTTACTCCCGGCCACTTCCATCGAGCAGGTAATGTTGTTTTACTAGAATATGCATTATACGCACTTACAGCAATTATTCGCCGTCCATTAGTTGGCAGAGAATATTTCCAGGTATTGAATTTCCAACTGCATGAATAAGTTATATGCACTCGCCCTCTCATTACGCGAGCTGGCTGCCTTTATATCTGCAAATTCAGCTCTCAATTAAAACAAGGCATTAGCCATTCTGGGCTAATTTTTTTTTTATCTTCTTTTTCATTTGGCTAATTAATTTTTCATATACAAATGGTCGCTCTGCTTATTATTTGCTTCAGCGTAGGAAGTTAGTTAAAGAACGATTTCGATTTCGTATGCGGACTTTACAGTGAATCGGGTAGCACCGGTATAAGTACAGACCCGTTTTGCACTCTGTAATAATTACTTGTTCCTCTAATTGAGTTCGCTTGCTGGATTGGCAGCCTACATGTTATTTCCATTTGAATTTTCTTTTTCTGACTTTTCTACCCTTAACTGGCCGCACTTCTAACCGAAGTGTATCTCCGTCTCTGATGGGCTTCAAGCTCATGCATGGCGGCCGGCGGGGGGTATAAGAGTAACGAGTATATTTTTAGAACCTTTGAAATATGCTAAACCTGAAAATCAGATCGAAAATAAAATAGGAAGTGCTGTCTAACAACACTTTCACACAGAGCGACCGAATCTGGTGAAAATGTTGTGCAATCGTTTTAGATACTTTTTCCATCTAAAAAATACCCTAATTTTATAGATTTTCGGTTGGACTTTTTGTGCTGTTTTGATAAAAAAAAAAAATATAAAATATAAAAGGAAAGGGGAGGCAAAATCACCCTCGTTTTTTTTTTACTTTTGCTTGTACTTTGGTTTCTATATTATGCGAACGAAGTAACACAGCTTAACTCTTTTTTCCAAATTACACCCCTTTCTTGTCCGAGCGTCGTCGTTGGAGATTCCCACCCTCCCCCGAGAAGAAAACCCGTGCGAGGTGGTACATAGGCTGCTTTCTTTTGCTTGCTTTTTTTTATCTCTCACAAAAAGAAACACAGTGTAAATATGTATGGTCGTATCTGTGTGTAGCCCTCGATACTGCATTGCAAAGTAAAAAATTTAAATGTCAGCTTTAACACATAGATAACAACATCTGTAGCTGTACCCTGGCTCTGTAAATAATGGAAATGGTCATCTACTTTGCCGTACCCGGTACCATACCGAAAATTAGGAAGACGAGCGAACGAACGAACGAACGCACAGGAAAAAAAATGTTTTAGTGAATTTCTTTGAATGGGGGGTGGAACGAAGAAGGGTGTGCAAAAACGAGTTGTATTGTGATGTAGTGGACTATTGGCGAACCGTTTTTTTTTTTCTTCTTTGCCTTATTTTTGTATTTTGTGTTTTTTTTTTTTCCTCCAAAGATCACACACACAGAACTACAGGATGTATTGAGGGTATAAGTGAAAAAAAGCCCCACCATCCAGGCCTTCGTCTTCAATATTCAAGGCACGAAGAAAGTTCTAATTTAAAGCAAGTAAAGGGTGGTTTATATGTATGTCAGCATTTTTCCTACTGCTCAGTGGCCATGTTGTTTCAAAAGTTTGCACTGAAACTGGACTGTTTTATATGCCATCATTTCGGTACACTATACTTGCCCATGTGTATACCAGCTATACACTAGCATATAGCTGGCTGCTGGTTTCTTTAAAGGGGGTAGGAGAGTATTTGCGTTCGGAAATGGGTTAAGAATTTTCCACTAATTCAAGGAAGGTTACTCTATGAGCATACACACTTAGCTACATAGCTTTGTGTTCAAACTAAGGAAACGGGCAAAAACAAAAAAGCGCCTTGGATGTAGGTATATGAGAATGAAGAGAAGTTAGGGGCTCAAAAAATGGTACGGAACCGTCATCAAAGTCATTAGATTAGCGAATATATACCTATATCTGTTTGATGTAAGCTCTCCTTCAAGAATGACTGTTATCAATGCAATTAGTAATTCAATTCACTTGTCCGTTGTGTCGTTGTGGTTGGTTTTTGTCATTCCAGATAAAGTTCTTATCCGCCCGATGGTGGCTCTTCTGTCTTCTAAAGTAAAGTGTACATTTAATTTCAGAGACAATACAATACAAAAGTCGCAATCAACTTGCCGCTGACCCCCTCAATTTTTTTGTTTTAAATTCGCCATTTTGTTTTCATGTCAATTTAGAATCCGTGTAACATACAAAAAATATAAAATAAATTCTGCCAATCGTGGGGAAATGTGATAGACTTCGGGAACACCACATTTTAACATTTCTAAATGTTATATTGGTTTGTTATTGTATGTTTTTAAAAGGCGAATAATATAATTTTTTGGTTACTGAAACTATCTAAATGAGATGTTTTGTACACTAAAAATATATTAGGACGAACATGGTTGTGTTTTTTTCCGCTTTTGAATATCAGCCCTGTTTTTTGAGCTTCGATTTTAGCAATGTAAAGTAAAGTAGGATTTTCAATTGTCGTGAATAACTTTTTCTCATCTCTAGCACAACTGAAACAATTGACAGATCCAGTTTGACAATTGATATTTGTTCTGAAAATAACTTTTCTAAAACTGAAAAAATTTGCCTTTAATTGTTTAGGTATAAAGTGAAAAAGACAATTTTTTTATTGAAAAATTTTGTTGATTGAAGGTATAAAGAGACAAACAATGAAAAAGATAAAAAAAAAATTTGCTATGGATAATGGAGAGAGTAAAGACGAAAACGATATCGATGAAATTCTTTTTGATCTTGACGAGAATATCATTCTTTATTTTTCCCGACAGCCATACCCACAGGAGTTGACAATTTGGCGAAATGTAAATTTTATGTCACTTTTTTGGGATTCAGAGCAGTTTTTCTGCTCTCGAAATCAGCTAGCTGTCAGATTTCATGTTCCATTGGCCCCCCAAAAAAAAACACTCTTTTTAGAGTCAGAGCAATTTTGCGAATCTCGATATTATGAGCGAGCGAAAAACATTAGTCAAACTTTAAAGTCTGTTAATTACGTATTTTGAAGTCTGTGAAAAATAGAGAAAAATTTACATTTGGCCCCCGCAATGGATATCATTGAGTGCATTTTTACAAGCATACATTTTTTTTATGTTCCATTGGGCACGAAAAATCTAAAATCTGAGATCAAAATCCGGAAATCCCAATGGAAAACGACATAAGTCAATATATTTTGTTGTTGTATTACGAAAAATAGTTGCACTTTCGTGAATACCCCTCTTGTATTTTTGAAATGTATATTTGTCAATTTTCATATATTACCTACATACTAACTTTTTCGTAAGTAGGTTCGTTCGGGTAATTTTTTTCAATCGTAAATTACTAAAAATTAGCCAAGAAACTGTGCGAATACGATTACCTACTGAGAAAATTAAAAATTAAAAATGAGAGAAATTCATTTCTCCTCTTTTAAAATTTCCGTAATTTTCTACTAGCCGAATATCGACTTACTGAAAAATTAAAACTAACAACTAGTGACAGCTCAAAAGTTTCACATGTAAAAATTAATTTATTTTCGTCTTCAACGATGTCGAAGGATGTTCTAATGTTAATTGAATGTTCTTCTAGAACATATTAGCGCAATCCAAATTGTAAGTTTAATATAGATATTTAGCTCATAAAAAAATCAATTCCATGCTGAATTTAAAGAGAACCTTGTCGAAAATCAAAATGAAATTTCCTAAACTTTTTGTAAGAAAACCGGTCAGGTATTTCTCTTGAAATTGAGAGATTTCTCTCTCGATTTGTGTGACTTCTTGACATTTTTTTAATTTTTCTTTGCTGAAAGTACATGAAAGAAAAAGAACATTGTTTATCCCCACCACTGTAATTTTGACAGCCCTTTACTTACTACAAAAGTAATGGAACAAACTTAATAAGCTCCAAAAAGCCTTTGAAAGATATCTGTTGGGCGAACTGAATTCCATTTCCTGTATTCCTTATTTTTAAATAAAATCCTCGTTTTGAAATAAACCTAGCTTTCCTGTAATGACAACAAAATGTAATAGATTCCATAAAAGTTGTCGCACTAAGAAGTGTGGGGCCTACTTATTGGTATGCTGCATATTTTCATTAAAGCTGCCAGCCAACTAATCGTCGAGATTAATGTTTGAATATTAGTAAGGCCGAATATGTACCTACATCATATGGTGTGAGTCAACCCGCCCCCACTGGAAAACTCTTTACTTTCATCGTTCATGTTCCAAGCAGCTCGTAACATAATTTTTCTCAAATGCAACATTATAATTATGTGGACACAAGGCGGACAAATAATGCACATTTGGCGACTGCATATATGTTTACATCAGGACATCACATTTTCAAAACTACCAATCAAAGTTTGGAACTCCCTTCCTGCGGTCATAGTTTGAGGAGATTTCAACTTACATTATAAGAGCAGATCCATGGGCGACAGCTACGTGCGTAGAAATGCAGACAAGTAATAGTTCACCTAGAAAATTATTCTAAAAGAATTAAATCGTACAAACAAAAGGAGTTTTTAAACCAAATAACAGGCGCATTCTTCATCGGTTAGAATGTATTCGGTTGCTACTCTCAGCGTAACTCCATTTATAGAAAAAAAAAAAAAAAAAAAAAAAAAAAAAAAAATAAGTATACCAAATACGAGTCCAACACACATACGAATTAGCAATATCTTCCGTTTTAATGATCACTGTAAACACATGGCCCCAGATTCTTCAATCGACCCAGGTGCGATGTTGTTTCTTTTAATTATTAACCTTGATATAAGGAAATATACTGTTAAGCGGCGACAATATTTGATATTATAATCACAGAGCACAAGCGCTGACGCATTCATCACGTTCAAGCACAATGCGGACGCGGAGTGGTAGCGACTCTTACTATGTATTGAGGAATCGTCCATTGTCAGGCGAAGTATAAGAACCAAAAGAGTCGTGAGCTTATTACAATTCAATTTACATACTCGTGCATGTGTGTTACTTAACAGAAACCGAATGTGGTATATTGGATACCCATCATCTGCATTGTCCATTTCTGCTGTTGTGGTGAGGTTGTGTGGTTCGAAAAGAGAAGGTCCGTGAAATCTTATAAAATGAGTTTACCGCTGTGTCTTGTGATTGTTTTAAGCTTGTGTTACGCAATCGATAATAATAATTACACTACGGTGGTGTCGGCGAAAACTGCTCAAGGTGACTGTAATTGTTCTGTTTACGATCGGTCCTTTCAGAAGGTGCTCAATCGAAATAAACGGTGGTTTGTTTTCCCGAAAGGAGGGAACGCGGTCCTAACTTTGGTTGTCACGAAAACAATAATTGACGGCAGACCGCGGGGCTTACAGCAGAGTTTAGAAATGGAATTGGGATACTCGGTGCCGCCGTGGATTGAAGGATGGAGGTCAACACCAATTTTGGGGAATAATGCCGGCCCAGTCAAAAGTGCACAGAAAAAGGTTGACGACTTCAACGACAAATGGAGTTCTCAGCAATGGCAGAGCAAAAACAACACAGGGAGACCACTTTGGTTTGAAGAGTAAGAAATCAGAAAAATCGTATAGTCCTTAACATAATTGTGCAAATTTTCTTACAGATTTATACCGAAACACGAATACAACAAACCGTCATCGATCTCCTTTCGTCACAATGCCATAACAGCATCACAGCCATTAGCAGCCAAACGAAGAAACAAGGACATGCGTTTGCGGAGCTGGCAATACCACAGGGAATACCGGGAACGGCGCAACATATTCAAAAGTTTCGAACGACTGCAAGAATAGTAAGAAATTAAGTTAGATACGGTTTATATTTATATATTTTTCGGCCAAGTTCTTAGCTTTGGAATTAACGTCAGGTCGTGCATTATGCGGGCAATATGTGAAGTAAAAAATGGACTGCTACCGAGAGGTGAATCATTCATTCAGGATGTGGCGCGAATCATTTTCACGTTTGTTATAAATTACTTAAATTTGCACTCATAGGTATCCTAATTTGCATTTTGTATTTTTTTAATAGAATTCCTCTTGATCACGAAGTTGAAGACGATTATGTTGACAGTGCGAAGGATGTTGAAATTGATTGCGCGAAAAAGTTCTCGGTTACCTGTCCATTTAATCCGGTGGAGTACTTTCAACGGAACGGTCTACCTCTGCCAGTCAATTGGAACAAAAGAAATCTAAGCTGACAATGATTAAGTTAGTAGCTTAATATAGAATAATAAACAAAATTTATATGTAACTCCTCCCGACACGAAGTGATGCATTTATTTTTCGAGCATTGATTTACTATACAGGGTCGTCGTCCATCTCGTAAGTTGGTACCACTGACATTTGACACTTGTCAAACTCAGCTGTCATTTGAAGTGTCATTATATAGTTGACTGCATTGCCATTTACGATAATGGATTGCTTTACAATCGAACAACGTGTTAAAATTATTGAAACGTAGACACTTTACGCGCATTACGCGATGATTATGGTCGTCATAATCGACCAACTACGCAAGCAATCGGTAAAATTGTGAAGATATCTGAAGAGAGCGGAAGCGTTACTGATCTCGTGTCATAAGGCCTCATCGTAATGCATGATCAACCGAAAATATTGCTGCTGCAAGTGTTGCTGATGATCCGAATGTATCAATTCGGAGCGAATTATAACCTATTTTTTTTTTGGATTTTGTTGTGAAATGCAGGGAGACATTGACCAGGACTTGTCATCGGTTTGAAATCACTCTCGTCTGGCCGTCTGGGTTCCCGGATATAGAACATTGAGGGGAATGAGAAAGCCGATGAACTTGACAGTGACGTGGCTCTTCACTGTGCGTGTCTCCTGCGGAGGAAGTCTTCCCTCCGCTGATGGGATATGTAAAGAGACAAATCCTCCTGCACTTCACCTCAATTGCTGATACTAGTTGGATGAACCTGACGAACTGGGAAACCTATACAATACAATGATGCCAGAACAAACAACCTCTTAGCCATAACGCGTGTATAGTTGTCGCCAGACTAACAGCAATTAGTAAGGGTCATTGGCCTTCAGGAACTCACGCAGCCAAGCTTTGGATCCCTCATAACACCCACTGCCGTAGCGGCCCTGACACAAAGTGTCAAACAGTGTTCCATCTTCTTTGTGATTGTCCGGCCCTAGCCAAATCCAGGCGCAGTGCACTAAGTCATAACTTTTATGATGACCTTTCGGCCATCCAAATTGTCCAATTCAACAAGGTTTTGAGTTCCCTTAAGATCCTTCTCCCCCTTTATATTCAGGTTCCGTTAGTTGTAGTCTCAAAACGGCGCTCAATACGTTATTTGTGTTTTCCCTCTTCAGGAAATGGGGAATACAACCACTTAAATCCACCAACCAACCAACCCACGAACATTTAGAGTGGCAATCCCTATGTTCCCAAACTTAATTATTACTTTAATTACTAATTTAGTTAACAACAAGCAGCTTGGAACTCAGCCCTCACCCCAGTGGGAACTTAAACTAGTCGAATTTGGCAGATGCCACTTAAGATTGGACTTAGTCAGCGGCGACTCCAATCAAACTATTTCCAACTTAAGGTCAATTTCAAAGCCTTACTTCTTATAATTTAGACTAAGATTATGTTCTCATGCCAACATTTTTTAATTTGTTACCTACTTGACATTTTATTTGGACTAGTTATTGAATACCTAAAACATCAATCAAGTAACCGCCTCCATCGACCAAAGCAAAATGTACCCTTTTCGATGTGTTTTCCATTACTTTTCCAGCATCTCGGGCGGTATAGTGATGAGTTCGGAACAAATATTAGCCCTGAACTCGTCAATATGGTCTGAGACTTGCTGGCCTGCACTTTGTTTTTCAAGCAACAGCTCAAATAGAAGTAGGTACGAAGGCATCAAATTTGGAGATATGGGGATCGTCAGTTTTTGACTCTCTCGGCAACACTTTTTCTTACCGCTTGAACCAGTTTATTGGAACGTCTTGGGCGTTTATAAACGGCGTGTTGATGCTTGACGATCTCTAGCTTAACAAAATTCGACGCCACACAACAAACAATGGTTGTTGGCTCGAACAATACCGTCTTTACCATAAGGGCACACGGGGCCCGTGCCCAGGGCCCCCATTCTCAGGGGGCCCCGAAGTACCGACAATTTCTCTCATACATTTACTCTCAAAACATTTTTGTTTGGGGGAATCCCCGAATGATGTATAAAACTTTCAGCACAGAGAATAAAAATATACAGATGTCTTATTCCTGTACAAAAATTTGGTTCATATTTTTTCAAAATAAGCGTTGAGAATAAGGCTCTTGTTTTTTCTTGCACCTTTCACTTCGCTCCATTCATTTGTGTAGGCAAAGATCTTTCCTGCCTTATGCCTTTTACGGTTGGTCATGTTACCATGTGAGTTTATGACACAGCAAAAGCAAATCAAAATATAATTGCCGAATAATGGAAGCCGGTGGAGTGGGAAGAAGTATAGAGATATCGCTATATGCGATTCTCATACTGTAGCAGCAGCAGGCATAATCTTTAAGAATCACTTGATGCCATAAGAAATCAGTTTTTTCATGTAATTTGGTGATATGGAACGCCTATATGTGCATGCCGGCATGCGTAAGGACAACGAAATGGTAGGTAGGTAAACTTTATCGCTTCACTGCATTCTGTGATTGAAATTGATAGTGGATACCTACGTGTTATTCGAGAGCAAAAGATAAAAATTCGGTGCCTAATTTTGCCTATAGTTGGCGCAACAGGTCTGTAGGGACCCTGGGGCTAGCTTCTAGCAACCATTCGTTTTGTGTGAGTTTATAATTTTTGGAAGGAATGGAAGGGATCTACAATTTTATGCCGATTCCAAACGGCCGATTGAGAAGGTCTTTCAAGACAGTTATACTCTCGGATGTTTGTCAGACGTTCGCGAGAGGTGGCGCAGTGAAAAAACCCTGAGTAGGAATTTGTTTTTTTTTTTTGCGGGATTCGAACATGGGGCCCCTCGCTTAGTAGTCCAACACACTAACCAATTAGCCACTGCGCCTACAAAAAAAAAGTATAAAGTGCAAAAAAAAAAATTTAACCGACCTATTACTGTTAATGGTTTTTGAAAAAAATACTTTCGAACTTGAAATTTACGGACAAAAAAAAATTAAAAAATGTTGAATGCTGATTTTTCCACTAAGTCCTTCGCATGGGTACGCGTACGATACGATCCGTGCTGAAACACGATGTCATTTTCGCAGCTCAAGAGAATAAAAAATTGCGAAAAACAATGTTACAAGAACGATTGAGTAATTTGTCAATTATGTGCATAGAAAGTGATATCCTTCAAAAAATTGACTTTAAGGATATAATAGAAGATTTTGCTCAACAGAAATCCCGAAAGAAACCGTTGTCGTAATCATAACCAAAAAAACCAGCAGCATTCTAATATCATTAATGACATATCATATTATACTGTATTTGATTAATGATTACCTATAATAATTGGTCACACTTATTAACAAAATGTTATGATAATTCGCTTTTTGTACTTTCCAAAAGGGCCCCAAATTCTTGTGTGCCCAAGGGCCCCAGCCTAGGTTAAGACGGCCCTGGGCTCGAAGCTACAATATTTTTGACGGCACGTTGAGTTAACACAACTGAACGACTGCTTACAATATACAGCGTCAATATTTCGGAGCTTTGTTTCGGTATCAAGTGATTAATGCTTAAAATTGTACTGAATTGGCGTTTCGATAACATGTCTAGTCTATAGTGTCTACTCAAGTCAATCGGTTGATAAATGTCAAAGTTATTCAATGTTTCCCTACCGATATAAAATATAATAACTGTATAATGTGATCATATTTCAAGTTTTCCAATTGCAAGGAAAAAAAAAACATGTAAAATAAAACAAATCGGTGGTGGTCGAATCTTATCCTATAGAACGTTTCATATATTGCAAGAAGGTATAAATGTTATATATTTATTTGTGATATGGATTAAATGTTAAAGATGAAAGTGGCTCAAAGTAGTTCGAAGTCCATCCACGTACTTTGGGCTATTTTCTTAGGTCTCTCAATTTTTTATGTTTGACAGATTGTTAGTGATTTGCTCGGGAAAGTACGCGAATAGGACCAGCGCCAATTGCCTGTGTTTTTTTTTTCATGGATCTCAATGCTCAAATCACAATGTCGCGTGCTTTGACATATTGTGTAGAAGCAAAGCGTACATATGCTGCCACACAAAACGCAACTTCAACGTTGGATCAACTCTATATCGTAAATTTGAACCTGAATTTCGCTTTTGTGAGCTCGGAAATTTAGCCTGGACACTAAAAATTAGTACCGCGGATTGTGTATATTTTTCTCTCACCTTTACCTAACCAACAGAATCCGAGTTGTGTGTTTTGAATTCGGTTTAATGCAGTGGTATTTTTGCATTCTTTTTTCGGTTTTCGTCAACTCGGTTTGGTATAAATGCAACGCGGTTTAGTTTGGTTTACTTATATGCAACCGAGTTTGAAACATCATTAAATTGCTACCTTTTTGCAGGAGAAATGTATGTATGAAATTGTATGCGCACATATTGTTTAATTAATTTGTTAAGAAATTTTTATAAATATCGAATTATTTTTTTAACAGCTTAAGAATTGCCATTCACTCCTTTATACATTAACTAGTAAAACCATCAGTGGTACTATTGCTTTTTTCGCCGTTCGCTTGGTACTTGTGATTCTACTCTTTGGCAATAGTCAACGGCTACAACTGTCATTCATCGTCGAACAGCAAGTGCAGCGCGGTCATTAACCCCTTGCGGTTAAAAGTCAGAACTATTCGTCGTTTAAATTGCTGCAGTTTGGTACTCGGTCATCGCTTCAACAAGAGTCCTTCTGTAAAATATTCAGTGTTGACCCAAAACTTAAGCACGAAATGATTTCGCTTTAGAAAAAACCTTAAGAAAATTCAGAAAACTTATGAAAGCTTTCTAGTTTTTTTTTCTAATCAACATTTATATTTGTCGTCAATTCACAACCAACAATTTAATTATTACTTGTTATGTCCGTGGGACATACAAAAACCAATAATGTAACAGATATAATTCTTACTTTATTTAAGAGTTATTAATTAAGTATACATTAAAGAAAAATATGATGCTGTTCACTCAGCCAGAAAACAAAAGTAAAAAGAGACGATAGATAAAATGTCAGCTGCCGCATGAGCAGGGGTGGCAGTTGTGAGGCCATCTAGTTGTCGATTGACAAATGTTCCTTACTCCAACACCTCCCTCACTTAAGAAATATCATAGTCCTTCATCCATGTCGGTGCACGAACAGTTCTTCCTGATGAAGTTACAAGTCCTGGTTCAGGAATGTCGGTTGTAGAAGGAAATCCTAAGAATTCAGATGTTTCTGAAGTTGTTCCGTCTGTAGCATCTTCGAAAACGTCTGCGTCATCTGGACTTGAATCCTCATTGACTATATCTGCAGCATCTTGTATCACTTCAGGTTGTTTTTTTACCCGAAACATATCCATCAATTCGAGGAATACGTTTGATGAGCTTTCGTTGATGTCTGGAGAATATCGGGCCTTGATTTGATTCGTATGCGATCTTATAAGTTTTGTTTTATTTCCGTCATTTATCAAGACATTATAGTTGACTGTTCCTTTACGCTCGATGATGGTACCTGGCACCCAGTGTTCTCTATTATTGCGATAGAGTTTGGCGTAGACAATGTCACCGGTATTGAAATGTCTTTCTTTAGCAACATGGTGCTTATTAAATTGGTGGTTTTGTTTTTCATTTCCTGTTGTTGAAATAGTGGCTTCTCTTTGTTGTAATAGGTCCAACGAAGTTCTTATTTTTCGACCAAGGAATGCTTCTGCTGGTGATTTAAAATCAAACACATTTCGATTCGGTGTAGAGCGATAAGTCTGCAAAAATGTTTCTAGATTCTGTTGACTTGTTCCTTCCTGCCTTAGTTTTTTTAAGGCTCGCTTTAGCGTATCTACGAAACGCTCTGCTTGGCCGTTGGATTGTGGATGAAACGGAACAGTTCGCAAATGTTGAATACCTCGTGACTTCATGAAACTTTGAAAATCAGCACTAGTGAACTGAGTTCCATTATCAGAAACTAGTTGTTTACAATCACCATAGCGAGAAAATAGCTCTGTCAATTTACTGATAATTGTGCTTGACGTAATATTAGTTATTTGTAGAACCTCCAACCACTTTGACAACGAATCCACAATGACAAAATAGTACATTCCGTCACAGGGACCTGCGATGTCGATGTGAATTCGCTCCATCGCTGATGTTGTAGTTGGCCATGACTGAAGAGTTGTTTTTACAGGAGACTTCGCTGTGCTGGCGCAAGCATGACATTGACGAACGAAAGATGTTATATCGTTGTCGATCCCTGGCCAATAAACGTGACATCTGGCAATAGTTTTCATTTTGTCAATACCTGGATGTCCTCGATGGAGTTGTCGCAGTACACGTTTTTGAAGACACGCTGGAATGATTATGCGGTCTTTAAACATTAAGCATCCATCGATTACAGCTAAACCTTCCCGTCTGGTAAAATAAGGAGTAATATCCGTTGATATGGGTAATTTCCATTCAGAGTTCATAATTTTTATGACTGATTGTAAGATTTCACAATTGTTTGTTGCCTGCTGTATCATTTTGAATTTTACAGGAAGCGTCTTGATTGTATCTAGCAGTGTAGATGTAAAATCTTCTTCAAATCTGGTACAAGCGATTACATAATCCTGGTCGGAATTATCTTTGGTGTTGATCAAACGTGAAAGTATGTCTGCAAATCCAAACTCTTTTGTTGAAATATATTTGATATCGAAATCATACATCATCAGTGTAAGTGCCCATCTCTGCAGCCTGTTGGCGGTATAAATTGGTATTCCTTTCTTACTACCGAAGATGGCTAAGAGAGGTTTATGGTCAGTGAGAAGGAGAAACTTGCGACCAAAAATCATTCGGTGGAATTTCTTAACAGCGAATATGAGTGCGGCTGCTTCCTTCTCAATTTGACTGTACCGTGTCTCAGCTGGAGTCAGAGATCTGGCTGCATGTGATATGACTTTCTCCGTTCCATCTGGAAAAACATGAATGATGCATGCACCCATCCCAACATTTGACGCATCTGCTGCGACTTTGATAGACAATGCTGGATTGTAATGAGTGAGCATGAGATCTGATGCAAGGATGGATTTGAATTTGGAAAATGATTTTTGACACGCCTCCGACCATTCAAATTTTACATTTTCCCGAAGCAAATTGTCTAATGGTGAACGAATTTCTCGCATTTGTTTGACAAACTTCCCATAATAATTTACTGCTCTAAGAAATGCCCTGACCTCAGTTAAGTTAGTTGGTACTGGCATTGATTTTATTCGTTCAATTTTATCCGGGTCTGGTCGTAATCCATTCGAATCAATGATATGACCCAAATATTTAATTTTAGGGGCAAAAAATGAACACTTACCGATTTTGATTCGGAAATTATAATCCAAAAGACGTTGAAGAACTTTTTCTAAATTATGCATGTGCTCCTGCCAGTCTTTCCCGCTCACAACTATATCGTCGAGATATGCTGCGACGCCATCGACACCTGCAAGCATTGCATCCATCAACTGTTGAAAAGCTCCTGGTGCAGCTTTGACTCCAGGCGCTAGCCTATTAAAAGTGAACAAGCCCTTGTGCGTGTTGATGGTGAGTAGCTTCCTTGATTCAGGCTTTACGGAAACTTGGAGATAAGCATCTGCCAAGTCTATGTGTGTATAATATGCACTATTTGCAATTTTGGCAAAAATGTCTTCAGGCAGAGGAAGTGGATATTGATGGGACTCTAGTGACTGATTAAGACCCGATGAGTAGTCTCCACAAATTCGAACGCCTCCAGATGCTTTCCTGACGACCACAATAGGTGCTGCCCAGTCTGAGTAATCAACAGGGGTGATGACATTGCGGTCTTGAAGTCGTTGGAGCTCCTCTTCAATAAGCGGTAGAACGGAGTACGCTACTGGTCGCTTTGCCCTAAAGACTGGTGTTGAATTCTTTTTGAGATGAAGTTCTACTTCAGTTTTAGTGCAGACTGATGAATCTTCTTTAAACAGCTCAGCATATCGCTTCTGAATGTTATCGATTGCGGAGCGTCGATCGTTGTCTGTCGGATGAATGATTCGACTGCATACTGCGCTGATTGGCTGGTCCCACAATTTAAAAATTTCGCACAGATCAGTACCTAAAATATTTAAGGTATCAATTTTTGAAACGAAAAATTTGCATTGTTTAACTTCCCCGTTGAGCTGAACTTCACACACAAATTCAGCTATTAATTGGATGTCGTCCAGCGAGGCACTCTTAGCGTTATAGCCTTTACATCTGGTACCAGGCTGACCCAACTTTTTCCAGGTGGATATGTCGACCATGCTGATGTCAGATCCGGTGTCAATTTGCAGCTTAAGTGAGTGCTTTTGGCCCTTAGCGAGAATAATGACTGATACAAATTTTCGTCGCTTGGTATGTGTAACGCAATTGACATTGATACGTATTGACTTGTTTCTTGGCGTGAACTTTTTGCGGTTGTTAGATTGTTTGGCTTCAACCTTGTCTTCCTCCTGTCTGTTTGTTTTTGAAAAACAGTTGCAATAACCTTCCCTGTGTCCAGTTTTCTTACATTGTTGGCATTTATGATCTCGGAACGGGCAATCGCGAGAAAAATGCATTTCTCCACAATTCCAGCAAGGAGATCTTGGTTGTGTGCTTGGTTGCTGGTGCTTGGGCTTCGGTCGAAAATGGTTGTGCTTTTCTTTTCTTACAACATTTATTGAGCCGCTCGAAGTTGACGAATTTCCGATTAGCGCTGTGTCCTTTTTGAGGTTGATGTATTTTTGCACACCCGACAACAGCTTAGCTAAATCCAATTTTTCGTCATCCTCTAACGAGGACAGCAATTTTGTGCGTATGTCTGCCTCGGCCGATGACTGCAGGCCTGTCACAAACACTAAGCACTTGAATTGGTTTGCTGTTAGATCACTTAGCTTGAAATCCTCGCATAGTTTGTTTACACGTGCTGCGTAAGTCGTGAAATCTTCTTCAGCATTTTTAACTGTCTGCAGACATCGATATCTTGAATTGAAAAGTGATTCAGTGGCACCGAACATACTTAGAAGCGTTTCTGTGGTTAGTTTAAAATTTCTATCACGTGCATTCTTTGGAAGAATGTATGATACGTATTTCTCATGCGCAATAGGGTTGAGTTTACGCAACAACAAGCGCACTTTGGATGCGTCATCGAGATCTTTTCCGTCTACATTGAATACATCCTCGTGTCGAGAAAACCATGCTTCAAATGTTATGCCATTGACTGGATCGTAGCAAAACTCTGATATGCTGTTTGATAAAGAATCCATGAGTTGTTCTGGCCTTGATTTTGCTGTTGAACTTTCTCCAGCAGTGAGTGCTTGCAGGAGTTTGGATTGAATATCCAAAAGTTCGAGAATCTTCGCATCATTCGCCATTTTTTTTTTTGCATGTAACACAACCAAAAATTACTGAAGGAATTTGTTTTTTTTTTTTTTTCTTTTTAAAACGCAGTCCTTAATCCTCGTCGCCAATTGTTATGTCCGTGGGACATACAAAAACCAATAATGTAACAGATATAATTCTTACTTTATTTAAGAGTTATTAATTAAGTATACATTAAAGAAAAATATGATGCTGTTCACTCAGCCAGAAAACAAAAGTAAAAAGAGACGATAGATAAAATGTCAGCTGCCGCATGAGCAGGGGTGGCAGTTGTGAGGCCATCTAGTTGTCGATTGACAAATGTTCCTTACTCCAACATTACTCATAATTTATTTTAAAAATTACGAAATTAATCAGAATTCATCAAAAACTAGGTGGACAAAACTTGAGCACATTTTCGAATTCATAAATAAAAAAAATTGTAATTGCTAATATTTGGTGGCGTAGCCATTATTTTTGATTACTGCAGCACATCGTCGAGGCATGACTCTATGAGGTTGTCAATTATATGCTTGGTTATGTTATATTCCAGGCAATTTGTTTGTTGAATCATGGAGTCTAAATGAGGGCACTTCGTGAGCTCAATTCTCTGATCTACAAACTTGAAAGCTATCCAACGTTTTCTAAATTTTCTTTAGGTTTTTCTAAAGCGTACACTGTATATCGTTTGGAAAAACAAGGAATTTATTTCGAATGTACACTAGGTACCTTTTGTTGCAATGGCAATTACGATATTGCATTCATATCTAATACCTATCGATTCTATAAGAATTTTCTCTTTTTATCATGAACGATCCTATGTTTACTAAATCCTGGTCCTGGGATCGCCGCCGTAATATCTGATTGGTACCACTTGAGGACGAGGTCAATTCCATGCGTACAACAGCGCTAAAAACATACTCATTCTAGTTTCGGTGTTCACCTGCACTATGGAGTAGGCAGCTACATTGGCCGACAAACTTTGGTAGAACAAGTGTACGCCATAGCGGAAACGTTACACAGGTCAGTGATGGGTGATGCAAGGAAACCGTTGTTGTGGTCAGTATAAGGATAAATAACCCATCTAACGAGAAGTGACAATACCCAAGTAAGAAAGTAAACCTTTTTTAAGAGCATGACCCCAATACCTATATACAGACAGAAAGGGTTCCCATAAACCGGTAACTAAGGTTAAGACCGTCCTAATGGCATTGATCCCATCTCCTGAATTTGCATTTCCTGTTCTTCGGTATTGATTTATGCTGACATGATAGTGTTTCCATCAAACATTCGTACAGCTCATTGCCAAAAAAGGGAAACCATAAGACCCATAGGCGTTCTGCCGGGGCATTCGATACATTTAAACGGTTAATGCCCAAGAGTGTCGCACAAAGTTTTGTCTTTATGTTCTACTTAAAATCATAAATTAAAATTTGAAACTACTCTCGGTTGTGTCGTATACCCAAGCATATTAATCATGTGCTATCCTATTTACTCGTGTAAACCGGTTTCCATGTAATCAAGGTACATGTCCAACTACCACAGTAGTGCGGGACTAAGTTCAATTCATAGCCGACATCACATACCTAGTCCGCACTTGATTACCATACGAATACGAATACACTTGGCCCTGCAGGTGGGGTATGCGACACCATAAACCGTATACCTATAGACGTTCCTGTGTGTATGACGCCTTATCCGTTGGCGATGCGTTGCGTACCCCCTGTTTGTTTAATTACAAGCACCCAAGCCTTCAATAAATTAATTTTATACTTGTCCTCGATCTGCAAAATATCTTAATGTTTACATATCCGATAAAGTATACGTGCTCGTTACTTATGCGGACGTCTCTATAAAGGCTGCCATATACCTTTGCGCATGAATGTAAATACCCTCATCACGTTTCTGCTTGTAGGACACTAAAGGACAGTGGGCACAAGCTCTAAGGATACGAGCTTCCCCGTACCGGGCAGATGCCGGTACGGTGGGGGTGCGATTGTACACTGGAACACATATGGCCAGTGTGGAGAGTTTGTAGTTTGTGTGTGGGAAGCAATGGGGTAGGTATTTTAAAATGTAAATTTAGAGAATTTGTAAATATGTATTTATGTAGGTATGTGTACACTCAGGCTGTGATGTTACTCTGATGCTGATGCCAGTCTTTAATGTTGGCTAGTGTATGTGATGGGGGTGTGTGTACGCATTTAATTCAAAGGGATTTTGCGGCAGTGGCCGGGGCACAATGGTGGGCAAACGATGATTGCTGCTGGAGTGGGTGGTCTTCGAATGTTGCAAATTACAGAAATCGCCATGGAAAGTGCCGTATGGTGCTTTTATGTTGATTTTAGTACATAATGTACTACTCCTGGCAAAGGATATATTTATATAAGATAACATAAGAATGTCTAGTCCACTATGCGTCCCCTGGAGTTGGTTTAAGTTAAATATAACATTTGTGGGGTTGGAGGGGGGGAATAATTTAAAATACATTTACTTACGTATCCCACTGGGGTTGTGTGGAAATTTAGTTTCCTCCCGGACCACTAGCGCACAAGACTTTGGGCATTCCGACGATATTTGATGAAAATTACTTCGTAATTTGAAACATTAAAGTGCGAGTGTATAGTGAGCGTGGCCGTTTGCGTAAACTATCGGATGAAATGAGTGTGTGTAACTAAGCTGGCACTGCCACATGACATACGACATATACTGGATATTCATTACGAAACTAAGACGCCCCGGAGAAACTGCTCGCTTGATTGCCTGTACAGCCGAGTATGCAAGATTAAGTCAAAAATTAACGCATAAATGTCGTCGGAACTAATAAAAACAAAACGGCCAATGGTGTGATGTATAAAAGAGTTGACTGAAATATTAAAAACGAGGCACAGCTCACAATTTAAAGCAGGGGTATAGATATATTCAGCCTTACCAAAAATCAACTTTAGTCTGGCAGCTTACGCAAAGACTCCGCACTTTCCTTTACCAATAAACAAATATATAGTTGCCAGAATATTGCTAACTTTGAGATTAAATGTTAATGGCAATCAGCTAAATATTCCTGCCTTATTGCCATTTTGAGGAAGAGTGTTGGCCAACCATCCAAAATGACGGTCTTGAATTTCGTAATGAGATCGAACTGGAATTCCCCTGTTGTTTAGGCTGAGAGTTTATAAAAATAATCTGGTTTAATTCTGAAATAGGAGTAAAGCAAGGATGCGTCATGAGTCAACTACTTTTTTCAACATTTTTGAATTATCTCGTAACGTTCTTAACAGACGGAATTATGTTCGGCGGACGATATCGTCAATCTATCAGAATCTCCAGTCATGTTAAAAATAATAGATTCCAAGACTACTGCAATATATGGAACCTGAAAGTGAACACTATTAAGTCCAAAGTTATGATATTTAGAAAGGCAAGAAAGATCGACATGGGAGAACCAGCAACTTGGAGCGGTTAAGGAGTATAAATACCTCGGAGTCTAAATTACATCCCAAGTATCCCTCAAGCCCCACTTGAGAGAACAATTAAAGAAAGCAAAAAAAGGCAATAAATTGCAGTTCGCGGGGAATTCTTTGTAGGAAGAATATTCGGCCTGATTAATACGCGTATTGCTAGATGCTTCCATTTGGTCAAAAGGTGAGTTTGACCGGGTGACGATATGTTTCGAATATATACGAAAAAAATACAATCTACCTCTCGATTGTAATCTACAAACAGCCCTTCTAAGAGATGTGAGTGTTACGGGCAGTAGTCGATAGGAGCAACTGCTGACGATGAGTTTATTTGAAAGATCATCGAAGCCATTTGGTCTTTGTAAAGAATTTACTGAGTTATTGAGGCCCTCGAAGAAGTATTCTCCTAAGTTGGCTTTGCGCAAATTTGCAAGAGCTTGGCAGGTACAAAGAAGATGAAGAACGGTTTCTTCTTCCTCCTCATCTATGCAGCTTCTGCAAAAATCATTGTAGGGTGTTCCCAGTACAACCATGTTTGCCCTTACATGTTTCTAGTACATAAAATATCTCATTTAGATAGTTTTACTACCCAAATAAATTACATTAATAGCCTTTAAAAAATAATATTAAATCCAAACAATAGCATTCAGTTCTAATCACCTTTTTTAACTTTCTCCATTACGTAGTAAGAGAAAGATATTGTTTTCGTACAAAATTTCGAACTCGAGATATTAATCAATTCTGACATTACGATGATAGGGGAACTCAAAAAAGTGGGTCGCAAAATTCTGTTCGGTCTGTCCGTCCTTCCACAGGCCTACAGCCTAAACGGCTTCCCGGATTGTGTTACCTCGGATTTGGAGTTTTTGGGCTTACAGTTCGGGAGGAGTTTTTTTTTTTGCAAGGTAACCTCAATATTAATGGTACTTTAGATATCGGCTATAACGATTTCAACCAAAGTTGATATTTAAGCTTAAGTAGGTGAGGTTACCATGACTGCTCACCCAGTTTTCGGCTAAAAATTCGAACAAAGGTACTTTTGAAATTTCGACATATCTCGAAAACGGTCTATACGATTGTAACAAAAATGAATTTCTAAGGTAATGTGGTCATTAATGACTTAAGGCGGCTATAACCATTTTGACCAAAATGCAAATTTAGAGTCAAAGGGATGTTTTCAAAACTATTGTGTCCTCAATTTTCGATTTTCTGAAGACTCTGAAAGAAACGAGAAAGTTTCGTGCGACGCAGTCGTGCAATTTCATCTATGATCCAAATAGCTCATCGATTTACATGCACTAAAAACAACAACATGTGATGGGGATCCTGCTTTTCATTGAGATCACGAATCATGATCAGAAAAGTGATTGTACTATTTCCCACTGGGTGGCTTGCTTCATTCTTCAATGAAGACAGCCTCGCAATCACGTTGCCAGACTAAAATATGCAACATAGCACAAAAAATATTGATTAGTGTTCCATATTTTAGCATTTTCCAAATTCAAATGAATTCCGTATATCGAGATGTTCGTGTTCGTTCTGTAAGGCCTCAGTTTTCAGTTACAGGCATTCGTAAAAAATGCAACCGAAAAATTTGTGAAAGTCAGAAAATTATTTTTTTTTACGTTTATGCGATCATAGAAAACATTTTGTAAGAAAAATGTTTCCCTGCGAGAACAATTAAGACAAATCAACCTCCACTGATTGGATTCCATCAGAAAACAAACGCCTGGTCCTGACAGATGGAAGAGTAAAAAATGTCAGTGAAATTATTTGGTTTTTTGTTGCGGAATTGACTGAGAATTAGATTGGAAAAAAAATCGTAAGGAGAAATTAATAAATTATTTCTCTAGAAAATTTAAAGATTATTTTTTTTTTTTTTGATATACTTATTTTATTCATATGCAACATTTTAAGACCAAGATTGAGTCCAACAATTAGAATAGAGTGGTCTAAAAAGGGAAAAGACAATTTTTACGGTTTCGTTTTGCGTGTGGCTTTAACTTCTAACTAGGGCCTAATATAAGAAGATTCACGGAAGTGGAATAGACTTCTATGCAAGGGTTAATGTAGTTACGAATGGACGTCCCATATTTCAACCTTTACCGAAACAACGATAAATCTGCTCCCTGAATGTTTTCATTATATTTAACAAATGGTTTTTTTTTCCATAAAATATAAGAAAAAAATATTGATTACTTTTTTTTCGATTTGGAAACTTTTTAAAGTTATATGAGAATTGGACATCACTTTTGACAAACTTCCATATTTTGACCATGTGTGTAGTGTCATTGAGTGTCGGAGAGAGAAAGTAACGGTGGGGTCATAACGAAAATGGAATATGGTGCGTCATATCGTAAGCATATTAATAATGGTTAAGAATCCGAACGCACTGCGAAACAAGGAGTAAAATATTCTTCATTTGTTGCATTGCATAGGTGCACATAGGTATCTAAAGCTTTAAATTATTTTCTAAAAAAAATATATTGAAAAGGAAAATTAGGTATGCAAAATTTGAATTGGCAACACCACTGTAAGTGAAATGACGTCAAACTACTAAGATTGCAATTTTGTAAACAAAAATAATGAACGATAAGCAATGGATGAGCCGTAAAGACTTTTTTTTTTTGATTAGATTCATTCTTTTTCTAGCGAAATAATATTTTCTCTTAAGCCCAAGAAACTGGACAAACGAAGAAACAAATGCTCTTGGGGCTTACGGCAGGAGTCGCTTCAATTTTAAGCTCAAGAGGAAGAAAAAGTACGCGATGGAAATTGTGCACTCTGGAAGTTATGAATCTGTGCTTCTCTCTTTGGATATTGAAAAGACTGGATGTGCTATTTTCGTTTCTCTTATCATCGCTTTGAAAAGAAACTTTATAATAAAGAAATTGATTTCAGAAGAAGTAAGAAATTCAATTAAATGCATGTACTAGGTACATTTTTAGTTGTTTACATATTTTTGATTTTTAGTAATTTGTGTTTACAAATATCATCATACTATGACGTCTTATCTGCGTCTGCAGGAAAACGACTAACGAATCTAATTTTGAAATGTGACTACCTAGACCTACCTATTTTACAATTATTTGTTTTCAAATACAGCGAAATTTTAACGACAATAATTGCGAACTTGGCAGCACTCTTACCAAAACTGGTATACCTACGAAGACGAACACAAAATCGATAACATGCCATCGAGTGCCCAAATTCAAAAATTCTTCCCGCCAACTACTTTCGATATTTCTGAACATGAATGGTACATGCATGTATGCGTGCATTTACTTTTGGCTGCGTAGGTATAGCTAGTTCTTTCTCTCTGTGTCGTGTAAAAGTAGTTATTTGTTTTCTAGACTAGAACTGTTGGATGCAAATGCTGTTATTTTATGTCTACCCAATGTTGCAGTTTAGCTGAAGGAGGTTATTAAGCCGATGGATAGATATAAGAAACATTTTAATTGTATACCTACCTACCTATTGTTCTTTTTTGCATTCGGAAGACTGTAAGCTAATCCCCCGTCTAAATGCGTTTTTAATTACATTTTGCCAAAAGTGTCGGGTCGTTAAACATTTCGACGGCGACTTAGCGATCCGCAGCATAATTAAATCACTTTTATTGATGCAATTATGCTCAGGGAAAAACTCATGCAAAACTAGATCTAGGCACCTCCTACATTTTCTATATTCCCAATGACTTATTCCTTTTTCCACGAATGCGAGGTACTTTAGCCTCTATTCCTCTCCCACCAAAGCCGAAGGTTAAAAAAAAAAAATTGCGAATCTATTTCGTATGTTGTATATCTGCCAACATTGGCTAATTATAAAATATTTCCTGGAATTCGGCATTTGTTTCTAAGCAAAAACACCCAGGGACCCAGGTAGCAAACAACAAATCTACAACTGTGTCACATTCAAATGCATTTATGACATCCGAAACAAAAAATACATGCTATATATCTATACAGGCACCTACACACACATTGTCAGCGGCAGTGTCAGTGTCAGATACCTACTGAGACTGACCATGGTAATTATCCACGATTAGTTCTGTCAGCCGGTAGGTATACGAATATTTCTCCAATGTTTGGTGTGTGTTGTCAAACTGAGACAAAGAGACGGACCAGCGAAAAAGAAATACAAAAATTAAAAAAAAAAAAAAATATAATTAAGTTAGATACTGCCACCAACAAAATCTCTATAGCAAGAGCTACACGGTTGATTCGAAAATCGTGGAACATAAAAGCCAAAAACAAAGAAATCATATTTACTTTTTGGTACATTCGTAACAATTATGTAGGTACCTATGTCAAATACCTAGTCCCGTACACATGCGCAGCACAGTAGTGCGGCTTTTTCATCCATTCCATCCCGATATGCGTACCCACAAGCTAAGCTCGTACGCGACGCGGTTTATCCACAAGCTCTTAAACATTTTCTCAAATAATAGGCATCTGCAATCTGAATGGTTTTCTCAATGAATATACAGACGAGCGAGCATAAAGGAAAAACTAGCCCACTTTGTAGGTATATAGGTTATGTCAGATAGCTTTTTTTTTTGTATTTTCTCAAAATTCGTTATTTTCCACATCTCAAAAGAAATCATTTTTTTGTTCGTAATTTCCTTCACAAGAACATACCACACACATCTGCGATGAGGTTTACAACATAAAAAAAAAAACAATCGAACGCATTTTTAGCAAACGCACATGCGATTTTCTCTTTTCTCTTCGACATGTGCACAAATATCCTTGAGAAAACATTTCTATCCGACTGCATGTATTTCTATTTGATCTTGGAACAGATAACCTATATACGTTTACATAGGAATTCTTTTGTTAGGTGCAGATGCGTTTTTCGAATATCTATGCACGCATGAATGCACATAAATCTGGGCTTTACAAGAATGCCGATGCATGTTGTAACACACACACACTGACAGAATCCTGGCGGGATATTCCCATTTTTTTGATTTTGATTTTCCCTTGCTTTTGATCTTCTCGAGGAAGCTGCGTGTGCAGTGCGTATTCATATACTTCTTGTGTGAGCTGAGAATCGATCATTGAGATTTTGCGTTTGTAGTGGTTTATGTACCTGCCATATGTCCCCATTGTTTGAACTTCCTACTGTAGGGCAAGCTAAATAAATATGCTGCCAATGAATTTTGTTGAGAAGTAAATTTAAGGGTTTTTTTTATGTGGTTCTAAAAAGGAATTAAAATGTTTGTAAATTAAAATTGAAGCCAGTGCATGCTAATAAAATGCATTGGGTATTTAATTTAGGTACATTATTTTCACAATGAACTACCTATAGAGAGATTTTCCTTACGAACAGAAAAAGGTGACTGTGAGAAAATGAACAGTTTGTCAAACATTTGGCTGGGATAAATTACTAACATTAAAATGATTAGCCCGGGCTGAGGTTCTGCTGTTTATATTTTAACATTGTCAACACTGCTCCAGTTAATATAAAAGCAAAATGGAAGAAAATCATAGAACTGCAACTTAAGTTAGGTCGCTCAGTTTTGCGATAGGTTGATGACGTGCAAGTTCAGCTCCCGCCAGTAGTCGGCCTATCAAATACAAAGCAATATTAAATCCTTAGGTCTTTCTTCCAAGCACAAAAAAAAAAACGACATCGTCTGTTTTTCATTAATAATATATTTTGTTATACTTCTCTCTAAAACTGAGATTCTCTTAATAAAATTGAAAAAAAATGGGGCAAATCCCATGAAACGATTGCAAAATAGCCATCGTTCAATCGAATCGTCTCGACGAGGGTATTTGACGTTTGAATTAGTTACGTGAAGCAACAAAAACCGATGTTTTGTTAAACGAAGAAGAAGCACCGTCGAGACGACAACGTCGAGAGTCCAGATGAACCAAATACTTGATTAAATAATTAAACTAATTATTTTTCAAGACCAATCAAACTCAAAAAATCTGTTAAAAGGCTGACTACTAGTGCCATTACAATATTTCCAAAGGCATTCGAACCATAAAATGAATAGATTGAACGACAAGTTCTCATTTCAAGTGTATTTTTATTAAACAGAGTACCAAAGCTAAGTCCCACCACTAAATGAATTCATCTAGGAGTAACACACAGCAATGGAGTCTGATCAAGGAAATGTGGAGGTAACGGGATTTTCAGACCTTCAAATGTAATAATTTTCTTTGTTTGATTCTGTCGGAATAGTGTGTAGACTTATCCACATAATACAAAACATGTTTGCTTATTGAGAAAAGGGTAAAATTTTGCGGTTATGTATAGGCATCCAACTTTAACACATAATTTGTGTCGCGTTCACGTTTCGAAAAGGTTAATTTAATAGTCAATTTATATTAATCAAATTACATGTGGGCTGAACCACAAAACAAGAAACAATGTTCGACAGAATGATTTCTGTAAATGGATCAGTGGTATCTAAAAGTATTCTTTTCGTTGATTTGTGTTACAGGCGCCGTATTGCGTGACACCATCTTCACTCCAACACCTTTTTGTTTCCGAAAAGAAATCACAACAGGTTGTTTGTCATATTCTAATATTTGAAATAGAATAATGCAAACACGGTAATACCTAAAGTCTTTAACGACGTTGTTTTCCTAGAAACGAAAGAGTTGAAGTGCAAACCTGGATTTTAAAAAAAACATCGATTGTGCTGAATGTTACTATTTTGCGAGGTGCAATAACACAGACGAGCAATAAAGAGAGGATTTTTAGTAAAATATGCTTATTGTTAATATTTCGTTTTATCCCTTGTAAATGTCATAGTATCCACTCCCTCCCTTTCGGAATTGAATGCATTTACCTAGTGACCCTGAGATCGATTTCCTTGAAGAATAAATGAATTGCCTGCTCTAAGCAAACAATTAGTTTCAACCGAAGAAGGGGGCTCTTGCACCGACCCTGACCATTGAACGTTGCGCTTAAACTTCCCTTTCGACCATCTATGTTTTCTTTGAGAGATTGGCTAGTCAGTGCCACCTGTATATTAGGAAAAAAAAAACACAGTCAGCCCCAAGCAAATACTCCTCTATCAAGCACAGATTGGGCTAGGACTAGAATATGGCCTCAAATCTGGAAATCGGTTCTAAAACATTAATTTCGTTCGGGTACTTTTTTGCTAACGTAAAATTATTATAAATTTGCTAAGAAACTGTGCGAATGTGACCAACCACGTACCTACCTACTGAGAAAATTGAAAAAAAAAAATGAGAGAGAATCCATTTCCCTCTTTTCATTTTTTCGTAATTTTTTTCACGCCGAATTTCGACTTACTGAAAAATTAAAACTGACGACTAAGTGACAGCTCAAAAGTTTGACAAGTAAAACTCTATTTTCGTCTTCAACGATAGTCGTGTTTTTTTTTAGCTTCGATCTCAGCAAAGCAAAGTAAAGTAGGATTTTCAGCATATGCGAGCTATCACCGGAAATCTCCCGGAAAGTCATGGAAAATGCGATAAAACGGGGACAAACGTGTATCAACTCTGGCGGCAGCCACTTGACAGATGTCATCTTTTCCACTTAACATAAAAAGATGGTTAAGGTCCAAATGAAAAAAAAAAACAAAATTGGGTGATTAGTTTTGCGCCACCACCACCACAATCGAACAATCCAAATAATAAATGACAACAAATGCACTCGACAAGGACACTTTTTTTAAAATACGTTTTTAGAAACAGAAAAAAAAAACAAATTTCGGAAACCGCTTTTTTGAAGACGTCCAACAATTTAAGAGTACATATACATGAGTAATCATTGTCTACAAGCATCTTGTGGGGCTGATTGATTCTATATAGGTACAGGTTAGTTTTTCCGAGAGAGGATTTTAACCAAAGAAAAAAAAAATATATATATATATACCAACAGAAAAAATTAATAACTCAATCAACAAAAGCGGCATAAGCAACATTTGGCTCTCGAGTTCGACAAAATCTAATTTAAAGTTATCGTAATACATTCATTATCGTATTCGCATAATAAAGCAAAGCGGTTGACTCACCCACCATGCTCAATTGTGCTCCACCCCACTTTCACCGTCAAAATAAATAACAAAGTAAAAAAAAAAAACTATCATTGCGATCTCATGGTTTAGAGAATACTATGACTCATTGAAAAGATTAATGTCTAAAGAAAGATACTGTAGATCTTTTACAGATGGCATAACTCAATGGAATGTCATCCGTTTCGCCTTTCAAAGTTCATGTTTGATCAATAATTGGAAGAACATTTTCAAATTTTATTTATAATTTTCGCCAATGAATAATATTTCGTCACATCACTCAAATTCGGACGATACGCTTTGTTATTTACGTTGTATAAATTGGTTTATTCCTTTACTGGCCCGTTTGCTAATACAACTACTAATAGCGATTTTAGTTATATTTAAAATCTTAAGTGACAGTTTATGACAGTATTCACTGGGGAATTTTAGTAGAACTTAAATGGCTATGAGTAGTATCAGCCTCAGAGACAGACACTTAGGAAAAAGTTAGGGAACGTGTCTGTGGTAATCTATGAAAAATGGCCGATACAAAATTCTGAAATTCAAAAAAGATGAACGAAGAGTCCCTCAAATGTCTGATAAAAATAAATAGATGTTAAATCTCAGAAATCGAAAGAGAAATCTCTCAATTTCAAGAGAAGTACCTGACCGGTTTTCTTACAAAAACTTTAATAAATGTCATTTTGAAATTTGACAAGATTCTCTTTAAATGCACCATATACAAAAAAAAGTTGGAATTGAATTTGCTAAGCACCAATTAAACTTACCATTTTGAATGCAGTGATATGTTCTAGGAGAACATTCAATTACAATTTCTTAATCCGACATCGTTGAAGACGAAAATAAATAAAGTTTTACTTGTCAAACTTTGGAGCTGTCACTTAGTTGTCAGTTGTCAATTACTAGGTCCGTTCGTGTACTTTCAGCATAGAAAAATGAAAAATGTCAAATCTCTAAAAAAGGTATCAGGGTTGCCAGTTTGGCGGTTTTCCCTCCAGATTTAGTGATTTTACTCTTCGGCTCGTACAAATTGTTTAGGGAGAAATGTGTTATTTTTTTAAATTGCTCGAAGCCAATATTTTATAAGCAATTTCATTCCTAATGAATCCCGTAATATGAAAGGAAGTGTTCAATCGACAACAACAGCAGTGAAAGGACTTATTATCAGGACTGCTTCAAATTCTCAAAGTTCTGCTGCCACAATCAGTGAAGAATGCGCGGTTAACGAAACGGACTATTCAGAGAATACCAAATATTTTAAGAGGCTAAAAGTAGAAAAAAAAAAACACCACTCAAAACAAACTATTGGTATTGGTGAATCTGAAGCAAATCTGAGAAAAAGTTGAGACTAGCAAAAGGTTTTTTTTTTTGTACCAAACGAAAATATAAAGTGATCTTAGAGCAAAAAAAAAGTGATCTGAGATCGCCCAATCGAATACCACAAAAGCATTCGGTTTGATCGAGAGCATAGGTATGAAGTTAAAAAACTTTTTTCTAGCCGAAGTAGGTAGTGCTGTAAGACCATTTAAACTGTAATTTACTTACTTTTTAAAATTAAAATAATAATAATAATAAACTATTTTCAGACTGTCGTGTTTTCCGACGAAAAAAAGGTCAACCTATGGATGGACCCGACGGCTACAACTACTAGGTGCTTTCACGATCTACTAAATTAGACGTTTGTTAAGTCGTCACCACACCTGCGTGTAATGGCGTGGGGGCCAATTTTGTATTATGGGACTTGCGTATCTACTGTTGTTTGTGTGATAAAAAAATGAATGCAAATGTATACAAAAATGTTTTACAAAAGGCTTTTCCACCTTTCTCAAACCGTTTCGGACGGATTCTATAAACATACCAGCACGACAGTGCTCCCATTCATGCAGCCAGGGTAGTGAAGCAATGGATAAAAGTCCAAAATGTGAAATTTGCTTGAGTGGCAGCCGCCGTACTCCCCGGACATTAAGATTATTGAGAACGTTTGGGGGCTGTTGTCCCGAAAAGTGTATGAGGGCGGAAGGCAATTTGACGATTCTGCGATCCTAATTGAAGCCATAAGAAAATCCTGGTACGATTTCGCTTACGGATGTTGGAATATAGTATACCTAAGTCTTTGCCAGACCGTGTTTAAGAAGTTATTTTGAACAAATAAGGGAGTACAAAATAATTAATTAGCTACAATATGTATAAAATACTTACGTTACCTACCAAGAAACAAAGCTGTTTTTTTTTAATATAATTTAGAATTTCCTAACCCATTCAGTTGGGCCATAATAAATCGCCGTTTTGGTAGCGTTTTTGAAAAAAAGTAAATAATAAATATATAATCGTCTGTTAACTGCATACTTTTGTGTTTCATAAATAGGTATAGGTACCTAGGTATATTTAATTAATTTATGGAAGAAAAATATTTCACTAGAATCAGTATGTAAGTTGGTTGAAGAGATTATTGCCAAATTACTTTTCAGAAATGTTGATGTTGAAGCGGTAGTGTAGGTACTGTGTACTTACCTGCAACTGCAGCATCTATCTTTACTTTGTAGGTATACAATTAAAATTAGTATCTAACACCAGTTGAAGTACATACATGATGTACCTATAGGTAATAAAAATTCTACCTCCCACAAGGCCTACAAAACACCGCAAACACCGTTACTTTCTCACTTGTCGTGTCACAATTTTCCCCGTGAAAATGGCGCCCTAACACGCAACCTTACTGCTTCATGGGACACAATAAGTTACACAAATTCCAACGTGTGATAACTTCATTCATCATTAAGCACCCATCTGCCACCATTCCGATGAAGATTCCACCTCCATCAGGCAATTTAACCCGAAAAAAAGGCATCCACCTTCAACCACCAACTCTATGCCACACTCGACTAGCAAATGCAAAAAGAATCTCTCGGTAGAAGTTTCCCACCGAGTCCCCAGCGCCAGACCCACCCGCCAACCCAATTTGTCTGCAGTTCGGTCCCATCCCGACCCAAAGTCCCTAAATGTGTACCTCTCTCACATGTGCCTGACTGAATGCATCGCAATTCACAAGGTCAAATACGGATACCGGGGGATATCAACTCATTCATCTGTTCGGTTCCTCGTGTGTGCTGTGTGCTGTATGCACTGTGCAGCACTTGGAAAGAACCCCCGCTCTGTGGGACACTTCTGTCAAAGGACCCACTTTCCGAGGAAAAAGAAATAACTTTCTTTTTCTTTCACGAACTATCTTTGACATTCAACGACGACGGACTTTCATTTGTTTATCTTGAGAAAAAAAAAACCAAACGTCTCATTGTTTTGTGCATTTCGTCGTTCTCTCTGGCCTCTCATTCAAAATCAAATACATAATGTGCTGATGCTGAGCTGAAGTCGAAGTGTTTTTCGTTTCGGCGTTTATCGTTCTCTTCTTTTTCTTTTTGTTATTGTGTAGATGCAGGGAATGTAGTAAAAGACGCGAGACCATGTGCTACCGACGACGACTGCCCGCCCGGCCCGGTCCAACATCTTCATCTCTTCTGCTGCTTAGCTGTTTTCTAAGCAGCGAGTTCGAGATCTGAGTACCAGCGTTGCCACTTTGCTGCAATAGCAGTAAATCTACTGCACTTTTCGCAAAAAATAAATCTGCTGCCACCAAATCCAATCTACTGCACTTATTTTAAACCAAAGACTATCCAAACTACACAGTCAACTTCCGTTTACCTACCCGATTTTCAAAACTAAATTTTTGATGACAGCCTTCTCTCGCGCTTTTTTTTTTCATGTCTGTGAATTCGTGCTATTATTCGCCCGGGTATCACTTTTTTAATAACAATAAATGTTGAGTATGGTTTTTTAGATAGCCTTACTTGTTCTCTATCCATCTTCGGCGCCAAAAAATGTTCATCCGTTCACATTTCATGTTTTTATAATTTTCTTTATAATAACAATAATAACATGCAAGTTAAAACCAAGTGAAATGGCCTCCCGATTCACATCAAGTCCCTGCAAACGATTTTCTAAGGATGCGTGCGTCAGCAATCTTTGATTTGTACATTCATTAATACTTCGGAAATCCTATACAGGACAGGCAGCTTGTAGGCACATGTACCGTTTGTGCTCTCAGTTGACCATCTAGTTTTCAATTGTGCATCATCTTTGCTGATCACTCTCAGAATCTCCTGGGCTTTCAGAGTATTTTCAAAATTTTAATAGAAATGATGAACGATTATAAAAAACTTTCCTTATTAAAGCTTTAAGCAATTCATCCTTGTTTGTTGTATAGTAAAAAAATCTACTGCGGAAAAATCCAATCTACTGCATTTTTTGTGATAATCTACTGCGCTCCTCTTTTTTGGAAGTGGCAACGCTGCTGAGTACATAGCAAGAGAACCAGCGAAGAAAACAAAAAACAAACTGAAAAAAGTTAACAAAAGCATCGTCGCTTCTCTTCATCTCTCGCTCGACAGTCGAGAGTCGACATATTCGACACACTGCGAGTTTTCCTCCAATTGCCAGCCCCAGCATCCACATCTGTGCTATGTGTGGAGAGAATGTGGTTTTTTTTCTTCCTCGATAATTTGTCCAAGAGTGGATGGACCGTGTATATTTTGTTGGTAATTTTTTGGCATCACTCAGCTCGCAACACAAACACTGTCACTTCTTCGGCAGCCCGAAGCATAGACCCAAGGAGAAATGCTGAAAATACACTGTACCAGAGACAGTATTGCGAAGCGCGAGAGAAACACTCACACCACCGACTTTGAGCCCAAGCCCGAGACTTTTTTTTTGGCATTCTTCTAATGTTCTATTGTCTAATGTCCGTTTGGAAAAGAGTGGAATGGAGGACACACCGAATCAAAAAAAAAAAAAAAAAAACACACACACACTCAACCGCGTCGTATGGAAAATGGAATGTCCAGCAGCAGCAGCATTCGCTGGCAGTAGTGGAATGTGGCGAAAATCAAACGAAGTAGCGTACACGAGTTCGCTCCCATGTGTTTGTGTTCGTAGGCTGGCCAGGTAGATAATTGCCCGTGTGTGTGTGCTACCAATCACATCTGTATGAGTGTTATGGAGAAATTCGGCTTACTGCTGTATTGGTGGATGGATTGTGAGGATGGTTTGAGTTTGGTTGATTGTCCCCTCTTTGTTTTGTATTGTAAAATGCGGACGGTGTCGTAAAACAGAACCCGATCCTCATTTGTATTTGCAACGTCGACCAGGACAAACGCTTTTTTTGTTTTTTGGAAATTTTTATATTTCTTCAATTTTCGGCTCGTTGGCTTATTAAAAATTATTTTTTTTCCTTTCAACAATTAACACTTTTTTGTTCTCAAAATTAATGCAAAATTTTAATTATACAATCAAACATATGATTTCTGATTTAATTTTTTTTTTCGTTTGGTTTGTGTTTTATTTTTTAATTCATTTCGAATCGAAGGCAAATAATATACGAAAAGTAACGACAAAGTGCAATCGGTTAACAGTTTGATTTTGAGATTAATAACGAACAGACGTGGATATTTAAATTGAACTATCGAAGTGAAATGTGTTAAATAAAAAAAAAAATAAAGAAAAGAAAAGCAAGTACACACAGTGGTAGCAAGCAAGCAGCTACAAGTGTTTTTTGGTTCTTTAAAATTTCTTCTTATTTTTGTTTTGAACGGCGAAGAGAAAACAAGCGAGGCACGAAAGAAACGACAGAAACGATTTAGAAAGTGTTTTCCAGTGTTAAGTGTGTGCTGCGCGGGATACAACGACATTGTACGTTACATACAGTTGCTTGTAGAATATTTGTGTACTGTTGTGTTAGAGTTTTTGTTTTGATTGCAAGTAACTATAAATAAAAGAATAGAAGAAAATTAATTGGATAACAATTTAGTATGCAAAAGAACACCGAGCCGTGAATAACGAAAAATAGTAAAATAAAAAATAAAATATAACTCAGTGTGTGCATGAGAATGAAATGAGCCTCAATTGGAGTATAAATGACTTAACCGCGACAACGTTACAGAAATCAGAGAGCCCATCATTAAGCGCCGTTACTGTGCCATTAAGTGTCAAAGGAAATTATTCGCCACAGAAAATTGACTCATCGGAAACCGGTGAAAGTGGAAGCACCGGGGAGCGGGAATGTGCGCCAGGCGACACTTCTGTCTATCCGGAAAAAACATTAGTTCCCTCGCCCAATGTTGCGGAATATACGGCGTCAAACATGGCTGGAATTAAAACCGAAATGCAAGCTCTGCATGCGGTATCAAACAGCACCGTAAGTGCAGCCGCTGACTCTAGTGACAATCAGCCGCCAACACCAACGCCAGATCATCAGCCGCCGTCGCATCATCAGCATCATCACCAGCAGCAGCAACAGCACCATCATCAGCAGCAGCAGCACCAGCACCATCATCATCAACATCCGCTCTATGGAAGTGGCGGTAGTATAACAAACTCTAATCAAATGTATCAAGATATGCACTCGTACCACCCGCCTGCCGGGTCTTACTTGGGTGGCTATGAGCAATTCTATCATGCGTCACCAGCCGGTATGGATTACGGCAGTGCCATGCAACAATTGCAGCAAAATCCGGTTCTGTCATATCAAATGCAGAATCAGCCACTAACAGGAGCGGCATCACCGCACGCCGACTTCAAAGTCGCGCCCTCGTCGCAGCGCTTTCATCCGTATTTGAGCAACGGAGGCTTGAACCATATATCCGCATCGCAGAATCACTCCGTCGGACCAGTGGTAAGCGGCAACAACAGCGGCGCTACTGCTAACAACGCAAGCAGTTCAGTATCCAATAGTTCGCTCAGCCCCCGAGTGGTGAGCTCATCTAGTCCTTCACAAAATACTTCGGCCGCCAACACACCCCATCATGGCATAGGCGATGTGAATTCGATGACCAATCGCACACCGACGCCCTCAGCCTCGAAGCAATGCAATAAGTGCGGCTTGATGTGCCCCACTGAAGCGGAACTCAACGAACATTACTCCACCGTGCATGGAACTCAGTCCGGGGAGGATTGCATAAATTCCGTGGAACGTTCAGCGTCCTCGGCCTCCGAACGAAGTCAATTCCATCCGTTCGCTCCGTATATCAAGGAGGAGCCGCCAAGTTCGGATATCCTCGATTTGGACTCGCAAAAGATGGTCTATCCACCTCAGCCCGAGGGAGAAGTGGTCAATCCGGGTATGCATCCAATGCAACGTCCAATGGCATGGTCTCAGGAATTGCATCCAGCTTACATGCCAGCACCGCATATGGCAGAAAACAAGCATGCCGCATACTATTCTAAACAAGAGTTCACCTCGATCAAGAGCGAATTCCACCCAATCAAGTCGGAATATGTGTCGCCGACGAACTTTGGAAATACGGGTCTGAAGTCTGCCGACTATGGTCAACCGATTGCGCCACAAACTAGACCAGACGAAAAGTCATTCGCCAGTACAGATTTGGCCACCGGCAACAATCCAGTATCGTCAAGTCCATCGGAGTTTCCATCGACCACTACGCCACAGGATAACCTGACTCAATACCGGGGCTTCGAGCCACCAACATCGTCACTGCCAAGCAGTGGTGGGTCCACAAAAAGTGCCACATGGAAGTCGAACGAAGCGCGAAGGCCAAAGACATACAACTGCACTGCTTGCAATAAGTGGTTCACGAGCTCGGGCCACCTGAAACGCCACTACAACACAACGCTGCACAAGAATGCGGTCAAGTCCAGTGGTCAACCAGATCCGGCCACAATGCCGATTAGCGCCCATCATCACCCGAGTCGAGATCCGAATTCCAAGCACAGCCGCAACAGCCAATCAAGGCAACCGCCTCCTATACCGCCGGAACCACCCAGAAGCCCGGACTTTTCATCGCAATATACAGCACAATCGCCAAATGGATTTCCACCACAGGCCCAACAGCAGCAACAACATCAGCAATCACAAGCGTTTCAACAGTATCACCCACAAAGCAATTTAAACTCTTCTGTGAACGGTCACCCAAACGGGCTAGCAGGTCCCTCCGTCCAAACCTCCCAACCGAGGGGCCTGCTGACCATTTCGAGCACAGAAGTATCCATCATGGATCCGGAGGAGGACCAGCTTCTCACCAACAACAGCAACAACAACAGCCTCCAAATGCCGGAGGAGCAATACCTCCAGCAACAGCAGCCGGCAGTACAGGAGTCCAGTCCCAACAACAGTCCCAACAGCAACCACAGCAGCAGTCTGGAGGAATACCAATCAACCATCAGCCTACAGCATCAGCAGCAGTCGCAGCAGCAGCAGCTGCAGCCGCCGCTTCAATCCCCCCATATTATCTCCCACCACCAATACCGGGAGGTCCACCCCATCCACCACCAGCAGGAGCCCACCATTTTCAACACGGCCACCACTATCCACAGTATAATGGATCAGCAGCTGCAGCCGCCGCAGCAGCAGCAGCAGCAGCAATACATCATCAGCCCTTTGGCTATCAACACCACCACCCCCATCACTCTCAACAACACCACCACCACCATTCCATCATTCCAACATCTGCAACAACCGGTGGCGGAGCACCAGCAGAGCTATCACACTATTATTGGTAATGACGGCCTCCCGCAAGACGCAAGCATGCTTCAGCTCGGCTCATTTGTTGACCTTACAACGCTGACAGGCTCACAAGCATTCCCAGGAAATGGTCAACACCATTTGCCACCACATCACCAGATGGCCCTACTAGACGGCAACGGTCATATAGTACAGCTAATCCATCAGTCGTCGATGGTGGACATCCAACGCTTATCCGGCGGAATACCCTCGTTCAAGGATAATCTGATGGAAGCCACTTCGCCAACGGCTCCCGACTCATACTACAATCGAATGTCGCCGTTTGCCAACCAAAGTTCCCCCCAGGAAGCCGATATACCACCGATGCATACCACCGCTGCAGGACCACAAAGCGATCTATCGAATCCGTACTCGCCTACGGTCTCGTCATCTACTACGACAACGAATCAAGTACTCGCCGTGAAGGAAACAACCCCTCCACCCATCAAGAGGGCAGCCAAACGCAAGAGGGAAACCTCAGACAAAGCATCATCCACCACCCTGCCGACGGGACGCATCAAGTGCATCGAATGCGACAAGGAGTTCACCAAGATCTGCTACCTCACTCAGCACAACAAAAGCTTCCATTCCGGCGAGCAGCCATTCAGATGCCAAAAATGTGGTAAGCGCTTCCATTCTGAAGAAATTTATGACGCCCATTTAGCCAAACACAAGTCCCAAGACAAGCCGCACAAGTGCGATATCTGTCCCAAACAGTTCCACCACAAGACCGATCTGCGCCGCCACAAAGAGGCCATTCATTCCGGCTTCAAGGCGCACACCTGCGACATGTGCAACAAAAGCTTCTGCCGCAAGGATCACTTGCGCAAACACTGCGACATTCACAACCGTCCAAAGCCAGTGAAAAAGTCCAAATCAGCTGCCAGTCGCAAACAATTGCCCGAAGTCAACACCTCCACAGAGATTTTCCCCTCGGAGCATGACTCCATTCTGATTTCAAATGTCGAAGACAGCACAAATTCCTCCTTGCAATCGCACCAAATGCCAAAGCTGGACATAAAAGTCGAGTCCTACTCCATGGCTGGCGAAGAGTTGGTCTACATGTAGTGGCGCTACTTCCCCTAGACATTAAGATATTTATTTTTATTTTTTGTTTATTATTTCGTGTTAACCTCTTACATCTTCCAAACCAAATGAAATCAGGTAACTCATAGCTTATAGTTTAGTTATTTAAAAATCAAGTCAGCTCTCAGGATCAGCCATAAGTAACAATAGCCATAAATAAACCACCACAAAACATAACCGATCTTCCAAAAAATAAAACTAGAAAAAAAAGTTTGTGATCTCAGGAACCACCACCATTAAATGTTAAACTTAACGAAGGTTGTATATCCAGCTTAAAGTATAAACCCCCTAGTGCATAAGTTCAAAAAAAAAAAAAAAAAAAACAATCCCATACAAAATAGCTTTTTCTTGTAAATATATTTTTAAATTTTAATTTTCGTTTGTTTATTACAAACCATGATATTCATTTTGAATAATATAATTATTTTGTAGTTCGTCGTTAAATTAAGTCACAACAAGACGTAAAAATTTCGAATTTTGCTCAAATTGCTTTGTAAAAAAAAATAATTGATTATATAAAAACCATTTCCGTTTCTTATTATTTTATATGTTATTTTATGTAAATCATTTTATAATATGTTTATAGATGCCATTTGAAATTAATTATTACAAGTCGAACAAAAAAAAATATACATGCGAGATTCTCCAAAAATTTCTTTTGACTTTTTATTTTCTTTTATTTTTCAGATTTTGTTTCTTCTTCTTTGCTTTGCTTTGTTTTCTTCATTTTACATTTTTTTTTTTCACCTTGTTGTGTGTTCGTTCAGAATTGATGATGGTCTCTCGAATTCGAATCTCGATGCGAGGATCTTTTCTGCTTGTATTTGTTGTATTTCCTGGAGATTAGGATTTGCTTTGTGTTTGAGTTTTAGCACTGCACGATAAAAGAAACTAAAAAAAAAAAAATATCCATACATATAAAGAAACCAGTTTGAAAAAAAAATAAAGAAATTGAAAATCGAAAACATAAAAAGCAGGTTTTTTGTGTAGGTAGATATGGGTGGACATTAAACAAAAAAGGTAGGCAGGTAGTCATTTGCTGGGGAGAGAAAAGGAAGTAGAATTATTGTCCTTTTATTTTGTCGTCGAAAAATGTTTTCTGTATTTTTTTAGTGTACATGCATATAAAAAAGGCAATATTTACTTAGCAATAAAAACCTGCCTAACAGAATTAGTTGCCATTGCCACAATCTCAAATCCGACGAGTGGGATGTTTATGAGACCGCATAAATATAGCAAATATTTAATTAACTGAAACACTGCGACGGTATGCAATCCCCAATAGAAGTGATTCTAAATGCCAAAGCGATCATGTCTGAGGAAACGGTTTGACATCACTGAGCGCACATCTATGAGGAAAATAAAAGAATGGTTGGGCCCATTTAGATTAGTGTCGCTTTGTGTAACATTTCCAAGAAATATTCACATACACATAGGTAAGCAATAATTGGAGATAATATTTTTTAAATGTAAGGTATGTGATTTATGCAGTGATGACAATTATAGATGCTACGAATTTCTCGTCATATTAACCACGATCGTTAACGAAAAGGCTGCCATATGAAAATGACAGACTAGGGAATTAATGAGGGAGAAAGAGAAAAAAGAACGCTTTTACAGATCGTAGTGGTATAAACGATTCTTTTTATTGAACTATCTTAGCAAAGCAACCTAAGCTCTACAAGACACTTCCGAGATGCACACTAGCTATGTATACCAAGTAAAAGTGACTTGAAACTGAGCAGCAGTTCGTGATAAAATTTTCTGATCATGGCAGTTTTGGCCTTTGGGGACCATGGGAAAATCTCTGTTTTGTGGGAATTTCGACATCGAAAGGGACATTTGTTTGCTTATGTTTTTGAGGAAATTCTTCTATTTTGTTGTTATTCGTTTTGTTCATAAAATTTATAGCGATTCTGAAGTTGTGAGAACTCACAAGTCACAAGCTCTTGTGAGGTTGATTTCTTCTTCTGAGGTTTGTTGTGATTCAATAATTACTTTCCCGAATTCTACGATAATCCGCACAACAAAAGTGGTAACAAATCAAAAGAAGGAATAGCCACGATGTTTAGTTTTCGCATTTTAAAAACTAAAAATTCAATAGTACATTATGCTATATGTTATGAAGGGTGTGTCATAACTCACACAAAATGTAATTTTGATAGAAAATACAGATTTTCAAAAATTAATCATTCATAGAGTACACTTGGTATGGAGTAGCACATGGAGTAGCCACGGATAAGTACGTACTCTTTTTAAGGTTCCGTACCCAAAGGGAAAAAACGTAACACTATTAGTTTCGCTCGGATGTCTCTCCGTCTGCCTGTCTGTCCGAACCCACTAAGCCAATTTTTGTTAATTTTCTATGACCATTTCGCATAAATGTGTCTGAATTTCATTAATACTCCTCCCAATTTCCTCTTTCAAGGCGTTAGTGGTCGTGGGCTTGTTTGCAAAGACCTTTGATTTCAAAAAACACAAAAAAAAAAAGTCCAATGGCGTTAGATCGCAAGATCTGGATAGCCAAATTTGATCTCAAAAACAGCCGAATACTCGAATAGGAAATGACTCATGCAGTGATTGAATTGTTTCTCTGGCTGTATGGCATATGTGGCATTACATGTTAGTCACATCCAAATCTTGTAATTTAGGCACTACAAAATTGGTTATCATGTCACGATAACGAACAACAATTTTGACGATTAACGAAGCCATCAAGATTCAAGATGAAAGTGAGCTTCATCACTGAAGATGGTTATGTTCGAAAATTGCGGACTGTAGCTGTCAAACATTCATTATTTTTAAGATATTTCTTAACATTGCAATGAAAATGCGTTGTTTTTTCGTAACTGTCAGCTGTCACATTTTGATCTTCTTTTTTAACTTTCTCCATTACGTAGTAAGAGAAAGATATTGGTTTCGTACAAAATTTCGAACTCGAGATTTTAATCAATTCTGATATTACGATGATAGAGGAACTCAAAAAAGTGGGTCGCAAAATTCTGTCCGGTCTGTCCGTCTGTCCGTCCTTCCACGGGCCTACAGCTTAAACGGCTTCCCGGATTACGTTCAAACCTCGGATTTGGAGTTTTTGGGCTTACAGCTCGGGAGGTGTTTTTTTGTTTCAATGTAACCTCAATATTAATGGTACTTCCCATACAACATTTTCGTACCAGTTTGATTTGATCGAAAACGGCTCTAACGATTTCAACCAAAATCGATATTTAAGCTTAAGTAGGTGAGGTTACGATGACTGCGTACCCAGTTTTTGGCTAAAATTACGAACAACGGAACTTTTGAAATTTCGACATATCTCGAAAACGGTCTATACGATTGTAGCAAAAATTAATTTCTAAGGTTACGTGGCCATTTATAACTTAATAGCAACCTTAGTTTTTCTCTATATTATCGTACAGTGGATTTATGAAAAGAGTAATTTTTTAAAAATATAGTTTTGTCTAGTTAACTTAAAACGGCAATAACGATTTTGACCAAAATGCAAACTTAGAGTCAAATTGATGTTTTCAAAACTATTGTGTCCTTAATTTTAAATTCGAAACACCGAAAACGCTAATTTTAGAAACTGCTCATATCTCGAAAACTCCATCTTCGATTTCGATAAAATGTCAAAAACGAAGAATTTCTATAATCCGGAACAATATCATACAGTCAGTTGTATTTTTCCAAATAAACATTGCAATATTTGCAACTGTTATGTCTGGATAGTTTTACAAAAACAAAAAACTTAATTTCATTTTCAATTTATAGCTAGGTACCAATGCCAAGTCACAAACGCCTGAATTATTACATAATCTTTCTAAAGATATCGGTCTATCACGAGCAATACTTCCAATAATTGAAAACATAAATCATATTCCAATCAAAATGAAAAACATATCTTTAGGTCAAAAACAGAAACTATTACTAGGTACGCTTGTCCTGTACTCAAAAATCAAGTGAGGAGTAAGACCTTATAAAATAGTACAGTATACGCTTGCGACATTGCCAGTTACTGAGAGCTTTAACCTTTAAAAACTTATATTGTTATTTTATATAACTGCCATATGAGATAAATATCAAAAAGAGAATTTTGTTTTCTTTTGTCTAGTATCGAGAAAGTTTCGTTCGACCCAGTCGTGTACTTTATTTTACTTTGGCATCACTGTAATATTATTAAACAGCGCAAAATTAAAATTCTGCGTGAATTAGAATTAGAACTAAAGAAACTAGGTTCAAAGTGACGGAACACACGACAGCTCATTGCATTAAAAGTAGGGATGCTCGAATGCTCCAATTCACCGCCAGCACTGGTTCATAACTTTGCTACATGCTAGTGTACTGTTTTCAACGCCATTTACGCTATTCGCTGCTGTTTACAAATTCCTTTTGGGGCTCTAGAGTCCGAGTGAACCTGTTAACAATTCAACCAAACTTAAAAATGTGAGCTCTGCTAAAGACAAAATAAGTGCAAATTCTATTAATTATGATAGTCCTTATTCCATATCAAAGTTATGTAAAGTTACAACAGGTTAAGCAGACTAAAAGAGAAGCGTTCGAACTGCTCTCAAAAAAGGAAGAAAAATGTACAGCTCTTGCTTGGAGTAGGTACTCAGATACTGAGTATCCTCGGCAGCTGGCTGATTGACTATAATGTAGGTGACCTGCACTAAGGTTTCTTATCTAATAGTCCTGTAGCCCAGATTAAAGTCTTTAAGTTCTTGTAGCCGTACTTGAATATTTCCAACTTTAGAACTAATAAGGTCGTAGTATTTACATTTTCCTTGACATGGGCCAAAAATAACATTACAGTCCTACCTACGTCTAACAATTAGGTACAACTTAACGCAAATTTGAAATATATATTTTTTGTTAAGGTAATGAAATGTTTTTATATGGACTCAAAAAACTATTAAGTTTTTAGTCTAGAACAGTTTTTTTTTGTTTATTTTTAGTTGGCCTTTACGACCATGCAATCTATTAATTCTTGACTATAGATATATTATTAGATTGACACATTACTAGTATACTCATTTGACATTATGAGTTGTATACCGTTGACGTAGTGGATATGACCTTAGCGACCTTTTGCGTTCAGGCGAAATACGAGCAATGGTAAATTAAAATGAAAAAGAACTAGAACAATTATACAACTACAAGAGCAGTTCTTTTGCTTGGCATTTTACACCATGCATAGACTGTATAATGACATTTTAGAAAAACGGGATCACACGGGTATCGCCTTACTGCTTTTCTAAAACAGACTCACGACACGTGGCTTGGCACAAGCCAATAAAATGTGTATAGTTACTTAGGAGAGGAGTCATACGTATATACGTATACTGCGATGGTTTTTAACAGTTAAACTGAAACTAAATGCCTTTATGTAGGCAATGTGTAAAATGTGACGTTTCATACGTTTCACTATTCTACTAAATGACTAGTTTTTTAATGTCGTTTTCCATTGGGACTTTCAGATTTTGCTCTCAGATGTCAGATTTTGCGTGCCCAATGGAACATAAAACTTTCTTTGCATTTGAGATGGTGTGTGTTTAAAGAGTCAGCTGTTTTTAAATTGTAATTTATGTTTATAAAAATTCACACAATTTATATTGATGCAAATTTCTTCGTGCATACGAAAACCTTTGAACGTGTCGCCTAACAAAATCTGACCCCCGAGATACACAGCAATGAAATCGGAATTATCAGAACAGTACATGCTGTTTATAGTATCTACATTTGTTCGAAAATAGTTGACGCTGCACATCGACTTTGACATTGATCGAAAAACCGCAAGGTGGCGCGGTTGATCCACTTACTATTGCGTTTCGTCATTTCAATTGATTTTGCTATTGCGTGCGTTGACATATCTGTCGAAAATTTGCATTGTGAAGAGTGAGGTTAACCAACTGCATTTTATTTCGCTCCGGTACTATTGGATTTGGGTTATTTGCCACACAATTAAAGTTTTGTAACTTAACGAGTTGAGATTGTGAAGAATCTCAAATCAAATGTCATTCAACCGACAATTTTGAGGGACAAATTTAACGAAGATGATCTGATTCCGCAGATTCCGCGGATCCCGCACTATATGACATTCGTTTTCAACCGTTTTAAATTGCCCTTGCTTCTCGCTTTCGCTGTAACAATTAGCCCTTGCCGGCAAAATATATTACTTACACAAACAGACTTATTGCGTCATAAATAGCACTCCGTGTTATATTTATAAAAGAGATCATTTTATGTAATAAACACAGTTTAGTTATTTATTTATTTTGGCAAATTGAGCAAACTTTTAACTTTGCGCTGTGCTGATTGCACATATATTTCTTGCAGATAGAACAAATTTTCTTCTGTTTTTTTTTTTTTTTTTTATTGAAGAAGGGCATAATATGTATAGCATCAAGTGGGATTGGTTGCGTTAAGAAACAAGACATCTAATCGATGAATACAGTGGACTTAGTCAAAACAATGCAATAGGTATCTTCGTGGCCTGTGGCCTTATGAGAGTCAGCAACACTGACAAGAAAAAACTGTCTTTGTTCGTACTTTTTAGTAAGTGAAAGATATTGGTTTCGTACAAAATTTCGAAGTCGAGATTTTAATCAATTCTGATATTACGATGATAGAGGAACTCAAAAAAGTGGGTCACAAAATTCTGTCCGGTCTGTCCGTCTGTTCCACAGGCCTACAGCCTAAACGGCTTCCCGGATTGCATTCAAACCTCGGATTTGGAGTTTTTGGGCTTACAGTTCGGGAGTTTTTTTTTTTTTTTTTTTTTTTTTCAATGTAACCTCAGTATTAATGGTACTTCCCATATAAAATTTTCGTACCAGTGTGATTTGATCGAAAACGGCTCTAAAGATTTCAACCAAAATTGATATTTAAGCTTCAGTAGGTAAGGTTACCATGACTGCTTACCCAGTTTTTGGCTAAAAATTCGAACGACGGTACTTTTGAAATTTCGACATATCTCGAAAACGCTCTATACGATTGTAACAAAAAATTGCTAAGGTAATGTGGTCATTTATAACTTAATAGCAAACTCAGTTTTTCTCTATATTATCGTACAATGGATTTTTGAAAAAAGGAATTTTTTAAAATTTATTTTTTTTTTCAGTTTACTGGAAAACGGCTCTAATGATTTCAACCAAAATTGATATTAAAGCTTATGTAGGTGAAGTTACCAGGACTGCGTACCCAGTTTTTGGCAACAAATTCGAGCAACGGTACTTTTGAAATTTCGATATATGTATCTCGAAAACGGTCTACCTATACGATTGTAACAAAAATTCATTTTTAAGGTTATGTGGTCCATTATAACAACAGCAAACTCAGTTTTTCTCATTATTATCGTACAAAGGAGATTTGAAAATTGTGTTTTTTTTAATTTTGTTTTGTTTAGTTTACCTGAAAACGGCAACAACGATTCTGACCAAAATGCAGACTTAAATTCAAATGGATGTTTTCAAAACTATTGTGTCCTTAATTTTCAATTCGAAGCACCGAAAACGCTAATTTTAAAAACTGCTCATATCTCGAAAACCCCATCGTTGATTTCGATAAAACTACGAAGCAATGCTTACATACCGAACAATAACTTATAATCGGTTTTCACCTAAATATTTACGCAATATATCTTTCAAACTAAACATTGCAATATTTGGTACTGTTTGACTGGCAAATTTTACAAAAACCACTCTAACGATTTTGACCAATATACATATAAAAGATAATATAAGTATTATTAATAAGATCCCGTACTTTCTTTTTCTCAAAAAATTCGAAGATGTGAGTTTTTTAAATTATTTATCAAAAGATACTACAGAAATCACGATCTATGTATTTTCACCTATATCTATGGTATATTTTTGTAATAGGCTTATTGACCCATATCTTGTGAGTTGTAAGACCTTATAAAATAGTACAGTAGCCGCTTATAGCCCTCTAGCGAGAACTTGCGACAATTGCCTGTTACTGAGAGCTAAAACTTTTAAAAACTTATATTGTTATTTTATATAACTGGATATGCAATTTTTTGTTTTCTTTAATCTAGTATCGAGAAAGTTTCGTTCGACCAGGTCGTGCACTTTATTTTTATTGCAGCCTGCATACCTTTCCTTTTAGTTGTAGAAGAAAATATTTCGGCAAAAATTATTTATTTCGTTGCCTATGAAATGTCGTTCAGGGGGTACAAAACTTCTGAATTCTGAGTCGCAAGCCTAAGAAATTTGTCTGGTTTAGAAGGCATATAACTGTTTGATAAAATGTCGTAAAGTACCTATAATTCTTTTTCAGAAAATGGTTTAACTACTCAACATTTTTAAGAATCTCTGAAAAATAAAAGTAATAATAATCCAATGCTGGGCAAAATAAGTGATCTGCCAAGTTCATGTAGGCGAATTGGCTTAGTTGTTAGTGTGTTGTACTACTAAGCAAGGGTTCTTAGGTTCGATCTACGAAAAAAAAAAAAAATCCATCTTAAGGCTGTTTTTCAATACGCCATCTCTTGCGAGCGTCTGACAAACAAACGAGAGTACGATAACTGTCATGAAAAGGGCTTCTCAATTGCCCTTTTTTGGACTCGCAGTTGCAGCTCGCACTCGTCATAAAACTGGTCCCAAAAATGAAACACTCACACAAAACGAATGGTTGTATGGATGGCCTATTATCTCTACGGAACTGTTGCGCCAACTATTTATTTTATTTATTTAGGTTAATTGTATTCGCAACCACGCAATATAACCCAACGTATTTTATTTGAACAAAACCTGTAACTACACACAGATAATACAATTTCTCAACTAAAAATCACTCAAAAAGGATACTTTGTATGAATGAATGGCAACTTTGTATATGTATATACAAGATGGCAATTGTTATTAGATATTATGTAGGTATATCTTCTGCCAGTTAGTCAAAAGGAAGTAGCGCAACATTTTTTTGGTTAACATAATTAATACCTACCTACATTCTTCACAAATGTGTTTTATCGTTGAAAGAACAAAGAAAAGGAACATTTTAAATCAAACCAACGTTGTTACAACTTCTCTGATATATCGATATTTAATTTTATTTTATATGGCGTGTCTTTTGAACGTTCCAGAAATGTTTCTCAACTTTTTTTTTCTCTATGTTATGATACTTTTTTTTACGGAAAAACGTTCATAACAGAACCAAAGGAGAAGTCACCAATGAATGTGATGTACCTAGGTAGGTTGAAATATCATACAAAAAAACCCTAGCAGTGTGTCCATTAGAGACACCTTTGCCCGGATATGGGTTAATAAGTCGTAAGGACAATCGCTGTATGTTTGTGGCATCAATCTAAAATTCCCATATTTCTCACATAGTACCTAAATTGTATGTGGCTTGCTCACGTGTTGGCAAACATCACACTTTGTAGGTGTACGCGCCCGATAATAGAACGAAAAATGAATCATTCAACGAAAAATCGGAATGTTGGCGGACACGTCAATCATTGCGGTTTGATTGAAACCCATCGACAATGTTTAACTTATGAATTAAGAACTTGAATTGACCGAATTAAAAGAAGCAGCATTTGGATGTTCAGAATTGTTATTTTTACTAGGTACATTAAGAAATTTAAGCGGAACGAAGTTCGCCGGGTCAGCTACTATTCTTCTATATTCAGCATTTCGCAACCTTAGCTTTACAGCGTCTTAAATACTTTTGTTATATGAGAGATATGTGCTTTGATTCGAAATCCTTGGTATTGTGTTGCGATGGGAACAATCTGAACCAATCCTCGAGTATTTGACGGTAAGAGTAATTCAGTATATAGTTGTGTTCTATAACAGATTGACAGAAGATTGCGTATTTTTTTACAATTACATACTCGTATTTTTCAACAATTGGGGACGTTCGGATTTCTAGTTTAGACTGACTTGATGTGAATATTTCAGTTTTTATTAGCAAGGATTGGTCACGTGAATAGCTTATTTATTTCAACTTTAAGGAGGGGTAGTCGACATCTAAAGTCCAGTAAATACTGCCTGCATACTTAATTGGCATTTTGCAGTGGTTGACGTTATGAATTAGGTATCCGGACGACCCCATTTTTATTTATTGTGCTGTCATTCGGCAATAGTGAGTTATTCGTAGGAACGGAAAACTCTCCTCAGTGCATCCAGAAAAAAAATCATAAACATCGTCCATAAAAAGTGGAAAACCCTCCCATTTCCAAAACTAATTATTACTTTACTTTCTTATTAAGTTACCAACAACCAGCTTGGAACTCACCTGTCACCCAAATGAGAACCTAACCTAATTGGATTTGACAGATCATCGTCCGTCGAAACGTGGTCATTTTTCCCTTTCCTCCGAACTTAAATTACCTTGATAGGTACTTTTTTTGTGAAAAAACTGAACTTTCAAAATTGATTTCCGCATTATCACATAAAAATTCCTTTGGTATAAAATGCGAAAGTAAATTTTACCTTTAAAAGTTAAGTTTTTTTTCACAAAAAAGTACGATGATCACTTGTTGGTACTAAAAAATCTTGCTAAAAGTCCATTTAAGCTCTTTTATTATCGTATGATTATCATGGTGAAATGTAGGTATACTTACATATTTTGACGAAATTAAACGAAATTCTAGTTTGAATGTTTTTTGCAGCTTTTTTCTTACGGAAGACTTTTCGGACATTGAAATTCCCAAAAAAATCAAAAAAAATCCCAGAATATAAGAGCACAGATGACAGCCGATGGCAGTTTCACTCATCCTGTCAATACTTGCACCAATGAAAAGGTTTCCTCTCCCGCTGTGCCATCTTTAAGAGGATGCAACGAACCAAAAAGTAGAAAGTTAACCTACTTACTGCTTTATCCGTCGCATCCGGAACCTGCGCTGCGTATGGGTCCCCTTTCATAAGGGCCTGGTTGGTGACGTGAAATAAAGCCAAACGAAATAAGGCCGAATTCACAAAATTTGGCTTTATTTCGTTTTCCAAAGCGAAATTAAACCAAATTTGTAGTTTGGCTTTATTTCGTTACTGAAAACGAAAGAACACCAATTTGGCATTATTTCGTTTGGCGCAGGGACATAAGTCCACGAGACGTTCGCGCACGCGAGTTGCTACCATTGTATACTATGAAATGTGTTTGGGGGGGCATGCTGCCCCTCTGCAACCTCCCTGCTTGGGTTTACTGTTGGATGACGGGGTGGGTGCGAGATTTTTTACTTATATTTTTTGTTGAATTTGGAAATTGTTGGGCGGGACATAAGGCCCAAAATTTTTTCTTGGGATTTATATCTCGCACATTTGTGAACAAAGGAGTGGTTTGGTCTTATTTCCATTAGTTTTTTGGTATTATTTCGTTTTGCATGGCGAAATAAAACCAAATTGGCTCTATTTCGCTTTCGAAAGCGAAATGATGCCAAATTTGGAATTTGGCATTATTTCGTTTGGCTTTATTTCACGTCACCGGGCCTGGTTATAGCCATACGTAAAACAAAACCGTAAATATTTTCTTTTGGTTTTTTGATCACTTATACCTAATGGTTGAACTCAATCGGTCTTAAAATGTTGTACCAATGGCCATTTTTACTCAACAATAGATTGACTTTGTTACTCACATCCATTATTTTATTTATATGGGTCGTATCCAGCAATTGGACATATCGCATCAACCTGAGTATCAAAAGTTATGACTTTAGTTACAAATAGGTACTCCTTTTCATAAAATCAACAAGTGTAATATACCTACGTAATACCCTATATTTTTCTAATTGTAAAATATTGCTTTCTTTCCAGATTGATAGTGCAACCACAGTGTGGTTTAAGAATGTGCACAGCAATGGACTACAATAAACTACATACGAAAGCAAAATAAAACAGCTAATGGCAAACAGACATATATGTACATACATATAGATTTATATAAAACACAGGGATGAGCTAAAATTTTGTAGCTGTAAGTCGACAACCATCTGATATTGTAAATTATTTATCTAAAGCAATTTCTCTTCATATTACTTCTCATGCAATCGTTTACATTTAAGCACTTTTGTTGTTAAAATCCATAATTTTGTTTTTTTTATTATTATTGTGCCTCGCTAAAAACTAATTTCCGTTTTGACTTCAAACTAACGATTGAGTATAAAGTTAAAACTAAAAATTGTTTTTATTGGGGTGTATTGTTTCTCTGTTGATACAATCATATCATTGTTATATAGTATATAATTTGTCACAGTCGTGGCCACAAACAATCAAAACTATATATGTTGCAATAATATTTTTGTTTAGGATATTTCCTTTTTAAATTTTAATTTAGAATAATACAAAACGAACACAGGATATTATATTTAAAAAAGTTGAGTTTCTGACTAATAGTTTTTGCATTGGTATGTGTAGTGGTCATGTCGGTTATCAAATCACGAACAATGTGTTTAAGGCATCCAACTTTTGTACTACGTTCTGGTCCCAAACAAAGGTAACTATTGGAAATGTGAAGTGAAATTATGTTGCTGCCTTTATTTAAATACGAAAAACCTTTTAAGGGGTATCAGCAACTTTTCCCAGTGAATTATACCGCGATCAGAAAATTAATAAATGCTTCAACCTGTAAGAAGAGGGCGAAAACACAATGCAGCCAACGCAGTATAGGCAAATAGCGTGGAGACTTATTTACAAAATTCCAACTATATAAAAATTACACATTTGTTAAGTTAATTTTTTAGTGAAAGTGAAACTTTAAAAAATACATACGTTCATTACTTTACTTTCGATTGCGGATGGCCTTCTTTAAAATATGTCCCAAATCCAAAACATCCAGCGGTCAACGGAACATGAGTATAAGAACTGTCAATTAGGAGCTGTCGCAAGAGAAAGAATTAATTAAAGAAGCTAATAAACACTGCCAAAAAGTGGCAAACCGGTTGGTACCTAGTTGTGTTTAATATTTTATATTTGTTAATGTTTAATAAACTTTTAAAATCCTCATCCAAAAATGATCGGGTGGGACAAATAAGTTCTACTTCATCGCTTTTGATACGTTGGAAAATGAAATGTCAATAAAAAGTTGACCGGTCTATCTCTAAAGTGAATAAAAGAATACCGCCGTGAGAAATTTTTACGTCACATTTATGCAAGTGAAATGCGACAATCATATCGTTCACGTAAGGTGATGGTAAAAAAAAGTAAACAAATTGTTTGCATCACTTCGTTGTTCGCAACATAACTTTGTTGGCAGTTGTCATTTACACAGAAGTTATTAGGTTCGTTCGTGTCAAATGTCAAATCTCAGAAATAGAGAGAGAAATCTCTCAATTTCAAGAGAAGTACCTTACCGGTATTCAAATGCAGCATCGCCATGAATTGTATGACAAATTGGCATAGTTTGGATTGCATTTATATTTTCGATTCAGGCTGGAATTTTGGCTAGACTACGCTGACCCATTGTTGCAGCCCAGTCAACGTCAAATTGCCTTTCCTAGCCACCATTTCCGGGCTTAAGATTGCAGCCAGTTAAAGAATTGGTGGGACAAAGCTTGAATCTGAATGCTAAATTACAAACTTCACCTTGGTACAAACTTAAGAGGAGTCGGAGTCGGCTACCACGGTCAGAGTATTTGCTTGTGATCCCAGCGGCGTAGTTGGGACCCAGAGGTAAGCAGCTTTATACACTGCCACTTACTATAATCAGTGAATTTTAGAGTTTGTTTAGGCTACAAAATACAAACAAATGTTTTACGGGCGTATCTTCCACAGGGTTGAACAATATTAGCGAATAGGTTCCTAATTTGAAAAAACGTTTCATTGGTTTAATGGATTTTGCCAAAAATAAAAGAATTACGAAGCATGGTTCGATGTCTTAACAATTTTTCATTTATTTAAACCAACTATGGATATCATGTAAATAACGTGGTAAAAGGAAGCTCAACTAACACGAACTGAACAACGTCAAAAATAACTTTAAAAACACATATCTACCTCAGGATAAGCTTATTAAAAACTCTACATATCAAACAAACCTTCTACCTCACAAGTATAATAGAAATCGAAGTTATGTGACACAAATCAATAAAAAAAAATCACATCTCAATACATAAAGGAAAAAAAAAACTGCGATTATACAATTCTATAAAAGAAACGCGCAATTTTTATTGTAAATTTTACTTTTTATTTAATATAACTTAGAACATATCTAATATTAAACATATTTCATTTAATGGTTGTAAATAGATGTAACATTTATTTAAGATAATATACTTGAAAAGTATGCCAATACACTTCAACGCCCCATTTACAACTTTCGTTAATTGTTTTATTGACGACGGAGAAAGACAAGACGTTACGATCATTATTATAAATAAAATAGATAGAATAATGCTCAACTATACTATACAAACAACACAAACAAAAAAAGAAAATGGGGTCAGTTGTACGCAATAGAAGTGTTAGAAAATTATTTTAATTCATAAACAAATCTTCAATATAAACGTAGTTTGGACCTGTAATGTTTAGCAAAAAAATAAAATAAAATAAGTTTAAATGGTTTTATGTTATGTGGCATGTATGTACTAGTAGATATTTAACACACTTGACTTAACAGTATAACGATACACTCATGTATTCAGGGATATGCCGATTTTTTTCGCAATAACTCTTGACTACGAGAACACAATCCACATAATGTGAACCCATTTGTATGCTGAAGCAATAAATGTTGTTTAATGAAAAAAATAAGAGTTAATAACTAATTTACATATAAATAATATGCAACAAGAACTTTTGTCAAACATTTAAAGGATTATATATAAATTCTTAATTGTACTTTCACTGTAATACTGGACATAGTATTGATAAATAAAAGGAACACGTGTACCTCAGCGACTCAAGAGATATTGATAGTTATAAGCTAATCATAGTTATGTATATGTAAAAATTATTTAAAACAAGTATTTCAAATGTCCTAAAAGCCAATATATTATATATAAAACTGAAACTTATTAGGAAAGACAAACCCATAAGCATTATATAGGTTCACATCTTTAGATGTAAACGTTTTGATAAACAAAAAAAAAAAATACTTTAACCTCAATGTGTAAAAATATAAAATCTTTTATTTTTGATGTTTAATTCACACAAAAATGAAAACGTAAAGTCTACCAATGGCTAATTAGACATAAGAAAGTAAAATCGAAAATGGATGAAAATCTTTAACAGTTTCTTTTTTGTTTTTCTTTTTGTTTGTAAAGCAAACAAGCAGCGACGTATCCAACATTATGAAACGAATAAATAGTTAATTCCTATAATTAGTTAAATATTTTGTTTTTCTATATTTATCAAGATAAAAATCGTTATTTTTATAAACTTCCAGTAAACACACAGATTCTCCGTACAAAAAATACAAGTAACAGATACTATGATATTGTTAATATAGAAAATAATATAAAATTAGTATTATAACAGAACTTCTATTTAATTAAAATGTCGTAGAAAAATACAACGTTCAAATAAAAATATATTACGCAATATTTATATGGGTTTTATTGACGTTCATAGAGGTTGCTCTTTAAATGGTAAGTAAAAAGCCCGTAAAAAATGTTTAGGTACTTTGAGTTGTTTGTCCACACTTTAACATTTCCCTATTTCAGTAAAAAGAAAAAACGCCGATATTAGAAAACATAAATGAAAGTTTAATTTCAACTTTACTTTGAGAACACCCATTTAGAAAACTTGCCAACTGTTTTGAAAAAGTCAATGCGCCGTACTAAAAACAATTTTTGGTCTCGATTTTAGATCTACTTAAATTCAGAATTGCGGAATTTGTATACAAAATATAGCCGCTGTGAGCTATTCAAATTGTGAGTGGATACTAAAAATGTTTATTGGTGCCCACCGAGTCTATACTTGACTTGGGATTCAGCTATTTCTAGATTACGTCGCCACGGCCACACTTATGCCCAAAACATATATGCAGAATTCAATGCGCTGGGAGATGAGAATACACAAGTTTGTATGGATATAGCCACACGTAAATTCCGCACTTACTGCAGCACTGCAACATTTCTCTATTCCTAAATTTGCTTCAAAATTGAATGGTAAAACAACACAAAAGAAAATAAATTGCAGTTTCAAGTATTTGCCATTATTGGGGAAGTTCGGATATCTTTATTTACTTTACTTTTGGTGGCGCTTACAGTCCGGGGTGGACCACGGCTTCAACTAACAAGCCCTTCCAGCCAGCTCGGTCCTTCGCTAGCTGCCTCCAGTTATGCACACCAAGTTGGTTGAGGTGCTACTCCAATTGTGCCCGCCACCTAAGGTGGGGTCTTCCTCTGCTGCGTTGTCCCTCAGGGGTGAATTCGAAGACTCGTCGGGCTGGTGCGTTGTTGTCCATACGCTCCACGTGCCCCAGCCATCTCAGGCTTCGGATATCTAGTTTATGTAAAACGTCAACTAAATATGTCGGGACTGGGTATCCGAACGCGGTCAGCGTTACCTTTGTTTGATTTTGCCTTATTTTATTTTTTTATCCTATTTATAAATTTATGTTTTTTGTTTAGTCATTTGTGCAGCAGTCAAACTGTCGATACTTGAAATAATTTTGTCCAGCCTGTTGTTAACACCATCGGCTTGTATACCTGCTTATTGGCTTCACTCCTGTTTAGCACTTCAAATCATCATCTGAAATTTAAATCATTAATTAGTATATATGTATTGTCATTGAATGAACAAGTTCTTGGGTTTTTTTTTTTTTGTGTTTGTTGCGGGTTGCATCGTCCATTTCCAATGCAAAATCACCCGAAATATTCCTCTTAGTGTACGCTGTCGAGCTGTTTTCTTGCAATTCAGTTAATGGGTCATAAAGTTATTTACCTCTTGATGGTTGAACTGTGCTTTCTTCGAATTTCAAGCAACCACCAACTGGGACATTTTTGCGACATTGCTCTTTCCTCAAACTTTCCAAGATAATTTTTCTTTTGGGAACCCCCACCAGTCTCTTCATGTAAGTTCCATGTAAGTTCAATATATTTCTTTTTGCTCTGTTGTAATTATTTCAAGTATTTATTACACACTTATAATTTAGTTTGTAAAACCTAATTCAAAACTTACTCTTTTCAGTCGGCATTTTATGTTTTATTGAAAAATTTTATCAAATGCCAATTTATTTATTTACATAAAACAAAACTATTTGTCAAAGCTTCGTAACAGATTTTAATTTTCGAAGTTTCATAACTGAGTTCCATAAAAGCTCGAGACCCAGAATACGATTTATAAAAGATCTTTTATGGTCGAAATCTTTTATGATTCATAGCAGAATTAAAGATTTCGCAGAATAGACCCAATTATTATATCGTGCGAAAATTCCAAACTGGCAGAGTAGCTTTAGAAATCAAACCTTTTTCCCTTACCAACCCTTTTTTCCAATCTTCAGAATTCTGTCACGACCACTGTGTTTATTTTAAATTTGACTCTTCGAAATGTTAACTGAGTATGCAGACAGGATTTTCTTGACTAGATGCGTCATCTTCCCCTTCATAAACGTCAACTGGAAAAGCTAATCAAGTGATAACTCTGGGCCAATAAAAACTGAAATACATCTAATCAGAAAGTTGTCAGACTTACTAAGATAGTAATCCGATGGTCCCTGGTTTCTAGCATTTGCTGATGGCGTTTTTTTTTTTTGCAAACACATCTATGCTTAGTCGGCGAATGTCAGTAGAAGTATTGCAATGCACGTCGAACAATTTTCTGCAGCACTGCATTCTACGCTGCACTCAGAATTTTCGCCCAAGTGGGGCAATACAAACTTACTAATATTTATGGGTTGTTTATCGAGAAAAAGTTACAATCACTTCATTCGGAATAAGGTGTTTGCCCAAAATCAACATATGAAAAAAAAAATTGGAAACTGTAGTTCGAACTTGAACTCTTTTGTTTTTAAAAGCAAAATAATAAAACAAAACTGTTAGGCTATTGTTCAAATATTGCTCCTTCAAATATCAGGGAGTAGTCGGGTAAAGCCAGTACATTAACATTATTCCAAAACCCGAATTTGTGGATGCGTTTTAATTGGGAATATAATAAATAATTTGCAAAAATTATATTTCCGAGCGATTGCCGAATGCTGATTAACCATTAACTCTTGTTAACAGAACTATAAAAACATCTCTTCATGACTTTAGTGGGAATTAAAGCTTTTGCGAAGTTGTTAACCAGTAAAGAGGCACAGCTTCATTGAGCAAGGAAATCCCACCACTGTACAATTTATAAATCATTAATTGAATCAGAAGTATTGGGGTTAACATCGCAGTTTGTATCTGGCTATCAAGGGCGCTTGGCGAGAGTTCGCACCTTGTAAGCTGCACCACTAGTTCTCCAATAGAATCCTCTTGAAATGTAAGTATATTTTGGAAAGCTAAATTTTGCGGATTGTTCACTTCTATCACCTAGTTAAAGGCTAGAGCAATTATTATTTTTAAAATAAAAAAGTCCAGCAGAAACCACCAATAGGTATCGTTATAGTTTTAGAAATATGCAGCGAAATATAAACACTAAAATCTATAAAGAGTCCCCTTTATAATTTGGACGGCAGCCGTAGACAAAATTATACCGATTATTCTAGTTTTCTCTCTGTAACCTAGTTTGTGTTGTAAACGCACCAATTACAAGAAGCAGTGAACCAAGAATGAGACCAACTTAAAAGTAATCTACAAATTCAGTTCGCGATATGGACCGCTTTATAAAAGTATTGTATGATTCAAGTTATAGTTTCGGGTAATTATCAGACGACCGCGGGATGTGAAAGTTGTGGTGTAATTCATATTTTTTCTGAGGGTTAGATTTGAGATCCTTCGGTCGGTAGGTATGTGACGACCGAAAATGACCTCCGCATTCTTACAAAATATAATTATCTACTATATAAAAATAAGTCGGGTTTTCCTTCCTGACGATATAACTCCAGAACGGCTCAACCGATTTGATTGATTTTTATTTTGTTTTGTTCGTCTTAGATCAGGGATGGTTTATGAAAAAAGAAAAGTCTGAAAATTCTCAACAGTTGGCGTTGTAGGCACATATTTCGTTTTTCATGGGGAAATGCACTTTGAAAAAAATATAAACTGGATAGAAATCGAGTAGTTTCAAATACAAAAAAAAATATTTTAAATTTTAAAAGCAATATTGTTTTTGTCAATTATTTTAATGATTTTCCAAGCAAATTGTTGTTGTCAAAAATTTTGAAATTTATTTTTTAATATACGATATAGCAAGCTACCTAATAAGTTTGTTTATGTTTACTATGTTACATTAAGTAACTTTTTGAAATGAAGTAGATACTTTAATTTGTTTGTGTCCATCATTTTTGTTTGGGAAGTACCTATTTTCAATATCCTTGCATTTGAATAGGTGGGTAAGTTCAAATGGAGGGGTGATTGAGATGACGAGAACAATGATGACAGGCAACAGGAGTTGCTGAGCGTTTTGAGTGTTCACGAAGGGGTTGTTACGAAAAATGAATGAGTAACAATCATGGTACTATGCTCATTCGTGAGTAGGGTTATGGGGAGGGCAGCTCAAAGCTACCATAACACCTTCGGTACCGGTATGGAGAGTGAAGGGAGAAGGCTTACCAACCAAGTTGATAGGTGTGGTTAGTTCTCTTCTAGGCTGTTAAAGTTACAAATATTTCTTTTAGAGTTAGTGTTTATTGATGGCGAATAAAGTGCGCAGTTGGGCATGATATCACCTAATCGTCCAATACACGATGCATTCAACCACGAATTGCAAAGAGAACAACAAAACAATACGATACTGCAGCAATAGCCGAAGCAGTTCGTAAAAATGTTCTGCAATTGAATCGACAACAAGTGATTGCGTATGACTCTTTGATGGAAGCTGTGAACAAAAGAACTGGTAGCATTTACTTTCTGGGTGCTCCCGGAGGTACTGCCAAAACGTTCTTAATTTCATTGCTTTTGGCACGGATTTGATCGCAGCATGAGTTGCCCAGGCATTGGCTTCATCTGGAATAACAGCAACTTTGTTAGAAGGCTACCGAACTGCACATTCATTGCATTGATATTGCCACTGAACATGCAAATCAACCAGACACATTCTTGAAAAATCGAAGAAAAAATGCGAAGATTTTACAATGATGAAAATTGATCGATTGGGTCGAATGTACGATGGCCCCACAAAAGGTCAATGGTGGCGGTGGACAGGACGTTGAAAGATCTTCGTGTCAATCAAAACATTTTTTGAATAGCCATGGTTGTATTATCCGGTGATTTTCGGGAGACTCTTCCAGTTATTCCCACGATCAATTGCAGCTGACGAACTAAATGCGTGCTTGAAAGCATCAAATTTGTGGCTTCATGTCAAGACACTCCGATTGACGAGATCAAACTGCAGATGTTTTTTCGAAGCAATTGTTGGACATTGGTAATGAAAAGATTGCAGTTGATATCTCGACCGGACTTATCACTTTGCCCACTGATTTCTGCCACATGACCGATTCTAAGGAAGAGCTCATTCGAAGTGTTTTTCCGGGCATACCGCAGAATATAGAGGAGAAGATGTGTTGATTCCACGCATCCCGATGATTCCAACGGACTTACCATTCGAATTCAAACGACTGCAATTTTTTTACTGCAAATCTTTGCATTGAATGTTAATATCATCTATTTTACAGGAAAATAAAAGGCATTGAATTAATTTTAATTACTGACAAAATTTATTTAATCACCAAACTAAGTTTAAATCGAAAAAAAAAGCTTCAAAAAGATAAAAATTAGGTGGTACGAAGTTCACCAGGTCAGCCAACACCAGATGAACCGCATCAATTTCTGCAAATATATTTCATTTCGTCGATGGTGGATCAGCTGAATGTGCGGTGCAATATACAGGGAACACAACAGTTAAAGAGACGAATTATTGAACAGTTGCAAGCAATTTTTCATTTAGAAAATCATTGTTTTTCACATGGGCAGCTATACGTTGCGTATTCAAGAGTTGGGAAACCATCCGCTTTATTTGTGTTAACGTCAGACCAAAAAAACAAAAAATGTGGTTTACCAAAAAACACTTCAATGAAACGGATAATTTGCGGACACGTATAACGCTTCGATTCAGTATTTACTTTGGATTCACTTTCATTTTTTACTTAGAGAAGTTCAACTAAATTACACTTCATTTTTGTAATCGAAATTAATTCATTACTGTTGTGAAATGAAATAAAATTTTCCATTTTCAAATACAAAAAAAAAAAATAATAATTTTTCTTCATCTTTTAATCCTCAAACGAAATGTTACAAAAAACGAAGCCATCTGGTGGCGAAACGGAGTTCGCCCGGTTTGCTAGTTTCGTATATTATCTGAATGAGTCTTACAAATAAAAATTTTTAATTTCGACGTAAGATTTCAGTCATTTAAAATAGCTATATTCTCCAAACTAATTTCGCAATTGTAAACTTCCGTAAATTTTGAGTCGAGAATAAAAATGTTTATTAGTATGACGATAAAGATTAAAAAATAACTAAATCCTCCGCCATAGTAAGCCTTGAGTAGTTTTAGGGTGATCCTTTTTCAAATTCACATGAAGAGATATGCATTGCGAATGCGATCTTTTCATTTCCTTAAATTCAAAATTAAATAAATATTTCAAATTTAAATGCTCAAAAACAAATATTCGCACTACATCCAATAAGTAATTAGTGTTGTTTGTTATAATTTATATTCATCCTGACATAAAATTAATACTCTCCGCACCATCACTTTAATATGCAAGGTACGAGTATATTTCAATATGTGTCCATTAACTTTGTAGCGTGACTCTTTAAATTGAACTAATTTAATTTTACAAAATTAAAGCTGACCTCATATATGTAGCTTCGAAACAACTCTCACCCTTTGGTGTTAAATAAAATTATATGCTTTTCTTGAATATGCCAATTAATTATATGGAACAAAAAAAATACGGGTTCCACTGTTTGGAATATGGTTATTCCAAAAATTATTTTATTTGTCGTCCTGCATTTTACATCCAAACAAGCTACAATTGAGATCCGGCCGATCAGTTTTCTAATTACCTACTCGTATGTACATCAATGACAGTCACAAATTACTTGAAAATAGTTCCCGATTCTGGTGGAACAATAAACTGTATCATACTCTTTTTCCTTTCTATGCTGAGATCAGTATAATCGTAGCCGTTACTGAATTCCGCCAAGCAAAAAAAAAAAAAAACAAATCGTCTCAATAGTTTTGTCACTGCCATTTTTAGAAATCTCGCACGAACTACTTACACCAGAGCAGAGGAGTTTTTATCTTACCCTTGGTTCTTCTTTTCTTCATGTTCGTTTTAGATTTTTTTATATGAACTTGACATACAGGAAATAGAAATGTTATTCTACTTGTTGCCTCGTATTAGATTAAGGGAATTTGGCTTGGGGGGAGACGAGCAGCATCATCCTTATAGATCTCTAAACAGATTGCGGTGTAGTTATAGGCAACGCGAACTACTCGCAGACGCATACGAGTATGTGGGAATTTTCTTCCCTATATCATACCAGGAAACGTTTCCACATGATGCGCACAATGTGATTGTTCATTGTATCAAAGGGGTCCCAAGAAATTTTCTTCGTGAGCGTAGTAAATCCTTGCTATTGGTAGAAGGTACACATGTTGGTGAAAAAATAAAAACGATTAAATTATGCAAATAACTTTGCATTGTTGCTACAGGCGCGTTGAAAAAATTATCTTAATGAATTCGTAGAATAATATCGCAGCTGCTTTTCGGGTGATGATGACTATGCGATGCTGTGAACGGATCGTGATACCTATTGTGGCTCCTCCTAATCAATTTAATTTGCAGACAGAATATTGAAAATAGAGTTTCAAGTGTTTTGGTAAATGGATTTTGGTTATAACTTTACAAATTAACTGACTTGAGTTGTTACATAAATACTACATCAGGGTCTTACGAAAAGAGCACAAGATTTGAGTTTTGTGGCAATTTCTTTGAATATAAAGTGCTGGACCGAAAATTTAACAACTACGAGTATGTAAAGTACGAGTAGATAAAGTAGTGACCGCAAGCAGGGGGTTTTACGGGGCCAGCACTCCCACCCATACATTTTCCGCTGTTTATTATTTGTGAGCTTACATAAATTAAATTTAAATTTAAATTTGTTAATATTTTTTTTTTTTTTTTTTTTTTTTATAATTAACACGCACTAAAGAGGTTATGACTACTCTTATGGTGTAGTTTGAAGTACACAGCGCGGGCGTTAGGGAAATTGGGATAGAGAAGATAGGAGATTCCGATGCACATTGGTTTTAAATGTCTGCAAATTGAACCGAGGGCAAGGCTTTAAGTGGAGAATAACTTCACTTAAAAAAAGTGAGATTATTTCCCACTTGAGGTGAAGTTGATTCCCTTCACCATTTTTAAATACATAACGAAGGTTTAGCAGAGAGCTTTAGATCGACTAAGGGCACCAAATAATGACAGTTCAAGAATTTCGATCGTGTACTTGCTCGGTTGGAAGCACGAAGAGAAGTCAGGATAGCTACCACAATTTTATATATTGTGTTTTGTCCTTAACTATACACAGGTGTTTAAAATTCTTTGATTTCTCTTCTTTCCATTTTCATTTGTAAAAGTATCTCATAACATCTGTAAAAGCATAGGTAGAAAAAATATAAATATAATCTTCTTCTAATAATTGTTCTTCTAAAAAAATCTAAGATTTGTGAAATGACAAACCGATGTAAGCTGTCAGTCTCAGGGTAGGTTCATATACAGACCTTTTCCGCACAACTTCAGCCAAAAAGTCGACTTCGTCTTCAAAAGGGCGACAAAGCCCGATATATTGGGGATTTTGTATTCTCGTACAAAAGTATTGTATAAATAAACACATACAGCGATTAAAAAGGAGTGATCTTCGTGGTAAAAACTTGGATATCGAAAGGAGATGAGTTATAAATCCCAATGAGTTATAAATCCCAATAGTGTCGTCAAAATCGTCCTTATGGAGTGAGTATACTTTAATATCAGAGATAGCTCGTTTCGTTCGAGATAAGATTTCCTTCTGATAGAGAAAATATGTCTTAAGGTATTAAAGGTTGGCTGTTTATATAATACAAGCGATAGTAGCTTAAAACTGGAGCCCTTATTTTAGAGGCATCACACGCGCAGGAAAATTTCATGAATGCTGGAAAATAGTAGGAAACATCACAAAGTTGTTTACTGACTTAGGTTTACTTGGACCAACATTTTTATACATATGTTTATTTATTAATTTAATTTTTTTTAGCGACTAAAATGGTTTCCCACCCTCAACGTGTGCGGAAAATTCGATTCAGTTTTTTTTTAAGTTCTCTTCCCTTCTGTAATAATGTAGGTACATAACACCATCGCTTAAATCTCTTTGTCTTGACAGAAATGCCATGCACGTATCGTGTGGGTTGTGGCCACTTGTGAGGTCTGACATGCACACGAAATCCACGCCGCTACTTCAAACCGCAGACTATGTTGGTCTTCCAGAGAAATGAAATTATGCCGTAGTAACACCAGACATACTAGTCTATATTAACCTAGTAACAGAAACCCCGACAAAAATTGTAATAATTTACAAGAGTCGTACTGAAACATGTTTCCGATGTATCTAATGAACATGTCAACATATTTAAATCTGACTCTCTGTATGCAAATATACGCACACAGTCAGTAGATTTAAACGTAATTTTATCTGTCCAGCTGATAGTATCACGTCACGTAAAGTCAATTTTAATAAGCGAATGTGTATAGTGTAGAAATATACTCGTTCGTATGTATGTATAGTGTACACAAGCATAATCACCGCGCACCGAAGAGAGAACGAAATTCACGGAAATTTAAGTGTTACAGTCATACAAAATGTGTGTACAGCTCTAAAAGACTTATCTTCGTGACGTAAATATAAACAAAAAAATGCCTTTGTTTCAAATCTGCGAATACAGTCGTATAGAGTATAGACGAATGAACAAAATGTCATCAAAACATGACCAAGAAAAATGTATGGCGTATGACAAGACAAATCAATTGTTAGTTTCTAAAGAGAACTATACAATAACAAAAGAACGACTGAGTTTGTTACGTACAATTCCAGCACATCTTATTAAAGAACGGTGCGAGAACCACAATTAGGCTGTCAGAAGGGAATGATCGATGTACCTCAGACGAAGCGATCGCGGTCTTAGCTTTAGTGCTAATTGAATATAGGTTAAAATTGCGGTGTAATCAATTTTTGTATTGCTAGCCAGCTGCAACTATTGTTAATTGTTTGAAAAAAGATCGCTGTACATGAATTTTGCTTATTTTATATACTCATGCAATTATCAAGCTGTCTCGCCCAGCTGGGCTTAACTCGCTATATCTGCAACAATAAGTGTTGAGCCAAACGAAAGCAGTTTTGGTATCCACTACGATCTGTCACAAGGTCAAACTTAACTAAATGGCATATAGTCAAAACCAGAAAAATAACAAAACTAAGCTGAGACCCCTAGCCCTAACTCGCAATCCTCTTGCCGCTGGCTCCCTCGATTTTTGTTCCAAATCCGCCATTTTGTTTTCCTATCGCTGTTGTGTCAATCTAGAATCCATGTGAAAAACAAAAAATATATACTTCGGGAATACCACATTTTAACATTTCTTAATGCTATTGGTTAGTTATTATTTATTTTTAAAAGGTGAATAATATAAATTGTTTAATAAAACCATCTAAATGAGATGTTTTATATCCTGGAAACATATTATTACAAACGTGGCTGTGTATTTTCCACTTTTGAATATTATTAACTTCGATTTCATGGGTACCTTTTCATAAATAACTGAAGAATTTTGAGCAAATGCTTTCAATTTCCCACCTCCAATCTACACTGTTATAATTTCATAGATATTTTAACCAAAAGTACGCTTACTCCTAAAAAAAATACTAATCACATATAGTAACGAATAATTTCAAATTTAACGGACAAAATTCTATGAACACTGACAGCAACTTTGCCGACAGCGGAAGTTGCATATGCAAGGTGTGAGTGGATAAATGTCACAACAAACAGCTTCTTTGGAAATAACTTACTTCAAAAAATCAACACTGTTTAATTTAAACTATTTCCGATTCTACTCGTACTCGAGGAATTTATAAAAAAAAAAACTCATCCTTGCTTACTTCTACCGCTCTCCGCAATAAAACAACACTAACACAAAGATTTGTAAAGATTTAGCTTGAGAAAATGTGCCGTCCCTTTATAAGGATCTGAAGTGGTATCCTGTAAGGTGTGATAGTCACATCCATTCTCCTTCTATGTACCTACGTAGGGTGATCGCAAAATAACTATACAACTTGGCAGCACTGTGTTATTTCAAAACATAGGGTCTGTTCCTTTACTTTTATATCTTACGAATTTTTACGAATTCTTACGAATTTTTACTCAGTGCCGTTCCTTAACTCGAAAAATTCGTAAAAGAGAGCGTCGTCGAGAGAGCAAGATATTACCCCTCCACTGAGAATCTTACGAATTTTTACTCAACAAATTTCTTGGTGTAAGAAATTTGAAGGGCTGTCAGTCACCAAACAATTAACAGCTGATTTGAAATTTCTTGTCATATTTGACATTCGATTGAATTTGTTTTGATTTCTTGCGTTCTATTAAAATGGTATCAACAGGTGGCAAAATAAATATTGAATGTTCTCCCCGAACATTCCGTCGAATTGAAAATATTCTTTACCACTGCAATTTATGGAATTATTTAACGGTCATATCTGTCATTTTTCATAGTTTACTACAAAAGCGTTCCCTAACTTTTTCGTAAGTGTCTCTCTCTGTGAGAGAATTTATTCCCACCACTGCCATTTTAATTGTCTTTTCCATTCTTACTACAAAAGTAAGGGAACAGACCTATAGTAACGTTGTCAGTTGTCATTTGCACAAAGTAGCCATGATAATAATATAGCCCTAATCTTAACTAATATTATAAACGCGAAAGTATAACTCCAACTGTTTCCTTTTCACGACCGCTAAGCAAATTTTTATGAATTTTGGTATAGGGATGGATGGGGCTGAGAAGGATATAGGCTATTTTTTATCGCGAAAACAAAACAAAACGTGAAGGGGATGAAGTAGGGGATGCAAGCTTGTATGACGAACCAAATATTTCTCAAGTTAGGGGTATAAAAATTCATCATAGGTAAATAAACTTATTTTAACAAATAAAGACATTTGGTAAGTTTTCTACCAATGAATTTAAATGTGTAGGATATATTTGGATCCGATAAGTGGTCCTGTTGTTGATGTAAAGACATTTTTTTAATTGAGATACTTACTTAAAGTATACATACTAATACTACGTAGACGTAGTCAAGTATTTGACTGATGCATATAGTGTTATACCTTCAACTTGCAGCTTGTAGGTACTATGCCAGCCCTAATGGTTAAAAAACATGACATGACTTCCATCGATGCCAACTATAACTAAATATGGCTGTGCTATAATTTTTCAACATTATAATTATAGGTTTGTATAATAATACCGTACTTTGTGTTTTTGAAAAAAAAAAAAAAAGTTCGTCATTGCCAAAATTGTATCATTGGCATAGTTTTAACTATGAATCCGGTAGCAATATTTCATTTCTTCACTGTTTCACATGTCAGGATTTTTTTTCTGATGGAATCCAATTAGGTCCATTTTATTTACTCGAAGTTGAACACAACTTGGCAGTTTTCTATATAAAAATCCCCAAGTTGTGTTCAACTTCGAGTGAATAAAATGGGCCTTAGTGGTGGTTGTTGTAATTTTTTCCGTAGGGAAGAATTGTTCTGATAGAATTTTCGCTATGACCACCAAAACGAACAAAAAAAATTTTTTTTTCATACTGTTCCAACTTTCTCTGTAGCATTTTACGTACCTATGACTATAGCTAGGACCTAAAAAATAGTATGTACAAATATGCCTTTTCTGAGCCAAATAAAATTACAAATTTAAATTTCCCACCAGTTTATTTTAATTAACTACGAAATAGCATTCTTTAGCAAACGCTAAGCTTTAGGTTTGTATCGTATTGATAATAATAAAACTCGACAATAAGATCCATTGTGCGGATATTCTTCTTACCGCATAGTGACATCCGCCTGTATCATATGAAATATCTAAGAAATAGAGACACAGTTAGTGCGAATATAAAAGATTGTAAATTTAGATTTCTTATTAAATAAAAATTAAAAACTTAAACTAGATTAATGCAAGAGAAATAATGATTGGTTTAATTCTTATAAAATTAGCATTATGACCTAATACCACGATTTTCACTTGCATTGTGCAAACTATCATCAAGCGCCCTTGATAGTCAACGAACTGCTATCTTAACTCAAAACTCACTTGACGATATGCATTGTGCTGTCCTACACTAATACTTTCATACATTTGAGCAGAAGACGTTTTTTTCGTCGAAAACTCGTCGATGCATTCACACCGACCACCAATTAGTTTTCGTTTGACGTTTCAACCAGCTGTGAGACATTAGTCGTTAAACTTCGGTGCAAACTGTTTTTGTTACAAATGTCGATCGTATTAATTAACAAACATAATAATTTTGGGGCGTTTCAAAATCATATTAGCCCATCAATTAATTGTGGAAAATGATTTTAAGTCGTAAGTTGTGACATTTTTTCGGTCAGCCATTCTGCTGAATTTTTTGAATATTGCAAAAAGTGTGTTTGTTTCAACAACTAAACGATTGGAAGTCGTTTTCGTGGCGTTTTAGTGAAAAACGACTACGGCTCGTTCGATGGGTCTGTTTTCGATGAAGTTTTCGAGTGTTTTGGCGAAAACCTGGGTTTTGGCTGCCGGAAGCAACAGAATTTCGGCAACTTTAAGTTTTAAGTAGTCCAACTACAAAAAGACTGCGTCCACTGCCAAGTATAAATAAAGGTTTAAATTTTGACATTATGACATCTCAAAATTGGAGGGTTATGCCTACCCAGTTTAAGAAGTTGATGTAGACGCGGCTGCTCTCATAGGTTGCATATATAAATCTTACCTAATCCACAGAGCTTGCTAAAATCTCGAGAGCAAGTTGGACGTCCTTCTGGGCACTTTGAACAACCTCTTCCTAATGCAAATTTCTTCCATCCTTTCGTTAATGCCGGGTGGTAGTAACACGTTGCCAAGTATCCATCAAACATTCTTTAAATATGTTTTCAATTATTTTCGAATATTTTATAGAACCTTTTGGAGTCTTACCGTGCGGCTGCACAGCCAACAAACTCCGTTGTGGGCCATATCATTTGGGTAAACTCACTAAGGGAGGTATTCCGATTTCTAGCTTCTCTAAATTGGCTCCATTTTTTAATCTCATAGCCTAATTCAAAATACCACGTTCTGATGGCACGCCCTGCCCATCTTGAACTCGGCGGTGCCTTCGAGAAATAGTAATTATGTCCAATAGTTGTCTCTTTGTTCACTGAGAAGAAATTAAAACGAAAACGTTCAAACAACGAACATCAGATAGAGGCGGAAGAAAGAAATGAATTCTAGGCTTTCCATTTCTACAACGCCTTACTTAACAAGCTTCTAAATAACAAACTCTTGACGACCTATTGCAACTAAGGTATTTGTCGTGAAAATATAAAGCGTTTATTAAAAAAAGATGTCGTGGAATAAGCAATTAATCGAAGTTTAAACCTAGTGAAACGGATTCCTAGATAACATCAAGCTCACTGTTTGACAGTTAGCACGACTTGAGCTGGGGCAACTACAACCACCTATTTCCACAACTCAAGAAGACTTAAACAAAACTAAGTATATTGAGTCCCATTTATATAAGTAATAAAACGAAGTTTCATACCCAAAAAATTGCAAGCATCTCGCTTGACTTCACAGTCCATCAGATAATATTTCGACAGCCTTTCCAGATCTTTGCTCCAATGCTTGGTATAAAATTGTTTCAAAATAAATAACGTCACAAATGAGTAAAGATCTCCACTATACTACCAATATGTTCATGTTAGCGATACCCCAGTCCGTGGCGATTTTATTTCGTATGCCATTGTGGCCCATTATCATTGTTTTGACAACTCTTCTTGACATATCCAACAATTCGAACTCAGAACACCGCTCATTCGGTGTAAACTAAAATTGAAATGACTTTCAAAACTATTTCATTTTTAGAATATAAAATTTAACTCACCTTTCCACAAGCTGTATGGGCTAAACCTCCCTCGCAAGTTAGGTTATTGCATGGAGGTGGAGTGTCTAAGAATATTGTGTGTCTATAAGTATGTATCTGATGGACACGAATTGCAATTATTAAGAGGTAAAGCCACGTGTGCATTGCCTTGAGAAATTTGAAAATGAATAAAAGTATTTTAAAAAAATAACAAAAAATGATAAATATCGCACGGTGTTCTGGGTGGTTTTTCGTGTTATACGTTTGCTCTAGTTTCAAATATTAATGAATGATTGGCGAAAATTTGTTTAGTTCAAGGTTCTCGCGATTGCAAAGGTTTAGGCTGTAACCGTAACTTAAACTGGCCTTATCAAATATAGGTTGGTCACATCGATTTAAAACAAGGCAGAGTCTGAGTCTGACAACCGAGCAACCTAACTGTCACGAGTCACTGTTTGGTATTGTTTTAATGCTTATGTGGTTATGTGCTTATGCAGATTTGCTCTCAGATTCCAGATTTCGTGTGCCTAATCGAACATAAAAACTTCACATGCTCTTTTTTGTATTGATATTCGTGCGATTTGAATATGTGTAGTCTTCGACACTTTTCTAAGCGATTTCCATTCACTGGCTAAATTTTGTATTAAAACATTCGGAATTTCAGTCCCGATTTATATCTAAATATTTATACATAAATAATTTACGAAAGAAGATTCACCCAATGCAATGCCTTTCTTTGCTGTAGAACAAATTCACGAAAACGTAAACAAACTCCACCAGTTTTCAAACTCAAACGCACTTGTATTGGTAAATCTGAGAAAATATAAAGATTCGCAAAAGTGCTCTGAAATCTGAAAAAGATAGCTGTTTCTTGTACCAAACGAACATACAAATTGCTCTGAGAAAAAAAGTGCTCTGAGAGCGCCCAATCGAATACCATAGATATTACATCTCAAGTTATCTCACATCTTTCTTCACTGTACCAAAACTTGGGAGCCGATTGGACTCAGCATAAAATTGTAGTGAGATCGTATAGAAAATTGATAAAATGAAAAATTTTAAGCAAACGCAATGAAACCTAAGTTGACAAAAAGCAACATTCAGCAATACCGAGCTATAACACCATTAATACGAAAATCCTTTAAATATTTGATTTATGTTACTCTTTCGGTCATATGTTTAAGTTTTGTGAGATAATGCTCAAGAGTGGGACAATTCACTAATCCCACTTTTCCGCCACCGACTTTAAACTAACCACACATGCGGATAAAGGAAAAATGTCCCGTTTAATTGTACCATTTAATGTACCTATCTTACTAATAAATATTTTCATGATCTTTAGCAGAATATTTGAATTTATTGTACAAAGCTACTTAAGCAAATGACATTGTAGTAAAATTGTTTACAATAGCAACTCTACTTTATTACAAAACAAACTCGTAATATATTTTCTTTTTATTTCCTTAAACATTCAATGCCATTTGGATTATTTATTTCCTTAGAGATGCATTTAAAGAATTTCGTTCAAACTATCTAACGATTGGTATGATATATTTAATGGTAGCTAATTTTTCATTGTTTTGTTTTGAATTTCCTTTGTAATTAACGGCCATAAAAAAGTTACGCCTCTTTCCCAAGGATTTACTGGTATGTTATTATGAATTCATGAGTTAATTTTGTGTATCACCACGCTAGGGTCAAACGCATTGAAACTCGAGTTGAATCGATGGACTAAAATTTGCAAGTATTTCATGGGTATACGCCCATAAATTAGCATATTTGCTAAATTTGGTGTGCATATATATAGCTACACGTATGCGGGTATATACTTATGGAGTAAATTTCTCAAGGTGATACAGTTATATATTTTTAAGATTTTTGTTTCTTGTCATCTGGACAATGTTTTAGGTTTTGGGCTTTTTTTTTTGTTGAAATCCTAAACAATTCAATTGGAATGTTTCATTCACCAAGTAAACTGCATATATATGAACAAAACTGACATTTAACCATTTTCGTTAGAGCTCTAGTACAAGTGATGCAAATTGGCCAGTATATTTAGGTAGAATTGGAAAAAAACTAGGTAAATTTGTAATTCGTTAAAATTTGATAAAACAACATTTAGAAAGAAAAAAATCGAGCTGTCGTGGGACGGCCGAATGAAGCGAAGCATTGGACGTAAAGTATTGGCCCGTGTTACGTGGCGGCCTATTTGAAATTCATTTTAATTTTTCATAGTGCCAGTTAGTTTAGATTACTCTCTCTGTTCCTCTTTCGCTCTCTACACACATATATACATATATATACATACATATTATATATATCTTCTGTTATTTACATTATCTATATTATAGAGAGAAAAGATATATACGCTACCGCTTTCACCTTTTCTCGGTTCATAGTGCAAGTTAGTTTAGATTACTCTCTCTGTTCCTCTTTCGCTCTCTACACACATATATTTGAGAATTTTCCGACTTTTCTTTTTTTCTAAACCATCCCTGAATCAAGACGAACAACACAAAACAAAAATCATCCAAATCGGTGGAGCCGTTCTCGAGTTTTCATCTTCCAAGTGCGCCATGGAGAGGGAAGTTAACGCTACGGTGACGATTTTTTTCGGTTTACTCCCCATCTTTTTGAATAATTTATATGCGTGACCCACCGACCGTCCGTAAAAAAGCTATATTCGCTTCAAAACGAAGTCGGTGGTTGTATAGAAAGTTATGGATAAATTGAATTAAAAGTTTGAACGATTATTATCTTGTGGTAAATTGGTTTTGTAAATATTTTTATTTTTATTATTAAAGTTGCTCAGAGACGGTTAACTGGGATTTATCTTAGACCAGGTTGCTTGCGGCAATAGGTGTGTTTTTCAAGCTTCGATCTCAGCATAGTGATGGTACATTCAAAAAATAAAAAAAATTTAAACTTCTTCGTCAACCATTTCAATATGTTTCGTATGTTCCAAGGTACAATCTATGTTCCTTTGTAATTTATTTTGAAAGACTTGAATTTTTTTAGTTTTTTTTTGTCATGGTCATGTCCACAACCAGGGAACGCAGGTCAATCCTTTCGGAATTTCCTTGCATACATTTCTTCAAGAAAATATCTCCAAAAAAAGTAGTTTGACTTTCAAATTCATATTACCTACTTTTTGGAGAAGAGTGAAAATTTCGCTTCACTCAAACAGCGTACCAGTCTTTACCAGCTTCCAATACATCGCTCTATAGATGCGCTGACAATATAGTGTAATGATACGATATGTGCGGTATTTATAGACATCCACAATAATAGCACATCTACCTACCTCAATTAAAACATTGAATGCGGTTATCGTCCGCACAGACTGTACATTGTACAATCTTATGGTATTTTACGCTCGTCAATATATTTATTTGCCGTATTTACTGTCACCATTACTGAGAGACATTTTCGCCGCTTGAGAGTTCGTATCGTCGGAGAGAAACCTAAGAACTTTGCCTAAGGATTGCTTCTTTCTGAAAATCCAGGTAGAAAAATTGAAATTGTAAAGATTGAAAAATCGAAAATAATTGTACATCGAATTGCTCAGGTGAAATTAAATACTACTCATACACCATAGGCGGAAAGAATTTCTATTGTATCCTCTCTCTGTGTGTAGTGTATAGACTCCTCCTGCACGATCCTTTTATACCGTTACCCTCGGTTAGACCACCTGTGGCTAGGGGCTGCCTAAGCCGGCGCCGTCGGTATGTATCATTGATAGCCATGAATTATTCGTTACCCATGATGAAACGGATTTCTTCTATTCCCACTGATATTTCATTTTAATTGCGACAGGTAGACATTAGACATGGATTAGGCGAGGCGAAGTCCGTGGTGTTTTTTAATTAGGGGTGTCTGTGACCGAAACGAACACTTGCTTTATGGATGTCGCAAAATTGAAGAAAATAAGGCAATGAGAGTGCAGACGATTGAAGTTGATTCATAATTGCAAAATAATGTAGACGAAGATGATGTATGTTTGACATCAATCTCAACAATGACAAACAAGTCTGACAACGATTTCATTTATAACGTGTGTTGTAGGTCTCTTTATCCAGAGGAAAACCCCGAATAGCAATTCAATTTGACTGTTTCATTCCACAAATCCCCGTTTTCGAGAACCTGCGCTGAAGAGTTTCGTGGTATACATAATTACCCCGCCCGTCAAATACAAGTGCTACCAGAAGATATTTTAAAAGGATTGAATATAAACTGTCATGAAGGGAGATCAGAACAAAACACGTCGTTGTCGACCTCAAAGTCGAATACGGCAGGAACCCTGCCACGAATTATAAAAATGCATGCTTTTTGTAGCTCATTGCTACATCTCAACCGTATAGACGACTTTGAGGCCTTGCATTTCAAAGAAGAAATTTATCTGCTCCTTTAAAGTAGGGGAAAACATACCATAACTAACGTTAATGTTGAAAAACTGTTCAGAGGTTCAAACCAGGTGACGCTATCATGTAATTTATTTTATCCAAAGGCGGGGTTTTTGAGCTTCGATCTCAGTAAAGGAAAGTAAAGTACTATAAGATTTTCAGCACGCAATTACAACAACCATACTCTACTTGACAATTCGTTACTCGCAACAATTTTTGTAATTGCGTGCTGAAAAACCTACTTTACTTTGCTTTGCTGAGATCGAGCTAAAAAAACAGGGCTATTCTTGAAACAATTGTAAGAAGCTAACTAGCCAATGGTTAAAATGTGCGTGTTTTATTGAACATCTTCAAGCCTGTTTTGTTGAGCTTCTATCTTGATAAAGTAAAGTAAAGTGGACGAATACGCAAAAAAAAAACTGTTCCAGTCACATTTCTGCTTGAGTCGTATAAACTGGTATTGTGTGTTTCGACTATTAGTTTGCAGTTTACTAGCAACTTAAACCCACATCACCAGGAAGGTTCCAACATAAGCTACTGCTGTCACTTCCACTTGTGATAAATATCTAAATAGTGTGAACCCTACAAATGTCAAGTAGGATGTGGTTGTTGTAATTGTGTGCTGAAGATTCTCCTTTACTTTGCTTTGCTGAGATAGATGCTCAAAAGATCACGGCAAAGTAAAATAAAACAGTTTGCTGTCACAATTATGATAATTTGGTATATAAACTTATAATGTTGTTTCGACTTTGATTTTGATTCAACATTCTCCTAATTGCCTCTCAATGGAAGTGAATGGCGCTGAAAGCAGTTCATTCGGAATGTCATTAACACGTCACCAGAAAACTATCACTGTCAACATACACTTATGGCGTTTTCGTTTGAAGAAAAGAACTGCCCTTTCTATGAAAAGAGCAAATCTAGAAGTGCTCTTTCTATGTTTCCTATGTTTTATTGAAATTAAAAGTGCACTTCCAGGTCAATTCTTAACACGACAGAAGTGTTCGTGATATTTTTAAAGAATTGCCCTGAACTCACCAGCACAAACTTGAAAAATGTCAGATTAAAATACATTTTGTGTTGTTGGAAAAAAAATTGCGCTATGTGATTCGAAAATATACAATTATGCGTGCAAAATGTGGGCATAAATTGAAATATATTGATTTGTCCTATTAAAACTTTCATATTTAGTGTCGAAAACAAAAAAAAAAGTAATAACAGACCTAATCTCACATATGGAGTTTCCCACTTTTACAAAAGTGCCCCCACGAATTTCATTGAAAAGAGCAATTCTGGATTTCGGGGCAATTCTCTCGGATCTTCAATCAAAAACGCCAATATTCAGTACAATTACTTTCGCTTGGGATAGCGTATGCAGCGGTCGATACGTTGAACACAATTTTCGATGACTCGGCCGCACATTTCGACTGATACGGCTGCTATTTCTGTTTCAATATTGGCTCTGAGCTTCTCTAAAGTCGCCGGCTTGTTGGCATAGAAGAATGATTTAATGTAGCCCCACAAAATAAGTCACAAACTAGACTAGTCCGTTTTTGGAGATAGCACCGAACTGAGACTTTAATAACTCGATTGTTGCTCCCGCTGTGTGGCACCGTCTTGTTGGATGCACGCACATATCACTGAGTTCCGATTCAAGCTCAATTTGCTCAAAGAAATAGCGCTCTGTAGCGAATACCATTTACCGTAACGTGACGGTCACTTTCAGTGATTAGTTATAAAAAGGCGTCTTGATCTTTTTCTATGACGGTTGATTGGTGGAACCATAATAATTCGTTTCCGTGCGAGTTGTTCATAACCATTTAACGCACGCTAAGGATAGGTACTAGTTTTGTTTGCTTTCCAATTCTCAAAACAATTTCATCTCAACTAAGACGTTCACTTTTAATCGGACTTTAAGTTCGTCGCTCTTGAAGGATCAGATTGTATAGTCATACACGATAAACGATCAATCCTTTAATATCCAATTTCTGAATTTTATTTAATTACATTTTTCGGACCATGAACGTACGAGTATCACTCCACCAACAAAAAAAAAATTGTTATGACGAGATGACCTTTTGACAAACAAAACAAAAGCCTCTTGGCATTGGGATCAAAATAATTTACCAATCAGTCGTTGGCAATTCATTTGAAATACCGCCTCGTATTATCTTCAGATCCAAAGCTGACACTTTAATCCCATTGAACACATAAACTGCGCTTTGAGGAAATACCCAATAACTTGCAGAGAGAGTACCTATAGTTACAGTTGTTGTTAACACTCGAACGCTTCCCTTCGAGCGTAACATCATCAAAAGAAATCCATTTAAATTAATGTATTGTCAACACATTTGAGGGCGTGTTTCAGACCCGAATTTTAATCCTAGGTATGTGTCAATTTATGCATATGAAACCGAGTACTCGCTCTTTCAAAAGTCAGAAATACATTAAAAGATTGACATTGTGATGAGTAACATACAAATGTGATTAGACATCGACAACTTCGAGTGTGTATTGAGTCTTGGAAGATGCAATGGATTAATCATTATCCTTCAAGTCGATGATGATTGATAGGTTGTTATTATTCTCTTCGGGCATATACAAAAATCTAAAAAAAAAAAGCCGAACTTTAAAATCTGCACAGCTGAGAGCTAGAAAATAATGAAGTAGTACCTATATCTCAATTAAACCGGTCTGAAAAGAAAAACTACTGGTCAATCGATAGATCTTCATAAGAAAATTAAACTGCTGCTACCAGCCCCAGCGGGGTATCTGAGATCCGACATCACTGACAAACCATAACGATGCGCCATAAATAAATACAAATAATGCATTTCCATTTGGTATTTTCAAATCGAATTACTGGATATAATAAGCGTTATTTTTGTTTGATTTTATACCGGTATTAGGCGACGACAGTGTGAAGTAGTAGAACTATGTAGAGAAGCTCATTTGCATTAGAGCTAGAATATAATAAAAGGCAAATGTTATGTTCTTTTCGATGCGTATAGCTTGTTGCATAGAAAAAAGGTGGTTTATGCTTTTTTTATGGTCAATAGGGTGCCCATTGCCCAGCCAGTGTGGGGCACTTTAACTTTCGTGCGAAGCTCCAGACCGCTGAATAGACTTAGGCCCATTTTATTCACTCGAAGTTGAACACAACTTGGGAAGTTTCCCATATAAAAATCCCCAAGTTGTGTTCAACTTTGAGTGAATAAAATGGGCCTTAGATTATTGATTTTTTTAAATTGCAATGGGAGTTCAGAGTGATTTAATAGTTATAATTGGAGACTTGCAAGAGGCATATTTAAAAAAATAAAACAATATCCGGAATATAAACACTTCTAATACTAAACGAACTATATGAGTAAATTAATAATTACCTATACATAGGTACGTTTTTACTTACTTACTAAAGAGGTGGACCGCATGGCCAACCAACGAAGCCCTTCATAGCCCTTAGCCATAGCTACTACCTTTCATTAATACACATCCATCAAGTTGATTGAAGTCGCTGTCCAATTGTGAGTCACCTAAAGGCCTTTTTTAATTTGCCCACATGATCTATATAGATCGTTGATTTTCAAATCTCCACTTCGAAGCGGTGCAGGGAAATAATTTTACGTGCAATAACTTAACATGGCAAACAACTTCACCTGGAGTGGAAAATAAATTCACTTATCTTAAGTGAAATTTTTTTGTAAGTACATCACATGAGCTCTTATTGGTATAACAGGGATAGACAAAACAAATGAATTCCGAACAAATTTGACCAAACCTGCGGCAAGTATGTATTGCCTCTGATTAGGATATAATGCTAAGGTCGAGTAGAATCTTTAGCACGTAATTACAAAAAATTCACTCTACAAAACTGTCAGAAACCCTGTAAATGAAGCATATGATGCGGTCAATTGACTTTGGAATATTCCGCAGAATTTGGTTGTCGGAGAGCTTCGGGAAAATTGTTTCGTGCAGCTGTCAAAAGTAAGTGACACAACGCAATTCGTTTTTCGTTTAGAGCATGATCATAGCGCGCTCTATGAGCTCAGAATAAATTGACTAAGCATCCTGAGGAAAAAGCTGATTATAAACATGTACAAGCACACTTCCATTCCAGTCACATTTGACAGAAAAAAATACAAGCGAAACAAAATAATATCAGAACGTTCCGAGCACACTCGGTTCATATCACGCTCAGTTCAGTGCTCAGCTCTGAACTTAAAAATAAAAACGCCTAATGTGAGCTATATGCCATCTGCGATTTTTTCTGAAAGTATAGTATCGGAACGGAATGAAATATCTCCGATTGCGTATGAATCGGAGAATATTCCGTTCCGATTGTCATTTAAGAAAAAAAGAGTTTTCATTTATGGCATTATTTCACATTGACAAAGTGAAATAACGCCAAACATTGCTTGTGAAATAAAGCCGAAGCAAATGTTTCCACAATTCGGCATTGAATTTCGAACTATTATTTTTTCAAATTCTAAATGCTGAAAAAAATAGAATGGTCGAGAATTTTTACTTATAGTTAAAATACTGGTTAAGTTCTCGACCATTCTTATTTCAGCATTTAGAACTTGAAAAAATAATAGTTCAAGAATGTATTTATAAATGCAAAGGCCGACTCGGTGTTAAATTTAAATTCGGTGTTATTTCGCTTTCACAGAGTGAAAGTACCCTAATTTTTGTCAATCCATGTATTCATTTACAATTTATTATGAACTAACACATACCATAGTTTGTAGCAAATCGACCCAACTTTGGATAGAGAATGAAGAACAGACTTAGCGAAACTGTGTAATTGTTATAACTTTATAATAGATATCTACCAAGTGGAACTATATATACAAAAGCTCTGCTGATGTTTAAATTAAACAAACAACTAATTAAATTACTTTTATTATAATACATCCTTTGACGTTTAATACCCACAACTTTCAGAAAAGGATAATCCTATTATTAGTTTTTACCATTCCTTTCTGATTTTGATTTCAAGTCAAATAAATAATTTCCATTACGTATCCTCAACGTTTGGAGTTCATTGTTACACGAATAACTTTGAGAACATCCGGATCGAGTAAGTTATTCTTTACGATCACATCAACCTCCTTCGACCTGATCGATCTGGATGACTTACTGCTGTCCATGGTTACAAAACTAAAATCACGATGATCATCATCCGATATTTGAAAACTACTGTAGTTAAACAAGTCGCAAACACATTGACAGCAATCTGTAAGCCTTATTTGTATTCCATTCTGCAAGGATCTAAATTCATCTTCATGATCATCGTCTACGTTTGACACATCCTTTTTTTGTGAAGGGCTTCCGCTGACATTTGCAGTTCCTACTTCAACGCCCCGAACGAGAAAGTCGTCCTCGAAATCTTTTTCATCCTTGTGGTTTAGCTTTTGAGTGCGCTTAAAATGAATGCAATACAGTGGCATTCGCTGAGGAGATTTTATTATTTTTTTGTTTGACTTGCTGTAGAGTTCGTCCTCTAAGTTTATTGAGACCACTCGAAGCTCTGTTGATCTGAAATGAAAATAGAATAGGTCGATTTCAATTGGAATTCTACGGAGAGTTGCATAGAAATTATGTCTTAAAACTAAAAAGGTAAAGCGCTTTTTATTATTTCATATGTACGAACAATTTTGTTCTATACAGATTTTCGTTCTTTCTTTGCCTTTGTGACGACATTGTTGATGATGGTTTTACTAAAATAGTCTGCACGATACTAATAATCATATTTAGTGTCCAGGCTTGATTTTACGAATTTTCCATAAAAAAAACTATACATTACCTACAAAATCTTTAGTTTGTAGGTTAAAAAATACTATTAGCAAGGCCTTCTGTTTTTCAAAATGACTAGGCGGTATTAACAAACATTTTTAGTTACCTATTTTAATTTTACGACAACTTAATGTGGCTTCTACTTAACAAAGCAGGTTAATGTCTGCCAAGTTTGCGGTATTCGAAGGAAAATCATCCTTTCCATATTGAGATGCTCTGAGCCGTTAATAATAATTCTGTTGGGCAAATTGTATTGGTTGATGACGACTAGAGTTCAATAAATCAATCATAGAGACGGTTTTTAAAGTGTGAATTTACTTGGGGCAATGTGGCTCCTCCAGCCAGTAGATATCTATACGGAGCCGTGAAGAAATAGCAAATTAGCGAGCCAAACAGTAGTCTTCCGCCCCCTTTCCCAGAAATATGACAAAAGCGGAATACATCAATTGGGGTATCACTTTTAAGTCTCCGCAGCAAAATATTTGTTCATAAAATGCACTTGGAGAGCTGTGATCGAGCCAAAGTTGTAGTTTTCTATCCACAAAAAATTTTACAAGATGTTGTTTACGATGTCCGAAAAGAACGATCTTATTAGATTGGATTTTTGGTTTCTCGTGAAAATGACTAGGTCTGTTTTAAAGAGTCCATGCCCACGGCCTTATTGTCATCCTCCGACAACTATAGGTAATTTTTGACAAATAGTTCATAATTTCTGTACGCAGATCTTAAAACGTTGATCACTTGAGGCGAGATTCTGTCGCTTGAAATCTAGAAATGACGTTTAGTGATCTTGATCTACCTTATATCATATTCCACTTATAAATGCGAGAACTAACCCCCTCGAAAGTTAATTTAATTTCAAAAGAGCGGGTGAAGCTAGAACGACGTAAGACAGCTGGATCTAGCTATGAATATGACTACAGCTCTTTGCAGTTTTTACATACCTACTACAAGCTTTAATATTAGAGAAAATAAATAATAGCTTAAAAGTTCTACCCAAATAACAGCGCAGAAATACGATCATTCACAATTATAGATAAATAATATTTTCTTGATCAACCTATTAGATATCAATTATTCATCTCCGATGAGCCATAAAATATCATAGATAATAATCTGGCGGCATAGAAGCAATCACTGAGCATTATTCAAATGAACATCGTCCAAACAAAGGAGGTGTCCGCTCTTGTGGAGTTAGAAAAGCTGCCGCGGCAGACACAAAGACCGAATTTGAATAAAATTCATGTGCCACCATGGTAGTGTTCCAATTTATATGCGAAGACTGAATATTCAAGACTAATTATAACGTGTAGCTCGCTGTACTGATTCGATCATCGCCGGCTTGTAGCTTGTTTTGGTAATTTGTTATTTCCGATGATTTAACATTATGAAACAAAGCATGGGAAATAAAGGGTTTATCATCGATGTGGTGCGAGATACGACTATTAAATTAATAAAAGTTATTGCTCGTCTGACAGAGATAAAGAAGATATTCGAATTGGAAAGCGATAAATTATAGATGGGTTACCATAATTATTGCAGTTAAACATGTTCTATTGTTGGAGGTTTATTATGAAATTTTACAGATGTCTCTGAGTCGATACTGATAGGTATATGATAGTTTGTTGTTAAACTGGCTTTTATTATTTCTCTATGGATATACGTATATACTTCGTGTGACCTTCAACCAAAATCGGTTCTGGTGCAGTGTCACTACCTGCCAAATTGCTGCAGCTGGTGCTGAAGTTGCTCAGCAAGTTTCAATCGGCCTACCAATAACAATGTTTAGTCTTGCAGATTAAGCCTAGTACGCAGCTGTTCCGGAAGGAAAAATCCCATACAAAAGTGACACGACGAAATCGTGAACGAAAAATTTCACTCTCCTCTTCGTTTTGCAATACGCAGCTGCTGCGAAATGATGACGGAAAAGTGGGTAGCTTGGTACAATTATCCACTCTCTTTTCGCACACGGTTATTGTCCGGGAAATTTGTCGCTTGAGTAAATTTGACACTTGTACTGCACTGTTGCCAGCTTTTATAATAGTTATGGAGCCAAAAATACTCAAACTCAAAAATGGAGACAAAAATTCGCATTTTTTTGCAATTCACATGCAAACTTATTCTGGTTAAATTGTTTGTAAGACGACAATATTAAGCTAAAAAAACGTTGGTAGGCTTTCTTAAAAGTATAACAGAAAAACCGATCAATATACGAACGCGCTCGATATATTATAGTGAAGTACTCCCAGGAAACTTCAACTAAAACTGCCTTTAAGCCAATTAAAACTGAGATACATCAATTCAGCCAGTTGTCAGCTGTTGCTAAACTAGATACTTGGACGCCCCCAATGGTTGGTGTGAAAAGGCTGACTTTGCGGAAAATCTAAATATAAGAATTGTCAGCAAAATCAGCAAAATGTGATGCCAAATCCTGCACGAATCTTAAGGACTTTATTAAAAGGGAACTAAACATGTGTATGACCATTTTTGAGTAAAAGATCAGGTAAATATTCTGGAGATTTAACGGACAATTAGACAGACAAACAGAATATGGCATTTAATTTTATAGCTTTAGTAGAGAAAGAAGAATATATTAATTTACCTCTTTTCTGGAGTAGGAACAATATTCGATGACTTTTGAGGTGCTTCTGTGACGTTCTTCAACGTGCATGGGCGTATAACCACCGAATTTCCAACTGGCTTACATCTGCTTAGTCTCTGGGCTGATCGCCTTTCCGACAATTTCACTTGTTTACACAGTAACATTTTTCTGCAAATGAATTTTTTTATAAATACTTTTATTTTACACGTTTGTCAGTTGTGATATTCTGTATGGTCTCTAGGTAAACAGTAAATATAGAGGATCCACTGATTTGTGCTTATTTCTGCTGTTACAATTCGCTTGAGGTATTTCAAGTAAAATATGTTTTTATTTCTGAATATGAAAATAAGACCAGAAACCTTATATAAATTAAATTTAATTTAATTAAATTGAAGTTGAAATGAAGTGGTTTGTACAATTAAGAATTAAGTTCTTTTCCTAGTATAAAAGATACAGAATACTTTAGGCAATATAAATGCACACATAAAATTACTTACAATAACAAGAAAAGCAATACAGAAAAGCAATACAGAAAAACAATAAGAATATTAAAATATTTTGACTGTCTGGCAACGCTGCATATGACACAAATGTTGTTATTTTTTTGGGCATTTTTCCTGCTTTTAAAATGAAAAGTGCGTACCTACACACAAAAATTACAACAAAAAAATGTACATTCAAATTACATTTTTCAGTTGCTGTCATCTTTTTTTACATATCAAAGGTTATTCCAAACAATTGCTACCCCTTTTGTAATACACTTTTTGTCTCTTTAACACGCAGCTGACTTTTCAACATGATTTCAAGTGATAATAATAAGGAAAAAATTAGAGAAAAACGTACCTAGTGTCATACGGGCTTAAACTGAAACGAAAGCTGCATTGCAAAACTCTTCTCTTCAACTTTTTTTTTTTTTTAAATGAGTTAAGTATGATAAAGTGTATTTCAGAAGGGCCCTCAACTAAGTATTTAGCTAAAATTTATTCAAATTTGTTGTTTCCTACATCAAAAGGAACACTAATCCACTTAGTCCCTTAATTCAAAACTCAATTATTCCCATACAGACCAAAATCCTCACCAAAACTCTATTTCCTATGCAAATCAAAATAGCCGCTTTCAAAGCTCGCGTATTCCAATGGCATTAAAAAAGGCGACGATTTTCGTTATTTTGAGAGTATTCATGGGTTAAACTACATAATTTGTGTTGCGATAATTCGCAGATAAAATAATATTGTTTTATTAGTTTATTTTTATTTAATAATTAAATGCATTGCTGAGTGAGAAAAATCCGATAAACTTGTTTTTATAAAAGATTAATGGATGGAAATCCTGCTACAGAACCTGAAACAAGTCATTTTGTGAAGAACAAGAAGGAATAAAAGATCTTCGTATATAAGACTTTAAACACATATTTTGTATTGTACTTAAATACTTTGGTATGAAGACTGAAACTTTAGAAATTTTTTATAGTTACGTTTTTATTTTTTATTTTTTTGTTTAAGTACCTAATTTAAATACATTGCTGTGACGTTGTGTTCATGTTTTTTTTAATAATTAAATACTTTTTTGTGATCTACATAGTTTTGAAATCTGTTTCATGTTTCATGTTCTTAGTTCAGAGTTTTTAAGTTTTACTTTTGTTTTAATAAAACAAAATTAATTAAATCGATAAAAAAAAAGTATTCTTTCATTTCAAAACTCCTCCATTCCTAAATAGGTTGAATCAAAAGTCAACTATTCCAATTGTCAATTTCCAAAATCTTCTTTTCCAAATGAAAATGATTTGTTATAACTTTTATAGATACTCAAAATTATAAGAAAAAGATTAAGACCATTCCAAACTTGCAATTTAGCCTTCATTATCGCTCATATCATTTTAGCAGGTTTTAACAGTTTTGTTCGTTTACTCAACATTCTCAAAAGTGGAAAAGAAGAGTTTGGAAATTGTACCCCTCATTTATCATAATGAAAATGAGTGAGACAGCATTGAATTCATATACACACACATGATCGTTTTGTTACGGCTACGGCATTTTGGCAATTTCAAATAGGTGCCACTGCCATAGCCCATAGCCCATTTTATTTCCGTGTTTCCTCGCTTGTTCTGATACGAAAGTAATTACAAAGATGACATTCAATTGATTTTCTTTTTTTTTTCCGAAGAACAAAGTAATTCCATTATTACCGTATGTCAGATTGGAGGGTCCAGATCCATATGCAACGTGCTTAGGCTAGTGTAAGAATCACCTTTGTTTGTGAACAAGAAACATGCAACAGATAAATCAAAATGACAAGTGATTGAAGAAAAAAGGAAAGAGAAAAATCCTTGACATCATTGATGCGAGGAAAATCATTGTCATCGTTGAGATTTATTTAAAATAGTTTGAGTGACGTGCATGCAATCTATGTAGTCCGCTTTTACTTGATTGTTTTAGTTTTCTTTTTTTCCATTCAATTACATTCTTGAGTACAGTCAGGAAAGTGATGTGCATGCGAACATGACGTGTACTAGTTTTATTTCTAGACACCCATTTGTCGCGTCAGGAATACCTACGCCATAGTTGTCTGGTATGATTTAGTGGACTTTGTCGGAGTCCTTATAGAAGTCATGGCTAAAAAGTGGTAAGCAGCTGAGATCTTCTTCTTTGCCACGTACAGGGAAAACATAGTCAGGAAAAGTTTCAATCGAATATAGTCCCAGAGACTTGACAGCCACAAACAGAAGAAGTATTACACTTCTATCGCTGAAAAAATGGTGTGCCCTTATATTAAGAAAAGGGAAATATGATTAAGCAGATGTGCGCCCTGAACCTGAATTTTCTGTCTTGATATATTCACCAATTTAAATGACAGACCAAATACGGCAAATACTCATATCAAGCTAAGTCCTACCTATACGAAGATGTTCAAAAACAGAAGAACATTTATGCAAGCTAACGTTATCTTCACACATAGCACTGAATGTAAGTCCGTGTAAAGATTAGCACCCAGCCGTTCCGGAACGAAATTTTGCGGTGGTCTTCAAATGGAAAGCGAAACGTCTGTGAAAAGGCAGTGAACAATAATTTGAGGAGAGTAGCAGTGTTACCAGCACTGGCTATTTGTCTTCGATTTCGATACTTGAACTTTTTACTGGCTCTTTAAAATTGTCATTTGGAATTATTTTAATTTAGGTTATTTACTTTAAGGTTTGGCGAGTTTTAGGCACCTTAGGTATTTATAAAAAAATATATATTTACCTACATTAATTTAGAACGTACTCTTTTCGTATAACTAAAGTTCTATGCAGTAATTTGTAAACGAGCCAACTGCCTTTTTATACAGTTTTTGAACAGACTCTATCATCTCAGCAGTAAAATCATCTCACATCTCGCAGTCAATGCTATTAAAGGCGTAAGAATGAGATCACAAATCAGACGACTAAAGTGTCATGGATGTTCTACCCTTAATTATAGATATGTAAAACGGAAATAGAGACAGGTACCGCTCACCAACATTTCTGCAATTGCTTGAAAACATTTCTATTTCTGATTTGAAACACGTGAAATGAGAGTGGTAACTAGTTTCAGTAAATTAAACAAACAATTCATCAATCAGTTACACGAAAAAAAAAAAAATTGTCCGTTCATCATTTCCGGAAGCCATATTGTTTTATAGGAACGCGGAATTTCTTTAGTCATCGCTATAAAAATATCAGCGGAGCTTTCCTATAATACCTATCACGTAAACAAGATGGCCCACCTAAATCCGTGTCACGTTTTTTTGCATGTTAGGTGATGCTGTCCCTTTCAGTCACACTGCTATTTAGTATTAAGCGGCCCATAGACAGCACACTTGTGTGCAACACCGGTGTAGGTGTGCGGAAATGTGTGCACACCGATTTTGGTGTGACACACGGAGCGAGTAAAAATCAAAAGTTTTTGATTTTTGGTGTCGGTGTCTCGATTGTGTACGATTTGGTGTGGCGTGTGTGGCGGAATGCCACACCGTTGTCAGTACACCGGTGTACACACAAGTGTGGTGTCTATGGGCTGCTTTAAGCATCCCTTTACGTGTCATGTTGCATTTATACGGTCGCACATTTCTATCACGGAAGATTTAGTTATCAAAATTAGCTAAAACTGGATAATTGTTTAGATTGTGTGATTCACTTTTGTTTTTTTAGTTATTTAATATTTGTTATCAGTTCCAATAAAACTTCTTTAGCAACAGTTTATAGTCACAGAACACAATGGCTGAGTATTAAGTATTTTCTCACGGTATCCCACAGTTCGATGGAAGAGTATACGACGACTGGAAGTTTAGAGTAAATAATTGATTTGGACTGGGATTTGGGGATACAAAAAAGTTTTCACTGAAATAGGTGTTAAGTTTGATGAGTCATATTATCCGCTTAAAAATATGAACAAGATGGCGAATGATGTGGGTCATACCTGCTTATAAAAGAATTGGCGACCAACCCCCTGCCTGTGGAACTTGTCTATTAAAAACATGAAGCTTTTAACGGAAACGAAAATTACTCTGTTGCTGAACCCGTAGATGATGAAGAAGCTGCTGTGTTTGAGGGTGCTGAATTTTGATACGAGGAAGCTGCTGAAATTGCACTTCCTTAGCAACCAAATAACAGAAACCTTATAAAGACGTAACTGTGAGACGCAGAGAAAGGGGCGCCTTGAAATTTTCTTGGAATTACTTTAAAAATTCAGATTGTTAGAATGTAACTCAGTTAAAAGTCCAATGGAAAAGGGGCTAAAGTTACAACCAAGCGAAAACTAACAACTTCTAGGAAGCCTTTTGCACATCATGTTGTGCTCAAGACCAGATATATTAGGCGTTTTTCTTTTTAAGTTCAGAGCTGAGCACTGAACTGAGTTCGAGCATTATGAGCAACACGAACTTTTCGTATAACAGTTCAGGTTCTGTTCTGATGCTCGTGAAGTCATGATGCTTTGCAAAATGCTCATTAATGCAAACTTGTGGCATCACTTTCAACGTTAAGTGTTCATTATTGCAAAGTTGATCAAACTGATGCGCAAACATAACGAAAAAAAGCATCACGGAAATACCTGACGCGCTATTGATTCACCTGCAAAAAAGCTTTTGACAGAATAATTTATAAATTTTTGTTTATCGTCTTTACGATCACAGTTATCGACTAAAACTTTTATTAGCAAGACTTCCATCTTGACATTAAAATGTTTCATGTAAACAATGCGTTCTAAAAATCAAACGTCATATTCAATCAGCAACGCATCATCATAAACTGTGCATCTCATCAGCATCGCAAATAAGCAGTGATGCCGCAAGACCTGGGGGTCAATTCCCTTTCTGTGATACCGTGAAGTGAAAAGTGTTTTCACAAGTTCACACTTACTTCGATTCTCGATCTTTGAAAAAATGAAAGCAAATGTCAGAATCTTATATGATAACTTTTTTATCACACCCGTTTAATTTGTGAAAAACTGTGAAAAGCATAGAGAAAGTAGGTAAATGAGACCCACAATGGGAACAAAAAATAAACGCAAAGAAATATCTTCAGAGACACTAAATCCATGAATGACTTTAGTTCATTTATTAGATTCATAAAAATATGTTTTGGAAATGCTCCTCAGCATTAACTTCAAATGGGTTATAAAGGTAACCATACTATAGCATTCCAAATAATTAAGAATAGAAAAAGAAGCAAATTTCAATACAATCTTCAATTATTCTAATCTTCATTTGATGAATAGGTAACTTATAAAGAAAAAAACTCAAACAAAACATTTTTTTTAACTTTCTCCATTACGTAGTAAGAGAAAGATATTGGTTTCGTACAAAATTTCGAACTCGAGATTTTAATCAATTCTGATATTACGATGATAGAGGAACTCAAAAAAGTGGGTCACAAAATTCTGTCCGGTCTGTCCGTCTGTCCGTCTGTCCGTCCTTCCACAGGCCTACAGCCTAAACGGCTTCCCGGATTACGTTCAAACCTCGGATTTGGAGTTTTTGGGCTTACAGCTCGGGAGGTGTTTTTTTTTTTCAAGGTAACCTCAATATTAATGGTACTTCCCATATAAAATTTTCCTACCAGTTTGATTTGATCGAAAACGGCTCTAACGATTTCAACCAAAATTGATATTTAAGCTTAAGTAGGTGAGGTTACCAGGACTGCGTACTCAGTTTTTGGCTAAAAATTCGAAGAACGGTACTTTTGATATTTCGAAATATCTCGAAAATGCTCCATACGATTGTAAAAAAAATTTATTTCTAAGGTAATGTGGTCTTTTGTAACTTAATAGCAAACGATTTGCTGAAGACTCTGAAAGTCAGTCAGACTCGCACTAAACGAGAAAGTTTCGTGCGACCCAGTCGTGCACTTTATTTAGTACTAGATTAGCTCTTTCGTTATCATTTTGTTCATTTAATATTGGTTTTCTTAATGTTTACGTTATTGTTTTTAAGAATTTAAATGAAATTCAGAACCAATAATGAACGATTTGCAAAATACAGGACCTTTTTAATGTTTTTGTGTAAAAAATAATTCATAATGGACATCGGTATTATAATGAACGGATGGTCAATATAGTTATGATTATGACCACCTCAAAAATAACGTCGCATAATCGCCAGTTTATTGGGTCAGGAAAAAAAAAATTATGTTTGTTGAAAACAAAACAACGAATTCATAAATCACCTTTTCATTACGACGTCTATTATTAATAATTGCTCGTATTATTTTTTCCGACATTCAAAGCCAAAGATACCTACCTACAAATTAAAATAAAACAGAGGCGCGCAGACAGGGCCGAATTACCCATATCGGGGACCCTAGGCAATGCAATTCTCGGGGCCCCTTTACACTTTTCTCGCTTCCATTTTTTGTATTCATAATTAAGCTACTACCATTACGAAGGTATGATATCACCCTCAATAATAAAATTGTAGGTACAATAATATATAATACATAATTTCGGTGGTGGTGGTGTTTTTAAAACGAAAATAAATCCACGGTCGCAGAGCTCGCAAATCCCAAATACGGAACAAGTGTTTCGAAACCTTTCTTTATAATAAAACTATACGCTACTTAACGTATACAATGAATCGGAAACTACCCCAATGTTCTTTGTCCTGCTAACCTTTTCCAGCTCATGAAAGCAACGTGGCTATAGACTTGTGCAATCACATTTCACAAGCTAGTATTTTAAAAGCGCTTTGCGTTAAAAATCTGCGCTCTTGCCTTTTCTTGTAGTAGCGTCGCCCAACTAGTCGGCCTTTAAATCCCCGAGAAAAAAATTTAATATCATTCTTTAATAATTTAAAATATGACAATGTAATTAAAAAAAATTATATTTGGTCTATCACGTACCTACTTTCCAGAGCCAATCACTAAAAATCTGTCAAACTCAAACATTTTAGCGAAACTCTCTCAAAGAGCTTAAAATATACACCGACATGGATGGACTTCAAGCTTCTTTGAGCCACTTTCATCTTTGACAAATCTTATCCATATTAAAAATAAATAAATACCTACATACACTCCCCAAATAATTCGTGTAAAAATAATTCTTGTAAAAAAAGATCAAATAATATGTATGTGTGTGTTATGGAAATCCCCTACAAATGGAAATTTTGAAAAACTAAAATTTCAGTTTTTTTACCGTTAATTTCGTATTATTTCAAATCGAATCGTGTAAAAAGAGAATCAAATTATTTTCCTCGATTCGTGTTAAATGAAATTCGTGTCAATAAAATTCGTGTAAAAACAGAATTGAGTGTATACCCACTTAAACTTTTTTGCAAGATGTGAAACGTTCGACCACCGCTGATATTTCTGTGCAAAAGATTGATTTTGAATTTGTTTCTTGTCAAATTTGTGCATTTGACATATTATTTATATGGCGATTGAAATTTTCTGAGCTGTTTCGAGCCAAGAGAGAACTACTCGTTACTCGTTATTTTGCTAATTTTATCTATCCAATCCAATTGTCATTGACGATGCAATTCTTGAAATTAAATTTTGTGTCGCAGTAGAAAAAAAACTATAAACCGATTTTTTTTGTTGTTTTCAAAACTAGTCGTTTTCCACGAAAACACCATGAAAACGACTTCCATGTCCCAACTCACAACTTAAAAACATTTTCCTCAATTATTTGATGCTCTGAATTAATTTTTTTGCGAGTTAATACGATTTTGTTACCAAAATAGTTTACAGAGAAGTTTGACGGCAAGGGCAAGTGTCCCACAGCTGATAGAAACGTTAAACGAAAACTAGTTGGTGTCCGGTGTGAATGCATCGATTAAGATTAGCTTCCCATTTTTTGCGAAGAATGGAAGGAACCTACACTTTGATGTCGAATCCGAAAGACGCAATGGAGAAGCTTTCTCAGGACAAGCATAATATTGAATGTAAAGACTTTATAGAAGCCCACAAAAATCCTCTATAAAAAAATATTTGCATTACTGGAAAATGTGCAGAGATTCAAAACTGAATTTGATTTTTCGAAATTAGGTTTTTTTCTTTTCTTTTTTTGTATGTAATTAATATCAAACGCCTATGATACGGGCCACCCACTTTGACAGTTATTTAGCTGTGTTACGTTACCAGTGTTGCAGAACTCAGTAGGTACTTATGACCATATACCTTACTTTAGACATATGAATTTTCAGACTGCCCTCTAGACCAACCGCTTTAAACATTCTAATAAACATTGCTCAGGATCGAAATTAATGTCGGTAATCCAACTAATTTAGCCAATAAAAGAGTCCAACCCAAAATTAGATTATGCAAATTGAAACTTCTAACGAATTTAATGCCGACATTCTATAACCTTTTCTAATACTAATTTGTCACCATTTGCCTGGAGAAAATAATCATTTAGTCACGTCGTAAATAAAGTCGCTAACGACATAATCTTGTTTGAAAAAAACACAACCTCTATCATGCGTTGTTGGGGCTACGACCCATATACGCGCCGCCCGTTCACAATAGATGGGTTGATGAGTACGAATTGCACAACGTATGTTCCACCACAATAGTAACCATTACTTTTGCACTAAACTGAACTTTTAACACTTGAAATCGCGTCTCTAAAAGTGGAAACCGTTCTTAATTTATCTAAAATTTTGCTAGTACTATATGCAAATTATCGGTTTTACTAAATGGAACTTTATCGAATAGCTCATAGAGCTCCTACATAATGTAGAAGTAGTATCTTACTAGACTAATGGAAAACGGGCAAACGCAAAATTGTGTAGCTCTATTTTGTCTGGTAGTAGTATCTCATGCCATACCTGGCTATACGTATAAATAATGTTAACATGCTTCATCAACAACTTCGCATTGACTTGGCAGGCAATGTCTACCTTTCACGGTGTGCTCTATTTTTTATTTACTAATAACTCATATGGTGCAAGTGCCTAATGTGTTGGCTCGGCATACATATTTAGTCTCGAAGAGAGGACTCCTTTGAATATATAGGTAGTGCTGCTATAAACAAGTCGCGTAAGTGAAACAATAAAACAATGCAGGATGTATCGAAAGAACCAAAATGGTAACATCCATTTATTGGTGTTAAGTTCGTCTTTTAATTAAAGCTTTTATTTTTATTTATTAGCTTTTATTTATATTAATTAAACAAATTATAGAGAAAGTAGTGTTAAAGGGAAATCAAATCTGTTTTATTTATTTTAGGTACCTACGCTAGTTTATGTTGGTTGTGCGCATATCTTATATAAGACATGGAAACCCATAGTTGATCGGCCAACATTCGGAACTTATAAATATGTACAAAAATTAGCGTTAAGGTTGAAAAATTCAAAATAAAGGAGGAATTTTTTATTAGCGGCCCAACGTTACCCGTGATCGAAAATTGTATAAAAGTATCTTCGGCGTAGATATAATTCCCTGACTCACAGACAAAATCCCTAATCCTAAAGCTTTGGCATTTTGAGATCGTTGTCCAATTGTTGTCTCCTTTAATTTTTCCAAACAGGGCAATTCACATAAAACTAACTATAATGGCAAAGCCTGTACCAAGGTATTTCCCGAATCCAACCCGCGGAAAGGGTACAAAACCTTTCTTATCGTTTTTGCGTTTTTGGGGGATAGTGAAAGTATTTAAGAGGTAGAGTTCTTGCGCTTTGTAAAATTACTCATTACCACCTTCAAAAGGTGACTCATATTCAACTACAGACTTATGACGTCAATAGTCAGCGGTTAAAAACATATCGCCTTCCAGCGTTAAGATTTATTCTACTCTTTGTCTAGTTTACCTGTTTTATTTAACAGAAATTTCCTCTGAATATTGAGAATGTTACCAGCATACCTGCCTTAATTGTAGTTATTTTTTTGTTTTGCCGGAAAAATCGAGAAATCAGATGTAGGAAGGGCATGTGTGAAATTGAACACAACAAGGACAAGACAATAACCACACAAAAAGAAGTCCGGTGGAGTCTAATCTGAAGAACTGGATGGCCAATGTCACCAATTTATGACAGTTCAAATGGCTATAATTCTGTGAATTACTAAAAATTATGGTCGCACCTAAAAATGTTTATTGGTAAGGCCCAGTGAATTTGATGTGCGCCAACAACAAACCAAAGCAATCAAGAACAGTCTTTGCTGATATTTTCGATTTGGTGAAATAAATTTAACTTGTTAGTGTCAGAGTGTTTGCTCCGTAAGTCAGCTTCTGAATGAAACGGAGAGCAGATTGATAGCTTGAGAGAAAAGCTACATCTTATCTTAATGGAAAACGCTGACAATAAATATATGTGACAATGAACGACAAGCCTCTAGTGTTCTCAGACTTTTAGGAAATATTTACAAAGAAAAGTTTCATCGATATCTGTCCAGTAGTTTTTACACCATTATAGGTAACAGATATAAGACCCTTTACAGTTTATTTTTATTTTAGATATGCGATTTTAAAAATTCAAGAAACTTTATTCTTTTGCTTGATCGGTTATATTTGACTTCTTACACATTCCTTTCGAATACTATCTGATGCCGTATTAACTTATTTTGGCGGAGTTTCTCTTTACGGTAGTATTTGTGTTTCGCATCTTTCAAATTTCACGACGAACAATTTCCATTTCTTATCATAAGATGGCCAAATTGAATATGTATTCCTTAACAATTTGAAGTGGCGACTTCAATGCTCTTCACAATTAATAATGTTTTTTATATGTACCTGTATTTAAAAATCGAGTAGGATTCGCGAAGTAAAAATCACCGCTCATATTATTCAAACTAAAATCTAAAAACTAATTATTTCATCGAGATGAGTCTTTCTAGGTTATCACCTGAATTTTCAGTAAAGAAATTCTAGCCGAAATCTATCACTTAAACCCAGGGCAAAATGTACAAAATAACAGGGTAGGATATTTTACGTTACACCCTGTATTCGGCTTCAAGTGAACAGCATTTGTTTACAAAACACTTGAATTGTACATTCCTTTAGTAATGCCCATACACCCATAAGTGAACTGCACATTTTTGCCTCCCTTGACTAAACAGATTATGGGCAGCGATTATAGGGGAGGTATAAAACTATTAAAGTGTGTTTTCTGCCTTACTTAACGATTATAAATGCACAGCACGAGGAGGTACCTCTAGCGATTGAATGAACGGCAACTCTTGCAACTTCTATCGATGATATGTGTATATATACATACAGATAGTGTTAATCCATCAAATAATGGAATAAATATTGTTTGCCATGCAATTGGTAGCACGCGAATCTCATATTCTTAAGACTTCCCTAGGAGGTGAAAGGCAAAATGTGTTTTTAGCTGTACATCGTTCATTAAGAAAGTTCTCGTACGACGGAGAATTTTTCAGAGTTTTAAAGATAAAATTGAAAGGTTATTGTTATTTGCGTTTCCGAGACTTGGATGGCTCATGGAATGAAAAATGATTTATTTAAATTACATGGTTTTAAGCCGCCATACCGTGGTGACCGTCATAATCGTATTGGTGGAGGATCCGCAATTTATATAAGAAGCCACATTAAGTCTCGTTTTCTGTTGAGCTCCCCTCCGTCGCATCCATATGACTATGTTTTTATTGAGGCTTTTAGTGGCGAACAAACAACAATCATCGGATCAATTTATGCTCCTCCCGATGTTTCTAACTATCAAAACATATCAGAAGTTATAGAGCAAATTAATCACCTAGCACCAAAAATTGTAGTATGTGGTGACCTAAACATCAACCTACTCAATAGTTCATGTAGTGCGCGTTTAAAGGAATCCTTGCATGCTTTTAATTTATCTATTGTTAACTCGTCACTTGCTACCCATTTTGTTCCAAATAGAACACCGTCCTTGTTAGATGAAGTCCTTGTCTGTGATCAAAGTCTTGTAAAATACTACCAACAACTGTCTGCTCCAGCTTTCTCATACCACGATCTTGTTTTCTGTATATTAGATTTGAATGTAGATACGTCACCAACCCAATCGTTCGAATATCGTGATTTTAGTAATATTAATTTGCAAAACCTTTTTATTGAGTGCTGCCATCTAAATTGGCAATCTATATATATGACTCCTAATTCAAATGAGCAGGTCTGCATCTTAAATAATAATATTCGATATTTATTTGAAAAATATGTACCAATAAAAACTCGTCGAATAAGAAACAGAGAACAACCCTGGATGTCTAGCTCCATTTATAATGTGATGGCACAAAGAGATTTTCTCTATCGTCGGTGGAGAAGGTATGGTTGTAGAGACATTTTTCGTAGGTTTAAATTACTCAGAAACCAGGTGACACGGATGATAAGACGTGCTAAATACCACTACTACAATAACCAGTTTAATTTAGACAAATCATCCAAGTTTTTGTGGAATAAACTGCGTCAGGTTGGATTAAGTAAGAACTCATTTAACGTTAATGATGATATTAATATCGAAGATCTGAATATGAACTTTGCGAACAATAGTAATGATGCAATAAACATCTCCCCAACTAGCTTCCCATCTATTCCTTCGGAAGATAGCTTCTCCTTGTCAGTGGTTGATCCAATATCAGTTGGCAAAGCTATTTATTCTATAAGATCAAAATGCACTGGTCTCGATAATATCCACCCTGATTTTGTTAAAATATTTCTTCCCTTTATTCTCTCTCACATAACTTATGTTTTTAACCACGTCATAACGACATCTAATTACCCAGAACTATGGAAAACAGCCAAAATTATACCAATTTTAAAAAGCGGAAAGGAGAACGAGTACCGTCCCATTGCAATACTTCCTTTTCTGTCAAAGGCCTTTGAATCATTAATAAGTAGTCAAATAAAACATCACATTGAAAGCAAAAACCTCATATGCCCTCTTCAGTCAGGTTTCCGATCAGGACACAGTTGTACCACTGCGCTTTTGAAGGTATCGGATGATGGTCGTCAAGCTATTGATAACAATAAACTAACAATACTCACGTTGCTTGATTTCTCCAAAGCCTTTGACTCAGTTATTCCCTCGATTCTATGTTTGAAACTTGCAACATTGTTCAAATTTTGTAACTCGTCCAACAAATTAATCTTGTCCTACCTCACCAACCGTAAACAAGCCGTCTCCCACAACCACCAGCTTTCGTCTTTCCGTCCTGTGAACAGTCTCCAAAGTAAAAAACCTTGGCATTACTTTCAACAAAAGATTATCATGGGATGATCATATTAATTGTATTGTAGCTAAAATATATGCTTCCTTGCGTGGTCTTTCTGTAAGTAGACATTTTCTCCCAATCGACATTAAGATAAAGTTGGTCAAGGCTCTTTTAGTTCCGATTATAACTTATGGATGTGAAATCTATTCTGATATGGACTCTATCTCATCCCGAAGGCTGAATGTGGCTTTTAACTCCATTGCTCGGTATGTTTTCAACCTCCGCAGATACGATCACGTTTCCTCCGCATCGCGTCAAATTCTTGGATGTACTCTCGATAGCTTTCTCAAATACAAATGCTGCACTTTCCTTGGTAATATTTTATGCAAAAAACAGCCTCATTATCTATACGAAAAAATTACATTAAATAGATCCACTCGTTACACATCTTTGAGACCGCTTATGTACACTTGCTTAGCCTCGCGCCGACAATTTTTCATTCATGCCATTAGCTTGTGGAACCTTTTACCCGTTGCTATCAGGTCTAATGTTGAACTAAAAGATTTGCCTTCTGCAATATTTTCATTCTTCTCTAATAACTACTGAAGTTTCTCTACTCGGTTGTATAATTTAATCTAAATAATAATAATCGAATTTTATGTAATCCTTAAAGCAATTAAAAATGTCCTTTCTTTTTCTTAAACATGTTTAAATCATTATTTACTGCTAAATGTTTATATTATGCTTTTTTGTACTTACTCTATCCTAACTAAACCTGTACATGTATTCTATAAGAATTTGAATTCTTAAATGTACAGAGATATCTTATATCAATAAATATTAAATATCAAATATCTGCACAACAATAAGTTTTGCTTGTTTGTATTTTAAAAAAGGAACTGAAAAGACTCTAACCTAATTGACCTACATAAGTATTTTGGGCAAGGTAAACCTTCCTATCAACATTCAGATAAAACTTCTTATAATGCTATCAGCATACCTGTTAATAAAAAGAAGTGTAGTATACTGACATTGATAAGACGTCAATATTTTTTCCTAAAATTGAGGTTTAAGGATATTGTCAGAGACGTCAAACCCAACATCAGTGTAAGTACGAAGAAAGCTACACTGCTCCGAGGTAAAATTTCAGAAATCTTTTTACAATAAATAATTTACTTTTGACGATATACCTGAAAGCAGGTACAGCTGACAAATAAATCCAAATAAATATAAGACCCCATATGAGCATTCATTGTCAGTGTCATTTAAATGCGCTATTTAATAGGGACAGGAGGAATTATATATTCTCTCATTAACGTTGCCATTCATAATTAAGAAGGCTGTAAGTATAAAATAGCTGAACGAACCTTTCGTCACGCCATCTGACATTTCATCGAGTTCTCTAATTGCATATCCAAATTTTCCTTAAATAATGATAAAATATTCATTTTCGCATGTCAATCTCTCACTCAGATATCGCCGTTGTCTTACCTCCATGTAATGTGTATGACTTTACTATATTTTTAAATCAAAAAGCAATTAAATTAAGGAGCTATCGGATATTGTCGTAGTAGAACTGAGTGATGATCATGATACCTTTAATTGCTTCAGAGATGGATGATGAATATCATAGCCACGTTAATAAAACACTTAGGTTTTATGACAGATTTTTAAGTTAGTCACGTTTGTGTTTTTCGACTAGTTCTCCAGCTTGTCACCGTGAAATGGTTATTGTTGTTTGCGACATGACTCATCGAATTTGTAGCTATAGCTTCTTCCATAATTTAAATATAAAACCGTACAATACGGTAATTAGAGGAGTTTTTAAATACTCAACTAAAACGAAAAGCATTGATCAACAGTATTGTTTGACGTATAGAACAGTACCGCTCAATTGAATAGCGCCCCGCCATTGTGCATAATGAAACTGTGAATGTTTCGAATCTCTGAATATGCAACGGTTGGATATGTTTTTATTTTGAATATCTGTTTAAACTCTCTCTCTGTGAGCAAGTTCATGCGTTGGAAATATTCCGTTATTTAGTTTTTGTTATGTTGTCTCAAATTACTGTGAAAAACAAAATTTTATTTTGTTTCACTTGAATATATGTAGCTAGGTATATAAATATATGATCTTCAGAGAATTGGCAAGATTTCCAGATCTGAAGATATTTTCAAATCCGTCATTGTGCGCATTTTTTTGTTCCATCTCAATTTTGTTTTCCAAATAAAAAAAAACTTTTTGTCTGATTAATGCCTGATAACGAATCTGCAACTATTTTGTAAATAAGCATCTGCCAATCGTGTGAACTGGCACTTTTCAACCCTACAACGCTATCAGACAAATTACTGTCAGGTCCATATTTCAGTTTTTAAAACGAGTCGCTCTTAAAGTTGCTTTCCATGAAAACAACTTCCAACCGTTGTTTTGTTGAAACATACAACTAAATAATTTTCCTCACTTAATAGGTTAATATTATTTTTAAATTCTCTGAATTCAATTTATTTAATAGTTTACAACAACTATTGCGAGTCTCGAGGTGTCAAGTATAGCGTAGTTGTTGTCATTAGCGTGCTGAAAATCCTACTTTACTTTGCTTTGCTGAGATCGAAGCTCAAAAAAAAACAGGCCTATAGTAGCCGAATTTTCAGGGTTGTGCAGGGTTTTTGACAGGTGTAAAAATTAGCTGACACTTTTTAGTGAGTGCTAGTGCTATATCAGGGCAAACAAACCTAGTAATTGCGGGAAAGGAACTGCTCTCGTTACTCGTTACTTTGCTAATTTTTTCTTTTACTATCATTTTTGATGAGAACGTGTATATAGACTTTGTACGATTGCAATCGAGTTATATCGCCTTATATCGATTTCGTCCAATTTAAGCCGTGTATGCGAATGAACCTATTATAAGGTAACTGATATCAGCTCATTTTCAGATCATTGTCAGAACATTGGAAGACCTGACAATATTGAAAGATCTGGCAATCGTCTCAACCCAGCTTCACGTAAGAACGGACAGGTAAGGTATAAGTAGACTATCCAAGGATACGTTAAAAGACAAATCTTCCAGTAACATGCGAAATGTTGTTCTATTTTGAATGGTTTGCAAATTTTTAAAAAGACTTTCGCCATTAGGTTTGGTTTATCATTCTTTTTTCAAAAAAAAAAAATAAAAAATAGTTTTCTCCCTGTGAGAAATTCAAATACCATTGATTTAATATACAGTAACTATACAGAAATCATTTACCCCCTGGCAAAAGCAAATTTGGACCAAGATATTATCCACTGCTTGTATTAGTTCTCACACAAGTTAATGTCCTAGTACAGTTGGCCAAGCATGTATATCTCCACTAATTTAAATTTCTACTGCGAAACTTTGTTTGCATATTACATCCACATTACGGGACCGAAATCCTACTCTTCTTACATAAAAGCGTTTGCACACACTCGTGCCCATATGCGAATGGCTGACTGTATGTGTGTAAATTTGTGTCTAAAAACCAATCTCTTGAAATCCCTTATGTCCTGCATATATTGTAAACTTTCAAACTGATGCCTATAGTTTGTTTATGAAAACTTTGTTTGTACATATACATATGTGTGTGCTTTTATGTACGTCGTCGTCGTCGTCCTCGTCGTCAATTCACTCCCGGACTCTTGGTATCCTGTGCTGGCCTGCCCCCACGTCTCTGTGTCCCGTGAACCGTTTATCACAGCACAGTGCGCTCTTGCTATACATTGTGGCTACCCATCTATATCCAGGCATTAGAATATGGGAGCGATATATCCAATTCTATACAACAATTCACTACACACATATACCTATACGCATTTTAAGTTTTCTATTGCCGCCGTGCCACCCCCCTTTGGCTCAATGTAAAACTCGGACACGTAAAAAGCAGCAAATCCTTCGTTCGTCTCCCGCTGTAATTCTCTAGCAGAGTGTAGTAGGTAGTAGCATCAGCACTGCCCAAATGGAATATAATATGGTAAACAGATTTTCGGGGGTGGCTGGGCATTTGTGCGTTATCTCTTCTTTACAATTCGCAATGGCATAGGTATTGTATGTGACTTTAGTGCGAGTACTTTAGAGTGAGTCCGCCATCCCCCTCTCACCCCATTCCGGTGAGAAGCGTAGGCAAAGGCAAGGCAAGGCATACCTTCTCTGGAGGTATTTTGAATTGGGAATTTCTCCCGGCCGATAATAATGTGTATACCGGTGCCGAAGGAGGACACAAACTTGTGTATGTCCACATGGGACATCTCACCCCTTCCATACCAATCACGGGGTGTGGGGTGTGGGGTGCGAGTGGTTTTGGGTATATCTGTGCAATGCCTGTGAATATTAACCTGATCTAAGCCTTTTCGTATGGAAGCACCTTATACCGCACTGCAGGACATTAAGATTCATTAAAAATTGCCTTGCTTCGTTCATTGCAAAGTTTATTGTTCAATATGAGGGCAGGACACACGTGTAGAAACGATGTGGATGTGTGTATATCTAGCCCCACCCCCCAACGATTGTTTCCAGTCATCGTAATTTACAGCGTAATCTGTGAGACGAATGCGACTCCCTGTGTGCTGTGTCGTGTCGTATCTGCTCCGTGTGATGAACAAACTAACAAAGTACCAGATTTATCGTATTTAAAACGTACCTCGTACGTAGAATGTTGGACAATCCGGATTGTTTGTGTTTATCAAATCTGAAGCGGGAGCACACACAAGGACACTATATTTGCCAGCCATGCATATATGTACATGTACAAGTAGCTGTATAAATTTAAAGCTCTCGTATTTTTTATTTTACAAAAGTCGTCTCCCTCAATTTGAACCACCATGGAAAGGAGTCCTTGTTTCTCGCAGTCTATCCGGCAACGCAACCCCTTTTCGAGCGGAATTCTTGTTCTTTATTACTCACAAGGTTGCTGTGTTTTTTATTCTGAGCGAATTTGCAGCCCCCTTTGAAATGGACATTTGAATTTTGCCATGTGGGGGTGGTAAAACTGGACTCGCATCGCAATCTTAAATTCTATTGTTATTTCGTTTGTATATATACACATACTTATAGAACGCATGCACACATGTGATATGTATATATGGTAAACTTTGCATTTAATTTGCAATAAGCGTCGAAGATTAAGTTTATAATTTGTAGCCGTATGCACAGGGTAAGGATAAGCCGTACCCCTTCTATTTGGAGTGCCTAAAGAGTTTTCAATTTAGATTTAAGATGTATTAAATCAAAATGTTTGCATTCGATATTTGGAAAGAATTGTTCTTAAGCATAGATAGGTACCGCTTGTGAAATAGCTGAATAGGGGCTTACTTTTCTGAGAAAGACCTTTTCTAAAGGAGCCCGATTGGGTATGTCCCTAGCAAGCTATTTTGGTAAAGACATATCGAATCAGTTACTGTCCCTTGGGTGGACATGTTTTTTTTTAGACTTGAACGCCTCAAGACTACTTTGAGATTCTTGCAAATAGATTCTTTTTTTTCTTAATTTCACGAAAGCTGGGTTGAAAAAACGATTATCAATGTAACTCTTTAGTTAAGGCACCAAGTGACAAAGAACAGAAACAGGAAAAGAAACGGAATCCCATACATTTCCAACAGAATTCAGAACATTTTTTTTTTTTCAGCAACAGAATTTAGCGACAGAAAAATTTCTGTTTGACGACAGAACGTAAACAAGTTTATACTAACTGCCAGCAACAGAAATGCCAATATATCGTGGGGGGTGGGAAGTTTTTTTTTTTTTGTTTCACTTTGTCTGCATCTGTCATCTGGCTGTTTGTTTCGCATAGTACTATTGTATATTGTGATGACCATGTATGAATTACAAGTTATACGAAGCAATTCGACAATTAGCTTCATGTAAATCGTCTTCACTTAACATTTCCAAAATCAGTCCCACCTTTTCGTTGAAGTGAAAGCTAAAATGTAATCAAACGAAACACAAGTTGACAGAATAGGCGGCAGCTATGTTTTTATGGATCTGTTTCTGTTTCAGTATTGTATAGCTGAGTGAGCAACGTAATTAGAACCAGAATTTACTACAGAACGAAAAAACTTTCTGTTCTGTTTCAGTTTCTGTTCCTGTTTCGGTTCTTTGTCACTTGGTGCTTTTACACGCTATGAACTTTGAAAAAGTACCTATGCTTTGTCGCATTATCGGTAGGTATCAAAAGAGTTGCATCAAGAAGAATAGTTTTATTAAATAAATATACATAATAGGAAAAGCACTCTAAACATATTTTGTACACCCTGATGTGATACTTTTTTTTTTATTCCTTTACTCGTTGTTATAAATGAATAAATCGCCTTTGGAACAAAATTCAAATTTATTGAAATTAAATTAAATTAAAAAAAATGGTTATAGAATTTCTTGAGTACCCAGGTTGCTGGGAACTAAAAAATTAAGTGAAGGTCCGTTCACTTTCAAAGATTCAATATCAATGATAGGTATACAATTTCAGAAAATATTAAATAAAATTTTCTTTTTAGTAACAGCTGTCTTCGATTTATATTTTGTAGGTTGTAGCTTTTAAAGTTGTTTGCAACATTCTCCCCCACGGTGAGACTGCTGCCGCTACTGTCTCACCTATTCAGTTCTTGCTAAATCCAACACTGCTAGTTTTACTGTAGGTCTTATATATGTTCCAGTGGATGTCTTCACAGTCACTCTCCTAACTTGTCCATCTTTTGCTTTGATAGTGCTAAAAACAACTCCGTTTGGCCAAGAATTCCTTGGCAGCTCATCATCTACTATAATGACAATATCGCCTACTTCCACGGGTTTTGCTTGTCCAAACCATTTTGCTCTCCGAGTTAATGTGGGCAAATACTCTCGCACCCATCTTTTCCAAAACATGTCCGAAATAGGGGCTGAAGTAACTGTACTTGCAGCGTCTGCTAATTTCATCATCCAATTACTAAATTCAGTTAAAGTTCTTCATTTCGTTTCATGGGAACTAAGTGCCCAGGTGAGTTTCATTGTAGCTGGCAGTTTATCGACCAATTCCTGTACTATTAGGAATAGTTCAGCAGCTATCATTGTCGAATGCAGTTGACGAACAGAGAGCGCAAAGCTCACTATTGATTCTAATCGGTCTGCTTTTGGTGGTGGTTCTGATCGGATGATCGGACTTTTCTAATGTTGAAATTACCTCTGGCACCGTCGATGTAAACAGAAGTTGGCATCCGACTGCTTCTAATGCATTACCTTTTAAAGCACGTTGTAACCGAACAAGGTTTTCAGCATCTGTGAATCCGCAGAGTTCAGTGCTGTTCCTGAAATTACTTATAAAAATTGCCCATTCTTCTGGACGACCACTAAAGCTGGGAAGCTCTTTAGCGAGGGCATGGCGCGCCGATAACTGGTTGTTTGTAAGTATCATCGCAGCCGACGTAGCCATCTTTGTTTCTATAAAGGGTTGAAAAGAAAAATCACGTATTGATTTTGATCCCACATTATCATTGTGTTTCGTGACCCATTCCTGTGTTCGAGTATGAGAAACATTGCTTCCTTCATTGTCACTGTTCTCGTTGTTAGCCAGCTGTTCTAAAATCTCATACTTTTTTGCCAAGTACAATTTTTTTTTTATTTATAAGGACTCCAGTGTCTTTTACGAACAAGTGTAGTTCTTGCAATTGGTATATTGTAAATTAGAGATGAAACGGCTAGGAATGCTATGGCGTTTAGTTAGTGATTTTAATTGGTTGTCATCATTGTAATGGGGAGTCTTTTTAGTTTTTATTTCTGTCATTAGGTATATACTTTTTCAAATCAGTTTATTTTTAATGTTGAAATTGACTTCAGTGATTTCAATTGTGCGATAGCTTAAATTTTGACAGCAAAAATAATTTAAAGAAAATTGAAGTAGATAATGTCATTGGCTATTTTGGAACAATATACACGATATTTATACTGCACGAAAGGTGTTTTTTTTTAGAGGTATAGAACTTGAAGTTTTCAACGCTTTTTAACTGGCTGCCATTTTGTCAGCTGTCAAGTGATTTATTTTAAGTTTGGTTTGGCATTTCAACATGAATAGACTGAACAACGCTGCCAAATTGTGCAAATTTATTTTGAAAATCGTGGTTCTGTTCGAAACACGTATCGCGCCCTACGTCAATTTTCATAGGTATGGTACGTGTTCTTTACTCCGATTAAAAAAATTTTATTTTTAGGGTCCTGCCTGACGGTTTTAACTATTACTTCCTTGATTTGCGGAGAAGGTATTATTGTTTATGGGAGCTATAACTTATGTCACTTTAGAGTTGCAGCTCCTTACTCTTCGTATGAATGCAGAGTCCTACATTGGCTGCCAGAGGTGTAAAAGAATGCAATACTTTATAATTGCATTCACTGAAGTCACAGTCATTTGATTGCTTATTGCAACTCCAGTAAAAATGCTTCAATTAAGTACTTTTACTTCAAAATTGAAATCCCAATATATTTTGAAGTATTGAGTAAAGCAATCACCTGAGGCAGTCAAAAGACTTGAAGTCAAAAGATTGCAATACTTTTTGATTGCTGGAATCCTTTGAAGTCTTTTTGAAGTCTTTTCCATTCTTTGAATTCTTTTAGACATTTGAATGCATTCAATGTATTGCAGTCTTTTGACCGCTTGAAGCCTTTTGATTGATTTGAAGTATTTTTTTCTTTAAGAAATCCATTATTCCTTCGAATTTTTGAGACTCCCATTTCAGATGAAAGATGTTATACCATATTCCCACCAACGTGATTTAGCTAAATCGACTTGATTTAGCTAAATCATCTCATAAATTACGTGATTTACCATACATTTTCGTGACTACTTATTACGTGATTTAGACGTGTTTAATTTTTAATTACGTATCTGTCATCGCAAATCCACACAAAATAAAATCGAAAATACCTGCAGCGCTTTCAATTCAATTCAATGTTATTCATCAAACAAAAAAAAAACAACACAAATGTCAAAAATATTATCACAAATTCAATTTTCTTCGTGTTTCGGTGTATTTTGGTATTTTTAATAAGCACAACAATAAATTGTTTTATTTTTGGCAGAGGTGTGAAGGTACCGCGTATGTACAAGGTACTTTAAAGTAACGCTTTCTTTTCAGTTAGGTATAAAATAAGACATGAAAAACAACATATTTGGTATTTTAGGTCTCGCAGCTTAAGGCTGGTACGCAGTTCAAGTGAAATCCAATTTTTCATACAAATTTTTCACTGCGAAATGTCAAAATGAATTTTCCAAATGAAAATTTCACTATGCGGTACGCAGTTGGAGTGGAAAATATCGCTTCCAAAACTGAGTCGTAGGTGGCGATACCAAAATCTCTCCGCAGCTATTTCACTTGGTTTTTATTGTCCGTCGCATTAATTTTTTGACATTTCAGCGTGAAAAATGTTTTGTAGGATGCAGTTTAGAAATTTATTGGAATTTCAGATGTTTCCTTAAGAGAATAATAAGTGTTTCGCACTTATAAAATTGTTTTTTCATTGAATATAGTGCAATAATGTTAGGTGTACAAATATTTGGTGGCATGGATGACATTTTCTATAAGCAGGGTGCCTCAAGAATATTTTTCTACCCAGTTTTGTTCAAGCAGTACCAGCAGATTTCCATGCACTGATAATTATTAAAATTTGACAACTGTCCTGTCTATTTTACAAGTCAGGCATTATTTGCCAAATTGAAAACTATTAAAATTGTCATGAACAAAATACGAACCATTTTTTTTTTTTTTGTGTTTTTGGAGGTTCGCTGGAAAGGAAAATCATCGAAAGTCATTCGAGAACTAGTAGGTACGCGAGAGATGCTTCGACAATAGGGAAGGCCTTTCAGCCGATCTAAAACACCTCCCGAGAGCAATCACTTTTGCCAACCGAATGTGAATGTGCCTAGCCATTCGACTAATCGAAAGATCCCTCGTTTGTAGAATTTCTGAACTTTTTTGTTAGAAAATATATTGACTTAGCTAATTTTTATAGATCAACATGTTTTATCCGCCTCAATCTCCTGATTACACTGCCTGTATTTATAAATTCGGTTGTTTCTAAGCTAACGTGGTTGAGAAGCGTTGTGCATTTAAGGAACTTGTTCGACTTCTTTCTATACTGATTCAATATCTAGATCAGCGTTGTGCATTGGACTTTGTTCCTTTGTAATATTTTTGAAAGACCTTAATTTTTTAGAAATACGTTTGGAGCGGTCATACACAACTGGTGCCCGTAGGTCCATACTGGTTGCAGAATTTGGTTTTATGGCAATAACTTATTGTTATTGTGGTCGATCACGGATGAATGTCTTCCAATAGGTCAATACATTTTACTGTAGGTATCACATGATTCACAAAAAGTGAAGTTTCCAATTTGTTTCTTCCAGCTGTTTTCTTGAACTGATACAAAACAAATTTTTTTTTAGCTCAGTCACCCTGCATAAATTTCTCCAACTAAAATCTCCAACAAAATATTTCACTCTCTATTTCACAGCACTTTTTGGAGAGGAGTGAAAATTTCACTTCACTCGATCAGCGTACCAGCCTTTAGCTCACAAACAATTACTGGAGTAATATATACTCAGTAGCCACGGTTGGCGTTTTTGGTCACTTGTAGAGTGCAATAATCTTTATATCTGTTTGTAAAGAATAATAATCCTAATTTTTTTTTTCTAAAAAAAGTTTTTGTCGAGTCGAGACATACATAGTCGCGTGTGAGTTTGGTGTTTTTTTTATAAGTGAACAGTATAGTGAAAATGGATTTTTCATCAGACGATAATTCTGACGATTTTTTTGAAAACTGCACACAGAATTCAAAAAGATAGTCTAGCTCTCTCAATGATCCATACGTCCGAGCAAGTAAAATAAGAAGGCTTGGGAATAGCTCACCAGTTTTGCCATCAGAAGAAGAAATAATATCATCGGAGAACAGTGAAAAGCAAAAAGAAAATGATCGAATTGACATGATTGTTGTTTGTGGCCAAAATTTCAAAGTAATAAAAAAAGTGAGTTTATTTTTTTTTTCTAGATATAAGTGCTCGATTTTAAATTTGACTTTATCGTACTTGCTTAATATTTTGCAATTTTGTAGACATAGACAATAGACATTTGTATTGCTAGAGCTAAAAATTAATTTAGACATGAATTTAAACAGTCGTTTTGATAGGTTCGAATGCTGCTGAACAACAATCGATTCCTAACTGAACTTTATTAAAATTTCGAAATTAGTTTAGGAAATGATTCGGCATTTTCATTTACATATATAAAGACAAATAAGTACCTACACACATTTTGCTTTCATTTTCTTTGAAGCAGTTGGTAAAGCATAGAGCTCACAATCTCCCCAAATAACTTTTCACTGCATTTTCTCAAGTTTCACTGTCGATTAGACAACGTACAATTCCGTTTCGCAACAGCGTTTTACAAAGCTTTTGGCTGTGGTCCCGGTGCAAGCGAATTTCACTCGGGTGCATAAATTTTACTCATAGTTTTAAAGGGTTTGTGATTTTTTGAGTACTGAATTTGCATTTGCAAAAATGCATTCGTGTGAAATTCACTTGCAACGGAACCGTAGCCTTAAACTTAATCGTTTCCTTACGTCTGTTCAAGTTTACATATTTTGGCTGTAAAAATGAGATTTTAAGATAGTAGCACAAATACAAACAGAGTTTATGTCGAGGTATATTGCTGTAACGAAATCGATATTTTTGATTCCCTATTAGTTGAATGACACTGATTTCCAGCGGAAAAGGGATGGATTACTTGTTAAATGCAGTTTGTGTGAAACAAGACTAAAAGGTTCTGGTCAAGTAACTTCCAATTTTATCCGGCATTTAAAGGTGAAGCATCGTGAAGCTTACGATGAGTTTCAACAAAACAAATTGACTAACAAAAATACAGCAAGCTGTTCGAAAAAGGATCAGTTTCGAAAACTTGTAGCCGAAATGATTGCAGAAAATATCTTGCCTATTGCTTTTGTTGAAAGTCAGTCCTTTAGAAAAGTCATCAAATTTGCCAATCCCGAATTAAAAGTGATGAGCCCACCAACTGCGATAAAAGTCATAGATGAAATGTTTACATCTACTGTTGAAAAAATCAAAGCACTAATATCCCGAAATAAATATTTTTGCACTACTGCAGATATATGGTCGACAAAGCATCGTATAGCTTTTTTGGCTACACATGCAACTGGTAGGATGAGTCCTTTGAAAGGAAATCAGTCACCCTTGCATGCAAATGTTTTTCTGGGTCACATACGTATAACCGTATAAACGATATGAACTTAGAAATTCATGCTAGATATGGATTAAACAGCGAAAACGTTGTAGCGACTGTGACTGATAATGGCTCAAACTTTGTGAAGGCGTTTAAGGAGTTTGGCATTAGACATAAAATCTACGTTGAGGACGATGACATCACAAATTGCGATAGTGAAAATGATGATGAAGCAGAGGTCTTAGAATGTCTAGACCAAACAAATATTTTCGAAGATGCCCTTCCACAACATTTAAAGTATGCTACTCACACTCTTAACCTACTTGCCACAACAGACTTTTGCCGAATTATACTGCAAAATCAGCAAATATCCAATATTCATCAAAATGTAAGTTAATTATGATAAAGAATCTTATGCAGTTATTTTTCAAGACTTCCAATATTTAAAACAAACATAATGTTGTTATTCTTTTTATTGTAAGATAAAATTAATTCTGAAAGCCTAAGATAAAAGTTCGCTAAGAACTTTTTTTTTGCATATTTAGTAGTCTGAATAGCTTTAAGTTCAAGACATTTCCAATTCAATTTTATAAAAAGTTATCTGAACCAGAAGTTCAACTATTTTCGAATATGAAATGACAAATAAGGACTTTGTGACATTCTGTACAAGATACTTTCCTAAAAGAAGGTAGATAGTTTAATTTCATCTTTTATTTTATTTTTAAAGATAATGCAAAAATGTTCCAGTTTGTGGAATAAAGTAAACAGGCCGAAAAGCTCTGAGGAAATTGTTGCAACTTTTGGTTTACAACTAAAATATCCTATTGCAACTAGGTGGAACTCGCTGTATGATTCGGTTAGGGACATCATAAAACATAAAAATAAAATAAATGATTTGTGTAAGAAGTTAACAATCTCGCACTTTTTTGAACTTGATTTTGAGTACCTTGAAGAATTTGTTATCGTAATGAAACCCATTGCGGATGCAGTGGATTTTCTTCAAAAGGAAAAGGGAATGTTCACTGGGTATTTACTGCCAACTCTGGCAACAATAAGGACACAAATTAAGAAAATCCAAATTAAAGCCTTGTTGAAAATCATACCAGTAGATATGGTTGTCAAATTAGAAGAAGCTTTATTGCAAAGGTTTGTCCATCACTTCAATCTGACACCGGAAGTTCATGACGCCATTGTCGCATCCGTACTTTGTGCTTCCCTTAAACTAAAATGGATTTCAGCGCTCAACCCAAATTTTAGGGAAACCAAAATTTGTGAAATTAGTGCTTTGGTTAGAGCAAAAATCAACGCCGAAGATACTGCACCTATCATCACTGCACCAGCTCCTGAAAATCATTACTTTGAATTTTCTTTAACAGGTAGGAACTATAAATATATTCTTGGTAGGTTATGCAATACAAGCATTTTTTTTCTGCATACTTACAGATGAAACAGAAAATACTTTTAATAACTGTGAAAATGAGTCTTACGATTCGTATTTTGCACAAGCATCAACTTCTCTTATGACATTAAATATGTACCCAACGATAAAAACAACATTTTAAACTACAATACACCCCTTCCATCTTCAGCAGCAGTAGAAAGGCTTTTCTCATTATGCAGGATTGCTCAATGCTCCAAGGCGGGGAGCCCTTTCAGATTCCAATTTTCAAAATTTTGTTGATCCTGAAAGTCAATACTGATTTTTAAATGATTTAAGTTTCACGACCTTATTTTGTTTTAAGTAAAGCGACTTCATTTGATAAACTTTATTTTTGTGTGACTACAATAAATTATTACTTATGTAAATGAAATTGAAAAAAAAACTTGTTTTGAATAAATGTTCTATGTATCTATTATGTTATTATTGTTTGAAAATAAATTTACTTTGTTAAATATTTAGAGATACAATTTTAACTTGTTTTTCTTGTTATTACGTGTACATATACATTTTGAAACTAACATCTTTCATCTGAAATGTGAGTCTCAAAAATTCGAAAGAATAATGGATTTCTTAAAGAAAAAATACTTCAAATCAATCAAAAGACTTCAAGCAGTCAAAAGACTGCAATACATTGAATGCATTCAAATGACTAAAAGAATTCAAAGAATGGAAAAGACTTCAAAGAATTCCAGCAATCAAAAAGTATTGCAATCTTTTGACTTCAAGTCTTTTGACTGCCTCAGGTGATTGCTTTACTCAAGACTTCAAAATATATTGGGATTGCAATTTTGAAGTAAAATTACTTAATTGAAGTATTTTTACTGGAGTTGCAATAAGCAATCAAATGACTGCGACTTCAGTGAATGCAATACTAAAGTATTGCATTCTTTTACAGCTCTGGCTGATTAGAACCCAGTTCAGCTAGAGCATAATGGCAACAATATTCGCTAGGTAAATATCCATAGCCCGCGCTTTTTGGCTTGATGTTTTCTCCATACACCTAGGGCTATAACTATAAAAATCACAAGCCCTGTAGTTTACCAACAATGTAGCACACGTTGTGAGTATTGTAGTGTCCAGGTCAGATATTATCTATATGTTTACATCGTACACATCAGCCAGGGTATTCTGACCCCGGATTCGAAACCCAAACTAGGCTAATTCCTTTAATGGCGGGCATCTTATACACAACAAAATCTTTAGGGACCAAACCAAAAATGCACCCGAACAAACCTTTTTACACGCATATTTCCTTCGCCAGGAAGTTCCTTGGGCCAATTCCTTCTGAATAGCCTAACCTATTTTGGCCACCCTCACTTTCTTTGGCAGACTGCAAAAGTTCTCTCATCAGATACTCCTCGGGATAACCCCTATATCTATATGTACACAATCATACTACATGTGCGATACTGCGATACTTTGGTGACTTTGTTTAAACTAAGATTTTTGTGCGGGAGCTTGGGTGATTCCTATTCCATCCAGCATAAGTATTTATTAGTCTTACACATACTTTACGCGCTCACACACAACGGTCGCCCCATATGCAAAGGTACCGATACCGAGGACGGCAGTGGCATATCTTTACACACTTGCTGGGAAGGCTATGCGCTGCGTGTACGTTGCGTACCCTTTGTATTCTCGGCTGGTACATCGCCGCTGAACTTGGGCAAAGGGACAGTACATTTTACTATAGAAATCTCCAGGGTATTGATTTGTTGCCCGTACGGAAGTTTCCATTCCACCCCTCCATTTTAATCTAATATGTTGGCAAGTGTGACTATATGGATCGGTTTAGATGCGCACATCTACATATTTTATAAAACCCGATTCTTCGTCGTGCCTTGTCCTCGTCCTGGCTTCTTCGGCCGAGAGCAAACCTACAGCAATTACTATATCCCTAGATATGTTTGGTGATGTCCTCGGAGCCCATATGCGAACACTTCTATTCATACAGAACGCGCGTATATATATATATTTCTGTGTAAGTTTATATGTGCGTGCGAATATTTATATATGCACATATTCTAAACAGTGTTCTCGCTCGGAAAGCAGTGTTGTACTTAAATTTATCTTAATATTTTATATGCATACACACGTGTGTGACATACAAATTTTACGAACATCCTTTTCGGTAGGTATGGAATCATGCCCGTCAGCGATTCGTATTCGGTCGGGGAGACTTGAGCGTTCGCAACTCCTGCTGGACTTTGGCGACTTGTATTTTAAGAAATATATTTAGAAAATCTACATATAAAATTGGATTGGATCGATATTTTCCAGTCCAATTTATGGGGCTGCTGTTTGGTATGGTACAGTGTGTGGACAATGTAAATGTTGCCACTTTCATATATGTTGTACGAGTTTATGTAGATATATGTTGGTATATCTGTGTGTACGATCTTACATGTTGGAGAATAGTTATGGCACAGTATTATAAATTCAAGTTTAGTACAGGCACGGGTGGGTGTTTGGGTTTGAGCAGCAGAATTAAAGTATGCAGTCGTAGGTACTATGTCTATTTTGCTTTTTTTATGTGCTGATTACAAGCATGTTGAGCTTTAGGATAGAGCGAAGAAGTAAGCGATAATTGCTTAAACTGCTTTAAAAAAACCCGCCAACCCCAGAACGCATGCTGAAAAGTTGTATGTCAGGAGCTCGTCTTTGGTTGTTATTGTACCAGTTTCAAAAATAGGTGCGCAAGAAAAAAGTAGAATTCTGCTACCTATACAAATATTAAAACTTGCTTTTCAGATCAAATCAACAGTTTGACCCCTCGCTTTTGTATTCAGTATCTTGTAAACAAACGCCGAGATGGGCTTTGGAAGTGAGGGAAATCTAATGGGGAAAGTGCAGCATAAAATTATAAAAGTCCTTTCCATCTATCTTAAGAATAAAAAAAACTCCTATACGCACCTGTTGTAACGATTATTTATTTTCAGCGAAATGCCGAAATTACGCGATGCGCATACAAGGGCTAATGGGCTTACATGCTTGTTCGCGTGTCTGCTTCTCTGCTTTTTTTTATGCTGGAAGGTGGAACTTTTGCACGAGACATTATTGGTCGTTTAGATGTCCATTGGTATTATTACATTCGAGCTGAGATTCGAAAAGATAAAACACTATTCTGTTGAACTTTTATTATATATACACTTTTACGGATTATTCTAACAATTCATTTATTAAGTACAAAAACAATATCACTTAAAACAGTTCTTAAACGATTCAAACCAATCGCTTAATTAAGTGTATTACTTTTCACATATTTATCTACAACTGATTACTATATTTCGGAATTCCTCACTGTTTAAATATCAACTTTAAAAATCTGCCTTTTATATTCGCTCCGCCATCTATCGAGAAGTTTCTAGTTTATACCGGTTGTTTCGGCTGGTTCTAGAATTAGTTCCACAGTTATTTGACAGATTTGAGCCTCCAATTGGAAGTGGAACTTGTTTCGTGACTAATGGTATGCTTAGATTTCACCATTTTAGGCAGATTTTGGGTTCGGATTACAAACTACCTCCCGAACGCGCCAAATTGTGTCCTCCGCATCGCCTATTGTTGGAACTATCCGCTTTCCATTGGGAAAGCCTAAAACTGGCATTACACATCCCATTTTGCATGTCGAATTTTGACAAGCCGACGTCAATATGTCGTAAAAATTTGTCCTAAATTTGTAACTAGGTACGTGTAGTCGCCTGTCAAACGGGCTGTCGCATCGCACTCTCACGAAAGACACAAGAGTTACCGAATTTTGGTGACTTCAAAATTTGCCTCGAAAAATGACGAGTGTAATCGTAGCTTCACAATGGTCCAGTTTTCGCCAATCTGACTTCAGAACTATCGGGAGTGGGACAACGTGGATCATGACTTTAACTAGAACGACTTAATTGTAGACAATAAAATCTCGAAAATTAATTTTAAAAATCTCGAAAGTAGACCTTTCGAAATCTTTTTTATTCCTTAATTTTACTCCGCACATAATAGAAACAAGTCTGAAATTTTATAACTTTGTATCCATGTTTCGCATTGATTTGAAGACACTTTACACATACCCAAACCATCACCCATGGCGCAGTGGCTTAGTGGTTAGTGTGTTGGACTACTAAGCGAGGGGTCCCAGGTTTCAATAATCTGACAAACCCGAGAGTATAAATGTCTTGAAAGAGCTTCTCAATCAGCCGTTTGGAATCGGCATAAAATTGTAGATCCCTTCCATTTGTTCCAAAAATGAAAAAACTTACACAAAACGAATGGTTGTGAGAAGCTAGACCCAGGGTCCCTATACAGACCTGTTGCGCCAACTATTTATTTATTTTTTAAACCATCACCCATGCGTCATTCCACATAATCCAACAGTGACTCGGAGCAGGGGAGTTTTAAAGATATTTCATATTTTAAAATAGTAACGACTCGATGGCAATTATTTTTTTTAAGATTTTTTTAATTCTAGATCAAGCTTTCTAGATTTTTTTCGAGATTGTTCTTTCGCGAGTTTTATTTTGGATATCGTGGCAGACCAGGGATAGGTACTCCCCTTCGGTCGAAACAGTTCGAAATTTACAGGCTACTCCTAATGAAGCTCAACATAGAAGCTTGGCTTTTATTATTTACTGCGAGTGCATCAATGGTGGTGCATCAATGGCATCAATCTTGACATACGAAGAAGATGTCGTGTTTGAATTCCACTTGCGTTTCGGAGAAAAAACAAGTCTTTGGCACTTCCACGCCACTAAATATGTCTTCCCTGAAAACACGCAATAAACATTTCGGCCATTCCTGGAAGCTTTCCATCTCGTATCTTTTACCACAGGTTTAGAATAATTGTTCGCGTTTATAGGGGGTATAAGCAGTACCTACATGTACTCTTTGACTATACCCTACTCCCTACTCCACTTACGCACATTGACATCGGGGATGACGTTTTTCTCTACCAATTTCAAGCATGGAGACAAGAACTATACGGGCTGGAGCGTTGGTGTTCCTAGGCAAAGTAAAATTCAAATTAAACTTAAAAACGTTTTTTCGTTATTAACTTCCTCCTCCTTTGTCAGGATTCCTTAGTATTCAAAATCTTGCTATATTTTTAATATTCAAAAGTAAAAGTTTACCTTTTATTAAATACCCATTGGTAGAAATTTACTATGATAGCGAAAACAAGTTTGATTTTGAATGCCGGTAATAAATTAGACTACCTTACTTAAGGACTAATGGCACTCAAAACCTATATATATTGTATTAAACTGTACTTCAAAAGCCCAAGATGATATAAGTAAAGAAATAACTTATTCTTATTAAAGAAGAAAAGCTCCATGTTTTCCAAGTTGCCAACGCCTGTTTAACATACAGACATAAATCCATTCTCTTTTTTATTAATTGTGAAATTAGTTTCTTGCATTTACAGAAATTTCTTGCATTAAACACGTGCATACACACATATAGGGTATCCTAGTTTTAAGAAGTACTCAAATTTTATTACACTTCGAAATTTTAGTAAATAAAGAAAATAAATCGTCTTGATAACGTAAGAAAGTGAGGTAAAGAAATCGTTTTTACACTTCTTTCCATTATTTAGATTTTAGAGAATTAAAAAACAAAAACCGAACTTTAACCTAACTTTTCACACACAGATTTTTGGACATTTGTAATTTAATTACTATAGTGAGTTCAAATTGATTGATGGTAAAAGCAAGACAAGACAAGAGTAGGCTAAAATATTTACAAAAGCTTGTGAGAAAATTTACGACTCTTTATAACTAAATTGCGTAAAACTAACAGGTGTTCAGGAGAACGACATGGCTGCGAAATCCATACTGACGGTCATTAGTTAATTGGTGCCTCTTTCCTAACCTTATCTCTTACGATACTACGAGTAGAACGGTTGCGCCTTTCAATCCTCCAATTCGGCAGTCAACCCATCCCTTCTAAAGTTATTTTCGCTTTAATACGTACAGTTGAGAATATTTCTCAGTAAGATCGTCTCATTTAGGGGAATCTCTTCATAAACATAAAACGAAGCAATTGATGTCAATAAAAATAAAAATAGCAACGATCAAAACTGAATATATTTCATTACTACTTTATCACAGTGGACTAAAAAAAGCGATAATTCTGCAATATTCAAATTTGTGTTCCTCTTTTTCATATAGACAATGCGCGATAGAATATTTTTTTATTTAATGCCAAATAAAAGACAATTATTCTATTCTATATTTCCGACACTTCCGCCCAAAATGCTGCTCGAACTAAGGCTCCGAGAAATCGTTGTCGAACTAGAAGCTGCTGCTCTATCTAGATTATAGTATTGTACGACTTTTGCGGGAGGTTTACTTGATATAACCTCAGTTATTTGACCAACAACCCACTTTGTCAGCTTTATAACAGCTATATGCGCCACAAACTGCAGCACAATCGCTCCGAATCCTTTATAAAGCCCACTTACGCCTTCTGTTGCAATAGTTGTTCGATAGCAATCCCTAGCTCCTTCGTAGTTTGTCAAAATCGCAACCACAGAGTAGCCGTTGTCTAAATTATCGACAATTGTTCGAGTTCCTTGCAACTGCAGACGATGTAGGATCGTCTCGAAAGGGTAGAACAAAATTTCCGATGTCAAAATAGATAGCAGGTTCGAGTATATCTGGACATTTTGATTAATTTGAGAATCATCCTTAAGTTTGGCTCCTTTCTGTTCCTGCGAATTTTGAATACTTCTGCGAATAACATGGCTGGAGATGCCTTTCACGAATAGGCTAGGTAATGAAACAGAGGATGAAAACAGGAACAAGAACATTTGAATTAGCATTGTACCTAAAAACATATTTGGTAAGGCCAAGAGAGACACTTGGACCAAGCAAGGCCCATACCGGCAGCATTCGACCTTTTTGTGGAGAGCTCCATGACAAAAGACGTTGTCCACCTTCGCGGAAAACATCGAATACTCCAGGTTTTTCGCTAGCAATATCACTTTGAACGGTTTCCACAAGAGAAGCGGCATAGAATGGCATAACCAGTGCAATGCTCACACTGAAAATCTTTTATTAAGGGACTCGAAACAAATAATTGTGTTCTTACCATTTTAGGATTAGATGCTGCCCAAAGCGCTTCACAGAAGTACGGTTGTCAACATCTCTGTGGTGTAAAATAAAAAAAATAATAATAACGTACCAAATAGAGAATAAGAAATTGTATTCTTACTTCGGCCATAGGGTCAATTTGGCTAACAGATCATCAACGCCCATTGACATGCCGCGGACTAGAAGGCAACTCCCCAAGCCTTTCCATAACGTTGTGACGCCCTGTCGCTTATGGAGATGTATTATGCTAGGTATTAGACTTATTGGAGTAAGGTGATATCTGCAAGCGATAATTTGTTAAATAAAACACTTTTTAATGCCCTAGCCTAGAGTATAAGTTCTATTCCAGTACAGAATCGAGGATATGACCCACAAAGTTTACTTATGTATGGCAATTTGTAGGTGTAAATAGGTAACTCTGGGGAGTTGAGGTGGCTGCAGAACGACATATCTCGCAAATAGGTCTCTACCTGGGGGTGCATTGTAAAAGGTTCTGTAATTAAGACAATTAAAAGTTGTGGACGCTGTTCGGATTAAAACTATATTTTAAAAGTAGTCGTCTCTTAAAAAAGGGCCAGTGAATCTTCATCATCTCGACCCTGATTGATTGAAATCCGTTTGGTTTCAGAGAAAACTTTAAAATTAAAATAACCATTAATATGCAACTTGTGTAGAACCGCCCTTATAATATGGTTTTGACCTGTAAGTTGCTTTATGCCATTAGTTTTTTTTTTTACTACTACTACACTCACTACGAAGAACGTAAACCAAGGCACGATTTTAAATAAACTGCAAGAATAGAACTCACTCTGTACGCGATATAGGCTATTACTTTTGAGATGCATGGAAGACTTGACACTGCCTCCTCAGCACTATAAAAGGATGACTCAACAGATTCTCAGTTATAAGACTAACCACTCCAACGCTCACAGACAGATACTTTCGCACCGATACATCTGATAATACAATCAAATTTGAAAAATAAAAGATCTGCGACTGTAAGTCATAACAGAATCAGTTACCATCCTCAGAAGTATCACAAAGATTCCGGAAGTCGGTGTGCCTGTCGAGCGATAGTGATAGTTCTCTTTCCGTACATAAGTATCTAAACTTTGGATCATTTTCCACAGGAGACCTCAAACTATCCAGAAGGCCAGTCCCTCGGTCGGTTCTTCTCCGGTGACTGTTGTCTTCTTCTTCCGAATTGCTGCAAAAGTGGTCAATTAATAAATCTTTCCATCCCTTTACCTATACCATTGAGAAGGTACATGAACGCGTAAGGATCGTCAAGGTGATACATTTCCGGGCGGTCTCCTTGCGCTAGATAAGCGAACCCAGTGGATCCAACATTACTTTGGGCACCGCTATTGTTTATTACTCTTTTTGGTGATTGATGACTAGCATTAGAATGCTTTTCTTCGTCTGCAGAGTATCTGTGGAAATTTGATTTTTAGCAAGTCGATAGATAGTCAAGCAATTTACTTTTAATTACTTTAACGCAGAGTATTTTTGAATTCCGGCCATATACGTCAAATTCTGTTGGATTAGTGTATTTTAATCCAGAACTTGCTCCACATAACAATTCAAGTTGCGAAACAAAAATTGCTAGTATACAAATTTCGTAAAATCAAAAATTCGAGGCTCCTCAAACGTCAAAAAGAAAATGTTATAGCTGTCATGTCAGTCGGTAAGATATACAGTGCATTCCAAAATGTTTCTATCGTTTCCATTGGCTTCCATAATTGTTTTGTTTGGATGGATTTAAACGCTACGTTCTTTGTCGCGAGTGTCGTGAACTAAATAGTAGGTAAAGGGGATGAAAAGTGCGGGGAAGCCAAGCACGGATGGGCGATCCGTGCTCATACGGTAATTGAGAAGTATCGTACGACAAAATACGCAACATATAGATACTGAGTTATAACCCTCAGAGTCCCTGATGTGTTTTTTTTCTTCCTTTTTTTTCTGTTAAATGGGACAGAAAGTGTACATGTACCTACATTATTTGTAATCAGCCTTTTACTCAACCTGATCAGTCAATTTATTCTGAGCTCATAAGTAGTTTTCGGTCTATATATTTTGCTGAGATTTTGCGTTCAATAGAGCAGACCATAGTACCTACATATAATAAATATGAAAAGCTTGCCTGCGCAATAGTTCAGAATTATCTAAACATAACACTTAAAAGTTTGAGTGAAGTAGAAATATTGCATAACAGTGAAATATGGAAACAAAACAATTTAATTAAAAATGAAAATCCTGTTATTTGATAATTGGCTCGAATAAATTTTTCTTATTTTTGTACCTACCTATCTTGACGAATGCGAACAGGGCCTAAGAACAAAAATCTTATCTTTTGACAGTTTTCGCAGTCAAATCAAACAGTTCCTTTTGGAAACCTATCAAATCAACCAAACTTGAAGTAAAATCACGCTTGCAGCAAATATTTCTTTTATTGCAGCTATCGAAAAATTAAATAATTATTAAAAATGTCAAAAGCACATCCTCCAGAGTTGAAAAAGTAAAACTTTTAAATATCTGTTTCCACATTATGCTTATTATATCAATTTCGCAGGTATATGGACAAACGAATGCTACTCAAGCTTAATGGCGGCAGATCAGTCGCCGGCATTCTGCGTGGTTTCGATCCTTTTATGAACGTTGTACTGGATGAGACAGTTGAGGAATGCAAAGATAGTACGAGAAACAATATTGGAATGGTGGTACTTAATTCAATAAATAATATTTTAGGACGAAGTATTTTTCATTTCTATTTTATATTATAGGTAATCCGTGGCAACAGCATTGTGATGGTAGAGGCGCTGGACAGGGTGTAAACCACCTATCATTTATTTTGGTAGGGTAAAACTAAGCTTATTTTTTTTTTTGTAATTCGTAAAGAATACCAATAAACAAACACGTAAAATTACGCATTCCTAGTGTAATTCATCGACCAGATTTAAATTATTTTGAACAACGAACTCTGCTGCCTTCCCTTGTAGAATTTTAGTTTGTACATATACCTAAGCTATCATATTATGGCCCTGTAAGCTAAGGGACGGGGATCCGCAATATGTTTGAATTTTGAGTGTTTAACGAATTTAAGTTTGGTGGAAGCTGTTTGTAATCTGAGCGAACAGGATAATGCATTGTGGCATTAACTGAAATTACTAAGCAATACTGAAAAAATCATCACGAAAAATTCAATTTCCATTATTTATACCTACTGAAATATGCATTATAAGAATAATAGAAACTAAGTTGAGGTGCCCGAACGCACAAAATGAAGCTATACAATTTGTTGAAGAGTGAGATTCAGCTTCAGATTTCAGTTCAAACTTTCTACATCAGTTAAAGTGGAAAGCACCCTCAACTTGCTGTTATGGATTTATTTGGCTTAATCTTTCACTACAAAAAACGTAGAGATACAAAATTGAGATACCAGCAATAAAAAACATAATTTACCATACAAAATGTTGTTGAAGTGTAGGTATCTATAATTTTCTGGCTCATAATAAGGTGCTGTTGCTGCATAACTTCATAAGCACTCTTGTTATCCAGTTTAAAGAGTTCGTTAAGTTGAAGTGCGACCGTCTTCCCAAATAAATCAAGTACATTAGCTACAATAGTAGAATGAGGTTCAGATATAGCAAATTTTGTTGGATTCTGTGTGTGAACCATCGTTTCTTCAATTACAGCATTATTACTCTGTAACAGGTAAACAATGTTTTCAGAAGAGATCAGTGTGCTACGTTTGCTTTCAAGATACTCTGTGGTGTCCGAAACCAAAGTGAATTTTTCTACAAAAAAAGAAAACTACCTAATTCATTCGATTGTTTCGTATTAGTTTACATCTTGACGGTTGGTATCTAAAGACAATTATACGATCAAGGAACTTTATTTCGTTAAACCAAAATAATTTTGATTTCCGCATTTCATTGTTGGCCAAATTCGAAGCTTCCATTTTTTTTCTTCGATTATATACGTACTTCGCAAGGATTTTAGATTCCGTTTGACAGTGTCAACCGGTATACCCAATTCGGAAGCAATTTTTAAACGATTTCGCTCCTAACGACAATTATTGTTTGTATTTTTCGGATTTAAAATCCCACAAGCAATCCTTTTCCCGATACATTCGTGTTAATTTTAAAAGTTCATCCGTCAAAAACTTCCCTCCACTCCCACGAATTAAAATATGTAACAGAAGAAAGGTTAATCCCCATTTCTGTCGGCAGATTTCAAGCAGAGGCAAGGTAGGTACCTGTCTAGTGTTTGTGCGAAAGAAAAACTTTTGCTCATAAGATTGGGTTACCAACAAAATTATCATTTCGACGCAATTGTTCGCCTTGTACCTTTTATGATTATGATTGATGTAGGCGCCTAGACCCTAGAAGCCTAGACCATTAAATTATAATATTTAAAAATGTCGTTCTCGATTTGGCTTTTTCAGTTTTTGATCTGATTGCTGCTAGCCAATCGAACATGAAACTTCCAACGATAACTGTGTTTTTTTGAGCTTCTATCTCAGCAAAGCAAAGTAAAGTAGGATTTTCAGTATGCTAATTACAACAACTACGTTATACTTGACACTTCGAGAATCGCAATAGTTGTTGTAATTGCGTGCTGAAAATCCTACTACTTTACTTTGCTTTGCTGATATTGGAGCTCAAAAAAACACGGCTGATATAAAATTCGTAACCGCCAGCTGTGTGTCATAAACATTGGTATTAGAGAATGTATGCGTAAATCTGAGAAAAAAAAATCGAGATTTCTCAGAAGTGAATCAGTTTGAAAATAAATATTGATTTTCTTGGCAAATCTCATGAAATGCAACTTATATATCGGAAACGACATATACCCTCACCCTGTGTAATTATACTTGACACTTCGAGACTCGCAATAGTTGTTGTACTTACGTGCAACTCTTCAAACACATACTCGGTCGTAATTTTCTGAACACAACCTAAATTGTTTATACATCGACGTACGCCAAAAGTCAAATGCAAACCTGCTGAATCTGAGGAAAATTATTATTCTCTTGTAAAATAACTACACAAATTTGTAAATAAAATCCAAAAATAAAATAAGAACTGTGAGTAAAATGGTAGATTTCGATATAGACAAAATATGCAGAGTGTGCCTGCAGAGCAATATCGAACTATCGCTAATCTTCGACGAGAAAAATGCTGTCGACAAAGTCTGCCTCTCGGATATGATTACGGAGTGCACAATGTACACGGTAAGCTAAGTTTTGTGCAAACCAATTAGGACCATTTTATTCACTCGAAGTTGAACACAACTTGGGAATTTTTATATGGAAAACTGCCAAGTTGGGGATTTTTATATGGGAAACTTCCCAAGTTGTGTTCAACTTCGAGTGAATAGAATGGGCCTTAGTGTATCTAATATCGGTTTCCTCAGGTTCAACGACATGATGATTTTCCACATCTCATATGTGACGATTGCATGGAAAGGGTGCGAAATGCTTATCGATTTAAAAAGCAATTTGAAACGTCTCACCGTATGCTCATCACCTTTCTGGGTTCGGTAAACAAAGTGGTAAAAGATACGAAGCCTAATAACTCCGTTGACAAATGCATCCAAACTGAGGAAACCTCACTATATCCGTGTGAGAAATGTGAGGAGAAATTTTTGAGCTACGAAAGTCTTAGGGTAATGTGTGCAACTCAACAATTTTATCACAAATCTAAATCGAGTACCTCTAACAGGATCACAGATTAGTTTCCCATAAAGGAACAGCGAACCTTTGTCGAATATGCTCGAAAACATTCAGAAGCATCACAGATCTTAAGAATCATTTTGCAGCATTCCATCCGGAAATCGGTCACAAATCCCGTAATAATTGCGAAATTTGCAATAGGAGATTTACACGCAAAAACCATGTAATAAGACACATGCGAACTGTTCATGGAGTAGTTGTTGAAGCAGAGGAAAATGTCACAAGTAAAACGTACTGTAAATGCAGATATCTATTTGTTTATTTATTAATAATAGTTATTTTCTCTTTGATAAAAAAAAAACTAGTGAAAATGATTCCAATGCCAAAGAGACACTCCTTGAATCGGAAATTGATTATGAAAGCTTAACTGCTCAAGATGGGACCAGCAGTCTTTTATCAACCAATGACGCCGACCTTTACGAAGATAATGTCAGCAGTGGGGCAGAGCCGGCTGGTAATAACCCATTCAGCAGCGACGAAGAGGATGAAAAACCGTTATCGGCATTGAAAAATATAAAAAATCCAGAAACTAAAAGTAAGTTACTTTGTATACATATAAATGATGTGTGAACTTTTTGTATTTGAAAATTCCTGATGTCGCAAAGCCAACCGCCTCCAAGTTTCCACAACAAGTTGTTTAAGATGGTATTTTCACAAATGTGTGTTCAACGAATGCTTCTTTTGCAGTGCTGTCCAACTGCAGCGATTTTGGATAATGCATATTATATTTGCACTAAAAATATTTTGCATTTCGAATAAAAAAATTCCTTGTGTGGCGGCAAGGTCGGTTTTACAGCAGTCTAAAAGCTTATCATTCGACTGCACATGGTTTTGTCAGGGCATTCATTAAAAATATTCAAAAATTATTTGACCGCTTAGCGTGTAGCACGTAGTTTGTTTCACTATTCCAAATTTTAAAGATGAACTCCACCTCCACTTTTGTTTTTAATTTTCTCGATTACGCAGTAAGAGAAAGATAACGTATTCGTACAAAACTTTGAAATCGAGACGTTAATCAATTCTGACATCGCTATAGGCCTGCTTTTTTTTTAGCTTCGATCTCAGCAAAGCAAAGTAAAGTAGGATTTTCAGCACGCTTATTACAACAACCACATACATACATACACCATATACTAGACACTTCGAGACTCGCAATAGTTGTAATTGCGTGCTGAAAATCCTACTTTGCTTTGCTGAGATAGAAGCTAAAAAAACACGGCTATTTTAGAAAAACCGCTCTAACGATTTTGATCAAAATACTTATCAAGGATAATAAAATAATTCTAAGTAAGATCCCATACTTAATTTTTCTCTGAAAATTCGAATAAATTGCAATTATCTAAAAAAAAAAAAAAAAAAACTAGGTACTCAAATCCCGATCTGTCTTTGTATATTTTCCTATACATATTTTCGTAAAATTCAACACCGTACTGCCAAAAAAAAAAGCGATACAACTATGAAAAACAAATTGAACTTAAATATGTTCAACCACTTGGAGACTTACAAAATCAGAAACTCCCACTTCTTTTACACCCCATCACACGTCCATCGGAATATTCAGTTTGCTAATGCAAATTAGAAAACCAATCTCCTGCATCTTACGTATAATTATCTATGTAAAGATATGGGTCTAATACGAACCTTGCAATCAATAGACACCTTAAACCAGCGTTACTAATAAATATACTCCAGTCAAAAATAAAAACATACTCTAAAGATAAGAAAACAAAAATTCCTGTTGCACTTTGCTTTGTATACTAAAAAATCAAGTAAAGTGTTGAAGTCTTAAAATAGTAAGCTTACAACTCTCTAAACAGAACCTGCGACAATTACATTTACATGTTACTGAGAGCTACAACCTTTGTATATACATTCCTATAGTAGCGCCAAGAAATCTAATAAAAATGTTGTACCAGTATCCCACGGAAGCTTTGGCGCTTCAATCGTTCAATAATGAAAACTGGTTTGTGCCCTTACTTGATTTAGACGGAGCTTTAAGTTTTTATCGGTGTTTCGTCAAAACAAAAGTAATATTTTTGTTGTTTGTTCCGACGAAAACGAAAGTCTGGCATATCTACTATTTATTATAGATTTTGTCAAAGAAAATAATTTGTATATTTTGGACTGGTTGCCATATTTAATTTTTCCTCTCCGATCACTATCTAAGATTTGTTTGCCAATTGTCTAAATCCGTCAACATAGCAATGTAGTATTTTCAGCTACTATAGAAGTAGGTAGTTTATGAAGCGGGAGAGCCTTCGAGGGGCTCTGGCACTGCGGCTTTTTATCTTAAGGAGCCTATTGTGTAGGTGCATAAAACATGAACATGTAGGTGGATATTCAATTGCAAGATGCAGACGCTACTCCTATTTTATGTTTTCTATTTAACTGCAAACACTAAATTGTACTTGTGTTTGTTTTTCCAACTAATTTACGATGACTCTAGTCTTTGGTGGATTCCAAAGATCAGTTGCATTTCAATCTTTGCATGGGTGTTGGAGCATGAGCGATGGAGGGAATTCTCTTTGGTGACCGGATAACCCTTCCATCGAAGTTAAAATTGAGATTCCTGTGTCTCTAAGGTGGAAGGGTAACTAATATCGAAAGATGGTAGATTACCTGTAAGACGTTTTAAAACAATAGCATTAAAGACGGCATTAAACGACTCTATGTGCTTCGAACTCAAGACTAAAGAGCATAGTTTTAATGAAGTTGTGGTAACGAACGACAGAGCTCATACCTGAAATGTTGGCCTAAATGGGCCTTCAGGAAGTCGCAGCCTGCACTGTGCATCTTCGTAGATAAAACTAGCCTCCGATCCAGGATCGCGAAGACGACGAAGAGAGAATTTGTTACCAAGATAAAAGATATCGATTAATGCAGTTGCAAGAATAATTACACGTTCAGTATTTTTGGAAAAAAAAGAATGGACTTGTAAATCGGGTGTTGTACTAGTGGACTGTATGTGTTGTTGAGAGACTTGTTGAGAAGTACTGGGCTGAGAAATACTCGTACTATTAGTAGAATGTTTATCCTGGTGCACTTGTGCTTGATGGGTAGTAGTAGGTAGTAGTAGTACAGCGACTTAATTAACATTTAAAATAATTTTAGAATTTTTTTGTCCGTATTTACAAACAATGTTAAATAAGTCTTTTATGGTTTGGCTTATGGCCGTCTACTAGATTGACAATTTAGCTATCAAAACTATACAATGACTAATGACCTTAAATACCTATGTACAATATATTTATGTTCAAAAATCTCCTTCCAAGATACCAGTGCGCTCGATATACTTGTTGTCGATGCATCCCCCAAACTGACGAAACGGCTATTTTAGCTACTGCTAGATAAGCCTTGAGGTGCTTTTTCATACTTAGGTTAGATGTAATTATCACACCCAAGTATTTATACTCTTTCACTACTTCAACGCGTACACGTACACCCTGATAGGACCATTTTTCGTTGTGAGAGTATCTTCCACCACCATTTCTAAAAATCATTATTCTTCAGTATCAGAATTCTTCAGTATGTAAGAGTGTGTGATGTCGTTGCCGACATAGCTTACAAGTGAACTGACTTCGACAGCCGTTAACCGTGGGAATAGTGAACAGAAATGAAGTGGATGAGGGGATCTGCATAAACGACAGTTAAAATTATTCGTTTTAGTGTGAAATACACGATTTTCTGATTTTGAGGTGGTCTTTGAGCCTTAAGATTTGAATCCCTAATATCAGAAACTGATTCTAGGATTTGATATTGCTTGGTTAGAAATGCGTCCAATTCTGAATTGACAAAACATTTTTAAATTTGTAAGAAATTCACACAACAAATACAAATCGAAACCCAACGACAAAAAATTTTCTAATGAATGAAGGAGTAAAAATCTCAACGAAAGCTTTTTAATAAGGAATACAATTATCAAAGGCTCAAAGCTCTCAGTAATTTATTTCTCGATTTGGTATGAGTAGCGACACCTATTAGGTTACTGGTACTACTGGTTTGGCGCTACTATAGGAATGTACCTATATAGAAAGCTACAACTTATAAAAACTCACATTGTTATTTGATATAATACTGCCGTATCAGATGAATAACCCAACAGTTAATTTAATTTAACACTAATCCTATATTTCATGAACCGTTTCTTTTGTCTATCAGGTTTATACCTACCTACCACATAAAATAAGAAAAAAAACCAACCCAAATTTTGAAGAACGAGAAAGTTTCGTTCTACCCAATCACTTTTATGCCTTCCGTTGTTTTTGAGCCGTCTGTATAGACTGAGACTTCACTTTGATTAACTTCTATATTATTCCAAATTTGAGTGAGATGGTGAGATGTGTCATCATCGTATTTCTTGGTGAAACGAGGGACGATGAAGATAGGGTCAACAAACAACAAATAACCTTTAACACTTCAAACAAATAAATTTACTAACATCAGGCCTGTTTTTTTGAGCCTGGATCTCAGCAAAGCAAAGTAAAGTAGGATTTTTAGCACGCTAATTACAACAACTACTCTACACTTGACACTTCGAGACTCTAGATAGTTGTTGTATTTGCGTGCTGAGAATCCTACTTTACTTTGCTTTGCTGAGATCGAAGCTAAAAAAAACACGGCTATCGTAGTAGCAAACGGGTCTAAACGAAAGAACGAAAACAAATTTTTTTCATGAGCACTTCACTAGTCGCCACAAGTGACTCATTTGCTTTTAATAAGTTTCATATTCATCATATTGACCAAAGTGTCACTTGCTAAGAGCTCCAACTCCAACTTTCAGGTAGCAAGTACAAAGTCATTCGTGGTAGTAGTCGAATGTAGTTTTTACGAGCTTTATCCCAATACACATCAATTGTGCTTATGTTGCCACTCCACCGGGTACTGGTCTCGCCCATTCGGTCTTGAAAACTTATAAGCGCGAGTTTTGAACGCAAGAAAAATAGTGAGTCACTTACATGTCTTTCTTCCAAGGGGTCCAACAAAGGGCCCGGCACCTCCGACTCCGAACGTGGAAAGTTAGGTCCCTTAACAAACCGCATTCAGCCGAACAGCCAACAGGGACCCTGATAGCGGGGACTCAGCGATAAAGCTGACCTAACCGCCATCCAAGAAGTGCGATGTGATGGCCCGGGCAAAAAGAGGATAAAAAAAAATGTGATATTTATTACGGCGACTCCTATAGGCACCAAAAACAGTTCCTATGCGGATGTGGATTCATCCTTGACGGCAGACATTTATGGAAGAAGTCTCAAGCTTTAACTAAATAGGTAAACAAGCGTATTTCGAAAATCTGCATCAAGCCTAAATTCGGCAACGTTAACTTAATATGATAACATGCACACTCGGAGGAGACGAGCAGTGCCCTAGGTATGGCAATCAAATTGCCTTAGGCGATTTTACTTAGGAAGAGATGCCATCTTTGGCAGTACTATCGGAAAGTACAACCTACTCGACACTGCCTAGCGGATTAAGGCTTATCGAATGAACGCGGTTCTTGCATCTCCACGGACGACTACAATCGCAGAAGATCACTAGATCCTTTTCCGATCGAATCTCTCTCAATCCCTCAAGATGTCCTATGCATCAACTATTGGAGACCAGTGGCAACATTGAATAAAAGTCATAAAGGATGTTGCCTCTGATGTGCTGAGTTTCACTCGACCACCGCAACGAAATCTCTAGTTCAACGACGAGTGCCGGCAAGAACAAGCTCAGAAACAAGACGTATAGAAATAGGCGCTGCAAAGAAGGACCATAGCTGAGCAAGAGAAGTGCGCGATCGAGGAAATTTCATTTTCATTTCATTTATTTATTGATGGCTTACACATTAAGATAACAATGATCTGTTAGAGAGATTTTATAGCTGGAATGAGGTTCGGAAGTGTTACCAAAGTGTAAAAAGAACCAGAGCCCGAACCTTCGATGTCAATAAAGGATTTAGACAAGAAATCTTCTGCAGACCGTTAAGCTGAAGGAAACATTTAATTTAGACGTTGATAAGTCAAACTTTTGTCGTTATTAAGCTTCGCTTTCCAATTCAGCAAAATAAGAATAGCAATATCCAAGCTTAAAACCTACAAAGGCAGCTTTGGGTCCTTTGGTTTACGCGTTGTGTTTTTTCCTTCACAAAACCTTAAAAGTCTAAACGAAACTCGGCTATTAAGGACTATTCACATGAGAGCGAGCGAACGAATTGCTGAAATGCGAAGAAACCACTTTTGATGCATTTATAAACAGAAAATTGTACATTTTACTATTCCAAGAGGAGGATAGTTAATTATCCCATCAAAATGTATTAAGAAAACATGTTAATAAACAGTTTAAATAACGAAATTTCGAATTGCAAACATTTTGCCGCGAACGAATACACCCTTGGCGCGAATTGTCAAAGTATATTCACAATCCACATCATTCAATTCGCGTTCCACAAACTAACGAATAAAGCATTCGTTCGAACTTAACCTCAAACTCAAAATGTTATAGAGACAAATAACGGCGACGGTCATTGGATTCGCGGGTTTCTGGGACCAAATTAAATGTATCATGTGAATGGACTGTCAAAACTTGCGAATATTCGTTCGTTCGTAGGTAGTTGGTCGCTCTCATGTGAATGATCCTTTAAAACAACTATACAATACCAAGAACTTAAAAAAAGGTACGATCTTTCAAAATTCCGATCACTCGTTCCCTCGCTCGTTCCATAAATATATGCGACTATTATTCATGCGATAGCAGTAAATAAATATGGATGTTCAAAAATGGCAATTGTGCCCTCAATGTCAGATATGTTTTTCTTATCTTGTTTTCTATTGGCAAAAAGAAGCGTCCGGTAGAATCCAGAATCACTTCTAAAACCGTTCCATTGGTACAAAACCTCTAAACAGGTTCCACGCAGTAAAGGAAGACATCGACTAAAGCGGCGCACAAGTAAAAAATGAGTTCAATCTACTTATAGTGCACACCTGGAAGCAGTTGGGTAAGTACCTGGCTAACTCGACATACTATCAGTTAAGGCCCTGGTACTCCCCGAATAGTAGCGGCTTTTGATTGAATGTGCAATAATAAAGTGCAAAAGGGACTACTGAAATGGTAAATAGTAATAGCGGTGGGGCTTGCTTATAACTTTTTCTTGCTATATTTAACTTAAACTTAATGTAGGGTACAATTTTTTTTTACACAAAATATCACACTATGGGTTCGTGCAAAGCAAGGTGGACACTGAAAACGATAATTAGTACGCCGCACAAACAGAAAGTCGCAACACAATCCAAAAAGCTCTAAAACCCTCTGCATTATCGAGACACCTAAAAATTATTAGATGAAATAAAATGCAGAGTGAATGAGTAAGGAGTAATAAAGTACCCCGTTCACTCTGTTGTTTTATTAGTGGCTCAATGAACATAGCAAAAGGATGCACTAAGGAGATCGGATGGCAAGCTGACAAAAGTATTCACCCCTATCGGGAATAATATTTCCCCGGAATTTTTCCTATTCAGCAATCTTATTTACATTGCTGACAAGGGAAACATTTCCATCGGAACTTATTTGCGATAACCCTAATTATAAGCGGCCAGTGGTGGAAATTATGTATAAATCCCCCTAATCGCAAAAGAATCGATTCAAGGGTATAAAACCAGATGAGTTTCGGTACCGTCATTATGAAAGAGATGTAGCTGCTATGCGGTGACACAAAACATTTGAGTAAATAAAGCAAAAATTCAAGTGGTGGAAAATGCACTTCGAATGGACAGCACGAAAAAGAAGAGCTCGTGCGTAGTTGAAAAATCGCATCAATCAACTTGGCTGTACCACAGGCATTGGCTAAGACTCTTATCAAAATGTTTATTTAAGTTTGTCACAAAACTAAAACTAAACTAAAAAACTAAATAGTACACCTGAATTGAATACATGTCTCTAATTTTAGTTTGTTTGATTATTTCCAAATAGGTTTAGATTCATATGACCGTACACTAAAGCTGGAGCCATCAAATAAATCTGACATCACCTTGGAGTGCAATGAATGTCCAACGCCGTGCTATGCGGTATGTGAAAGGCCGCATGAAAAGCCTAAGCCTTATCAAAGACTTGAAAACGGTAGATACAAATGCACTGAATGCGAAAAAACATTTTCCAAAAGCAGTCACGTTGGACGGCACTTTCTATTACACACTCAAGAGAAACGATTCTCGTGCACAGTGTGCGGAATGCAATTTGCCAGAGCTGATCACTGTAAAAAGCATATCCTCAGACATGATGAAGAGAGGGTATTTCCGTGTGATTGTTGTGATCGGTTTTATGATTGTTTAGAGCAACTGCAGCGTCATAAGGATCAAATACACAAAGCAGGTAATGGATTTTATCGCTGCATTAATCGATGCTGATCGAAATAACGTGATATATCGTGAATATTATTGATTTCAACTATTGTTTCATGTTTCACGAAGCTGGCAATCCTTTTTGAGCGATGTGATATATTTTTGTTTGTTTTATTACAGTTCTGAGAAGTAAATCGGCTGAATTCCGCATTTGTAGAACTTTTTTTTTGTACGTTAAATTTTCCGTTGCAGGAATGAGGGAGATTAGGTCTGTTCCTTTATTTTAAAATCTTATTTAGGGCTATCGCAAATAAGTTCCGATGGAAGTGGTTCCCTTGTCAGCAATGTAAACAAGATTGCTGAATAGGAAACATTCCTGGGGAAATATTATTCCCGATAGGGGTGATTAATTTTTACTAATTCTTACGATTTTTTACTCAATGCCGTTCCTTATACCCTTTTCACATAGAGCCGAAAACCGGGATTTCGCGAAAACTTCTACTTCTACGAAAACATAAGTTTTCCCATACATATTTCAGTTTTCAAAACGAGTCGTTTGCACTCGTTTTCCATGAAAACACCACGAAAACGATTTCCAATCGTTGGGTTGTTGAAACAAACACACCTTTTGCAATATTCAGCAAATTCAGCAGAATGGCTGACTGAACACTTGCCACAACTCACGACTTAAAACCTTTTTTTTTTCGGTGCAGTTTTAATAGGGTATTTTCAGATTGAGAGCAGTTTTTCTAAACGATCCACTACAAGTGCAAAGAAATGAAAATCTCGTTATATGTTCCATTGTCCAAGAAAAATCTCAAATCTGAGAGCAAAATCTGAAAATCGCAAAGGAAAAAGTCATCGCAAATTTGTAAACAACTAATTTCTTGGTGTTAGAACTGGGAAAGCTGTCAGTCACCTTGACAGATGAGGTTTTTTCCTTTGATTTTGTAGTAAGAATGGAAAAGACTGTCAAAATGGCAGTGGTGGGGATAAATTCTTTATCAGAGAGAGACATTTCCGAAAAAGTTAGGGAACGCTTTTGTAGTAATCTATGAAAATTGACTGATACGATCTGAAATATGTTGGTGGTTCGTAAGCCTAGTGGATTTTAATTGCTGGAGGTTTTCCCGAATATTTTTTGTTGCTTTCCTCTTAAAGTAAAGGGTTTTCCAATAAGAGGTGTTATTGTGAATGACCCGCTATTTCGGTAGTTGTCACTTTTGAAGCTTTTATTCTTTGACATTTGACAAGTAGAAACTACGCCATTGCTAAAAATGGAAGCCGGCCGATTATCAACAACGTCGTGTCTTTGCTGATTGGGTGCATGAAATGCATGAAAATTATCCGGAATTGCATCGAAAAATCATCTTGACTGATGAGGCCAATTTCCACCTCGGTGGCTACGTCAACAAGCGAAATTGTCGCACACGGGGCTTGGAAACCCAAGAGTTATTGTCGAGAACATAGACATAGACATACTATATAACACTTCTGCGAGAAAATATGTTCCAAAACAGCACAGGCTCCACAGTTTGCCAGCGGATTAGCAAAGAAGCATAGCCGCCGTCAAATTTAAATTTCCATAGTAACGTAAATAAAAAAGCTACATTTTTTCAAAAAAAATGTATGTTTCCATAAAAACATGTAAACAAAAGAGCGACATCTTGTGCGAAGAGACTCATTTCCATAGTAAAATGTATACAAAAGAGCGTCATCTTTTCGAAAGATGCAAAGCCAAAGAGTGCTTTTCAGTTACTATTTAGGAATGTTTATTATTTTGAAAAAGAAAACGAAAATAAAAATTTATTTACTTATTAACCCATAAACTGAAAACAAAAATGCCTATAGGTATCTTCCATGTATCGTTCAATCAAACGAATACTTGTATCGTGGGAGTGGAAAATTAGTGCTTTTTCTGTCCCAATGGAAAACGACATGAGCGAGATGCATACCTACCTACACTAACACCAAAACCAACCAGAACATTTTTGTAAAATTTAAAAGTGTGTTATTAATCACGTATTTAGAAGACAAGCGAAAAATAGAGAAAAATTTACATTTGGCCGCTTCAATGGATATCAACATAAATTGAGTAAATTTCTATAAGCGTAAATTACAATTTAACAAATTAAACAGCTGACTTTTAAAACACGCACTACCACAAATGCGAAGAAAGCAAGATCCGACAATCCCAATGGAAAACGACATAAATTAGGTCGTTTGAAGTTTACTTTATTTTCCGCTGGCAAACTGTGGCGCGTCAGTATTTTTGGAACATGCGTGAAGTTGGCTACTAGCAGTCCATATATAATAAGTCAATGGTCGAGAAGCCTCTCCATCCTCAACGTGTGACTGTTTGGTGCGGTTTATGTCCGGTGGGGTCATTGGACCTTACTTTTTTGAAAATGAGATTGGATCTACAGTTACGGTGAATGGATTATGGATTGCGCTATCGAGAGATGATTAATGATTTTTTATTGTCGGAGTTGGATGGTATTGATCTGGACAACTTTCAACAAAACGGCCCTACGTGCCACACAAGTAACGAAACCATTGATCTGTTAAGGTGATAACAATTGGCCACCGAGATTTTGTGATTCAACACTTTGCGACTTCTCCCTTTGGGGCCACGTGAAAGATAAGGTCTACGCCAACAGCCCAGCATCAATTCAAGACCTCAAGGATAAGATTCATGAGGCTATCGAGGACATAGGGCAGCCACTTTGCGATTTGGTTATGGAAAATTTCATGAAAAGGATATTGTCCTGTATGCGTGCTCGTGGTGGCCATTTGGCTGATGTTGTTTTTCATTATTAACGGCATACCTTCCTCTTTATTATGAAACAAACATCCGATCATTTATCTCAAGAAATGACATTTTTCTTATAATACCAAAATAACACCTCTTATTGGAAAACCGTTTATTATGCCTCTTTGAAGTCGGTTTGTTTCTTTTTTTTTTTTTTTGGCCTACCCTTTTTACTAGTCTACCTTAAAAGTTTGTGTGTACGATTTAAATAAACAAATAAATGTAAAATAATATTTTTTTATTTTCAAATCTAGATCCAATACAAATCAAAATGGAGTCAGATGATAAAGTTGATTCAACCATTTTACAAAATAAAGACGACCCTAATCATACCGGTACGGAATACACCCCATCTAATTCTAACTCTTTTGAAAAACTATCAAATAACAAGTACAAATGCAACGAGTGTGACAAGACATTTACCAGAATCAGTCACGTAAAACGACATCTAACATCGCACAGACAAGAGAAACCATTTGCGTGTACAGTATGTGACAAACGATTCGGCAGGCCAGATCATTTAAAAGTACACCTTACCAAACATGACGAAGAAAGACCGTTCCCTTGTGAGATCTGCCATCGAACTTATGGCCGTGCAGATCTCTTAAAACGTCACAAAGAAAACAAACACAGTGACGACCCGAAGGCAGGCAAAACGGAAGCTTGTGAAATTTGCAATAAATCATTCAGCAGTAAGAGCTATCTGCAAAAGCACTTGCGCTTGCATACGGATAAAAATTGGAAATGTAAATTGTGTTCGCATTCATGTGATTCGAAAGAATCTCTTAAGGAACACACAAAGTCTCATCACAAAGAAAAACCGTTTTTATGCTCAGAATGTGGTTTGTGTTTCGTGCGAAATGACTATCTTCGGATTCATATGCGAAGGCACAACGGAGAGAAACCATACAAGTGTAGATACTGTAATAAAGGATTTCCCCGTGGTACCGATTTAAATGTTCACGAAAGGTTAGTGTGAACTGTGAACAGTATTCCGCATTGGCAGTGTTGTGATTAATGGCTTTTACTTTCTTGTAGATATCATACCGGTGAGAAAACGCACTTGTGTACCATTTGTGGCAAGGGATTTCAGCGTGCCTACAATTTGGTCATTCATATGCGTGTCCATACTGGCGAGCGACCATATCAGTGTCCGAGCTGTCCGAAGAACTTCGCTCAGGGCAACGATTTGAAAGCTCACGTCCGAAGGCACACTGGAGAGCGCTATAAATGCGAAGTATGCGGGACTGGATTTATACAAGCTTACCACCTGACTCAACACAAATTCACTGTTCATGGAATAAAAGTGGAGACACGAACAGGCAGAGTCACCAAAGTCGATCAAACAATATCGAAGGATGTACCACAAAACGTAAGCGAACTACTAAAACTCCAAATAAAATACTCCTAATTAGAAGTCTGTCACATTTTCATTTTATTTATTATTTATTAGTGTTATGAGTTGCCATCTTGATTTACTTATCCCCTGTCCAGCCTAAATGTAATTTGGATTAAAATATTAAATAGTCCAAAGCAAAAACGTCCCGGACATACTTGGCATTACTAATAATCATTTTTAACCTTCACACTAAATATTTTGTAGGTTGCAATAGGTAACTACGCCATTGTGACTAGCCTAAACATGATTATTGCACGTTGTGGTTGCTTTCAAAAATGTGTGTTCTATAGTTTTCATTCTGTGTGAAGCCTGTAACATTTGTCTTTCAGCTTTGTCACAGCTCGTCAAAGCTAGCATAGAATTCGGGACACAACGTACGATTGGAACAGTGTGATCGGATGTCAATCGGCATTAACTGCCTTAAAAATAAGGTTGATGGATATTACTGCCCGCTTTAAAGAGATCGATTCTATGAAAAAAAAGTTAACATATTGTCCTCACAATTAATTATAAAAGGTACAAATATAATATAATTATAGGTGGAAACAACTTTTCGATAAAATAAAATCGAGGATTTATCATTGAGTACTTTTTTGAAAGCAATTTAGGTCGAGAATTGAGCGCCTGCCCTTTGTTGGTGAAAACGTCATCGAGTTAAAGAATTTGAGTCACAACCGTTGCAATTACAAACCCTCATAGCCTTACATAAATTTACGGTTTTTATTTTAAAACAAACAACCAGAATTACTGAATTAAGAAAACTCACATCTTATTTTTTTTTTTATAAATTCAAGGTTCTATCCGATGATGCTGAAATAGAATCCGTTGAGATAGTCAAAATGGAACCATTTTAAATATAAGTTATTATTATTTGTACTTACTTTAAAGTATAGCATGTTTATTTAACTGTAAGGTGTGTTTTAAAATGTATCGTTCTTGGATAGAATAAATATTTAAATTGAGAGTTGTTATTTATTTTATCGTCTTGCGACTTAAGTGCACCAACGAAATGTGTTGAAACTTATTTTAATATTCGTATTATATCATTGGAGCTCCATTTTTTATAAAATTCGGAAATTCCCACGTACGCAGCACCAATGGATACTTTTAAAACTGACCTCGACTGACCTCGGAATTAGTGCGAAATTGGATATCTACTACCTGTCCGTATTATAGTACGTCAATGGTTTTATATATAAACCAGGAACAATAAGTCAGTAAAGTGGAATTGAATACTCACCCCGATTGCAGAATCCGACGAATCGTATGCGGATGGCTTCCGCCAATTTTTTGCACTTTTTGCTATTATAGAATCCGCCGTAAAAAAGAGCATGAATGTCGGTAACGCTGTTTGATTTTTTTAAGATTATGAAATACGCAGCCCATCCGAACTCCATATAACTTTTAAAGTTTTCAATCTGCACCAAAGTCATTGCGGACGCCAACGTAAACAAAAATGGAAATTCATAATTAATTCATACACATTTAAGTTTTTGAATGTTTTTTTATTTTTAAGCAGAAAAAGAACAACAACTCGAGCACAATTTGAGAAGATGGTGGGGGCAATGAAAAGAGAGTCGGATATTGCGAAAAATTTGACCAAAAAATCGCCAGATTTATTGCAGGAATTTCTGTCGCCATTATCGCATAGGACATAGGTAATGATTTGAACCACTAATCCCCAAACAAGTGAGTCGTGACTCGAACCAGGATATTTAGCGTCCACATACCTGATTCTCAGTCAAAAACTGACAGCATCGATAAGAAAGTTCGAAAATGATAAGGAAGTGTTGCGAATCGGCAATGTTGTTCTTCCGGCGGATTTGATAATTATATTTATCGCGGATGTGAATGGAGTGTGGATCGAGTCAACTCCCCGGGAATAATTTTTTGCGGATTCTGTAATCGACATGACTATAATTTGTATTGAGAGAACAAGTATCAATCCGTCAAATGACTTAAGGATCATTCACATGAGAGCGACCAACTACCTACGAACGAACGAAGTAAGTTTTGACAGTCCATTCACATGATACATTTAATTTGGTCCCAGAAACCCGCGAATCCAATGACAGTCGCAGTTATTTGTCTCTATAACATTTTGAGTTTGAGGTTAAGTTCGAACGAATGCTTTATTCGTTAGTTTGTGGAACGCGAATTGAATGATTTGGATTGTGAATAAACTTTGACAATTCGCGCCAAGGGTGTATTCGTTCGCGGCAAAAAGTTTGCAATTCGAAATTTCGTTATTTAAACTGTTTATTAACATGTTTTCTTAATACATTTTGATGGGATAATTAACTATCCTCCTCTTGGAATAGTAAAATGTACAATTTTCTGTTTAGAAATGCATCAAAAGTGGTATGTTCGCATTTCAGCAATTCGTTCGCTCGCTCTCATGTGAATAGTCCTTTACAGACCTATTCTGCTATTCGTTAATGTCGGTAACGTCGGTAATACTATGCGCTTTCTCTTGACGTAAATGCATACACTCTATACAATTCAGATCCGCATGTCAAATGTTGCGGATTTGAAAATGGATCGTCTGTGTGGTTGGTGGTTAATAAAATGTTAAGTAAAAACTAATTTATTGCTTGATTATTTGTTTGTAAACAAAGATTATTAATTTTTAGGGGTAGAACAACAAACAGAGATCAATTTACAACAATAATATCCGCAATGAAGTTAAATGCAGATATAGCTAAAAACAATGCGAAAGGCAACCCGAGGACTTACGAGAATTCTGGAATAGCCTTAAAGATAGGCTCAACCTCCTGGGTCCACCAATGAAAGAGGTGACTGAGTGGAAGAAGGTAGATTCTAAAATAAGCCTAACTTTATTACGATTTGTTCGTATTATTATTTACATATAACATACTGCACTAAAACTTATTTTTCTACTGAGAATCGGTAATTAGTTTTGCAACGCGTTTAATTCGTGATTGCACCTCTATTCCGTGCACAGACAGCTTGTGTTGATTTAATACAAATGCGTGTATGAAGCCCATTCCACATAGCTCGCATCGAAAACGCTCCCCTGTGTGTCGGCGAATATGCGCCTTTAAGTCACTGCACTGGGCAAAGTTTTTCGGGCAATGTGAACACTGATATGGTCTCTCTCCAGTGTGGGTCCGCACATGTACCAATAAATTGTAAGGCCGCTGGAATGCCTTCCCGCAAATACTGCACACGTGCTTTTTTTCTCCTGTGTGATATCTAAACGGGGAAGAAACTATTATTTTAAATCTTTAATAATGACTTTCACTTTACCTTTCATGTACATATACTTCGGTTGAACGGGTAAATCCTTTGTTGCAATATTGACATTTGTATGGCTTTTCGCCCGTGTGTCTTCTCATGTGTACCGCCAAATCACCGTTGCGGACAAACGTCTGGCCGCATATGGAGCACAGGAATGGCTTTTCTTCGCTGTGTGTCTGGTCTTTGTGACGTTTTAGAAGATATGCTTGGCCGAAGGATCGATCACAAGAATTGCATTGAAACTGTTTTTGGCCGTGGTTAGACATATGAACCTTTAAGTTGTCGGGTCTGCCGAATTTCTTTTGACATATCGTGCATTGGTAGGGTTTTACTTTTGTGTGGCACAATGAATGCTGTTTTAGATGAGATTTTCTCTTAAACGCCTTGTGGCATTGATCGCACTGAAATCGTCTGCTCGAATCTAGTGATACTGGCTGTTTGGCACTAGGCGGGCTTTCTTCCTCGTCTTTAATTATCATTTCAGGGTTTTCACAGCGTTCCTCATCTATTGCCAGAGATGTTACGGTCATTGTCTCATTGATTCCCGGTTCAGCTTTCAAAATGAAAAGGACAGGTATATAAGTTAGCAAGAATTTAACAGAATATGCAGTGAACCCAATATGCCAAATCGGGTTTGCGATGGGTGACCCAATGAAAACAACAAATAAATACCTAACACTGCAATGACGATTTAATTGAAAAAAAGACTTATTTCATGATATTTGGCGAAGAAACATTTCAATAAAGTCAGTCTTGTGAAGTGCGTCTGATGGGTAGAGTGCCTCCGCTACTGTCACCCTGTAGAACTACAGTTTGGGCCAGCACAACAACAGGATCCGTCTTGTCGGAAACGACTTGTTTCAATGTTTGTTTTCAGTTTTAATGGCTGCACCTGCACAACACGAGCAGTATTTTTGACTGGTGTTTTATCTATTCGGATAAGCGAATTGTCTATTTTATATAAAAAGTAAGACCAACATAACTAACAGCTCTTTGCGGAACAGTGATGATTTATTACACAGACTCTAGTTGTGTGTATAGAAAACTATGTGTCTGGAACATGCTCGAGCTTTGACCGACAGTGAAAATTTTAAATTGAGAAAAAATATACAGAGCGTACTATGGAAGAGTATAACCGACTTTGTCTACTTTTTGTGTTTTTTTTTTCAACTTTTGTTTCGATGTAGTTTATACGTTAATCAAATGTCTCATAATGTGTTTAATTTTGACCTTACCTTTTACCATTTTGAATGAGATATCTTCAGGTTCGTACGTAGGATCGTCCTCATTATCTGTTCCACAAAAATCAAAGCCGAATTGTTCTGTATCGCTGTCTGATTTTGATGACTTTTCTATCTCAATTTTCGATTCAGCTACACATTCAGCTTCGGTCTGTACTAAGGCACTACAAAAATAGTTCAATGATTCGATTGAATTTTATGTACTTTGATTCATTGTGATGTACTTTTGATCTGCTACATTATCCTCCGGAATACCTTTCATTTTATGAACCTTTTTTACGTGCCTTGTCAAATGACCCAGTCGAACAAATTCTTTGGGGCATATGGTGCAGCTATGCTTCGGTGCCTTGTGTTTCTCTTTCACGTGCCCCTATGAATAAAGTAAAATGGTAAGTTTTCTAAACATGCTGTTAATATTACTTTCAGTTGTTCAGAATTTGCGAAAGTTTGATCACACTTGTCGCAAAGGAGCTTTTTGGTAGAACTGCTTCGAGTCAACTTTGGTCTTAAGTTGTTATTGCCCTCTTCTGGAAGATCTTCTGAGTGATATTCTTGGATTTGCTCTTGCTTTTCCTCCTTAGCAAAAGTATTAGAAATGCTGTTTTCAACAATAGGAGCTTGTTTCATTGATTGTAAAATAGTCAACAGTTTTCTTTGGGATTCTTCATATTGCTTTTTAAAATCGTAAGCAATTCTTACTTTTTGCTGGCACTCAACACAAATAACATGGGGAAGTTCATCGTCCTCTTGAACCTACGAAGCAAAGGCACTGTTACAAATCAATTTTTATTAGAAAAAATTGTGAACTTACTGTGTACATTGTGCATTCTATGATCATGTTTAAAAAACAAACCCCTTCTAGGGGATCCTGGCCAGCAAAAAGAGACGAAAGTCCTATATCCGTTTTTGTACACGCTCTGCATGTTCTTTCCTTGTCGAAACAGATTTCCAACATTTTTACGGCTAATAATACTTAAAATTATACTTAAATACAAAATAATTTATATTTTGATTTTGCAATTTGTTGAAGGTACATAAATTCTACCGATTTGACGTTTGCACAAAATAATAAACATTGATGGGTATGTTCGTGGAACTTTATTGCGGTTTTCGGTTGCGTAGAAAAGTGCATTCTATTTTGCTCTAATGTCGTTGGGCCTTACTAATAATCCTTTTTAACCTCCACACTAAATATTTCCTAGGTCACAATAAGCAATTTTGTATGGAAAAATTCGCCATTGTGAGATCGAAAAATTTAGCCTGGACACTAAAAATGATTATTGGTACCTACCGCGGGTTTTCCATTGAGATTTTCGGATTTTGCTCTCAGATTTCAGATTTTTAGTGCCCAATGGATCATAGAACGAGATTTTTCTTCCTCCGCATTTGTGGGAGTGCGTATTTTAAAAGTCAGCTGTTCTTAAATTGCAATTTATGCTCCAATCAATAATTTATGTTGATATCCATTGCGGCGGCCAAATGGAAATTTTACTTTATTTTTCACAGACTTGTCTTCTAAATAATTACGTATAATTAAACGTTAGAAGGATTTCTTTTTTAGCCGATATATTCATTTTACGTGGATGGAATCCAGTTTTTGTACTAAATTATTCGGAAACGCATTATTATAAATGTGTGCAAAACAATAAAAATGGATTTCCAGTACAAGTGACAAAAATGTTTTTTTTTTGGTCCAACTAATACACACAAGTATAAATAAAATATGGATTCCATGTCCGATTTGGCAGCTGAAATCTCAAACCAAAATCTGTAAATCCAAATTAAAATCCAGTCAACCAAAAATACTATTCACGTGACAAAACTAAAAACAAAAAAATTAATGCAAAATTCATTCCGCTGTCAGACTGCTAAAAAAACATACCTACCTACCTACAAAACAACTTTGAACCTGTCCCTGAAGAAGCCCAATCAAATTTGTTGAAATTAGGGTTTGGCATTACTGAAAAATGTTTCAACTGCTCTAGTTATCTCTCTCCAACAGCAAAAATAACTTTTCTGATTTGTGAGCCACAACGCCGACATTTTTTTTCCAAAAGTTAAATCTACCTAGAATACTTTAATATCTATTTCAATTAATGCTAGTTGAATACAATGGTTTCTAAGAGTGGATTTTTTCCCAATGGACGAAGGCAAAACCCAGCACGAGCAGCTAAAATCTTTAAACAGGATACACCATTAAGCGGACCAAATGGCCTAAACGTGATGTTCAATGCGAGCCAGATACCGGACAATCCAGGCTACATGGACTTTAACAACCCAACGCCTCCATTATCCGCCCAAAATCCAGATAACAATAAAAGAATGCCGCACAATGTTGGAAGACCACAGCGAAATATGCCACCAAGGAATATCAGCGAACAACATCGCAACAACAATTGGGGAGGTGGTCGTCTTGGCCGTGGAGGATCAATAAGACCCAAATTTGGAGTAGGCAGCAGACAATTCAATGGCATGGATATGCCGCACCGACCTATGCCTCCAGTACCACCAATGCCAATGCGAGGACCAATGCCCCCCATTCCTATCGATTCTATGCCAAATCATTTCAATGGTCCACCAGGACCTATGATGCACAATAACATGACAGGTATGCGTCCAGGCCGTCCAATCCCACCGCCAATGATCAGGAGATCTCGAAATGCACCCCCGATGCGACGTCCAAATAACAATGTCGCACCTGGTCGTGTCATGAAGCACAGACGAAATGGCAAGCCCATGAAGCCGAACGCAACAACCAAGAGCGATGTTCCTTCAAAGAAAACTCTTAAAGAAATTATTAATCAGTATCCATTAGATAAGCCATGGGTTACTGACGAGATTCGAAAGGAACACGCCCAGAAAGAGGACATCGAAAACAGACTAAAGGGCAAAAAGAACGATGAACTCTTTGCAGCATTCAAAGTTCAACGCGATAAGTTCGTTAACATGTATGAGTCAGCTAGAGATAAACACTTGGAGGACGCCAAGATAAAGGTATATGCAAAGCAATAATTAAAAGAATTAACGTTTCATTTGCAAATTTGTCGGGTTTCACAAAAAAGCGGTATAAAGAAAACAATCACATTAAAAGAAATTTGCAAAGGAAATGTTAATTTTTTCTACCAACAATTTACGAGCTCTGCGACTTTGGTCTCTTATTGGATTTTATTTTTGTTTGGGTAACATTCAAGTTAATTGTACTGCTAGATGGAACTTATATATTTTCCCTCGTTTTGGAAAAATCTGAAGACGAAACTATAGATGGAGAAATTAGTTTTCATTTATACTCGTTTTATGGAAACGGTAGGTAATGGTTTGCGTTTGTTTTGTATGAGCAGTACGCATTTTGATTATGGGATAGATCAGTTAATTGAAGGCAATGACCAATTGTTTATATTCTGATGTATATTTAAGACCTGAAGGCTGAAGTATTTTGGTGTTTTTTCTTTTTCACTAAGAATTATTTCTGTCATTTCTTGGGACGTTTTTTAATAGCTAAAAATGTTGTTGAACTAAATGCTTGTGGTTCAAAGGTGTTGGCCTAGCAGCAGCTAGGTTTGTCTTTTGGTTATAGTGAACTTGCATTGTGTGTTTGCTAGGTGGTTGAAGTTTAATGTGTTTAATTGTCAATGTTCATGAGGTATTATCTCTAACTTGGTATTATATTGCCATTCTTTATTCGTTTACCTTCTGCAGTACATTTCAAGTGTTTGCTTCGTCAAACTCAGTTGTGAGACTTCAAAAGTCTACACAAAAATATGTAAACACCTGTGGATTAGGTACTTCCCGAGAAGCTTTCTAAAAACTAATTCCTGGTCGGTTCTGCTTCTGCCCAAACAAAAACTACTGCTCATCCTTCAATTTTGTTTTGGTTATAGATCTGCAACGCGCTTTGAACACTCTTTCGAGGAGACTCTGTAGTGATTACCCCTCCTTTTTTTTAGAATTCCCTATTAAGTCCCCTTCGAAAAGGTCCACAACCACAGTGTTTTGTTGACGCATTGCGAAGACATCATGGAAGAGAATTCAGCGTTTCTACTCGACCGCCATTCTTCCACTACATTCAACAGAACAGCTGCGGATGTTTTTCAGACGATCGCGAGTAGTGGCAGCCAGTGATTTCGATACAACAAAATAAAATACACATTCAGGGCAATCGCAAATAGGTAAGTTCCGATGGAAGTGTTTCTCTTGTCAGCAATGTAAATTAGATTGCTGAATAAAAAACATTCCGGGGGAAATATTATTCCCGATAGGGGTGATTACATTTGAATGTTATCCAACAACAAATTTCGCAATACAAATTTACATAAACCAGTGACAGAGCTCGTATCTTAAGTATTAATAGTTTCTTTAATGCACGTACAAGGAACAATTCCTATTATTAGCTTGAATATACATATAAACGAAAATCAACACATTCTTCCTTTTAAAGATGTGTATAAAAACTATCCTGCTAAATTGTTTTTTTTTTTTTTTTGGATTTTTGGCATATCTTCTTGCAGGATAATGAGAATAACAAGACCGAGCCGGACAAAAAAACCGCTGAAAACAAAAAATAATCTGAAATAAATAAATGAAAACGTAAATTAAGTAAACTCATTCTCTAAAAAGCATTTTCTTTTTAAATTATCTTTTCGAAATCATTTTCAATCCCGTGTATTCAAATTGAGTAGAGGCAAACTAATGAACTGGGTAGTATTTTATGAACTCCATTTAAATAAGCTCGGCAACACTCTGTTGCAAGCAAAAATTCGTGTAGCGTAATAAAATTTGTTTGATAATAAATTATTGATTCAAATTTAAGTTGCAATCAAATCTTATAAGTACATATTAACATCCAAACATTAACTTGAAAACACTCGGGGAAAATGTGTTTGTTTGCTGCTTTCTTTTCGAGTTCTATTTAAAAAATGGGTATTGAAAAGTTGAATGTAAATGAAAATGAAAATCATGCTGAAACCCGAGTAAATAAATATTTTATGATTTTAAAGCTGCCAATACGCAAATTATTTTATATTTTATGTAATATCCAATAACCAAGTTATCGTATTTGTGCATAATAAAATGGAGTTGATATTTTGGAATTATTCAAATTGTACGTGTAAACTGAGAGGTCTGCAACATTCGCAACGTAATACATAAACTTATATCTATATCTATATCAATGTGTTTATTTTATAGAATTGTAATAGTAAATGGCTGCTTGTTTGCTTTTTGAAAGGGTACAGAGTCTGAGTTAAAAATGTACCCTTGGAGAAAATTGTTGGCTTACGACTTTGGGCAATAGATGATAATTGGCGAGATTGCAATAATGAGTTGAGAATATTTTGTTGGGAAACATGTCAGTTGGTCCCATGACATTCGAGGTTGGAATAAGCAATAATTCAACCAAAGGAACTTGTCTTTTCGATAAAAAAACGCGTAATAAAATTGTATATACATGTCTAGATTACAAAAACTTTCATTTTGAAAGGGCGAATAGAGCGAAGTGGCTTTTGGGGTTCACATTTTCACCTGCTATTTTCGTTAGTTATTATTGTTTATTCTTTTAAGTAGAGTAAATCGGTGTTTCATGAGGAAATTGAAAATAATAAAACAACAAAGATTTTACAACTAAACACTTTATCAGCAATACCCATTTTTTTTAAAGTGTTTCTGTTGTACACTACTTGAATTGTTCGCTGGGATACTCAATACCGTTACTTATTGTGCGCATATAATAAAAAAATGTATAATAGGTTTGTTCCTTTAATTTTGTACTAAAAGCGGAAAAGACTGTCAGAATGACACTGGTGAGGATAAATTAATTCTCTCAAAGAGAGATACACTTATGTTGTTTTACATTGGGCAAAAAGAAGCGTCCGGGAGAGTCCGGAATAGAAAAAAGACTTCCGAAACCATTCCAGTTCTTCTTGAAATTTATACAAGTCAGCTGACAGCTGCCGTATATAAATTTTTGCCATTTTACCAATACTTTTGTGGTTTCAATTAAAAGCAACAATTCTCTTTTTCCATTGTATTAAAAATAAGTGTATCCCCGAGTGATACCAATGGAAAACCACATTACGAAAAAGTTAGGGAACGCTTGATATTGACAGATATATACATAATTCAAAAACTATCAAAATCGGTACGAAACGTCGGTAAAATATCTGATAAACTCGAAGAACGTGCTAATTTACAAAATTAGTTCATTCATCTACATGTTGAAAGCGATCTGGAATTAATCGAACTTCTATTTGATGAATCGTAGAATGTAGAAGAGTTTAGACTGATTGAACTACAAGGAATTGAGAAGAGGAGAGTATGTGCTACAATGCATTAAGAATTACGTGAAAATCATTGTTCCTTTTTACAGCGAGGAAGTAATTCATCGCTAATTCCACAAGAATCTCGAGGAAAACAATGAATAGGTTCGTTCGGGTACTTTTTTGCAAACGTAAAATTATTTAAAATTTGCTAAGAAACTGTGCAAATGCGACCACGTACTGAGAAAAAATGAGAGGGAAATCCATTTCCCCTCTTTTCATTTTTTCGTAATTTTCTACTCGCCGAATTTCGACTTAAGGCTGGTACGCAGTTCAAGTGAAATCCAATTTTTCATACAAATTTTTCACTGCGAAATGTCAAAATGAATTTTCCAAATAAAAAATTTCACTAGGCGGTACGCAGTTCGAGTGGAAAATATCGCTTCCAAAACTGAGTCGTAGGTGGCGATACTAAAATCTCTCCGCAGCTATTTCACTTGGTTTTTATTGTCCGTCGCATTAATTTTTTGACATTTCAGCGTAAAAAATGATTTGTAGGAAGTGGTTTAGAAATTTATTGGAATTTCAGATGTTTCTTTAAGAGGATAATAAGTTTTTCGCACTTGCAAAATTGTTTTTTCGTTGAATATAGTGCGATAATGTTAGGTGTACAAATAGTAATCATCGAAAGTCATTCGAAAACTAGTAGGTACGCGAGAGATGCTTCGAGAGAACATTCGCCAACCGAATGTGAATGTGCCTACGCCTAGCCATTCGACTAATCGAAAGATCCCTCGTTTGTAGAATTTCTGAACTTTTTTGGTAGAAAATATATTGACTTAGCTAATTTTTATAGATCAACATGTTTTATCCGCCTTAATCTCCTGATTACACTGCCTGTATTTATAAATTTGGTTGTTTCTAAGCTAACGTGGTTGAGAAGCGTTGTGCATTTAAGGAACTTGTTCGACTTCTTTCTATACTGATTCAATATCTAGATCAGCGTTGTGCATTGAATATGACTTTGTTCCTTTATAATATTTTTGAAAGACCTTAATTTTTTAGAAATACGTTTGGGGCGGTCATACCCACAACTGGTTGCCCGTAGGTCCATACTGGTTGCAGAATTTGGTTTTATGGCAATAACTTATTGTAATTGTTTTCGATCACGGATGAATTTCTACCAATAGGTCAATACATTTTACTGTAGGTATCACACGATTCACAAAAAGTGAAGTTTCCAATTTGTTTCTTCCAGCTGTTTTCTTGAACTGCCACAAAACAATTTTTTTTTTAGCTCAGTCACCCTGCATAAATTTCTCCAACTAAAATCTCCAACAAAATATTTCACTCTCTATTTCACAGCACTTTTTGGAGAGGAGTGAAAATTTCACTTCACTCGATCAGCGTACCAGCCTTAAGTGACAGCTCAAAGGTTTGACAAGTAAAACTATTTATTTTCGTTTTCAACGACGTCAGAGGAACAAGTTATAACTGAATGTTCTCCTAGAATATATCAGCGCATTCAAATGGAAAGTTATTTAGCTATTTAGTTTGAAAAAAATTCAATTCCAACTTATTTTGCAGATGCTGCATTTTACAATTATGCCAAACATGACATTTCTTAACCTTTTTGTAAGAAAAACGATCAGGTACTTCTCTTGAAATTGAGAAAATTCTCTCTCGATTTTAGAGATTTGACATTTTTCTATGCTTAAAGTACACGAACGGACCTATTTTTATATTGCCGTCTGTTGGTACCTATCAAATGGGACAGTAAACTTTAAATCAGCTGTTAATTGTTAAGTGACTGATAGCTCTTTCAATTCTTACACAAACAAATTTGTTGAGTAAAACATTCTCAGTGGTTGTTGGGGGGGTTATATCTTGCTTTCTCTTTTAAAGTTAAGTAACGGCATTGAGTAAAAATTCGGTAGAGTTAGTAAAAATAAAAATCAAAGGAACAGACCTAATAAAATGAAAGAAAATCATTTTTTGTTTTGAAAGAAATTTCGCTTCGATTCTCTCAATTAATTTAACAACTTGTTTTTGGCGAAAGCGTTAGCAACTGCTAAGCAGGCGAAGCTGGGGCCAGATTCTGTAAGGCGAAACGTTAAAACGTTTTCGTTTGCACGAAGAAATTTGCATGTATAACATAGGGCAAATCATTCGTGTGCACGAACACGTTTGATCGTTTCGCCTTACAGAATCTGGCCCCTGGTTTTGGTTAGCGGAAATGAATGAGGGATGAAACAAGTGAAACCCACTTTAAGTGATACCCTTCCCTGATTTACTCATATCATCAGTTAAAATCCGTTAAATGCTTCTTGAGATTATCGGCAACAACTCATTTTGGGGACTTTCCTTTATACAGTGTGATTGATTTATTCATTGGTATTCAACCCTAGTAAAAACTCTTGAGTTGTACCACCGCTCATTTTGGAGCATCCTCTTTAACAACTATCCAGGAAATCAATGATCTATATAGATCATATGGGTAAAATAAAAAAACGCCTATTATTGGCCTTGCTGATGCTATCAGTTGTTGTTTTTTCTACTTCTTGTGCAAAAGCTCTTTCTGTAGGCAGCAGTTCTACATGATACGTAGAAGGCAGTGGGTGGATTTGGCCATCACTTTCAAAACTTCTGCTGCAGTGAGTGTCAGCTCTTCAGGATTCCGCTCTATGTCGCAAAAGTGTATGTATATTGTCGATCTTTGCAGAGTTCTAGGTTGGTCCTGCCTCACATTACTCATCTTACGTAGAACTTCCTTTTAAATATTGTTAAAAACGCAGCAAAGAATACAAAAACAAGTTCACATAGTTTGACAATTGAATAAAGAGTAAAGGTTTATTTTAGTTTAGTGACAGAAGAGGTAAGAAAGTATGCAGCTCAGCAGGTTCAGAGATTATCGAGGATATTTGATTCAAAGGTAATAGAATCACACTCACTAATTCCCATTTTAGATGACAGTATAATTTCAGTTCTCTTATTTTTGCCAAATTATTATACGTCTGGTTTAAACTGTATGCTTGAACACCGAGTAAATTGGAGAAGTTTAATTTACATTTATAAAAACACTTTTAACAACAAATTTGTATACATTTTGCTCTCTTTTCTCATTGTGGGCAAATAGAAAATAAACACCATTTTTATTAAATTTGGAACAAGAGGAATAGTGCAAAATTATGATTTCTTGACGATATACGTTCTGATAGTCTATAGTCTACAAACAGAAACCGCGTTCGTTCCCCCACATTATCAGTTCCTTGCAGTGCCGGCTCCAGCCAAACTAGCGCCCTGTGCAAGATTTACATAAAGCGCCCTTGTTTCATATTTGCACACAATACAAAAATTCCGTCAAAGCCAAATTCAGAACCGCCTGCGCAAGAATGGTTTACTATGCGTTCATCCCTCGCAGCTTTCCTTTTTTCACAATAAGCTTTTATAATTATTCAAAAGCACTTCAGTGGGAGAGAATCCCATATTTTCAATCATAAACAAAGCTACTTGTTCTCTTGGTTACTGTAAGAGAAATTTGTTCTCTCAAAACAAAAAAGTTTCTCGTTGCTCGTTCCTCCTCGCCTCGTATGTGCAGGTTTTATTTCTTGCACAATCAATCGCAAAATTTCCATAGGAATATGTCAAACAAAAAAATTCATTCCTTTGGAATCGCTTGAGTTAACGTGCAGGTTTTTGATTCCGCACATAACGTATGGGTTGGGTATGGGAATTGGGAAATGGGATTGGGGGGATAGCGATAGTGTGATGAGGAATTGAGGAGAACTACATAAAAGAGTAACAAATTTCTCATCTACGAAAAAGAGTAACAAATTTCTCACGATATCCCATACGCTAACGCTATGTGCGGTGCGGAATCAAAAACCTGCACGTTAACACAAGCGATTCCGAAGGAATGATTTTTTTTGTTTGACATATTCCTATGGAAATTTTGCGAGTCAATGTGCAAGAAATAAAACCTGCACATACGGATACGATACGGATACGAGGACCGTGAACTTTTTTGTTTTGAGAGAACAAATTTCTCTTACAGTTACAGTAACATGAACTTGACTAGGTCTAGTGGGATTTTTTGTTTTGGGAATTGGGATATTTTGAGTAAAATTCTCATTACAAGTGATGTGACTATGTGAGTTAACGTGCAAAGTGCAAGAAATAATTCAGCACAGGTGTGATGGACGTTGTTATTTTGGGTTTTATTTAAACAATCTTTTTGTAATGCAAATGGTAGTATTTGATATTTGTTTTCGCAAGATTAAATTCATTTTTCTTTCCTAGCAATGCGCTCCCAGAACTTGGCGCCCTGTGCATTTGCACATCTTGCACATATGGTTGGGCCGGCCCTGGTTCCTTGTTATCTTTACTAAACTATTGATAGAGAGATTCGCAAGCACTGCAAAATTAATACGATTCTTGAGCGTATAGTTTACACGTCAGAAACTTCCAGTAGATAATTTTTTTGTAAACATAAGATAATATTATAAATACTTATTTAATTTTATATTCCTATTTGAAAACCAAAGTACCTACCTACTTATACTTTGTTGAGTATAAATTTCTTTGAAATTATTTAATTTTAAAACACAAAGTGAATGTTGCAGGACCTTGAGATTTTTATTTATTCTTTATTTAATTTTTGTTTGTATTTTTATCCAAAAATATTTGAATAAAGGATTATTTTAATTTTATGATGTGTGTGTACTTATTTACTATCAAGACCATACGGGTAGGTAAGTCGTAGATATAATACGCTGGTTATTACTTAGGCCCGTTTGATGATACTACTCATAGCGATTTAAGTTCTACTTAAATACCTTATGGGCTAATTTTTCTGTCATATAATACACCGTATAATACATCGGAAATCGATTACAAGGATTTCGAAAGACTGCGGAATTGGTTGGCTTAACAGCTTCCTGTTTTATTTTTTAAAGCTGTTGAATTAAAGGATTGAAATAAAATACGTAAGTTAAGTCTTCTAAACATTGCCTACAAGATCTTATCTGCCGTTTTGTGTGAACGCCTGAAGCCTTTCGTAAACAACCTGATTGGTCCATATCAGTGTGGCTTCAGGCCATAGACCAAATATTCACACTGCGGCAGATCTTGGAGAAAGCCCAGGAACTTCAAATCGATACCCACCACCTTTTCATCGACTTTAAGGCCGCCTATGACAACATTTATAGGGATGAACTATACAGAGCAATGTCTAGTTTTGGCATCCCTGCCAAACTCGTCCGTTTGTGCAGGATGACGATGGAGAATGTACGCTGCTCCATCAAGGTCGGTAAAGAACTTACCGAGACCTTCGATGTCAAAAAAGGATTTAGACAAGGCGATGCGCTGTCATGTGACTTCTTCAACATCGTTCTTGAAAGAATAGTGCAAAACTCAAACGCCAACACCAGAGGCACTATCATTCAAAAGTCCGTCCAGTTACTCGCATACGCCGATGACATTGACATAATTGGCAGAACGCAGCGTGATCTTAATGGCGCGTTTGTGAGTATTGAGACTGAGGCGGCGAAGATGGGTTTGGCGGTTAATGAGGGCAAGACGAAGTATATGCTGTCAACTAAAAAGGACACGCAACACCGACGGCTGGGACAGAACGTCACAATAGACAGATATAACTTTGAGGTGGTTAAGGACTTTGTCTACCTAGGCTCCGCTATGAACTCAGACAACGACACCAGCGCTGAGGTTAAACGTAGAATTACTCTTGCCAATCGCTCTTTCTTTGGGCTAAGAAGGCAATTGAGTAGCAAAGCCCTCTCTCGAACAACTAAAGTTACCCTCTATAAGACCTTAATCATCCCAGTTCTGCTATATGGCGCAGAGGCATGGAATCTATCAAAAGCGGATGAGGTAACTCTCGGTTGTTTCGAGAGAAAAATTCTTCGTGTTATTTTTGGTCCCGTCTGCATTGACGGTGAATGGAGAAGGAGATTTAACGACGAACTGTACGGGCTGCACAGCGACATCGACCTAGTCAGAAGAGTGAAGGTCCAACGACTGAGGTGGCTGGGTGATGTAGAGCGAGTGGACACGAATGCTCCGGCCCGGAAGATCTTCGAATCCATACCCGAGGGAAGGCGCAGTAGAGGAAGACCGCGACTCAGATGGCGCACGCAAGTGGAAGGGGGCCTTAACCAACTTAGCGTGCGAAACTGGAGACAGCTAGCTAAAGATCGCGCTGGCTGGAGACGCTTGTTGGTTGAGGCCCAGGTCCACCCCGGACTGTAGCGCCACCTTAAGTAAGTTAAATTTTGCTCAAGATAATCTTTTTTTTAATAGATTTAATTCATTATTTTGGGCATACAGCCACCACGGAGTTTTTTCATTAGTTGTGTTCTGGAGCTCGATCTGTCGAGCACATCTTCGAGGCGTGTCTCATGAGTAGTGCGCCCGATTTTAACTTCTCAAGGGTGAAGATGTCTTTGGCTTGTCCAATAGGGTTACCACATCGAATACCCCTACAACAAACAGTACTGCGATGTCAAATCCTAAAGAATTATCTATTTCGTGGTTTAGAAAATACAGCTCTGTAGGTTTGACTGCTGTCAAACGTGGGTTACATCCAATTTGAGATTCGTTCAGTTTAAGGTGTTCCATTAACAGTATGGAAGAACGTGCTAAAGTTTTTTTTACAAAAATGATTCCGCCGTTTAGCGAAAAGTTCCCACGCCACTTAATTTCGAGATGTGGAGATGTTCTGGATGCCGAGATTACGCAATTAGACGCTCGCCGCCCTGTGGTCCAAAATGTCAAAAGTCTTGACAAAAGCAAAACAACTTGAAGAGTCTGCAAGTGATGTGCATAAATTCGACGAATATTCTAATATCTAATGTGGTTTTCCATTGGGACAAAATATTATTTTTTTTTTATCTAATCGCTTTTCATCTTCCATTGGACCAAAAATATGTTTTATTTTATTTGGATCACTTTGCAGATCTGGATATTTTTCAGATTTGCACATACTGCCACAATACCAATATAATTTGGCACAGCTGTCTTACGTCATTTTAAGAAGTTTGCTTTCAAAAGAAATGAGCAGTTTCGCGAAAACACAAAATAACGAAAAACGTAAATAGCCATGGATATAATTTTGGAGGAGTTATTAGGTTTGTTTGACGTGGGCCCTAGTACGCACTGGGTTAACCTTAATGTGTTCGATATAGCACTGAACTCGCCCTGGTACTGAAAATCTGTGTTTGACATGACTTCTAGGGCGCCCTAGTTGTGCACTGAACTGACCCCAGTTATTTTGTCGGGGCAAGAACTCAGTGCTGAGTTGCGCTGTCATTTCGCTTGCTGTTATTCGTTTATTTGAATATCGTAATAAAGATAAATACAATAAATTTGATATTCAAAGGGGAATCGTTTGAAAACAACAACGTTTATGAACTAAAACCTTATTTTAAAGATAAATGGAATGAACAAAATCTGGAATCAAAGCTGATTACATTTTTTAGGGCATCGCATATTATATTGCAAACAGTTTTATCAACTTGTTTGCATTATGGCAAGCACAAGATCAGAATTGAGTTCACTCATTTTTAACAATAAACAGAACAAAGTGAAGATGATAACTTCGTACTTCGTTCACCAAAACATAAGTATTTTTCAAATTCAAAAACTGACAGACTTCAGGGCAGCATATTTTGCGTTCGATATGATAGCCGAATTTTCAGGGTTGTGCAAGTTTTTGGGTGGGCGGGAAAATCAGCTGACACTTCTCAGTGCGCACTAGTGGGCACTAGTGCTAGTCACGTCAAACAAACCTATTATCTTCTTCGTCATCTGAAGACTACGAATAACGAAAAATGCTCCATTTGTATCAACAACAGAGGAAACAGATTTCAAGGCGATATCCATTTGTGATTTTTTCAAAAAATGCAATTTGAACTGCCTGATATTTCATGAGCAGCCTTAATCTGAGATCTGAAAAAGATATCTGTTGGTCGCAATGAAAAACGACATAAGAACACTTCGGACTTATACTAACGTTAACCCTCCACAAAATCCTCTGCCATGGTTGAGAAGAAACAAAGCAATCAAGAAATAATGACTGCAAGCGATATTGATACCAAAATACTCGCAAGGTTTTGTGGCATGTGCTCGTGTGCTTTATTAAACCAAATATTTGTCCTAAAGTGGCGCGCAGAATTGGCATGTAGTTAGCACATATCGTCACACCAGTCTTTTTTTTTAGAGGAGTCCGGTAACCTACGGAGCTTTGATGATGTCGAGGTATTGGGACCACTGATTGTTGCCGTCTCACCACAGACATGATTGAACAGTAGACCGTTACTAATTATTGTCCGCCCTTCTAAGGAACTTTAACTTCTAGGATCTGCAAACTTCCCAATTGAGTTTTTAAAAATACAATATTACAGGTAGAAAAAATATATTTCTTTTTATATTTTTCATTTAGCCAATCCAACTTACTAGCCTACCCTTCACTTTCTTCTTCAACAACAACAGCTTTTGTATGGGTCTTGTAGTGAGCCTTAAACGAACAAGACAATAAGTTACTTAAAATCACCCTTCTGCATTTCTCATCTTTATTTACTTACGATCAGGTGATGCTTTCGCTTGAACTTCTTTTCGCAAAACGTACACTCAAAGGGCACCTCTGCAATATGGACAGTCTTAAAATGGGTGCGCAATGTATTCGGTGAGACATATTTTTGAAAACACGCTGGACATTCAAACTGTTTTTCAAAATGCGAGTAACGATGATTTACCATATGTGAACTGGCACGGAATGCTTTATCTAATAAAAGAAGATTTGAATATGTATCATAAAAAAATTAGTATAGGTTACCACAAATGTCGCATTTATAAAGCCGTTCATCTGTATGCATTCTTTTGTGTATCTTCAGATCACTTTTACTAAGAAAACCTTTCTGACACACATCGCAGATTATGTTTCTCTCATTTCTATGGTTGAGCATGTGGTAGTTGTAATGGAACTTTTGTTTAAAGGTCTTCTCACAGATCTTACATCTAGAACGACGGACATATTATTACGAATTGTTTCGTACTTATTTTTTGAAAATACATACTGGTACGCAGGTAGGCCGTTGTGTATATTAATGTGAACTTTTAATGCTTCCTCGGAAAACATTACCTTGGAGCACAGAGAGCAATTGAATTTTTTCGTCTTTGAATGCATTTTTCTTCTGTAAAAGAAAAAAGAAAGAAAGATCTATAGTGGCGAGCTTAAGTTGCAGCTCAGTGACTGAAAAAAGGTTTCATTCGTTTATCAATGTGGGGATTAATTTAACGCTTCCGTGATCGAGTAATAGTAGATACGTGACTGAATTTGTTATTGTTTTGCTTGTAAAACCCACAAAACTTATTGACGTATGTCATTTTCAGTTGCAAGGGGTAAATCATATATACTGCTAAAGACACAGTGAAACATATGAACATACTCCACCACCTACATGTACTGAGCTGTTTCAAAAAGAAATTCAAATGCACTATGAATTTTGCAAAAAGGACAGTTAATGTTTCACGTCTCCGAATAAGGATACCATGTAACCTGACGGAAGAAGGAATTTCGCATCACTGGTTCATTATGTTTAATTGAAGGATCCGAAACGCAATATTGAAACGTATCAACTTACTTATGATTCATTAATTGCGTTCTGACTGAAAACGTCCTATTACAAGCATCGCACGGAAATACTTCGATCTCTTTACAACTGTCGTCAGGCGGGTCTTCTTTTTTTACGTCTTCGAATTCAAATAGATACTCCACGTCTTGTACTTCATTGTCATCTTCTACAAATGTTTTGTGATCTGTATAATCTATTTTTTCTAGTTCCTCAAATGCATCGATATTTTCATCATCTCCAACCAAAGTCGCATCCACACTGTTAATGCTTGCATCATTTACTACGTGATCATCTTCGAATTGTTCAGCGATATCAATTTGGCATTTGTTGTCCTCATCAGTGGAAGAGTTTGGATTTTGAAAGACATAGTCGTATTCATATTCAGACTGTTTGCATAAATCGCTCAGTAATAAGTGAGTTTCTAGTGCTTTGTTCTTAAGATCTTTAAACAACTTCAATTGTAGGTAGCAACTATTGCAAATATATTGCAATACCGTTCCATCGAATCCAATCTGAAATGTTTACAATAATTTGATTGTTGTTCTTGAGATTTTAGAAATATACTCACTGGTAAGCACAACACTTCTTCGTACAGTAGTCCGACTTCATTTAAGATGCTCTCTCCCACAAATAACACCTCGCGCTCATCGGTTTGAGTTAGCGATAAGCAAATTCTGCAACTGTTTGGTTCTAATTCAACCATTCTAATATCTCTTTAAATTTAACCTATTTATCAACAAATTTCATCCATAGATATATTTCAAAAAGCTTGTAAGATAAAGAAACGTCAGAACAAAGGTCTGTTTGACTTCGTGATTGCGAATTAACAAGTGACAGTTTGTACGTCGATAATGTAGTCAATAAGTGGGGATCGCGCACGACTAGTTTTTGAGGAACCTACCTATTCGATTGGGCTTCTTCAGATTTCATGTGGCTAATCGAATATAAAAACTGATAAAAACCTTTCTTTTTTGTGTTGATACTAGTGCGATTCGAATAATTAAGTGTAGCCTTCGACCCTTTCCAAGGCGTTTTCCAATCACTGGTTCAATTTTATAGTAAAACATTCGAAATTATCGTCGCGATTGTTTTCTCAATATTTATAAATAAATAATTTACAAAAATAGAAAGATGTAGAAAAAAACTCACATAAAGTAACAAAAAATAAACTAGTTGTTGTCAAGCTCAAACGAATTTGTATTTGAAGATCTGAAGCAAATGTGAAGTCGTTTTCCCCTGGAATTTTCAGATTTTTCGTGCCCAATGCAACAAAACGATTTTTTTTTAAATCGGAAAGAGATTGTTTTTATTCGTACCTACCAAACGAACGTGAAAAGTGACCTAGAGAAAAAAAAAAATGCTCAGAGTGTCCAATCGAATACCACATAATTAATAGAAGAGACAATACTACTGCATAGCCGAGTTTTTTTGAGCTTCGATCTCAGCAAAGCAAAGCAAAGTAGGATTTTCAGCACGCAATTACAACAACTACATTCCAATTGACACTTCGGGACTCGAAATAGTTGTTGTAATTAGCATGCTGAAAAGCCTACTTTACTTTGCTTTGCTGAGATCGAAGCTAAAAAAAACTCGGCTATTGTCTCTGATTAATAGTTTTTCAAAATTTCAAAGATGGGTAAATTCGTACACGTCGTAAGGAAATCTAATAAATAATTGACTTCCGTCTAATCTTAGCTTTAGTGAAAAGTTTTTAAATTAAATTAGTGCTGTCAAGTCACTATCCACCTGGGAAACTACCAGTTATGTGAAACTGTGTGTGAAACTATGTATAATGACCGCTTTGGGGACGTATTAAAGTATCTATTAGTAGATCTGACAGCTGTAGGACTGTATCTCGGTTTTGATTGGCTGAAATCGGTCATATATGAGCAGCAGGTAGCCGACGAACCTAGTCAAGAAATTCTTGACTGAGTACTAATGTTGACAGTTGGAATATGTGGATTGATGTGGATGATGTAGGAAAAGTGACTTTCCCGACCAATCGAGTTTTTGTGTTCAGGTTACAATCTAGTATATTTAACAGAGACAATACTATCGTTTGTCTATGATATTTAAGATAACAAGATGTGCCCATTAAAACTTATTTTCTGTGTACATTCGTAGCTGTTTAGAACTATTTTATCGAGTTACAATAAATAAGGCTGCAAATAATATATTGGCCATATTTAAAGCTGTCGAAAAACATTATTAAATTAAAAAAAAACCTTAAAGAAGTTGTTTGGTTTTTTTTTTTGTTTTGTTAACTAGTCTAGTACTTTAAGTATTCTACATTTAGCAATAGTCTATTACAACCTGTATTTTCGCAAAAAGTTTGCCAGCCACTGTAGAAAGAGAGAGAATTTATAATTTTCTTTTTGACAAGAAAAGTACAGCTGAAGTCGAAGCTGAGGATACGTGCTACGTACTCTGTTGTTTTTTTTACAATCTGACAGATTCTATTCTAATCTTTATCGTTTAGGTATCATTTTTTCTATTAATGGTGATCAGCTTGAGGGTAAACTCTGCGCCCACATTTAATCCGTGAACTATTGATGAAATTTGCTTCCAATCAGGACATATTTCTTAATAATATAGTAAAATAGTAAAACTTGCATAAACATGAGTGCTACTACAAATATTTCAGAACAAATTAATAGTATCGATTTCGAAGACTTGTATCTAGTAGAGAAAGATTTGTGTTTTTACGAAAAGGTAAATATTACTTACTGCCTAATATTTAATCAGAGTTGCTGTGCATATCAAATACATATCGTTGTATGCATTCATTTTAGTTTTGTGGTTCACATTTTTCCCCACTGATTTTTTAAATTTCGCTGTTATTCACTGGGCAAACATGTTGCACATACATATTTCTAATGCAAGCTAAAAATTTTCAACCAACTGCCAACTTTTTCTTTCTTTATTAAAATATAAATATTAATAATAAAACATAAAATCCAAATTTTGAAAGCGTTTCCTTTATGCATGGGAAAGTACCTAGACTTAGCTCGTGCTCTGTCTGAGTACGAAGAAAAAGACACAGTAGGGGTATCCCCGTTGATAGGGAAATTATTATGAAAATGAACCTCAAAGTAGCTATCGTTGTACATAGTATTTAATGGACTTACAATGCAAACATCATATTAATTTACCAAGTTCAATCATGTATTTTTATTGAATCTTTCAGGTATCGGCAGCATTGCTCTTGTTTGCTGATAAGAAATCAAACGCTGAATTCATTCTCCAAAAATTGTTGGCTATATGGCCGAATCAAAATGCAGTCACAGATATTTTAATAAGTTACACAAAAGTAAACAAAAACTGGAAGCCATTTCTAGTCGAAGCGCTCGCCATAATAAACGCGAAAAAGGTTCTACGAAAATTGGGTTTCTGTGAATCTGACATCCGAACACATTTTCTGCCACATATACCAGAAATCAGTTTGCATATAAATCCAATACTGAAAGCACTTTACTCAATGTGTGAGTTGCTGACACCAGTCGAAGCCGGCAAACTTGTGCTGAATATTCGCGATAGCTTACATACAAATTCACCAAAAGATCATTTACGCTTCTACAATTTTGAGTATTTGGAAGTTTTTCTTCTTGACTGGATAACAAAACGAGCAATTGATGCTTCTGGTGAAGCCGGAACTGACATATCTATTCTTATAGAGTATTGTAAACTGAATGACATGAAAACTATCAAGGATATCCTATCGTACCCACTGAGAGATATAAACCTTGAATCAAATGATAGCGAAAGAAAAACATTACAGCAAATCAGCAGTGTTGAAGAAAATCTGAGCTTGGACAAAGGAAAATCTTTAGAGCGGCTTCAAGAAGCTCTTTCATTGAAAGTTTGTCCTCCCGAGCTTAAACTGAATAACTGTTATAAGGTAGACAGAGAAAGTGCCGGATTCGTGTTGATAATCAACCAAAAAGATTTTTATCAATCCGAGAATCCAGAACTAAAGGTCAGTAACTATTTGGTATCACATCTATGGTTTCTAGTAAATTTAGTTTTTCCAATGCAATTAAATGTTCTAAATGGTAAGTGTAGTTTACTTGGATAAAAAAGTTATTCGCAGAATATTCTTAAATTGACTAAGTCTGCCACTGACTGTTTAAAGCAGTTAACAATATCACACCTTAAGTTTCGATGTCAACATAACAATGGTGCAAGAAGAAATTTGTCACGATACCCATATAAGTACGAAGGTTTATTCCCTCGATTCACGTAGGCTTACATTAAAAAAATAACGTTACAATGTAATTGTTCGGAAGATTAAAATGCAAATGAGGACCAACGAGCTGCGAAACTCTGACTCTCACTTCCGTTGCCTTCAGAAGTATGATCTTTGTCTACCGCGGATGCTGAGTTCCTTGTAATTTCAAATGAGGACCAATGAGCTGCGAAACTCTGACTCTCACTTCCGTTGCCTTCAGAAGTATGATCTTGGTCTACCGCGAATGCTGAGTTTCTTGTAATTTCGGTTTGTCTTAAAGGAGGCAAAGGCGAAGTGTTCAAGTTTTGTAAACTTCTTCAATCTGCCTCCGAAGTCTATAGCGTGCAGTGCAGGCCACTTCAGCATATCGACATCCTATTTCGCTCAAAGCATGCTTAAAATCCTGTCCACCGCCTATGAGGTATACATAAAGAAGTTGATCTACTTTGAGGTAAACATCAGGTTTAAGAATAAGTCGTGTGTCATATCGCATTTAAGAAATATAATCTATTAACCTCATCGGCTTTCTAAACATAATAAATCTTAAAGTATCTTTCAATTTAAAGCTTCGTTTACCAAGCAGTCCATTAATGAAACGTGAGGGTACGGACGTTGATAAAGTAGCACTGGAAAAAACCTTTTCTTCGTTTGGATACAAACCCATTACTAGGGACAATTTAAATCATGTAGATATGCTCAGTAATATTCGAGAAACTGTGAAACGTTCAGTTATAGCCGATTCGTTGATTGTCTGTATTTTGACGCATGGATTAGAAGGTATGGATTTTATAAAAAAATGTGTAGTTAAAAATTTGTTTTTCAAAGAAATATTATTTCTTTTTGTGTTTCAGGTTCAGTTTACGGATGTGATAGCATTCCGATAGAGATAACAAGGATTGAAAAAATATTGACAGCAGACACTTTGCTCAGTAAGCCCAAAATGCTGATTATACAGGCATGTCAGGGAGCTACTCTTCAAAGAGCAAGAACTGTCGGTAACCTGGAAACTGATTCGGGTGAAAGAAGTTCTGCGGTTTATAGCGATATGGTAAAAGCAATGTCTACAGTTCCTGGATTTGCATCTCTGCGTAATACAAAAACAGGAACGTGGTTTATTCAGACGCTATGCAAAAAAATTGACCAGTTAGGTGATAGGTAAGTCGCTATCAATTTTATGTAAAGAGAAAAGCTGAAATTTTGTTTTTGTTTTTAGAGATCACATGTTGGATATTTTGACCGAAGTGAACGCCGAAGTCGGCGACAAAAGGGGTATAGATAATGATTGTATGACTCCAATATCTTCCCAGACATTAAGAAAAAAGTTTCACTTACCAAGTCGACTTAAGTAACATTTAACAAAAGGATCCGATTTTGTACATGATATTATTACTAAGTAAAAACTATTTTATTTTAACGAACTAACTTATTTGTTTTACTGAAAAAAAAAACCCAATAGTCTTTAATATGTTCACATAATCGCAAAGTTCAATATGCGCCACCTAATGTAAATCAACTGTTTAGCTTGGATCCAATTCTACTGGGGCCCAACTATGAAACTCGATTCTACTATTGATTCTATTCGAAAGATATTTGCGATTCTACTTTCAACTGGTACTCTCTATGAAAGGAGAATCGAATGCCGGTAATGCCAAACTATTTGCCAACAAATTTGCGATTTTCGAACGATTCTCGCGTGATGTTTGACATAACCCAAACGAGTCTCGCATTTTGTTTGGAATATCCCAACAAATTTATCGTGAAACAATCAAACAATAATAAATAAACATGGGCTGGGCAGTATTGCAATTTGGTTGGAGTCTGAAGGAAATCCGGAAAAAAATCAACAAGTTGAACGAAGGCGGATAAGAGATAAATCTAACATAATGGAGCTAAGCGAAAAAGGTTTTTCTGTTAAGTATTTATTTAAAGGCATTTTGAATCCAATAAAATAAGTTTATTTCAGTTTTGTTAAAAACTACTGCCTTTCGAAAGACGCCTTCATGTACTTGTTCAATAATATTTGAACAGAACCGGACAAATTAATTTTATTTTTTCTCAACTTGCCTTTGGTATATGTACTTTAAAATCAACCCAAACCTAATGAAACAAAAATAAAATAATTTGTCAGTGTTGAAAATTTGTTTACTTTTTTTTTTTGAATAAAAATCAATAACCATGAAATGACTCCCTGGTACAAAAATAACAAACATTATACATACATGTTACTATGTTTATGAAATATTCATGAGTTATTACTTTATAACTTTTATTTACTTACATTCTGAGAAAAAAACTTCTTAAATCGATCTTCTCGCAAACACATTTGATGTAGAATGATTATTTGCGAATTCGAACGAATTTGACATGAACTTTCGGAAAAGGTAGTACCGATTTTGTACCAAGAAAACAAAAAAATGGTTGGCAGTACTAACGATGTTCGATTTTCGTTTCCATAACATACTTATAGAATTACAGAGTAGCGATTATGCGAATTCGAACAGTTGCACTTTAGAATCGAGTTTCATAGTAGGGCCCCTGCACTATTTTTATTTTTGAATCCCTCGAAAGAATTCTTACTTACTTACTTAGGTGGCGCTACAGTCCGGGGTGGACCTGGGCCTCAACCAATACGCCTCTCCAGTTAGCGCGATCTTTGGCTAACTGCCTCCAGTTGCGCACTCCAAGTTGGTTGAGGTCCCCTTCCACTTGCGCGCGCCACCTAAGGCGAGGTCTTCCTCTACTGCGTTGTCCCTCCGGGTTGGAGTCGAAGACTCTTCGGGCCGGAGCGTTGGTGTCCATTCGCTCTACATGTCCTAGCCATCTTAGTCGACTGATGCGCACTTTTCTGACCAGGTCGATGTCGCTGTACAGCTCGTAGAGTTCGTTGTTAAATCTCCTCCTCCAGAGCCCGTCAACGCAAACGGGACCAAAGATCACTCGAAGAATTTTGCGTTCGAAACGACCAAGGAGATCTTCATCCGCCTTTGATAACGTCCATGCTTCTGCACCATAAAGTAGGACTGGGATGATGAGGGTCTTATATAGGGTCTCCTTAGTATTTCTCGACAAGGTCTTACTAATCAATTGCCTTCTTAGACCAAAGTAACAGCGGTTGGCAAGTGTGATTCTTCGCTTGATTTCTGAGGTGATATCATTTTCAGAATTAATAGCGGAGCCGAGGTAGACAAAGTCCCGAACTACCTCAAAGTTATAGCTGTCTATCGTGACGTTCTGTCCGATTCGTCGGTGTTGTGTGTCCCTTCTTGTGGACAGCATATATTTTGTTTTGCCCTCATTCACCACTAAACCCATTTTAGCCGCTTCTGTACTGATACTTGCAAACGCACCAGTGACAGCTCGCTGTGTTCTGCCAATGATGTCGATGTCGTCAGCGTATGCAAGTAGTTGCACAGACTTCTGGAAGATTGTGCCTCTGGTGTTGGCTTGTGAGTTTCGCACAATCTTCTCAAGAATTATATTAAAAAAGTCACATGACAGCGCGTCACCTTGTCTAAATCCTTTTTTGACACCAAAGGTCTCGGTGAGATTGTTTCCGACCTTTATGGAGCAGCGAGCGTTCTCCATCGTCATTCTGCACAATCTGACAAGTTTGGCAGGGATGTCAAAACTAGACATGGCTCTGTATAGCTCGTCTCTATAAATGCTGTCATATGCGGCCTTAAAATCGATAAACAGGTGGTGGGTATCGACTTGGACTTCTTGGGTTTTCTCCAGGATCTGCCGTAGTGTGAATATTTGGTCTGTTGTGGACTTACCGGGCCTAAAACCGCACTGATAGGGTCCAATCAGTTCGTTGACATACGGTTTCAGGCGATCACACAGTACGGCAGAAAGGATCTTATACGCGATGTTAAGGAGACTGATGCCTCTATAGTTGGCGCAGTTTAGAGGGTCTCCTTTCTTGTGGATCGGGCAGACAATGCTGAGGTTCCATTCATCAGGCATACTTTCCTCTAACCAAATCTTGGAGACGAGTTGGTGTATGCACTCTACCAAATCATCTCCCGCTGCCTTGAAAAGCTCGGCAGGTAAGCCGTCTGGTCCGGCAGCTTTGTTGGATTTCAGCTTGGATATTGCTATCCTCACTTCATTTAGGTCAGGTGGACGGAAGTCTTGGCTTTCATCGTCCAGGTTGAATGGTTCAATCTGCCTGACAGCGGAATTGATGTCGTCTTCGCCGTTTAACAGTCTGCAGAAATGGTTTTTCCATGTCCTCAGCACCGACTGTGATTCCACTACAAGGTTTCCTTGTTCGTCTCGACAGGTTTCTGCTCGGGTTTTGTTGCCATGACACGTCCTTTTTACCCTTTGGTAAAACTTCCGAACATTGTTCCTGGAGTAACACCTCTCTATTTCCTCGATCGCGCGCTTCTCATGCTCTTTCTTTTTCTTCCGGAGAAGCCGGTGTTCTTCCCTCCTCTTTTGCTCGTAGAGCTGACGAGCCGCCCTCGTCCTTCTGTGCAGCGCCGCTTCGTAGGCATGCTGTTTTGCTGCATGTGCTTGCCGGCATTCTTCATCGAACCAGGGGTTTCGTGGGGGTGGTTTGGTGAAACCAAGCACATCAGTTGCGGCGTTCCTGATGGCTTCTTGGCAGCGATGCCACTGGTCTTCAGCACTTGATGCTGGCCGTACAGGACTTCTCGAGAGGTTGAGGGATACACGATCGGCAAAGGTTCTGGCGGTTTGTTGCGTTTGTAGCCGTTCAACGTTGAATCTCCTCACAGCATTTCCCCGTTGTTGTGGCGTCTGGGATATCCGCATTCGTACCTTGGCTACAACAAGGTAGTGGTCCGAGTCTATGTTGGCCGCTCGGAAAGTTCGGACATCTAGAATACTGGAGGAGTGCCTTGCGTCGATCGCAACATGGTCAATTTGATTGACGGTTTGATGATCCGGTGACCGCCATGTTCCTTTGTGAATGTTGAGGTGTGGAAACCGTGTGCTAGCTATAGAAACATTATGCCCCGCAGCAAAGTCAATTAGCCTCAGTCCGTTCCCAGACGTGGTGTCGTGTAGGCTGTGCTTTCCAATTGTGCTACCATAGATGTCTTCCTTTCCTATTTTGCCATTAAAATCACCTAAGATAATTTTAACGTCATACCTAGGACATTGCTCGTATGTTTTGTCGAGGAGCTCGTAGAAACATTCTTTGGTAGCATCGTCTTTATCTTCTGTGGGGGCGTGAGCGCATATTAGGCTGATGTTAGCGAATTTAGCCTTGATGCGGATAGTTGTAAGACGTTCACTGACGTGTCGAAAGCTCAAGACTTCTTGCCTAAGTCTGCCGCTTACAACGAATCCGCATCCAAATAGACGCTGTTTCTGTTCCCTGTAGCAATCACCGTAGTAGATGTCACAGTTTTTCATCCTTCTTTTGCCCGGCCCATCCCACCGCACTTCCTGGATGGCGGTGATGTCTGCATTGTAGCAGTCTAGGGCATCCGCTAATTGTTCGGCTGCACGCGGTCTGTTCAGGGTTCGAACATTCCACGTGCAAATCCGAAAGTCATTGTCCTTTTTCCGTTTTGCAGGGTCGTCAACAGTGATTCCATCCTTATCCGAGGCTCTTGGTTGCTTCGTAACCATTTGTTTTTTTCGTGGTTGGGTAGTTAACCCCACGCACAACCCCCAACCTGGAGGACCAGGCCCTAAATTCACCCTAGGACATCGGGTCGGAAATTCCGTTGTCAGTAACCCACTTCGGGGATATGAGTGCTGCCGTTGGCCCATAAAGGGTTCATCCGCCACCATCTCTATTTCAGCACCCTGACTAGTGCTGAAAATCCTTACTGACCTTAGCTCCAAATATGTCAGAGTAGCTCATGCAAGGTATCTGCCATCTTGACTGTTGACACCACCGTTGATCCAAACTCGCGGATTCATTCGCTGTATGTCCTCTTTCTGAGGAGCTCATGTAAGACCTCTGAGTCTCGATCAGGCAGTCTTTCCGACAGAGCATTATAGTGTTGCTATTTTCTTCGTGTTCAACACTCGCGCTTATAAGTTTAGCAAGTCATGCCCGGACGGACAAGACCAGTACCCGGTGGTTACCACGCGGAGGTAAAATAAGCACAATTGATGTGTATGATACAGTTGCAACAACTGGGCATCGCCAAGTTGATGCCAATCAGAGTCTACCCTATTCATACAACACCCAACCACCCTCGAAAGAATTCGGCAGCACCAAATAAATTGGTTGATTCTATTATATTGAGCCAATCAATCAATTTATGCACTGATAGATAACACTTTCATTTACCTGATCAATCGAAGCGAAGACATCAATATTCAAGATCAACAAGGATTCGGGAGCTGACGGTTCACTGGCAAAGCCTTTTTAATCGGGGTAGAACTCATTGCTCATAGTGCAAACAAACAGCGATTTTACGTCCAATTTCGAATGAGATGTAGAGATAAAGAGGCAAAATCCTTATCGTCGATATTGGGTGTCCCATCTTGTTGACAGTATAGTTGCTTTTGCCATTTTGGCCGCTCTTGCTTCTGTTTCAGCAATCGCACCAGTGAGAGCTCGCTGTGTTTTACCAAATATAGCAATGTAATGCATGACAAGAATTGTACGTATATTTCAGGAATGATTTAAAAGAAGTTATGTTTCAACGAATTACCTTGACCGAGTCCGTTTTTAATATGGTTTCCGAAATTTGTGAAGAAACAGGTGTTCTTTATCGTCATCACGCAGCCCCTGACGGTGTTGAACGCTGTCCAGAGTTCCCTTCGAAAGGGGTATCCCAATTTTTTGAATTCATTTAAAAAAAGTCATATGTAATTTTGGGTAACTACGTTATATACATTACGTTTATAGAATATTGTATATTGGTAAATCCATTTAATGAAAACAAAACAAAAATTAATATTTTGATTGTTATAAAAACTTCAATTTGAAAATGAGACTCGAGCTTCCGGACTAAATCGGAATAACTGGCAGCTTTAAAAATACATGCATATGTGAAACAGAATGCGCAAACTATTAGACTGTTTTTCAAAGAAAGTTATGAATGGAATATATTTTTTAGCGTTGATTCAAACACCATCCACAGGCGTTTTCGTAAAGAGGTCCGATTTGCACTATTTTGGAAAAGGCGGGTCCTGGGGTCCCAGTTTAGGCGAAAGGTTCAATCGGTCCCAAAGGTAACCCTGAGCTTGTCTATAAATGTTGTCATATGCGGCCTTAAAATCAATAAACGGATGATCGTTATCAATTTGAGCTTTTCGGTTTTTGTTTTCTAGAATCTGGTATGCTGTAAATACTTGGTCAGTTGTGGACTTACCGAGACTAGAACGCTGTTACACGGTGTCTCCACCTGCAATTTCCTTTGCATGAACATTTTCATGAAATGACATATTGCACGTGGAGACCACAAATTTCATGAAAAAAACAATTTCATGAAAAGTATTTCACAGCTCATTTCATGGTATTGATTTCATGAAAAGGGCTGCAATTTCTGTGCAGTTTGACACTTGTTTTTCATTTTCACGATGGCTGAGTGGCGAATGGTCGTTTGTAGGTTGTAGCGCTGAAACTAGGTATTCGAATAAAAACGAGACAAGTATAGTCATTACAAGGATATGGTAAATGGGAACAGAGAATGGATGTAGGTAGGATGTAGTCACATGGGCATTATAGTTTTGCATGTCGATCAAGACAGATCTTATTTGCTAACAATGAATAGGTATTGAAGTTTTAATAATAGTGACGCGAAACGCGTCATCTTCCCACAAAACATCTTTCAATAAATGTTCCTCTAAATTGTGCATTTCCCTTTTTTCCAGAAATGGATTTACCCAAAACCTACGTTTTCCTTTCTCAGCTCGTTTCCACAATTCTTTCTAATTCCTTCATGGCCTTTAATGCGAGAACGCAACGATGTGCCCGACAACGAATGAAATTTCATGATACGAAATGCCCACCCTACATTTCATTTCATATTGTCGTTCTTGCAACGTGATCAAATTTGACAGATTTCATGAAAGAAAATTTGCACGTGGAGACACCGTGTTAGGGCCTATCTTTCCTTGACAAGTGGTTTTAGGTATCACACAGTAGGCACACAGGATCTTGTATGCGATGGTTATTAAACTGAAAAGGTAAACTATAGTTGGGGTATTTCTACAAAGGCTCTATCAGTAAGTTGCTTGAGGTTGCTGTCAAACTGTAAGGGAAGCTATGGACACTGGTATCAGCTCTCTTTGACTTTATTAAGCCATGCACACTTTCATACCAAACAAACAACAATAGGCACTTTTTATTTTACCCATATGATCTATATAGATCATTCATTTCTATGGTTAGACACAACAGTTGGATCTCATACTATTGTTCTATAGATCTATAATAGACCATGTGGGTAAATAAAAACAAAAACTGCCTAATAACAGAGGTTCTTTTCCAGCAGCTGCCGGTCTATTAAAAGTAATTTGTGGTCTATTATAAGTCGAAGACTTGTCATTTTCAGTCGTCACATCACATCTTTAGTCAGTCTCCTTCATTTTGAAACGAATTGAAAACTGACTTTTCTTGGCCTATTAAAGTCAGTTTGTAATAAAATGGTATCAATCACTGTGTCTTTTAGCCGAGCATGGTGCCTTTTTGCCCTGTTTGACAAATTTAGTCAGACAAAAGCTGATACGCAATAATAAAACATTTATAGGATGAACAGATTTTAAATAATATCGATTCGCCTTTATTTTGTTTCTTATTTTTTTATATTTAACAATACAAACATAGTTACAGTATTATTTAAATATAATCATTATATTGTTGTGTCGCATTGATGGAACGCGCTCAACAAGGAATTACAAAGATATCTTAAGAGTTTTTTTTTTTGTTATTTGGCAAAAAATAAATGAATACATAAGTATAGGTACATAAATTGCGACATAGTTGTCAACTTAGTGGTCGGCTTAATGATTCAATTCGAAATTTAAAGTCAAATGATAAACATTGTTAATAACTATTTTTTGTTCATTGTTATGCTGACAGATTGGACCTTTATGGTACACGTATTATTCTCAACACTTTGTGTGTGTATTTGTGTATATAATAGGCAATGTTTCGAACATGTGCATTAAACCTCGTAATTACATATTAGTATTTTTAGTTTCTTTTTTTTTTTTGGTTTTGTTATTTTTATAAAAAAAATAAATATAGAGTTAAGCAAAATGCTACATGCTACTTTGAGTGCAAACCCATTTTTATAAATTTTATACCAATTTACATTTCACTTTGTACTGATCGTACCGCATGGCATTATCGGGTGCGATTAGTTTGCTGGCCTTATTATCCTTGATCGCGTACAATCTCGATCTTATCACATATATCTGAGTCAGGAATATTTGTAAAATGGGTGCGATCACTTCTGAAAGTATTCCGTTCGTTTGAGCTGGTTTTTATAGATCTTTCCGATGGGGTTTCGGTACCAAGTTGCACACGTTTCTGGAGGGCTGATACAAAGTTCTGTAAATATTTCCAAAGCTTTAGTATAGAATCTGCCATTTCGACAGAAGTTTGACAAGGGCCAATTGCCAATATTAAACCAGAAGGTATGGGTATCGAACTATTATTTGAAAATACAAATTCAAAATCACCTGAGAAATGATGTCACCTCTGGCAGTTCGAACTTGGTAAAGATATCGATACTTTCGTTGTCGAGCTTCCTCTCGTGTTTCTCTCGGTCTAGAGTTGGATCGGCAACGAGCATCCTGCGGGTGTCGGTGATAAATTCGTTTCCGATGATCGACACGCCATCCGGTTATGAAACATTGAACCATAACACTAATAATGGCTGCAACAGGCCATGTACATATAAGGATTCCACCAAAGCAAGGAGGTGGGGCAGGATTTGGTTTCATTTTGATAAGCTAGAAAATTAAAATGTATCATTATTAAACCACTTGATTTATTTAGTTTTGATTACCCAATTTGCGGTATCAAGGCCGTGCATGAAGAAATCAATGGAAGCCACAATCATTGCAGTGCCAACTATGCTCGATGCCAATATTGTTATGTATTTAACACAACATAAAGTAAGGACCGAGAAAATGACAGCACCGCCCACGACAGCTACATAGATTTCTCTTGGCTGAAAATTAAAAAAATTCCATATCAAACTGAATGGCTGATCAAAGCATATAAGGTAATGATATTATACTGGCTGTTAGCAACACATTTCAACATTTTGTTAAATGTTATATGTACCAATTCGGCAATACAACAATATCTTTCTGAAAAAATTCAATTTCTTATTATGTATCTAGCTTACGTTTCGTTGTCAATTGGTAGATCTCAAACAATTGATCTAGAACACGGTTTGAAACTTTTACAAGCATGCACCAAAAAAGGAACACCGCGGCAAAGAATTCAGCTCTTTGGTATAACTTTTTAGCATACATGCGCATGCGCACTCAAAAACTTACCCCAAATTCATTGTCCGGCATGGTGGCTACACAGACTGCCATTGCAACAGCTGCTAAAAGTGCTCCAGCAAAGGCGCTAACTAAAGCCGATGCAATGGGGTGAGCGGAGCCTAAAACGGCTCCAATTAATCCTGCTACGATGGCAAGGGCTGAATCTGCTGGACTCCCTAACAGTGTAATTTTGAAATCCTGCAATAAGAATATACCATTGGCGCCGACAAGCAATCCACTTAAAAATCCAACAGCGCGCAAGCAACGATAACCTTAAAATATAAAAAATGTTACGAAGCATTATAAATAAATTCAGTTGTTAACAAAGATATTATAATTTATGTATAAATAAGTATTTGACAGCATTAATCTATAAGTACAATTAACAATTCATAAGTGCGATCTCCACTAGTATTTTGAACTTGCTGTTCTTTTGCCCAAGGCATATACACACTTCGCTTTAACAGAATAAGCATAAGCATTTCCTAAGCTACGTTGTCCATTTTTGATTAATTGTATTTTAAAGAAAAATCGGGACATCAAAATCTTTAAATAGTGTTGAAAGAGCTAAAATAAATCGATTTACTAAAAGAACAAGGACTAACCGGGCGTTCAATAGCTGACAAAATCGGACGAAGTTTTAGTGTGGTCTATTATTATTTAAGAAGCAAATATTCGTACGGAAAAACCATGAAAGGAGGTAAAAAAAAACGGCAACAACAGCAGTTGATCGAAGGGCAATTTTAAGATGTGCTTCCAATTCCTGCGAATCTGCGGCAAAAAGAAATCAGAAAGCCGGTGTAACTGGTTTCAACAGTGCGAAGGGTTATCAATAGTGCCAAGCATCTAAACCTGATGAAAATTCAAAAGAAACCACCACTTAACGAGAAACGGAATTGCTGCGCTTAGAATTCTCCATGACTCCACATGAGTTCAAAAAATGAATGGCGTCTCGTAGTTTTTTCGGATGAGAAGAAGTTTAATTTTGATGGCCCTTAATTATTATTACTTCCACGATGTGAGGAATGAAGAACGATTTTTAGCGCGGCATCATAGTCGAGAAGGTGGTGTTATGGTATATGAGCTTGAGTTCCAAACCTCGAAAATGACTTCATTAAGTTATAAAGGAATTTCGGAAAGAAATTTCCCAAAATTTTCTGTAATTTTTGAACCCATCAGCTGGACTTTTCAGCAGGACGATGCCCCCATCCAAAAGGCGCATAGCAAAAAATCGGATTGAGGAGCAGAATGTGGAACTGCTTCAATGGCCGCCGTACTCACCGGACCTGAATCTTCTAGAAAACGTTTGGGGATGGGTAGTACGAAAAGTTTATGAGTCTGGCCGTCAGTTTGAGGACAGAGAATCCCTTATTGCAGCCATTAAATTGGCCTGGAGGAAAATTTCGTTGGACGGCATAAAGAGGCTGTACGATTCCATGCCGGATCGAATTTACGAATAAAGGCGGCAGTAACTCACAGGACGCTTTGATATGTTAGAGGAATGATTCTAATCCATTGTGTCAACACGCCGAGAAATACCACGAACAAGTACATGACTTTATAAACTTGGGGTACACAACAGGAAGTAGTTGGCTAACTGAAGATTCTTGTTAGTTGTGGCCGTGGCTCGCCGCCCCCAAACTTTAGAGCGGCCTAATGGAATGTCTTTTAGCTTATGTAGTTCGCTGCTCGAGTGAAACTAAATTTTATCTGGTCTCCAACTTTTCTTTCCAAACATCAGCTAAAGTCCTAGCTAAATTTTGACATAGAAAGCGTTGTGGATAGATGTCACAAAAAAATGATGTTCTTTGAAAATAGCTTACTTTAAAAATTCAACTCGAATTTAAACCATTTCCGATTCTAGGTAGGTACTCCAGGAATTTATTAAAAAAAAACTCATCTGTTGTTACTTCTACCGTTCTTCCCAATGCAAAAACACAACAAATCAACAGAATACTACGATCTGTCAATATTTAGCTTGGGAAAATGTGCCGCTCCATTAAATGGGAACGCTTAATTTTGACAGATACACGAAACAAAAGTTTGATTTTTTTTGCACGAACAGCGCACTACTCAGCTAAATGGGTTCGCTTAAATTTGGCTCACCAAAATTTTGGACAGAATTTTGTATGGTACCGAAAATTTAGCTCGAGCAGCGTACTAAGCTCATCGACTTTCGTCATAAATTTAACCTTAAAAATCGTAGTAAACACCACTACTCGTATAGGGAAATGAAACTTCAAAGCTTCGAGCTTTAGAAACTCAGGTGCTCATAGCGTTTTTTGTTCGCATCAAAATATTCGTTGAAAAGTTTAAAATTATAGGGCAGGTGTAAATTATTGCGGCCGTCTGAAAATAAAGTTCAGAGAAAGACTTTTGTCCGGAGGCTGGACGTTTTCTGTGAACGCTCTCAAATTATAGAATCCAAGGTGATTCTTTTTTCAGCATCCACAGCTACGTCAAGAATTTTAAAAGGAACATGGCTACCTATGTGTTCTTTTCTTAGTAAAACTCACCAGCAAGTGAGAACAGGAACTCTTAGCAAACTAAACTCAATTCGCGTGATTTGTTTGGCTGTTAATGAAGATTAGCGTTAATCCTATATGGTTGACCTAACTTTTATGTGTAATAATAGTTTATAGAAAATTAAAATACTATTGAGAATGCCTTACACTTCAAATATATATTTTCATGTTACCTAATAGTGCATAAACAATTCCAAAAACTGCAGTAATGGTCCATAATAGAGCAGATATCGTATCAGGAGCATCAGTTGAACACGACGGATTATCCATTATGCCCTGCAAACAAATAAAAGTACTATCATTTATTATTTATTATTAACATTTATTTATTATAAACATTACATTACAGTACAGAGATGTACTTAAACATATGCAGTGACAAAGAATTTTGAGCGATCAAAACAAAAAAACATAAAAGTTTAAATAAGTTGACCCCATTTCGTAACTCTTACAAGGATTTCCACTATAGCGCCTAATAGGAAAATAAATGTTTTAACAATTATAAAATATGGTTGATTACAAGTTCACACTGGGAAAAGGAGTGTCAAAAAGTAGGTGCGTTACATTTCGCACGAGACAGTATTCTTACACAAAGTCTCCCTATAGTTGCTCCAGTGACGGGCCTTAATGGTTATGGTGTCTGAAACAGCGATTGGCAAAAGTTATTCTTCCTTTGACTTCATTTGAGATGTTGTTTTCATTTAGTCTGTTTATTAAAGCACTCTGACCGATTTGTCCTTACTTGTTGAAATACATATAAAAAATTACGACCAAACGTGCCGTGAGCTCCCAAAAAGTAGAGCTTCTGTAAGAGCTCTTTCATCTCGAGCTCATAAGAATGTCGATGAAGTCACCGAAAAGGAGGACATTTGTGAAGCAATTAAATCTCAATTCGGAGCGGAAGTACCAATTGTTACCCTGTAAAGTAGGTATACAGCTTCGTTGAACAGGGAAATCCCTCCTGCTCAAAGGTGTCATAGTATTAGTATAGGACTGCACAATGCAGCTCGTCAAGTGGGTCAGACGTATTGAGTTAAGATCGCAGTTCGTATCTGTGGGCGCGTGACGAGTTCGCGCATCGCAACATCAAGTTGGGTTTATACAATGATAGACATAATATTATCCTTGCGGAAAGCGATAAACCTTTCCGGCGAAAATGCAAATAATCTGTTAGATCGATCAAAATTGTGTGGGCCATCTCCCATCTGCCGCATTCGTAAACGAACGTTACTTCGAAATGCTTTAAATGTCTACAGTTTGGACACGTAGCCAAACAACACAAAAACGGAGAGGACCGCTCAAAACTTTCGGAACAGAAGGTCACATAGCAAAGAACTGTGATTGATAAGCCTTCATGCATATTAAAAAAGGCCAACATTTTTCTATAAAGAATTTAATTGGAAGAATGAAATACATTTTTTTGCACTAGATTTATCATAACATAACTACCAATTTAGATCGGATTGTTTGGTGAAAACTGAATAAGATTGTAGAAATATGATCTTAGGTTGAAATCGAAATACTGTTTTTTTAAGTTATCCGAATTCCCTACAAAATTGGATTCTTTCCCTTTTTCCCATGAGTAAATTTCCCACGAGCTACTAACACTGAGCAGAAGTCGATAGTGACGAATAGTGCTTTCAATGAGTTTCTGAAGAACACATGTAAAACTACGATTACACGCGTCATTTTTCGTGGCAAAATTTCGTCATGCTAACGTCACCAAAAATTGCCCATTCGGTGGTCCTCGTGTTTCTTTCGTGAGAGTGCGCTGCGACCTGCGACAGCTCGCCTGACCAGACGCTTGACAGGCGATCACATACGTAGTGACAAATTTAGAAAAAATGTTTGCATCATAATGACGTCGACATGACAAAACTTAACATGAAAAGTGGCATGCGTAGTCATAGCTTGAAAGTTGCCGTAACTATATGAAATAAAACTTAATCTTTTTTGATTTCAATGCCAAGACTGAGATGTGGGGATGTGATAAATAAAATAATGTCGCAATAACTCAAAATATGTACCATCTCAGTATAATTATACGATAAACAATTTGAACTAGAGACAAATGACGAAGTGAACTGAGTCCCGTCAACCTGACCAAAATGAAGTAGTTACAACCAAACTAAAATCGAATAACACTGCAGGAGCTGATGGCTTTGCCGCTGAGCTTTGCTATAGCGATCGCATACTCCTACTCGTCTCTAAAATATTGTCGGGTGAGGGGAGTCAACACCGCTTTCAAGATGTTGGCAATAATGTGTATATGCGCCTTAAACAATCTGTCTTTGACAGTGCGGTTGTTGGAGGTGTAGTTCACCGCTGACCAAGAAGTGTTCAAACTATACTGGCTCGTATGGAAAAGAGTAGCAAACTGGGGTAGCAAGCCCCTCTCACTAGCAAGACAGCGATAAATATTCCTTTAGTAAGAAAGACTTAAGGATTGAAAAACAAAGTCAATATCGCAATTTAGTTTTGGAAAAGATCGGGTGTCTTTTCGGAGCCTTCAAAAATCTTCCAGGCCATAAGTATTTTTTTCAAAAACTATTAACAGCCAATAACTTGGTGTAAAAATAATTTAAAAGAACAGGTTCCTTGTATTTTTATACCTATTTTTATACCTGATATATTTTTCTTCATATTAATATAAACATTTTTTTAAATTAACAAGTGAAAAATGTAATAAAATGTAGTAAAAAATAAAATAATAATTTAAAAATTTTAAAAACCAATTTAGTAAAACCCACCAAATAAATTTTTCGCAAACTGCTCATGGAAACAGTTTTCTTTATTTCGTCTCGTTATTCAAGGCACCGACTGTTTTTTTTTTTTTTTTTTTTTTTGTTTTCTAACTGCCTGACTCGACAATAGCCCTTTTGACGATATCGCATTTCCCACTTCCATTTAATTTTAAACGTTTTAAGTTTAAAGTGTCCGAATTTTATATTTTTTTTCGGCTTAAAATATTCAGACAAAGCAAGGCATTAAGAATCATCAGCGCAGGTAAACATTTCCAGACACTTTATTTCAGCTTCCAATTTAATTCCAACATGCGAGTGATATAACTCAATTGGGTGCTAAAAACGCAGGCCTTATCTGCGAAAGAAGGTGTGACTTTCACTGCTCTGAATCCCTCTGACCGAAAGTAACCTGCAAACAGTTCAAGGTCTGACCTAAAAAAGACACTCCACATATCTGCATACATGTACTCGTATGTACAAGAAAATACAAGTACATTCGGTGATGTAAACTAAATTGAATTAAAAACGCACAACGCTCTACAACACCCATTTTTGCGTGTTGCTAAGAGAATATGTGACCAAATGTTACTTACCTTTATGAGAAACGGCCAGTCCAGTACGGGCATCTCCTTCGAATCATCTCCATTTTCATCGCTATCCTTGTCATTTGAGTGCATTTTGTTATTGTCTATGTTTTTGTTTAATATTCTACACTATACGATGTTGTTAAAAAATCATACACTATATACATTGTTGTCCATTGCGTTCCAAATTGAAATTTATCCCGAACAGTTAATTGTTTGTATTGTTCACACACTGCATTGTGCCAGACGAACAAATAAATGTCCTCACCCTCGATTTTCTTGAGATATCAGTTTCTTTTATTGATTTTTCAATCCTCATTTTCTCTTTTATTTATTGTACTTTGTTTCGTTTTTGTTTTAAAAGGATATTAAGTATGCGGCAGCATTCATCGGAATGAAAGTAATTAGTTTGTTAATGCACACCATGTGCTTTGCCAAACAACAAACAAAGGAACACATTGGTGGGTGGACTCCCGCAAAATTTTCACCCTAAAATGACTCGAGATGGGTGGTGGAAAATTATGTGAAAGGGCACGTAAAAATCTGGTTCTTCGGAAGGAATTCGTTGCTCCATAGCATTATATAGTTAAATGTATGATCTGTTGTATTCTCACTTTATTTGTTTAAATAAATTCTATTTCATTTAGGTACTATAGCCAAAATATGAATATGGAACAAGAACCAGGAGTGTTTTAATGAAGTAATGGAGTACTTGAAACATAGGCGCGACAGGACTTTCACGAAAACTTTTACATACTACGGGCTTCCACATCTTGTCGTTGTTCTTTACCGAAGAAGGATTTTGGAGATTGCGCAATGGAGGAATCAAAGGATAACGATAGGGTAAGTGAACCATGTTTCAGGGAGAGGCTTTAATTTTTATTTAAAAAATACTGATGATGTATTTTGTATAATATTGGTGTGGAATAATAATGCTTTGTAAAAGTGCTTGCGTCGGCATGTTGTCCTGACCGGATATCGGCCTGCATTCGAAAATTAAACCGTGTGTGTAGGAGCTAGTGATTTGATTTAGTAAAACAGGTGCTTTATTTGAATATTTAGATGTGTTAACAATGCCAGAAATGAAACAATATACGAATACCAAATAACCAGGTTTCTCATAATCTTATACCCATAACGTTATAGATTAAGCTAGAACATTTGCTGATCGCATATCAACGGAAAAGCGCTATGCAACCAGCAAAAACCACCAAGGGGAGAGGACAAGGACCAGTGGACTAGAACTAATACGAGTCTATTAGGTTTCACCACAGCAATTTCACGAAGCTCTTGGTTCGATGAAGAGTTTCGGCAAACATATCGACCGGCGGCGGTTGTGTTAATCATTACGAAAGCGGCTCTTAAGGTCTCGGCCTAGGAGAATGCACAAAAAGACCATGATTAATAGAGAGGTGTTACTTGATGAACAGTTTTATCAAAAGTTAAAAGAAATAATGTGAAGACACAAACATGTAGAAATGAGCAATGAAACCTTGTAGTAGAGCTACAATAGTCGGTGTTAAAAATGTGGATAAACTACTTCTGAAGACAGTGAAACTGGGAAAACGACTGAAATTACACTATCAGGCAGGAGGAGGTGGTAAATCAATGAATCGAACATCGTCACGATCACGATAGATAGCTTAAACTTTGAGATTGTTATAGAGACTTTGTCTACATCGGTTCCGCTTTTCCTCAGAATGATCCCACCAACAGAGATAAAGCGATTCCAATGGTCAATAAACACTAAGGATACTGTAGGCGTTTTTTTAGTTCATAGCAGATATGCAATTTTGTATGGAAAATTTCGCCATTGTGAGCTCGAGAAATTTAGCCTGGACACTAAAAATGATTATTAGTACCGCGGTGTATGTTTAATGAGCCTTTATGGGTTTTCGCAGTGGCTACTTTGGGATATGAGCTCAACACTTATTTCATTCTCAATGAAGCAGTTTCTCACACACAAACCAAAAATCGATGAAGTATCAAACTTATAATTCCGTATACGAGATGCAAATCCGCATGAAAAACACAGACGAGTAAGGTGCCGTGAAATAACGCCGAGCGAAATAACGCCGAATTCTAAAATTCGGCGTTATTTCACTTTGTGAAAGCGAAATAACACCGAATTTAAATGTTCGGTCTTATTTCACTTTGCTAAAGTGAAATAAAGCCGAGTCGGCCTTAAGCTAAAGTGAAATAAAGCCGAGTCGGCCTTATTTCACTTTGCATTTATAAATACATTCTTAAATTAATATTAATTTTTGAGACAATGGTAATTTGGGCAAACTATGAAATGTGTATGGGGGGGCATGCTGCCCCCCTGCAACCCCCCTGCTTTGGTTTACTGTTGGATTACGGGGTGGGTGCGAGGTTTTCTACTTATATTTTTTGTTGAATTTTCAAATTGAGATTTTTAGCCTTCGAGATTTTTGTCATTCGAGATTACGTCATGATCCCCATTTGCTTCGGCTTTATTTCACAAACAATGCTCGGCGTTATTTCACTTTGTTAATGTGAAATAATGCCGAATTCTGAAATTTGGCATTATTTGACTTTGTGAAAGCGCAATAACGCCGAGTTTTCCAATTCGGCGTTATTTCTCTCGGCGTTATTTCACGGCACCGACGAGTAACATTCGAGAGAAATTCTCGTACGGATTTCACGAATCGCAAAATTTCAGTTTTTCTCATCGCATCGGAGATTTTGACAGATAAACGTAAGTATGCGAGAGTTTATGAGAATTAGGGTTCTGAGCCAATATTGAACCATAAACAGCGGCCGGATCAGTCGAAATGTGCGACCGAGTCATCGAAAATTGGGTTCTACATATACAAATACATACGTTCCCGTGGTGGACATAATATGAACGAAGTCGAATTGCATTTATAAATGTGTAGCTTGCATTTTATTTAAAAAACGAAGGTGTTAAGTCCTTAATTAAAGATCCTTTACATTCACTTATATTTGTCGGATTAATATAGAATTATCTATGATTATATTTTTATTGCTTTCACTTTTCGACAAGTGTGAACGCGCATTGAAATCTAAATTTTAAAGAAATTATTGCGTTCTATACTTTTTTTAAATATGAGAAAACGTTTAGTTCTAGAGGGAATTGTTTTGAATCTAAGAATGTTAACCGTTAAAGACTGACTCTTCGAAAAATTGAACATTAATAAGATTCTTATAACAATATCATACAATGTGAAAATACCACGTACAATTATTAAGGTGATATATCTTATAAATTTTAAAGAAAACGCTTATAGATTTGAGATGTCCTTTGAAACCTTTTTTTTTTTTGTAATAAGATTTACTTCCGAAAGTTTCTTAAATTATTTGTGTTATTTAATATGTTTTGCACTCACAAACAATATGAAAAACTCCTAAAAATTATTAATACGATTGTCTACATTTAACCGTTACTATTTCTCTATGGAAATATCATATTATTCAATGGTTAATCTTATTGATTTTATATACATAGTCAGTTTTCGATCTGTGTAGACACTTGCTCATGTAATCTGATTCCCACTCCGATTTCAAAATAGTTTAAGGCGACTTTTCCACTCTTCCATATAATTTTTGTTAAACTTAATCTAACTGCTGACACTTAATATCGAGTAGAAACTTCAAAGAAATAAAGTTATGAAACGAATTATTTTTATTTATGTGTATTTGTACTTTTTTAGTATGACACAGTTTGATTTAAAAAAAAAAATAAAGTGCACGACTAGGCCGATCAAAACATTCTCGTTCATCAAAAGTTTGGTTGATGTTTTTTTTTTTTTATTAGGTTATACCTAAACATCTGATGCTAGATAAAAGGAACTGTTCATGAAATTTGCGGATATTGTAAAATAAAATACTCTTTTGGTTTGTTCATCTGACACCCCAGTATATATCAAATAACAATGTGAGCTTTTACAAGTTGCAGCTCTCAGTAACATGCAATTTCTGATTAGCACCATCGTAGTTTTTTTAGTACAAAGCAAAGTGTAACAGAAATTTCTGTTTTCTGATCTGTTAGGATATTTTTTTTACAGGAATATATTAGTAACGCTGGCGCTAGTTAAAGGTGTCTATGACTTTTATATGTAAGATATTACTGTTTTGTTTTTGAATTTACATTAGCAGATATAGGTAAACCGAATATACCGATGGACGCGTGTGTCACAATTGATTTACGTCGCTGGTTCGAAATTTTGTACGAATACAATACATATCTTTCTCTTACTACATAATCGCGAAAGTTAAAAATAAAGCTTCGATTTCAGATTGGTGTTTGTTGAATTGTACGAGATTCTTTTCTGATAAGGAACCAATTAAAAAAACTTCATGAATTACATGAACTGAATGTTGGTCTTTAAATGTTGCTTATGAATTGAAAAGTAAGTTTATCAAAAAAATAAGAAAATTATCTTTAAGTTATATCTATGTCAAAATATAGCGTTTTGTCTGATTGTGCTTCAACGATTTCAAGCAAAGAAGCATAAGAGATTTTTCTTATAAAGTAGAATTGATAGAGAAATCAAAGCTTAAGGCTGGTACGCTGTTCAAGTGAAATCCAATTTTTCATACAAATTTTTCACTGCGAAATGTCAAAATGGATTTTCCAAATGAAAATTTCACTAGGCGGTACGCAGTTCGAGTGGACAATATCGCTTCCAAAACTGAGTCGTAGGTGGCGATACTAAAATCTCTCCGCAGCTATTTCACTTGGCTTTTATTGTCCGTCTCATTAATTTTTTGACATTTCAGCGTGAAAAATGATTTGTAGGAAGTGGTTTAGAAATTTATTGGAATTTCAGATGTTTCTTTAAGAGGATAATAAGTTTTTCGCACTTGCAAAATTGTTTTTTTATTGAATATAGTGCGATAATGTTAGGTGTACAAACAGTTCGTGGCACGGATGGCCTTTTCCATAAGCAGGGTGCCTCAAGAATATTTTTCTACCCAGTTTTGTTCAAGCAATACCAGCAGATGATCTTTAAAAATATGTATAATTTTCTTGCACTGTTAATTGTTTAAATTTGACGACTGTCCTTTTTATTTTATAAATCAGACATTATTTGCCAAATTGAAAACTGTTAAAATTGTCATGAACAAAATACGAACCATTTATTTTTTGTGTTTTTGGAGGTTCGCTGGAAGGGAAAATCATCGAAAGTCATCCGAGAACTAGTAGGTACGCGAGAGATGCTTCGACAATTATAGGGAAGGCCTTTCAGCCGATCTAAAACACCTCCCGAGAGCAATGACTTTTGCCAACCTAATGTGAATGTGCCTACTGCCTTCTGCCTAGCAATTCGACTAATCGAAAGATCCCTCGTTTGCAGAATTTCTGAACTTTTTTGTTAGAAAATATATTGACTTAGGTAATTTTTATAGATCAACATGTTTTATCCGCCTTAATCTCATGATTCACAAAAGGTGAAGTTTCCAATTTGTTTCTTCCAGCTGTTTTCTTGAACTGCCACAAAACCAAATTTTTTTTTTGAGCTCAGTCACCCTGCATAAATTTCTCCAACTAAAATCTCCAACAAAATATTTCACTCTCTATTTCACAGCACTTTTTGGAGAGGAGTGAAAATTTCACTTCACTCGATCAGCGTACCAGCCTTTAGATCTTGGGAGAAAACATATACCTCACTGTGCTTCCGTTTTAGACCCATATGCAGTGTTACCAGATGAAAATTTGAAAATCTTGTTTTTCCGAAATAAACAAATTTTTTTTCAAGAATTTCTATTTTCAAATTATAACAAAAACGAAGTAAAAAACACAATATTTACTACACAAAAATACCGTTACACGTATGGTATATTGAGCAAAAAATGTGTAGATCTACGTGCGACAGAAGTGAAAATTCCCTGGCTGTGTTGCAAACATTAAATTCAATGAGGAGAGGTGTATGTTAGTGTTAGGGTTAATTCACATTTTTGTGACATTTAAAAATAGGTTTTATTCATTATTTCGATTCTCATATGATAGCACTTACCAATGGAATTTGTTATTATTACAAGACCAATTTAAAATGTTTATCACTTTTCCTCTGTCGTTACGCGTTCTCTTGTTTTGCTACCGTTTTGGGTTTCAATGTTTATGGTATTTAAAATTAATTATAATTATCAGCGATCTAAATAAAACATTTTGGATGCAAATGTAGATTATGAGGCTTACCAATGACAATTTGGTATTATTAAGACCCCGAGTTCACAACGACATTTCTTAATTTGATAAAGATTGAGTTATAGCACGGTTAGAGCGTCAACAATGACAGCTGATAGATGCACTCGTAGTAAGCTGGTATATAAATGCCATATATACGAGTTGTTCTCACTCGGTCGATAAAAAGCGGGCCTACAGTCTGCATAGAGACTAGAGAGCTTCACGCAGTGCCCACCTGTATACTCCGAGTATGACGGAATTTGGGTGCGCATTGAATTTAATACCTACCGTATCTAAAAAAGTTTCAAAAAGAAGTACAAATACTCATTTCGAAATACTCTGTGTTACTTACTTGTATTCCTATTGACTCATAACTATAAAGTTAGGGAGGCGATTGGTACATATACAAATGGTTTTCTTGACTTTACAATTTAACCCTACAGCTAGCAATTGTGCGACAATTAAATTTGCTTATTACTAGTACTGTTTTTGGAAAGTGCGGAGTTTTTGCATTAGCTGCCAGAATAAAATTGATTGGTAGGCGCAGTGGCTTAGTGGTTAGTGTGTTGGACGGTGCCGTGAACGAAGCCCATATGAATTAACGCCATAATGGCGTAAATTCACTTTCAAATGCGAATTAACGCCATAATCCACTTATGGCCTTAATTCACTTTCAAACGAGAACTACAGCCATCACTTAAATGTGAACTAACGCCATACCTATCTCTCTCTCTCGAAGTCTAAAAATCTCAATTTGAAAATTCAACAAAAAACATAAGTAGAAAACCTCGCACCCACCCCGTAATCCAACAGTAAACCCAAGCAGGGGGGTTGCAGGGGGGCAGCATGCCCCCCCATACACATTTCATAATTTGCGCAAAACGAACTAAAACCATATGACTTTAGTTCTCATTTAAAAGTGAAATAAGGCCATAAGTGGATTATGGCGTTAATTCGCATTTGAAAGTGAATTTACGCCATTATGGCGTTAATTCATATGGGCTTCGTTCACGGCACCGTTTAAGTATCCTATCGTATTAAATACCTCATTTTATCTTCATACATTTAGAAGAAGCGAAATATTGGAAGCAAAACAGTTCCCATCTAGAAGATTCGCAGTACAAACAAGAACTATACAAGCCTTATCAGTCCAAATTTGGAATCAAAGCCTTAGGTTCAACTAATCTATCAACGCAACTTTTGCTACTGCATTCACTTTCAAAATAGATTTTACCATTGCCTGCCAAGCGATAAAGTGCTACAAATCAGCTACCTAATCTAAGCTAAACCTGCACGTCGTTCAATTTTTGAAACTAAAAGTAATTTTTTTCTGGCCGTAGCATGACTCTACACTTACTTACTTATTTCTCCCCTCGCCACGATGAATCATCACTGATCGTATACCGTAGCTTCGATTAAACACCAGCTGAAGAGTGAAAAGCATATTGCAATAAAAACAACAACATAAAAAAGCGAGTGGCTACAGACAAAACGATGGTAACTTTTGCTGGCTTTAAAACAACTCACATTGATCACCATCAGTTTCATTTCGGCCGTACTACCGATCGAGCTAAAAACATTCTGTCCGTTAGTGTAACCAATGCTAGCATACTGGGAGTTTGCATAGTTCCTATTGGATTTTTTAAGAACATTGGAATTTTATCAAGCTATTACGTCGCGTCGTGATATTCTTTTTCTATCGAAATAAACCAGTTATCGGTTGGCTATCATAAATAATTGTTCTGTCATCGTTACGAGCATTATATTTTTGTTTTCTAAACTCTCAACTTCAAGTGCTTTGACGAAAAAAAAAAACAACAACAAAAAAAAACGTAATGAACTTGGACATCAAAAATGGTGAGTACGTTAACTATTGAGACGTGTTATCTTATGTGACTAAGCTTTCGTAAGACGGTGTACAGACTACACTCTTAAAATCTTCCGTGCACTCTACGACTCGTTGTGAAATTACTTTTGGCCTTTTTCGCTCTTCACTTGTATCAGCCGCTCAATTATATGGCCAAGATAATAAGTAGTACCTAATTTGTCAGAAACTTAATTAAATTGTATGCCGCAATGAGTTATCTAATAATATAATCAAACCTTAATGAGTTTTTCACTCAAATTTACAAAGTTAATGATCTACATGACATGTAGGTATGCGTCTGCGGTCAATGTCAAACGAACTCCCCTTCCACTGGGAATATTCTAATGTAACCTATACTTTGGGGCAATGCACGATCAGGCGATGGCTATACATGTACCCACAAACACAAATAATTTAAAAGCGAAAAGCGCGACTGGCTACTTGTTAGCCTATATCGAAGGTTATTGCAGCTCCGGCGTCATGAAGGAAACATTTCAAAATAAAATATCAGCCGCTCATATATTAAAAACAAAAACAACTAAAGCTGTATGTATATTATATTACGTGAGCTATTCGGTAAAACTTTATGAAAAGTGCACGTTTTTATAGTATACTTTATTATATACGATTGCGGGAGAAAGTATTGTGCTTCATTGAAATTAAACATTCGATTTCTTCGTATATGAAGTAAATTCATTGCCAGGGTTCAAATTGATTGTTCGTAGCGGCTAAGGCTGACAGTGATAGAGGTATTTGGGTACTGTAAAGTGAAGGATATTGTGCATATAACATTATATTGGCTTGTGAGATGTTAGTGGAATCTCTTAAGTAAACAATTATCCGAGTAACCATTTATTTTTACTTTGACGATTGCTTGAAACTGGAAATTATATTGACAAGGTCACAACATTCGGTGATCGTTGCTGAGCTGCGTCAATGTCATCCGTTGTCCGCAACTTGGGGTGGTGTCTTTAAGATCCATTCTTAGCTTTTCGAAATCCACCTCCGTTTGTGTAGGGTCCTCGTGTCTGAATTCTGTATTTGATTGTTTGAAACCAAGCAAGAGTGTATACTCGTTGTTTTTGTCACTTGAAAGTTGATTTGATTTGCTGTGTACTGAGTTTAATTTTTATTTTATTTAGTAGATATGAATTTAGTTTTTTAGCCGGAAATATTTCCGAAAATCCGCAACATCGTATTCATCGATGCAAGCCCTAGCCCGCTTGTGCATTCGATATACTGAGTCGAATACGAGCACGATAAGCTCGTCTTCTGGCGACGAAGACATCCAATTTTCATCCACTTTAGAAATGTAAATGAAATCTATTTTTAGCTTCTCGCTACTTTTCATAATTCTATTTCACTTTAACTTTCTCCTGAACGAAGAAATGTTAACATTTTGAAATTAAGTTCTAACCCAAGTTAAAATACTTAAACTGGTCTCCGGAGTGCAGTTTCAATCCAAACGGATTAAGTAAGCCCTGGCAAGTTTAAAAAAAAACTAAATTGATGTTCCACCTTAATGACTGATTATTATGAACTAGGAAAATGGAATAATCTCATAATAACACCGATGTAGGTGTCCGTTCGGAAAAAATTCCGATACGGAAGTCAAATCCGATCGGAACTCAAATTGCGTTCGAAGTATCCATTTCGGAACAAAATGAACGAAGCGTATAAACGCGTTCATTTCGCATTCTGCAGCAATTATAGTTGTCGGAGAGCTTCGGAAGAAATGTGCCATGTAGCTGTCAAAAGTAAGTGGTATAACGCGGTTCCGCGCGGTGCGACAAGGTGCGCTATATGTCATCGGCGAATTTTTCCGAAAGTCGTATTAGATCAGATGCTACAATTGAATAAATTCTTCATTATTTCAATCGTTCATATTTTTATCTCTGTAGTTCTTGTAGTTCAAACGCTATGCATACTTTTCGCCAAAGAAACCATGAAAAATTATTTCGTCAAAACACTTATGACAGTTAAAAAATCGCACTTTTGCCACACAAGTTTCTGACCTATTCAACAATGAGACTTCATTGATTTCATTTACACACACTATCTAATTCCATACAAATATGCTATCACTATGCCTATGTGACAGACAAGTTCAATTCCGTAGTTAGGACAAGGAGATATGCGTAAATAATTATTTCTTTTTATCCAAACTGATGACAAAAGTTTTTGCTATCAAAGAACAAACCCCAAGACTCTATAGGCTTAGGTACTACTGTTTTGCTGCCAACTCAATACACACGAAAACCAATAAAATTCAGATTTCATGTTCGATTTGCTGGCAGAAACCTGAAATCTCAGATCAAAATCTGAAAAGCCAAATCGAAAACGACAAAAGATAAATTGATTTTCAATTTATTGATAAGAAAAAAAGTTAGAGCGTTTTCCTCACAGAGAATGTTCTTCTTGCCGAACATAAGGCTGCGTTCAACAATTGAGGGTGCAGGGAAATAAGTCCACGGGAACTAAGTCCACCGAGGGACTAGGTTCCCACCTAATGGGAAATAAAACCACTTTCGTGAAGTGGACTAAGTTCCCATGTAGGGTGGGAACTATGTCCACTTTCTGATGGGAACTTAGTACACACTCAAAAATAAGAAGGGGGAACTTACGTCCAAACTAAATTGGACAACAAACTCACGATCTTTTATTGGAGTAACTCCGACAAAGCGTAATAACGCCAACAAAATTTGAGTAATAAGACCAACCTTGCACCCACCCCGTAATCCAACAGTAAATCCAAGCAGGGGGGTTGCAGGGGGGCAGCATGCCCCCCCATACAGATTTCATAGTTTGAGAGCGCAATAACACCAACTTGACGTTAAAAGGGAAATAAAACCACTCTGAGTTTTCGGAATTTATTTCCCACCTTATATGGGAACTAAGTCCACGAAAATGGTTTTATTTCCCCCTTGGTGGGTACTAAGTCCCTCAGTGGACTTAGTTCCCGTGGACTTATTTCCCTGCACCACAATTGAGCATTGTGTGTTTTATTTAGCTTTACTTTCGAAACCGAAAAAAATTAATAACCCTCTACTTAGTGCTGCCAAATCAAGATGTATATTTTAACACAATTGAGGCGAAACACTATCCTATATTCAAGCGACCTTACAAAAGACCTAAAGCGTTGCCTCCTGCTGACAGCCATCTCAACAAAACCTAATATAACCTGTATCTGTATTATACAAATCAACAGAAAAACAACCGAAATTCTGAGCAATCATTAGCAATACTGCACATTAAATAGAGGTACCTACCTATACTACTGCTGACAAAAGATCAATAAATAAAAAAACGCAATGACCCATTGCCATTTTCAATGTTAAAAAGTCGCTGCAAACGTAGTGATCGTAATCCAGCCTTCGAAGTCCGCCTGTCTGCTAAAGCAATAACAACAAACAAAAGTAATATTAGACAAAGTTTAAGCTTCATAATGAAAAAGTAATTCAACTGCAAAGGTGTAATATGTTGTGTAATTCATTAAACTCATTAAAATGCGTGATACTCGTAGAATATGTCATGTTTACTTTCACAAACATGGCTGGCATTGACATTCATTTTACGCAATGCCGGCAGCGTCAACTACTGCAAACTCTGAGCCCACCGCCACTTCACAAGTCATACATACATATGATAGGAATATTATATTCCTTCATACAAACGCATGCGATATAACGATCATCCGATCGCTTGAGTGCAACTTCGACACTCCCAACATCAACAAATAATAATCGCATGTTTATTTACACTATGACTATGACTGGCTGCGATGAAAACTTACTACTTATTTATTTATTTATATGCACCTATTATTATGTATGTACAACGCCAAAGAGAGGCTGCAGCTCTCAGGCTCTGTGACGCAGCAGTATAATCGAAGCCGAAGTAAGCACTACAGTCATTCAATTTCCCACAGAGCAAACGTAAAGCCACAGTAGGGAATAAAAGTGCAGTAAGATGAGTTTCCACACATGTTGCGTCACTCTGCCATTCTAAAGTATAAATGAATATCAATTATTATTTTTTTTCATTTGTTTATATATCTATTGCAAACGTGTGTTGTATGCCTTTAATTTGCACTTGACGCTTGCAAAACTGCATTTTAGGAATCACAATAAATTCTTTCGGTCAGTTAGAAACAATTCACGGTCGTTGAGGTTTGCAGCGTTTATATCCGGATTGCGCGTAAGGAAGACGATCTTACGAAACATACCCGTTTTTCAAACTTCGAGAAAGGGCCTTATGCAGGTGTAATTTTAAGTGCTTGAAATTATAAAAAGGTGCCTAATTTATAATAGTAAAGCACATACGGTTTTTGTGTATAGTGAATATAATATGTTTAAAAATATGTTTATGTTATGCGTATAAATAACGTTTCAATGGAGCTCTAACGTTTTAACAGGTTCCACGCCATAAAAAGGATGAATGTTTTCGTTCAGTAATTTTTAATCGATTAGCATCAATTACTTATAGTTAATTATGGTCATTTACAAAGTAGGTACACAACGAAAATATTAAAATAATATAACCTTTTATGGAGAATGCAGTTCGAGTTACTTATTGCAACGCAAGTGCATTACTTACAGTTTGCAAAAATGCCCTATATTATTTTTAATTCAGTGAATTAGGGTACTTAAGGGTTAATTAAAAAAGATTCCCCTAAAGTGATATCGAATATAGTGGAATGTATAGATTCGAAAAGTGGTAGAACGTCTCCTGGAATCGCTCCATTTGTTCACGGCTAACACGGTTCTTATTGTACGACAAAATGAACAAAAAATACGTCAAATTTGATTTTATGGTACGTTTTTAATCCAAAGCTATTCATTCAGTGAACTAAATTGTGTTGATGAGATTCTTGATAAAACCTAAAGGGAAAAGTGTTCAATAAAAGATTCTGCCACTCAAAAGTTTATTAAATCAAAACCCATACAACCATACAAAATATCACTTAAGATATTCAACTCTTGTTTCAATATGTTGATTGTTGTCATTGAACAATAAATTTAGTTGATTAAATCTTTCCAGTATTATTCAAAACAGAAATTGGAAAAAGAAACTGAAACATGTTATTAACAATTTCAGTTTTTCCAAAAAAGTAAGTGACACGAAAATTACTGGATTTTTCTTTAAGTAGGTATTTTTTTTTTGTGTGTTCCCACGCCCAGTAGGCTGACACTGCGACCTAAAAGATCTATTCCTATTGTATCAATTGGGGATATGATTAATCTAAGAGACTAGTGACCTCCCTGATGAAGGTCAATAAGTCCTTAGTAGCAGAGTGCGCTATGTCTGCTGGCGAGCGAGTCTCTCGGTTAAAGACACGTTTTCTTAACCAATGAAGAGCCGGGCAGTCACAGAAGATGTGCTCAGAGGACTCGACATCCTCCAGACAGAGTCTGCATTCTGTTTCCGGACACAGGTTCATTTTGTTGAGGTGATATCTGAGGCCACAATGACCTGTGAGGAAGCCTGCAAGCTTTCTTAAATTATCCTTGCTAAGTCCAAGGATTTCTTTGTATGAGTATGGCCTAATTAAACGTTTGGATTGTCTTAAACCTGGGACATGTTCCCAGTGTTCGAGACGAAGTTGTTTTTCCCAATCGTTAATTTGTCTAAGCGCAGAAGTCCAATTGACTGTGCAGTAGGGTTCTGGTCCACAGAATATAGATTCGGAACCAGCTCTAGCTAGTTTATCTGCCTGTTCGTTGCCTGCAATACCCCGATGACCCGGCACCCAGCCGAGCCTTACCTTGTTGTGTTTGGCTAGGGTTTGCAGAGCATCGTGACAGCATTTAACTGTTTTGGAGTCCATTGGACGCCAAAGCTTTTAAGGCTGCCTGACTGTCTGAGAATATTTGGATGATTGCGCCTTTCATACCTTTTTTTGATATTACATCAGCGCAAATTTCTATCGCATGGATTTCCGCCTGAAAAACCGTGGGACTCATTCCCATGGGTATCGATATTTTGGTGTTGGGTCCAAAGACGCCAGCACCAACTCTGGAATCCATTTTTGAGCCGTCGGTGTACCATACTAAGCTTTTTGGGTTGAGTGTCGGAACACCATTGGTCCATGAGGCACGTTCAAGTATTTCTACCTCGTATAGCTTCCCGAAACTGTACTCCCTAACCATAGTGTCTGGGAGTGAGCAGAACTTGTTCAAGTTTGGGATTAGGTTAAGTATTTTCAGATGACCCACATGGTTAACTGATCTAAACCTGTATTCTAGCTGCAGTTTGATTGCGCATCTAGCTGCAGTCTTCATAATGAAATACTGCAAGGGTGAGAGCCCAATTATGGCTTCAAGTGCTGTTGTAGGACAAGTGCGCATTGCACCTGTGATACCGAGACAGGCAATCCTTTGAAGCTTCTGAAGCTTGTTTGCCGTGGTTCGTTCAAGTACTTTTGGCCACCAAACGATTGCCGCGTACGAGATAATGGGTCTTACCATCATGGTATAAAGCCAGTGTATCATTCTGGGATTTAGACCCCAAGTTCTGCCATACAGACACCTATACTGGCCCACATGGCTCTAGAGGCACGTTCTGTGGCGGACTTGATGTGTGCATTCCAGTTTAGTTTCTTATCTAGAATGATACCTAGATATTTAACTTCGTTGGAATAGTTTAAAGTGGTTCCGTTCAGGATAAGGGGTCCTAAATTGACAATTCTCCTTTTGGTGAAAGGAACTAGAATAGTTTTGCTAGGATTGATGGATAAACCTTCCGTAGTACACCATTCTGAAACATGTAGTAGAGTACTCCTCATTCTACTATTGACGGTAGCACAATGCTTACCCCTAATAATAATTGCCAAGTCGTCGGCATATCCGATTGCGTCATAACCTAGATTATGTAACTTGACTAATAAGCTGTCTATGACCAGTGACCATAGCAGTGGGGATAGTACACCTCCTTGAGGGCATCCTTTGACTGCTGTCACTGACACAGCAACTCCTCCTGACGAGGATGTTATTACTCGATTTTCCAGCATGGCTCGGATCCAGCGGTTCGTCGAGTCTTCGATACCCTTCCAGCTGATTGCCCTAGCAATCGAGTCGTATCCGGTATTGTCGAAAGCACCCTCAACATCTAGGAATGCTCCAAGGGCAATTTCCTTGTGGCGAAAGGCGTCTTCTATCTTTTTGACGAGATGGTGAAGAGCACCTTCAGTGGACTTGCCTTTTCTGTATGCAAACTGATTGGGGTGTAGAGGATTAGATATTAATATCTGACCTCTGATATGAACATCAATTAATCTTTCCATAGTTTTAAGAACAAAGGATGTTAGACTGATGGGTCTATATGATTTAGGTAGCTCGCTTGGCCTGTTGCCATTTTTGGGAATGAATATTACGTTCACTTGTCTCCAAGTGGCAGGAATGTAACCCCAATTGTAACTAGCCCTAAATAAGGTTGTAATTGCTGGCAGTATGACGTCAATCACCCTCTGAAAAAGGGCTGGGAATATGCCGTCACCACCAGGTGCTTTAAAAGGTTTGAAGGAACCAACTGCCCAACTGACCTTATCTGGACTGAAAATCTTACCAGATAGACTATTTACTCGTCTAGAAACAGAGATCCTGGGATCAATGTCGTATGAGTGTTCGTGCGATTTACGGATAGACGAACCCGGGAAATGAACCTGAAGTAAGGTTTTGATTGTTTCCGTACGGTCCGTCGTGTAGGTTCCATCTGCTTTCTTTAGTAGGCCTACACAGTTAGAATGATCTTTTCTCAGAGCCTTGTGGATGCGAGCTGCCACTGGCATATCTAATATGTCTTCACAGCATTTTTTCCATGAGGCCCTTTTAGATCGTCTCAATTCTAAGTTGTAATCTGTGAGAGCGGATCTGTATTCGTCCCACATTTTGCTTATTTTTGCTCGATTGAATAGTTTTCTAACCTTCCTTCTGAGTTTGGTTAGTCTGTCATTCCACCAGGGAACCTTACGATTACTCAGACTGGTTTTGCTGACACAACTACCATGGTAGGAGGTTATCAACACGTTGTTGAGCTGGTGAGCAGCCTCATCAATGTCCCCTATGGATTCAATTTGAGAGACAAGCATATTTGTTTTTGAGATTACAAGTTCTCGATACATGTTCCAGTCTGTCGACTTGGGATCGTATCTATTTTGTGCAAGAGTAGATTTGCCAGGTATATCAAACCTAATATGCTGATGGTCTGATAGCGAGGCTTCGTCAGAGTCAGACACATGCCAATTTATTACGAAATTAGACATAAATGGACTCGCGAGAGTGAGATCAAGTACCTCCTCACGTATCGCATTTATAAAGGTTGGCTTAGAGCCTTTGCTTAATATATCAACATTACTACCAATTAGAAATTCCAAAAGACACTCACCTCTTTTATTGTTGTTGCTGCTGCCCCATGCCATGTTGTGTGCGTTTGCATCGCACCTGATAATATACTATATACTTTAAGTAGGTATAAACACTTTGACAGCCACTACTTCTAAATGCGCTTCTACTGTTGATTTTCACAAATTTTCTTGACAATGCGTGACGTGACACAGCAAAAGAAAGCCATTCCTGATTCATTATTTGATAATTTGCTAAAAAAATAACTACATTTGCCTCTGACGTTGTTTTGCAAACAAACATTTTATTGGGCGCTATTGTTAAGTTGTTTTAAAAATCTTTTTCGTGAAAAAAAAAATCTGCTAACCGATAATCATCTCTACCTCTATAAAAGAGAACACATTTTTCTGTTTGTCCGCGAAGAGGGAGTAGGTTCGTAACGAAACCTCAACAATATAAATATATTAGTAGCGGTATTACATAGGATGGTTTTTAGTATCCTCACTTCTATACATGCAAGAATCTGCAGCCAAAAGTGCCCTCAGGATCAGCCAAACAAAAAGCTGGAAACCCTACACAACGGGACACACACAGATTCTGAATAAATATGTGGGAGATGCGGTCACTTCTGACTACTTGTCTCCCCTTCTTGACTTTGACATACCATTCTCCTGCTATTTCCCTAGCAGGGAGGAATGGAACACAGATGAACCCACAAAAGGAAAATCGATATCCATCTACACAGATGGCTCTAAGATGGACCGTGGAACAGGTGCTGGAATCTTCTCTGAAGAGTTAAATATACACCAGTCAATCAGACTACCTGATTACAGTAGTGTCTTTCAGGCGGAGGTTCTGGCAATCGCTGAAGCTGCCCATATGGTGTCAATGTTATCAATACCAAACAATGATATTACCATATTCATTGACAGCCAGGCGGCTATAAAAGCAGTATCTGCTATCGAAATAAAATCAAAGCTAATTCACCGCTGCCGTGAAGAGCTTAAGGTTCTCTGCTCGCAGCACACCACGCGTCTCTGCTGGGTCCCTGGACACAGTGACAAAACCGGCAATGAGATGGCTGATGAATTGGCAAGAAATGGTTCTGCTATGGACCAAGATCGGGCGATTAATTCAATCAAACCACCACTCTGTAATCTCAGAGAGAGGGTGGAAAATAAAATCCGGATGAAAGCCAACAACAGGTGGAAAGAACTAACTACCTGCGAAATACCACGGAAGTTATGGCCGGAATACAATCCAAGTCGGACTATCAAGCTCTTGCGATTTGATAGAACGTCGATGTATAAACTGGTAGGAGCCCTAACGGGTCACAACTTCCTAAGATACCACACAATGAAACTTAAACTCAAGAATGACGATATATGCAGGGGTTGCGGCGACGAGGAGGTACACGAGGACACACCTCACTTCCTCTGTCAATGCCCAAGTCTCTGTCACTTGAGGAATAGGACACTTGGAAGATACTACTTCCATGATTTACATGAACTTTCAGATATATCTTTATCTAATCTTTACAGGTTCTTAAACACATCAGGATGGCTGGACAAGGTCGAGTAACCAAGAAGGAAACACTATAGCCAACAACACCGGCTAACCCCCCAATAAGGGCATCACAATGGGTCCACATGGACCTAAGTGGGGTGCGGCAGAACCCGTTCTGACGCACCCACCCATAAACCTAACCTAACCTAGTATCCTCACTTCATGTTCACATGTATGCATTTATTAAAGGACCCAGCAAAGCGGGTACATCCAGCTAGTATAAATATATAAATAAACAGATAAACGACTCAACTAAAGCAAATGTATAGTATTCCGTTGAGCGAATAAAACGTAGCTCCTGAAACAACAAAGAATTGATGGAGATATAATTTTCATGGTCGTGTGACATTGCAATATTCAATGATATTGCTTTTTAATATTAAGATAATGGCGTGCTATCATATTTTTCAGAAAAAAAAAAACGAGTTATCAAAACGGGAATTGATAGCATTTTTTTAGATTTGATTCCACCCAGAAATTAATATAAATATAATATAAATTCTCTTGATCGAATTAAATTTTTAGTACTATTCACGGTCGATGAGGTTTGCAGCGTTTATATCCGGAGTGCGCGTAAGAAAGACGATCTGACGAAACATATACCCACATTTTTAAACTTCGAGAAGGGCCTGATGCAGGCGTAATTTTAAGTGCTTGAAATTATAAAAAGGTGCCTAATTAATAATAGTAAATTCCTAAGAGAGCGCATACGGTTTTTGCTTAGTGAATATAATATGTTTAAAAATATGTTTATGCGTATAAATAACCTTTCAACGGAGCTTTAACGTTTTAACAGGTTCCACACCATAAAAAGGGTGAATGTTTTCGTTCAGTAATTTTTGTTCGATTAGCATCAATTATAATATAATATAATTTTTGGCGCAACAGGTCCGTACGGACCCTAGACCTAGCTTCTCGCAACCATTCGTTTTGTGTGAGTTTTCATTTTTGGAACGAATGGAAGGGATCTACAATTTTATGCCGATTCCAAACGGCTAATTGAGAAGCTCTTTCATGACAGTTATACTCTCGGATGTTTGTCAGACGTTCGCGAGAGGTGGCGCAGTGAAAAAACCCTGAGTTGGAAATTGGGTTTTTGCGGGATTCGAACCTGAACCCCTCGCTTAGTAGTCCAACACACTAACCACTAAGCCACTGCGCCTACGATTAGCATCAATTACTTATAGTTAATTATGGTCATTTACAAAGTACCTACACAGCGAAATTATTAAAAATAACAAACTTATATGGAGATTGCAGTTCGAGTTACATTTGCAAAACAATTGCATTACTTACACTTTGCATAATGCCCTATATTATTTTTAATTTGGTGAATTAGGTGACTGAAGGGTTCATTACAAAAATATTCCTCTTTAAAGTGAAACCGAATATTGTGGTATAGATTCGAAAAGTGCTAGAACGTCTCCTGGAATCGATACATTTGTTCACGGTTTACACGGTTCTTATTGTATACGACAAAATGAACAAAAAATACGTCAAATTTAATTTTATGGTACGTGTTTAATCCCAAGTTATTCATTCAGTGAACTAAATTGTGTTGATGAGATTTGTGATAAAAACTAAAGGGAAAAGTGTTCAATAAAAGATTCTGTCACTCAAAAGTTTATTAAATCAAAACCAAGATTGTACAAATTAGGTTTTCTCTCAGCAATATATATGTATAATGCAGATACTCATACATCACTTAATTCAATATATTGAATGTTATCATTGAACAATAAAATTAGTTGAATAAATCTTTCCGGTATTATTTCAAACAGAAATTAAAAAAGAAACTGAAATATGTTGTTCAATTTAATTTCTTTTTTTTTCAAAAAAGTAAGTGACTCGTAAATTACTGGATTTATCTTTAAGTAGGTACACACTTTGACAGCCACTTCCAAATGCGCTTCCACGTTCCACTGTTTCTCTTGATTGAATTAAATTTTTAGTACTTTTCATTCTATATGTTGATATGCGGCTGCGACCATTTTCATCCAAACGACATTTTTTCCTGATTCTAATTTGGATCTGCTAATACTCGTATGTATATACAAATATGACCACCGTGTATCAGATGGAAGCTTGTTTTTTTGTCAAAAATTGTTGTGACTATGTCAATGAGGACGTTTAAATATCTAGTTTAGTAAGTCTGACAGCTGTCTGCCTAGATGTGTCCCGGTTTTCATCGCCTGAAATCGGTCATATGAGCTACTGTTTTAGTTGACGTTTATGGAGGGGTAGCCGGCGAGTCTAGTCAAGAAATTCGTGACTGAGTACTAATGTCGTTTTCCATTGGGACCACCAGAAATCTTTTTCAGATCGCAGATTTTACGTGGCGAATGGAACATGCAACGAAATTGATCTGCTTTTGTAAATGTATTAGTGTGTTATATGACAGCAATATCAGCTGGATATCGACTTGAAAAATATTTCCCCAATTGCACATACAAATGGAGTATTTTTGGTGATTCGTAGTCTTCAGATGACGAGGAAAACTATTAAGATAATATTTCCTCCTAAATTATATCCATGGCTTGTATTTCGTTATTTTGGTTTTCACGAAACTGCCCCCATTTGTCTTCAAAGCAAACTTCTTAAAATGACGTCAAACAGCTGTGCAAAGTAGATTGGTATTGTGAGAGTGTGTGTAGATCTGAAAAAATATCGAGATCTGCAAAAAGTGCTCCGAATAGAAAAAAATATTGATTTTTTGCCCCAATGGAACATGAAAAGTGATTTAGATCAAAAAAAAGATTGATTTTTGGTCCCAATGGAAAACCACATAAGTTGACAGTTCGCATATGTGGCCGACTTAGGAAAAGTTACGTTCCCGGCTAATCTATAGTTTTTGCGTTCAGGTTACTAGATATTTGAATGTGTCCAATGTTTCTTTTTTTTTGTGTTGTACGTATTTTCTACTAATATGTACTAAGTTCAAATACATAATTAAAAGACGCCAATAATTTTTGTTAGATTAAGAGAATTTATGATGAGTGAAAGGCATCAAACTCAGGGTTTTATTTTCACTGCGCCACCTCTCGCGAACGTCTGACAAACATTCGAGAGTATAGCTGTCTTGAAAGAGCTTCTCAATTAGCCGGCGTAAAATTGTAGATCCCTTCCATTCGTTCCAAAAATGAAATCTCACACAAAACGAATGGTTGTGAGAAGCTAGGCCTAGGGTCCCTACGGACCTGTTGCGCCAACTGCATGTATGTATGTGAAAGGCATTTTTAATGTTCAAAGAGGGTTTTGTTTTCTCAACTTTGAAACGTTTAAAGGGACACTTAAATAGCCAAAGAAAAACTTGATCTAATCAATATCGGCTCTGATCTAGATTAAACATATAAAGTCGAAACAGATTTGGATAGGTACCAAAGAAGTTATCAGGTCAAAATCATTGGTAGTATTTCCAAATCAAGAACAAATCCACAACTTAATCATTTTAGGGAATTTAAACAAAGTACTGAATTATTTACATGGGTTACGCGTTTAACTAACAGTAACAGTCGGGTATTTTATCCCGAAATGTGCGTTAACTTTCCAAGTAAAATTAAGCATACAACATTAGCACCACTTTGTGCAGGTGAGTTATTTTGTGGTATGTGCTGGCGACACTAATCATCAAAGCAGTAACTTCGTAGAGGTGGGCGGGCAACACTGTGCGCGTCTAAAGCTTAGTTGCTTCGCAAATACAGTGAGTGCGGCTCAAACCGTTTGTCCGGGCCATGCTTCTAGCTACTCCCACAATGTTTGTACAGCTGTAATGAGAAAGCTTCTAACTTCAGCCTCTCGGTTTGAGCATATTAAGTTGTAGGCCATTGTTAGGCGTAAGGTTCAAGTAGCTATTGCGCCAATTATTATCATTTTTCTTTTGGTAAAGATTGACGAGTAACTTTATCTACTCAGATTCTAAGAAATAGGTAATTGGAAACCATATTCGATTAGTAAATTGGACATTAGACAGAATGAAACCCTGAAATGATTTGAATCAAATTTCGTTTTTCATAGGTAACGGCTCAGCAGGTAACGGCTCAAGCAAAGAAGGGACACTCTCACGAATTATCAAATCCCTCAGGTCTATCGAAATGGTGCACGAAGGAACTCACTTTGATTGCGAAATCCCACACACATTTATCATCTTTGGCGCTTCGGTGAGTGACAGAAAAATCTCCAACGAAACGGTTTGATAATCACTTCCTCTTTTTATTTAGGGTGATTTAGCGAGGAAAAAGATTTATCCCACCTTGTGGTGGCTCTTCCGAGATAATTTGCTACCACTGCCTACAAAGTTCTGCGGATTCGCTCGTTCGCGTCTTACAATCGAAGAGCTTCGTGGAAAATGCGAACGCTTTATGAAGGTTAGCTCATTAGACATGATAACATGTGAAAGTAATATTTAACAATCTTAAATGCAATCACAGGTCAAAGATCATGAAAAGAAACGTTTTGAAGAATTTTGGGCTCTTAATCAATACGTTGCTGGAAGCTACGACGGACGCACAGGTTATGAGTTCTTGGCTAAAGCAATGGAGGAGAGTGAAGGAAAGTGCACTGCTAACCGCATATTTTATTTGGCTTTGCCGCCGTCCGTATTTTCCAATGTAACGGTACATATTAAGGACATCTGCATGTCAAAAAAGTAGGTAGCACAACAGAGATGTGTTGACACGACAAAGTTAGTAACATGACAATTTCTCTTCTATAGGGGCTGGAACCGCGTTATAATTGAAAAACCGTTCGGTCGCGATGCAAGTTCGTCGAAAGCCCTGAGTGACCATTTGGCGTCGTTATTCGAAGAAGATCAGATATATCGCATTGATCATTATTTAGGCAAGGAAATGGTGCAGAATCTGATGACAATTCGTTTCGCAAACAAAATCCTAAGCTCGACATGGAATCGCGATAATATAGCATCGGTACTGATTACTTTTAAAGAGCCATTTGGCACACAAGGACGTGGCGGCTATTTCGACGAGTTTGGCATCATTCGAGACGTTATGCAAAACCATCTTCTGCAGATACTATCACTGGTGGCCATGGAAAAGCCGGTTTCCTGTCACCCAGACGATATACGAAATGAAAAAGTTAAAGTACTGAAAAGTATACGCTCCCTAACGCTAGACGACATGGTTTTGGGTCAGTATGTAGGCAATCCAAATGGGGAGGGTGAAGAAAAACTTGGCTACCTCGACGATCCGACCGTCTCAAAGGATTCTCCAACTCCAACATATGCTCTGGGAGCGCTGGAAATAAAGAACGAACGTTGGGAGGGAGTACCATTTATATTGCGGTGTGGAAAAGCGCTTAACGAGCGAAAAGCTGAAGTCCGTATTCAATATCGCGACGTGACTGGTGACATTTTCGAGGGAAATTCCAAACGTAATGAATTGGTAATACGTGTTCAGCCTGGTGAGGCGCTATACTTGAAGCTGATGACGAAATCGCCTGGCATAACATTCGATATTGAAGAAACTGAGATGGACTTGACGTACGAGGAACGTTACAAGGACTCCTATTTGCCAGATGCATACGAGAGGCTTATTTTAGACGTATTCTGTGGTTCCTTAATGCATTTCGTTCGATCCGATGAATTGCATGAAGCCTGGCGAATCTTCACTCCGATTCTACATCGAATCGAAAAGGAGCATATCAAACCGATCCCCTATGTCTATGGATCTCGCGGCCCAAAAGAAGCTGACAAGAAGTGTGAAGAGTCTAATTTCAAGTACTACGGATCATATGTATGGAATCCTCCAGAGAAATAAACTTGTGTATAGGTACCTACATATTGTATATGTTGCAATATATCTTATTGTTCAAGATACTCTGGTGAAATGCGCTTTATACAAAACTTTTGTACATAAAATAAACTAAAACAAAATCGAATACACCTTCATAAATTCATACATACAATTGCCATTTTGAACCTTTATATTATTTTTAGTGAAGATCACAGGTATACATGGTAAATGTCTATGTGTGAGTATATTTTGAAATTTAAACTGGATACTGCATAAATACTTTACAGAGGATATCGACTCCATTTTCATAAAAGCAAAACAAAGTAGCGACTCCTTAGTCCTTAAATACTCAAATTCTGGACTCTACGAGTATTAACGTCTTTGTTAAAATAACTTTTTTAAATTCATACTACATATAGGTTAAATTGTCAATGTACATAAAAGTGGCCGACGTCCATGTGTACATGCATAACCCAAGAACGGATCGTTTGATTTTCTCAATTTTTAGCTTGATGGATTCGTATTCGTATATAGTATGTCCAAGGAAGGACATAGGCTACTTTTTGCAGCGAAAATCGAAAGAGGATGAAAAAGTGGATAAAAGTTTTTATGGGGAACCGCACTTTGTAAAAAATAAACTAGATAGAAAAACGGCGAGTGCACTTCAAATACAACAAAATTATTTGGAATTTGTTTAATTTGATTGATTTCGGCGGTTTCCACTTCCCACTCTCATTTGATAATACCGCCTGCCAGTGACTCAGTGAGAACTGAGAAGTGACAAGCAGGAGAGAAGGTCAAATATTTCACGTAAAAACAAAAATCCAGGCGAAAGCTCAAATCGGAATGTAATCGTACACAATCCAGCAACCACGTTGCAACTTCGGGAAAGATAATCACAAGAACAACGTGCGATCGTTCAAACTGGAAACCGAAATAGACAAAAACGTAATCGGAATCAGCAGAACAGTACATGGCATGTATGTACCGGCAATCGCAATCGGAACATGCCATGCTCATGTACTGTTCTGCTGATTACGATTGCGTTAAACAGAACGCGGTTTTAACGCCGCGGTGAGATTATCTTACGCGGGGCACTATGTATAATTCATTTGCAGGTGTGTTCTCATATATTCATTAAATTTCGTGTTTTAATATTTTTAATGATTAAAAACTGTCCATTAAAATTTAATTTTTTTCTTCCTTCTTTAATCAATTTTTTGTTGTATTCCGTCAAATTCCGTTATGTTGTTTATGTAGAATGATAAGGAGAATCATAAAGATTAAGTTCAAAAAAAAAAAAAAAATTGGGTGCAGGTTTAGTAGTTGTTATTGGTACCTATTAATAATGTCTTTTATACAAATCAGCTGATGACAGATTGACAGCTGCCGTAAATAATATTTTAGCATTGCACCACTACTTTTGTGGATTCAATCAGAAGCAGTTCTTGTTCCATTGGATTACAGAATTAGTGGATCTCCGAGTGAAACCAATGGACAACGACATTATTTTATAGATTTTATTTATAGAGCATTATGGCTTCGGTTCAATAGAAGCCCTGTTTTTTTAAGCTTCGATTTTAGCAAAGCAAAGTAAAGTTAGATTTTCAATACGCAAATTACAACAACTACGCAATACTTGCCACTTCGAGACTCGCAATATATACTTTTCTTTGCTTTGCTGAGATCGAATCTCAAAAAAACACGGCTAGAGTTGGAAAGGATTTTTAAGAAAAAAATTAAGCTTGGAAGTTTAAATTTAAAATTCCCAATAAATCTAGGCCTGCTCGGCCCCCTTAATCGTTTGATTAGCATTGAATTTTATCTCCATAAGATGACTCAGAAGAAGGAGATGATAGGTAATAATTCTGAAGAAGCAAGCAAGTCTTTTTTAGGGTCTATCTCAGAATAACAATCTTAAAAATTGACAAGTGAACGTTATTTTCAATCAAAAAACATGCCTCATTACTTAATCCAAATAAATATTAATTTTAAATGTCGTCATAAAATATAGTTTCTTTTAAAGGAAATAAATAAGTTTGTCTCGTTTTTTCATGCATTTATTCCATAGTGCAGCGGTAAGATTATTAAAGCGACGTTCCAACCAGAGACAATAGTATCGTTTGTCTATGGTTCCAACGGTTCCAACCGCGGCGTTAGAGGAAGTCAAACAGAATTGTAGCTGTCATCACTTTTTTTCCAATATGTCAAACATCTCGGAAGAAGAAATAATATTTTGAATTGCCGAGCAACATAATTCGCGAAAAAGAATAAGGATTATAAATAAAAATGGAAATAATTAATAATAAATAATTTATTATCTTCTTGTTTCAAACGTAAAAAAAGCTTGTAGGATACCAAAGAGATAGCGCTTCTGTGAAAGGATGGGCTTCGTACAGCTTCCTATTGGATGTGATCGCAAATGCACACAAAATAAATACTCTCCTACGTGTTGCATACCTTTGGCGGCAAATGAGCACAGGGAGCACAGTTTCAAATTCAAATAAACACGCTAATTATTTGCAATCTCCATCTTCCAGTTCTCAGTTGACATAAAATGTAAAACTCTTGTCACATTCCAGTTTCCATTTAAAGCAGCTAGGTGAAAGGTTAAATACTAATCGAGTCTCTTGTTCGAATAATCGACTCTCTAAAAGAAAATGTCAATTTTGACAGAATTTGAACATACAACATACAAAACAAATTGTTTTCTATTTTCAATTTCGTTTCACACTTTCAATTAGTTTTCCATTTAATTATGACTTCAAATAAAGAACATCAAATATGGGTGAGTTACATCCATACATTATCATGCACTTGCAGTATTTCAATTGAATAATAATTTTGTTCAGAGCACAATGGCCAACAAAAAATTGGAATCGATCTACAACCAGCTCTGCGAACTTGAGAATTTAATTCCATCGGAAGACCACGTTTGTGTTCCTAAACTATTTGAATTATTAGAAACAATAAGCGAAATACAGGAGCATCACCATTCAGTTGTACAAAACATGGTATCCAGCAAAGATTCTATTTGTGAAAAACGAGTAGGTCTCGAAAATCAAATGGAATTGTTGGAGAAATCGATTGATCTTCTCAAGCTGGAAACGAATTGGAAGGAACCAAAGGACCAGCTGATGGACTGATAGTTTTTTTTAAGTTTGATAAGATTTAAGTGTTTAGTGTAAGTTTTTGATGCCATTTTATTTTATTTTCACTTATTGTGAATTGTTTTAAGTTAAAATTTAAGCAAAATATACGTCCCATATTCCAGAAGTGCGAGTATTTCAATGTGGGTTATGCCCGTGCTACGTGCCATTTTGAGGAAAGTTAACTGGATGAAACTGAATCATCCGCATTCGAATTGGTAAAATGTCGGTGGTATGGTTGATTCTGTTTTAAGTGTTGTCAATGTCCATTAGGGCTTAAAAATGGAAAGTGGGCTATATTTTTAGTAATTTATTTATTCATGCACATGAAAGAGGACATTCGCTGCTCTCGCTAGATTACTTAATATGAAATTTAAATACATAAATACTACCACCAAGGCCTAACGATAAAATTAATATATTCGTTAATGAGTCCCTACTGAGATCAAATTTGAGCAAACTACTATAATTATTAGATTCTCTTAGGCATCTGGTAATTGGTTCATTTCAACCATAGTTCACTCTCTGATAGGACATTAACTTGTATTTAACTTATACTTTCATGGAGAGAATAGGAGTTCTAGTCGACTTTAGGTCTGTTCCCTATCGAAAATGCATTCGAACACGTGTCATATATAAAACTAAAGTTTTTTCGTAAGGAATAGCCAATAGGCGGTATGAAAACAACGGAAACGAGTTGCATTCCGACAATCAACCATCAAGGAAAAATACTTTATAATAAGCGATATAAAAATGGATCTGCCACTTAAAATATGTAGCTATACGAATTAAACAGCAAGAACACCATTCATGCTGCATCGGGGAACTGGGTTAGCAAGAACCATTTATATTGTTAAGTATAATATTCCACTTGGAATGTACATACTGTACATACAAGCCGCCCTAAAAATTCTTGCTACATGCATATCTACTCAGCCTAAACACTTCTCAAGTTTAAATTAATTTTTTTTCAGAGTTTTAAATGGAAAAACTGAACTGTTGAAAAAAAGCCCTACCAGTTGAGCTTTATAATGAAAGACATGAAATCAAATTATCGTAATTTTCTAATTCAAATTTATTTTAATCTTATAACATAACCGCATATAATAAATTATTGACAAGCACTACAGTTAACAAACGTAAAAAATATACGTAGTAAAATAAACCCTAATCGAAGAAAATATGTACAAAAGTTAATTCTAAACCGCATTCCATTATTTTGTCTAGGGGACTGTGACTTTTAGAAACCGCCGCGGGTCACCAATCTTTGGATCAAATCTCACTACAACCTGATCATTTCCCGCTTCACCAACTTCAAGGAATGAATTCCAATCGGCTAGGAAGTAAAATCCGTTCTTCTTTGGGGGTGGCGAGGGATCTTCAGTAACAGGATCCGGGCCGCCAAATGAGTCCTCCAAATCGGCCAATGAACCATTTCTTGACTCCTCTGTTGTTGATGAGGGCTCTTCTGTTGTTGTTGTGGTGGTTGTTGCATTACTCTCTGTGGCATCTAGATCTAAGTCTAGATTAAATCGCGTCGGATCAGAGGGAGATTCTGTGGCACTTTGTCGTTTAATGGTATTCTTTTCAGTATCTGCAACATTGATCACTGGATCAGGACCCTGTGCTCGAATACGGCTACTCAAGTTAAAATTTCCCAAGTCAACTGTTTTTAGCATGTCAGCGGTGAGACTCACATTTAGTCGTTCCAGCTCACGTAAGTTGTTCAGAAGTTTCGTAAGCTGGGCCAAATCCTCTTGATCCTGCAGGTTGTTTGAATCGGAATCATTTACATTGGTGTCGATTCTTTTGATTGGCTGTTCCTTGAATTTGGCAACCGGAGGAATGGACTCGATTTTGGGAGATTCTGGCGTTCTGCTCGGTACACCGCTGTCTTCTGGTTTAATCTGCTTTCGCTTGCGGTTTACAATTCCAAATCGATTAAGATATTGCTCGATCTCAGGTTGAACACGGATCTCCTCGCCGATATTAAGTGGCTTAAACTCAAGATAGGCTCCTCGATTGGGTTTGGGCGGTAACGTTCTTGTAAAATCGGCAATATCTATTCCTCCAGGGTATCGATTTGATTGCCTTATAGTGCTTGAAATCGCTGGCTTAGGAGCCTGATTGTAATCCTCTAGTTTGAAGCTTTTTGTCGCCTGAGCTTGCATAGCCATTCCCATGTTCTGAAGCATTCCCGAAAGATCTGGCATTGGATTAAATTTCTGTAGAGGATTATTCCGACGGTTGAATTCGCCTTCTAGCAGTGACCAGTCTGTATCCTTTGCGTTATAGGAACTACTGTAGCGTGTCGATTTGGTTTCTTCTTCTTCGATGTCGGGAAGCAGTGGCAAGCTTGTTACAGGTACTTGTACATCAATTTGAGAAGTGGTTACTTGAGGCATTTTAAATGGTTGAGCTGGATGGTAGGTGGTTGGATTCGGATTGAATTTCTCCTTCAAACGGAATGACGGCTTGTATGTAGTAGCGGCTAGATTTCCGATTTCGACTATATCAACCTTGCCCGATGCAACGGAGGCTGGTGTTTGGAATTTCTGCGGCTGTGGGAGTGAGTATGAATCAATGACTTTGGTGATCGGTGGTCGGGTATACAGTTCCTGAAAGAAGGTGAAATTAGTAAAAATTATCTAAGAGGAAGCGGATGGGGTTTTACTTGCAAATTTTCCTCTGTGCTGTTGTCGGAGTGGTATGGCAGTACCAGCATCAGAGCTCGCATATTACTAGCCCGACTTATGTCGCCAGTTTGAAGACTTTTTTCGTACTCCTCTTTGGTTACCTGGTCAAAAAGGTCCTCGATTTCGCCCCTAAATATACAAATTCAGATAGATTATGTTCGAATATGAGAAGTAGATGGTAAAAAGTTGTATATACTAAGTGCTTAAAACTAGCCTAATCTAATGTAAAGAAGAACGATCAGTGAATACAATGGAGACAACAATGATGACATCAAGAGAAATCAGAAATCAGAATATTGTGCATTGAAATCGGCTGCAACAATTAAAAAAACCGGTCAAGTGCGATGGTCACTCGCGCAGCGAAGGATTCGTACTTCTTTAGAGTTGGAATTGCGAAGATTTCTTGCAGATGAGGTAAACTACATGAATGTAAGCGTAAGAGTAGAGATCACGCTTTAAGAATGAAATGGCCAAGAGGATGCTTATCCACAAAAATCACAAAAAATGAGTATAAATTCCAATTGGAATCGATTAAGAGAGCACACCAATAAGGAATGAAAAATGGTTAAAAGGAGCGTAATTTATATAGTGATTGACAGCTTTTAGTAAATATCTTTTAAAATATTAGATTTTCTGCAAAACAATCATTGGCACATACTCGTAAATAGCTACGAGCATGATCTACAAAAAAATTTTATATTATTTTTTTCAAATCAAGAAATAAACAGCTTTTTGTGCTATACTCTAAAACCAGCAGATGTATCGCTGCTATTGGTATTTGTCGGTAAACTAGAGGTTATACCGGATGTTGTGTGCAAATTTCAGCCTTCTACGTCAATTAGTTTCTGAGATAGACTTATGAACAAGATTGGTCTATTGGGTTCCGACAGACGGACAAAAGCGAAACTAATAAGGTTCCGTTTTTTCCCTTTGGGTACGGAACCTTAAAAGGGCAGCTCATTGAACGCATATAACGTAGGTATAGATGTGGTGTCGAGCTATACTTCTTTATTAATAAAAAACAACGAATAATAACACGTATTTCTTTGTTCATATATATACATTAAATATTGAATTAGCATAATTAACTACTGTCGTAGATAGCTTACCTTGTCAACCTGGGTAACGAGGGATCTGATTGAAGGATCTTATGAACTTGATCGATTGTGGCTGCAACATCAGGCGTCGATTTATTTTTTCCCGGCAATACATTGAGTGATTGTAGATCATCCGAATATTTTTCTATTGCGGGATAAGCTGATATCTGATGAATAATAGCTATCCCCATCATTATCCGGAAGCAAGTCTCTCTACAAATCATTTTTATCTGGAAAAAATAAATATCCCATTGTTAGCTTCAAATCACATGATTCAATAGAATAAATTATAAATATAGTCTCAACTGATTCTCATCGAGTATATCTCATTTCAAAGCTAGCCAACGTCCTTGACATCGTTAATGTGCAGAAAGATTTAATTGACAGCAATTTGCCAGGCTAAAACATTCTAGCACTCCATTAAGTCAAACAGTCGACTTCAGCATGGCATATGTGGTCGCATTAAAGTCTAATAATAAAAGTATAAAGCAAAACAAATGTGACCGCAAAGGCTAACTATTACAAGGAAAACAGCTTCTTCAACTTGATGCTCTGCATCTATATAAAATACAGCCCATAAAAGTGACATTAAAAGCGACTCACTTCCTTATGAGAATAAAGATAATCGACTGTAGTATTGTATTATTATGTATGTACAAAACGTACAATGCCGCCATTAAAGAGCTGAATATTTATTTATTTATTTATTTATTTTTTAATGCACATCAAATGAGAACATTCATTGCTTTCGGTAGATTACTTAATACGAAATTTAAATACTACCACCAAAGCCTAACGTTAAAATTAATTTATTCTTAAATGAGTCCCTACTGAGATCAAACTCGAACAAACTACTATAATTCTTATTTAAATTGTTTTATGTTACTTTTATAGGTATACGTTACGTACTTAGATAGCTACTAGTACATATACTTTAAAATTGAAATGGAATTAACTGAAGTCAATGTTATTAACCACGCACGGTGTGACCTGTACGGTACGTACCGCCATTTATACACTCAATAGGAGTGATACCACGCATTTTATTGTGCAATTTGTATGTACATAATGCTTATTGTTGCCTTGGATGGCTTATTGTAGCCAATTAAACTTGTAGGTATAGGGTGATGGCGAGTGAGTTCAGCCCTCGTCCAAAATCTTGCAGAATTATATGTTTTTTCGTACAGTTTTCATATGAGCAGAAAAGGAGTTTTATTGAGAAAAATAAAATATTAGTATCAGTGATTTTGGAAAACTGATACAAATACCGTTTAATAGTTTTTATTTTCTCTACACCCCAACAACATTGTTAAATGAAATTAAACTTGAACTTGTCTACATTCCATCTAACTTATTAACTAGACAATCCACTTTCCGAGTTCCTAGTTATACAGCCCGGTGGGTAAACAAATGGGATATTATTTAGGTCTAGAGTGGGACGCCAACTTCCACTTACATCGCACACTTTGGGGATCAACGGAAATAAACCTCTTAGCTAAGTCACTTCTAAGAATCATAAGATGAGTAAAGGAATAGACGTAAGGGCTTATTTATAACTTAGAGAAACAGAATGAAAAATTGGCAAACGTGCTCCACAGAGCTAGAGAAAAAATACCACAAGAAATTAATGCTGAATAAGAAATCCTTTCAGATTGTAGAAGAAGGATCTCTTTAAGATCAAAAATAAAACTCGATTCAATTTGGCATAACATGAAAAACGATGTTTTCCGAATACTGACTGATGATGGACCTACCTCGCACCACCAATATTATTATAAATGGTCGTCCAATTATTAAAAGTTCTCTTTAAAGTTAATTTGACACAGACGGATATTTCTGTATTTTGTTTTCCTTCAGTCAGTATTATACAGTATACCACATTGGAAAATATTGAAAACTTATTTCGAAAGTGAGTGCTGTGTTTTCCAATCATTGCACTTATCGAAAAGAAAGATTTCGGCTGAAATAAAGCGGTCATAAGATGGCGGTCACTTGAGACCCGAAAGTTCTAAAAGCTTGAAGAAAAGTTCGAAAGACTGTCGGAGCGTGGCAACGAGAAACTGTCAACGGTGCTACAAGGCTATGATTAACCAATTTTTGTCGGCTGAGAAGTTTCTGGCCGGCTTTCTTACAAAAATTTTAAGAAATGTCATTTTGACGTTATCGTAAAATGCAGCATCTACAAAATAAGTTGGAATTGCATTTTTGACAAGCCTATTAAACTTTCCATTTTGAATGCGCTGTCTCATTCTTTGAAACTGCACTAAGAAACAGGTCACTTGGATGATACTCCCAATACATTACGGGGTCTTTAAAAATATGACCTTAAACTTATACTGAAGGGTCGGGTTATAACAATAACGAGAGTCATAGTTAGTGCGACTAATCTCCAGTACCTACACTTGTATAGTAACGTATAGCCTACTGCTGCTTTACAAATCACTGACCCCAAACTAAACTGCTAACTGTTTTAAAAATAACACTCATATATTTCGTACTGCTGCCTAAAATCCACTTTGGCCTAGATAACTGCACAGTATCTTAGCGTGTGCGCTTCGAAATTCTTACGTATAAGGTGGGATGCAAAGACTTCATAGAAAAACGATATAAAAAAAAAGTACAAACCTACTGGCAAGAGGACCCTAAGACGACCTCGAGGGCGATAAAAATGTAAGATTAGATTTAATTTCGATTAGTTATGACGAGCTTGTCAATAAATTAAGTTTAATATTAGAGGCATTAAAACAAGAAAAATAATGAAGCGAGCTCCACGCCCCTACTGACGAAGCTGAAGACCTCAAATGAACTTAGGCTGTGAGGAGTACGATTTCGAAGCTATAGGCTACTAAAGACGGGGAATTTGTCCAGCGAGCTTGTTGGTAAGCACATCTTCAACGAAACGAGTTTAAAAAACGTCTATGTAGCAGTAGCACTAAGATTAATTAGACAATGTTTCACAACAGCCACTTGGCTATATCCAGCCGGTTGAACCAAATCGACGATGTGATCGAAGGGAATTCACTTTCAGTTAATTAGGAACTAGTTTCATAACCAAATGAAAAAGTGGACAGATATCTGTTGAAAATGTGTTACCAGTGACGCTCCTCAAAAGCGTTGTCTATGTCAATTATTCAGTTGAAAGCATGCGTCGATGGAGATGAACATAATGCCCGACTTACAACAAGCTGACCCGTGGGCCGTGGCATATATTATATTCTTGATCTCCAACATATTTATAAGATAGAAAACACATTTTTATCCCCACATCAGGCTGCAGGAAATCCTTGAAAAGATCTACGAATATCAAGTCAATATCCATCACCGACTCAAAGCTGTACCTACATAACACGATATCATTTCCGTCAGAAGCTCAATGGTGAAATCAAATGCATTGTCCGGCAAAGTTATTGATTTCGCTGTATCGTGTTGTTATTAATAAAAAGAAAAAGGCAGTGAAATTTGGTGGTAGCTCCTCTGAAATTAATAACTTGCTCAGGATCTCTGCAAGGAAGGCAGTAATGCGACTTTTTTAAAACCTCGTCCACAATCAGGGGGCAGATTCTGTAAGGCGAAACGATCAAACGTTTTCGTGTGCACGAAGAAAGTAGCTTGTGTAACATATGGCCAATCATTCGTGCGCACGAAAACGTTTGATCGTTTCGCATTACAGAATCTGGCCCCAGAACTTTGATAACGCAATTGCAACAACTACGCTATACTTTACACTTCGAGACTCGCAATAGCTGTTGTAATTGCGTGCTGAAAATTTACTTTGCTTTGCTAAGATCGAAGCACAAATAAACTATAGTTCCTAAGTACTGGAAGTGAATTCCCATGCAGAGGCATGGACTCTGTCAAAAGCGGATGAGGTTACTCTTGGTTGCTTCGAGAGGAAAATTCTTCGAGTAATTTTCGGTCCCGTCTGCATGGACTAAAGCCACCATATCGATTGTCAGTAGCATGCTCCTTTTTGAATACAGGCTAGAGACTACCTTTTAAAAAACCTACTCTTCTTAATGTTACGTTTTCAAATGCATCTGCAGGAGTTGCTCAAAAGCAAATGTTAAATTTTTCGCAACTTTCTTTTCAAATAATACTTGGATTTTTATTGTATCACATTCTATATGTCTCCTGTTTTCACAAACAGGTTAAATAAATTACAATTGCATTTGTAAACTTTTTTCTACAAACAAGTGAAGGCCAGTTAATTGAACTCTTAGTGCAATGAAACTATAGTCAGTCGAAACGCGACTGAGATGAATTATTGAGAGCATAAGGTAATTGCCAGTCGAACGTCCTCATTGTTGGATCGCTTCTTGTCTCATCGGTATTATTTATAAAGCAATTATTCAGCACAAGCATAATACCAATTTACGAATAGATTATATAAGAAAACCTAACCAATCCGTATTCTGTGATGTTCGTGCTTCTTTGTTGCGATCACGAATACCCTATAAGCGGTTATGAAAAATAAAGCACCAACAACGAGATACACGGCATTGAACCAAGTTATAGCTACCATGCACCATTCACTTACACCGGTCTTCTCTTTGCACCAGGTTTTGCATAACCTTTCACCTAGATCGTAATAACAAATCGCGGGCTTTCATGTGAGCGGTGGTTACTTAACATTTTATTAGCAGTCATTTAACAAGGTATAGTTCACGGTTATAGGCCCGCGTGCACTAAACTTTTTTATATACAAAGTTTAGTGCCCTCTAGGTCTCTATTACCTCATGGATACTCATAATGTGGCACATATGGCTTAACGACTTTATGGTATAACACCGCATAGAGTTCTCCCACATCAGACGGCGGTATTGGGCGATGTCCGTCGGTCTCTGTGTAAGTAGGATAGAATATTCTTGATGCTTCAGTGAAGTTAGCAGCCAATGCCGCCGCCTGTTCGCTCTGGCTAAAGGCGACAAATGTTACTAGCGGCATTTTCATGCTTTGTGCAACACGATAGGCCCCATGAAACAGTATTGGCATCCAATCCATTGTCCCATGCGGTGCACACAATTCAAAAATATGCAATGAGCCGATGGGATAATTTAATCTTTCATCGGCCTCTAGTATCATCTGACGGCTGATTGTTAGGAGCGTGTTCAACTTTCGATTCTTAGATACTAGGCCGATCGCCGTCCTAAGTAAATAAATACGTAGTAAAGGGATTAGTAGTTATGATCTCCAGTTCCATTCACATACCAAGATCTCATTTCTTTGGTCATTGTCTTCATTATTGCTGCAGCGACTATTGCGTCTATTGGCTCGTTGATAACTATCAGGCTGCTTTGGTCAAGGAAAATGTGATCTAAAAAGACGTTATGGTCTTCGGCATAATTCGCTTCTTCTTTGAACTGAATTGCTTGAAAAATCATGTTTTCCTTGACTAAATGCTTTATGGTGAACTCTTTAACTTTCGCTTGCATTGAATCCTGGATGTCGGCGAGGACGAATCCATCGTATTTTTCCCAAACAATTGGATCGGACATTTAAAATTTATTATCCAGAAGTTTGAGTGACAGTAGTTATTATTAAATATTAGCTATCTATGTATTTTTAAGTAGGTTAATTTTTTGTATTTCTTTCCTTTGACTTAAAGAGGGTAGTCGATCTATGTACGATTATAAGAGGAAGACTAACAGGTGGATCAGTGGCTCCAGTGGTTGAATCGCTTGAAAACCACAATAACCAGTGTGTCCTTGCTATCATAAGCGAATTCACAACTTCAAACTATCAGTGTGAAATTACCCTTAAGCCTATTACCGAACTGTCAAATCAAATTCCATTGACAAATGTTTCGATAGCAATTCAAGCCAATAACTTTTTTTTTTAAATATCTGTAGTATGTAGCTAGTTTGCATTTTATTTAAAAAATAAGTTGTCAGGTGTTTAGTAAAACACCCTTTACATTTTGGGAAATCAGACCTATTCGGCATTATATCCATTTATTTTTTTATTCTGTTATGAATTTCAATACAAAAGTTTGAACTGCCAAAAAATCGTTTACTAGCTCTAGAATTGGTATGGAAAAATCTTTTATGAACTCTGAAGAATCATAACAGAATAAAAGATACAATTTTGTTACTTTTATTACCTATAAAAGATTTTTATTAAATATGATTGAAATGGTTCTCCATATAAATCCTAGTCAACGAAATGCTTTCAAATGGAGACAAATGTAATAAATGTTTAATAGGTACACATATAATAATTGAAAATAGTTTCTAAATTTTTATTTTTGTTGAGCCGAAAACACCCATCACTTTTGCTGGAACTATTTCATTTTCCTGATATGTGCGTAATAATTCAGTCTTTTCAGCGGACATTTTAATGTTGTTTGGAAAAATGTTATCAGGTGCCCACTTACTATTTACAAAAAAAAAAAAAAAACAAAGCTGTTTGTTTTGAAAGGTTTTTGCAACAGATGTCAATTTTTGAAGTTCCATAAAAGTTTGAAACCCAGAATACGAGTTATAAAAGATATTTTATGGTCGAGAGCCTTTATGATTCATAGAAATAAAAGATTGCGCAGAATAGGCCCATATATTTTTCGGCTACCCCTCCATAAACTGCCAAACTTACTAAACTAGAAACTCGAATGTCCCCATCTCCATTCAATCACCTAAAAGATTACAACCACATGTGTTGTAGATTGTAACATAGTATAATTCAACGCGTTCACTACGTTAATTGTGTTTGAACGAACAAACAAGGCCTACTCTAACTTCTACCCTCCAAACTGCTCATTGAACTAAACATTATTTTGACCTATCTTTATGACCACGAATTTAATTGTCGGAAAATTGTTGGTAATGATAAATCCGCTTCTTAAGTACCTACGTGCGGATGAATAAATACATATTGAGGTCTTGCGCGTTACTGCTCATTTATTATTCTGCTACTTAGCTCAATTAAGCGCCAACTATAAGAACAGATATGGTTAGCTTTGACTGTATTAAACAAATTTCTCTTTGAACGACCTCACGTCATCGTTGCCAATAACTGCAACTTATAAGGATGCAACTTAGTTTGTGGGTCTGTGTGTACATAGTCTTTCGCCTATCAATTTAATTGTCAGCCTCCGGCAAACGTGCAAGTCTTATTCTTTTATGCGTTATACCCCTCAACTAATTAAATAAACAATAATTGCAAACATTGAGATTCGAATGGACTTGCCGCAATCCAGTTTGCAAGTCAACTCTTTTGTTTTCCAAGTAAAATAGTTACATACTCGTACGTACCTTTCGATTTGTATCTGTCTATATATTCCAAAGCAGTTGTATGAATGTTTGTCCTTCCTTTCGATATCACTTATGTACCACTCAGTAACTTACTGTCGCAGGGACATTCTTATGCACCTATGCTTCGGAAGAAATTTATTTTCTTTTATCACACCTTCACTTTCCTTGGTAATTCAACTCGCAAACTACTCGTTTGTGTGCGTTTTGTTATTGACAGACAATATTTCTCAATAAAATCTCACATACAATTAAGTGACACAAATTTTAATCACAACCACAAAATGATGACACAAAAATCAATTTTATTTTTTCTTTATTTTGACTTTCACCGCCTTCGCTGCCGATAAATTGAATTGGCCTAACACTATGGTATGCGGTATGGAAAGTAACAGTAAATGGTGCAACTACCCCGTGCTACTATGTGTAGTTACTTTGTCTACCGAATACAGAAATTGTTGCTTATTTACGAACGTGCGATAATATGTCGGTCGAAATGCGTTATTTCGCTGACAGACCTCATAAAAAAATACTTCGATCTTTCTTCCAACCGCACGTATGGTTCGTACGAAAATGAACGTCAGCGTTGTTTGTGTACATCAACCCGAGTTGAAGTAAATGCCCGAACTGAATGCAGACTCTGCAGAGCTAAGCCAAGTGAGGTACAAATGGTTTGAAAATTCAAGTGGGGTGCCCGATCGCTTTAGCAGAGCTTCAGTTTGCACCTGCGAGCTGCGATCTGCGAATCTGTTTCTATGCAACGATAGACATTGACAGAGAATTGAAGAGATACCTTTGAAAGACAGATTTTTTCTCTTCGAGTAAAAACTTGTTTTTCCTATACACCTTTCAATCTATACATCCAAATCGATGTTGTTTATTGCATAATTCTTTGAAATGAATACACCTAGCTAGTTATGCTTGGATCAGAGAAGTTCGGAAGCCTTGGTCAGATTTTGAATGAAATTCGTTATTAATGAACGAGATGCGATAATTTGAAGATTATGTGTGATGTGTGAATTCGATAATATTCGGAAGTGAAATGAGTTTCTGTTTTTTTTATGCCTGCAGCAGAGCTTTAGTAGTTGAAATTGTGGGCAAGGGCAAGGTAACATTATTAAGTGGTTGCATGGTAAGTCTCAAATGATTGGCTGAAACTATGTCGTATTATGTTTGAAAGGCGTTAAAGGCGATCAGTTTCCTTGAATAATTAATGTTGTCTGCTTTGGGAGGGACCGCTTTTTAATAGAATACATAAATTTATAGTTTTCTTGCATTCATAATGTTTGATTCTCTGGTGAATAGTGGACTACTTAGGCAGTGTGTCAATTGGGCTAAATAATAATCCTCGGTAAATTTTTTGACATTTTTGCATGCACTACTTAGTGCACCTATACTTGAATCGAGTTACCATCTTAATATTTTCTATAATTCATTAAAACGTTCAAGTGTAATTTAGGCTACAAATGCTGAATCATTTTGATAAGTTTTTTTTAAGAAAAAAACGCGCTTTTCCCTTATTAATGTTTTCGTAAAACTAAACAAACTTGATCAGTTGTCAAACTCAAATGTATGTACTTTAATTGGTAAATCTGGAGCAAATTCGAGGAAAAATCTAGATTAGCAAAAGTGCTCTGAAATCTAAAAAAGATAACAGCACACAAAAAATGCTCTGAGAGCGCCCAATGTCGTGATACTTATTTTGGTCGGAAAGTTGAGCATGTTGATATTTTTATAGCGTTAGCTTACGAAATGTCGCTTTCCTATAAAACAAAATCGCTTCCGGAAGTAATGTGCGGACAATTCTTTACTTATTTCGTACAACTGATTAATGAATTGTTCGGTTAATTCCGTGAAACTAATTAATACTCACATTTCACATGTTTAAAATCAGAAATAGAAAAGTTTTCAAGTAATCGCTGAAATGTTGGTCGCCGGAAATTTTATTTATCTCCCGTTTTATCTATAATTATGGGATATACACCTCCATGACACTTTAGGTGTCTGATTTGTGATCTGTCCCATCTCGTGTTAATGCAGTTTTAGACTAAAAAAAACTAAATTGTATTGCTTTATACATCATTAGATAAAATTTATATAAATACTAGAGACTGAGCTGCACAAATACTTATGTATATATCATACAACAAGAAATAAACGTTCAGGCATTCAAACTAGTCAAGTTGGTGTGTCACAAAAGCCGCCTAAGCTCTTTTCGCGCACACACCCATTTCCAAAATCTGATGTGCATCTGCTAATGCCCATGGAATTTAAAACTCGCCCACTAGCCAATACCATAAAAAAAAAAACATTATAAGCCTGAGCACCTCACAGTTTCCCAATATAACACCCATCAAGCCATTGACTGTCATTGCTGTAAAAAAAGAATACAAAAACCTTTCATTAAAATTGACCCCACAGTATGACATTGATTCTATGCCACGATGAGAAAACAAAACGAAAATGAGGGCACATTAAGTCATCCCAAAGTGGCTTAACTATATTTCTCTAGGCAACAACACTACTTACTTTTTCATCTTGGTCTACATCTGCATGTAATTTACATAACAGACAGTCAAAACAAAAACAAAGATCCAGGCTTAAAATGAAAAAAAAAGAAGAAGAAATTCAATGGTTCCTGCGTAAAGTTACCAACACAGATACCGGTAGTTCGACAGGTAGTTGGTTGCCTTTTACTGGCTTACTTCCTACGGCCTTTCCGTGGAAAAGAAGAACTTGCATAACCTTTTACGTCTCCGTTTGTATTTCTTCATCTCCCTTTCTTTTAACACAAACACGGCCAGCAGCACGGTTTATTTAGATTACCTTTCCGCAAAAAGCAAATTGACACTTCAACTTTCTCTTCGTGGTTATCTACTCATGCTTTACCTACCATGAGCAATATGAGAATTACGAAGCTCTCACGAGTCACGACTCATCGCTACGAGGGCTTGGCTTAGATAACCGAGGGTATTTCTCCAAACCCCAGGTAATTACACACGGTGTACCTGTCATAATTTTGTAGCTAACTCGCAAGGTCGGCCTGTTTGTGATGACGATGAGTATTAAAGCTATTCCTCTATTCCTCCCACCGTGCACATTGCGCAATTGCATCGACTTTAGGTGAAAACAGCTCACTTGATTATGCTAAGGTAAACACCTTCTTAGACAAGTTTGTTAACTTTTAAAATGGTCAATTGGGATGCAAATATCTAAATAGGTGATTGTCAATGTAAGTGGTGGTTTTTGCAGAAAAACGAGAAAACAAACTTCCGCATGCGTTACGTTTAAAACGTTTAAAGCTATGGTTATGCTTATGATGATGGTAGTTGACTGCTGTTTATAGTGCTGCTTGGCCTTGCTTTCGATCTCTTTGTGCTGAGTTATCTCTGCTTGTACATACATTTAATTTCTCTACTCGTTTAGCCAGTTATTGTACCGTATGGACAACGAAAATCAGGAAGAGCTCTGGAGAAATTATAGCCAAGGAATTTATTGCATTCAGCTTGTTGGAGCAATTTCGTCAGTTAAACTGGTATCGTCACATTTGTGCTAACGAATAGCTCACGCATTTTTATTCCTTTACAAAATATTGATTGAAATCTGTAATGAGAAATGATATGTTTTTTTTAGACGACTTGAGACATACTAAAGTTTGAAGTCGCCCTCAATTTTTACGTTGATTTTAGTGGGTAGGTATGTAAAATAAAATCGGGCAAGTCGTTATTGAGGTTCCGTACCCAAAGGGAAAAAACGTAACCTTATTAGTTTCGCTCGGATGTCTCTCCGTCTGTCTGTCTGTCTGTCCGAACTTACTAAGCCAATTTTGTTACCAGGTCTATCTCAAGAACCGATTGACATAGGAGGTGTTAGATATTAAGATTCAGAATACAAGAGTTTAACTGGTATTTATTAAAGTTACTTAAAAATTCATTATGTAGTATATTTAACATTAGGTTTTAGGAATAAGTAATATAAGGATAAGCGAGAAGCGCGTGCTTCTCGAATGAAGCCAATGAGTCAACTGAACTCTTTTTATACGAAAGCTATGTTGTTGTTGATGTGTAATGATGACATTTTGACATTGAGACGTTTGGTGCATATACATCATTTCCCTTCTCGTATTTCAGAAATTGAATCTCTCTACAGGTTTTCGGATACGTTCGGATCTCCTGAGACTGTTGGACTCTGGTTCAGCTACATTACTGGTTGTCCTGTAATTAGTAAGAATATTATTAGTACTGCTCACTGGAACTAGAACATCTGTGGTCTCTATCGCTTCAGGGATGTTAAGCTGGGGTTCTGATAAGGATGTTTGTCTACTTTGATCATTAGACGACGATAGTAGTTGTTGAAGCTGCGAATGTTGATTGTTCGAAGCTGTTGACTGCTCTGGCCGGGTAGATTGATCGTTACACGATATTGATTGTCGAGTCTGGGTGAAGTTTGTTATGTCGGAGTTGGTACTTTCTGTAGTTGTTGCATCTCTTAGAATTTGATATTGTGGCTCACGAAATTCCTTTGAAATTTTGTTTGGTCTAAGCTGATTTTGGTGACGTCTCATTGTAAATCCGTCGCCTTCAACTATATACATCTTCCTTCCCAATATGTTCACCACTGTTGCTTCTTTCCATTTTAAACCACGACTAAAATTTTGAGCGAAAACGGACTGTCCGATAGCGAAACGGGTTTTTTGGGTTGTTCTTGCTGGTTTATTGCTGTCTGAAGTTTGTTTTAATAGGGAAAGCAAATTCCGGGGTTGTCTACCATGTAAAACTTCGGCTGGGGACCTGTTAGTACTTGGATTAGGCGTTACTCGGTATGTACTGAGGCATATTGACAAAGCGTTTTCTGTGCTGTTTGACTCTTGTAGGATTTTCGATATTGAAGTTTTAAAAGTTCTAACAAAACGTTCTGCTTCTCCATTAGAGGCAGGGTGAAATGGGGCAGTAGTAATATGATCTATACCATTCGATGAACAAAATTGCTGAAATTCCTTTGAAGTAAACTGCGCGCCATTATCAGAAACGATTGTTTTTGGCAGTCCTTCAATTGAGAATATGCTTTTTAAACCTTTTATCGTTGCAGATGTGGTTATAGTATTCATTTTGATAACAAAGGGAAATTTTGAAAAGGCATCTATGCAGATAAACCAATAACTTCCGAGGTAAGGGCCGGCAAAATCAATGTGTAATCTCTCCCACGCTTCTTGCGGCTTTGGCCATGGGCTAAATTGTTGTCTAGGAAGCGAACTACTTTGTTGACAGTTTGTGCATGTGGCTACTTTAGACTCAATGTTCTTGTCAATTTTTGGCCACCAACAATAGCGGCGAGCTAGTTGCTTGGTGCGAATTATACCCCAGTGGCCATTGTGGAGCATTCGCAAAATTTTGCTTTGAAGTGATTTTGGAACGACTACACGGGAAAAATCGGTTTGGAGCAAAATTACATCATTTTCTATGCTTAAAGAGAGCCTGCGGTTGAAAAAGGGCGCAATCTCTTTTTCTTTCTCTTGTAATTTGTGTGGCCATCCTTGCAATATATACTTCTTTACGGTTCTAAGGATAGGGTCACGTTTCGTATGTTCTGCTACTGTTGTTGCGAATATGGGAAAATTTTCCAAAGTAGTTTGAATTTCCATATCTAATTGCAAACAGATTTCACTGTCAAAGTCGGGATCAGGCCCTGCAGGAAGGCGGGACAAGGCATCAGCATTGGCGTTTTGTCGAGTAGGCTTGTAGCGAATACTATATTTGTAGCCCATAAGTATCATTGCCCAACGGAGTAGGCGATTAGCCGTCATGACTGGTAGATCCTTATTTGGACTAAAAATAGCTGTAAGGGGCTTATGGTCTGTATAAAGGATAAACTCGCGTCCATGTAGATACTGATGGAATTTAACTACTCCGAACACAATGGATAACGCCTCTTTTTCTAATTGGCTATACCTACGTTGATGAATATCCAACGTTTTTGAGGCATGAGCAATGGGTCTTTCAGAGCCATCCGGGAAAATATGTGAAATTACGGCACCTATGCCGTAAGCCGAAGCATCTGTAGCTAATATAATGTCGTAGCTATCATTAAAATGAACTAAGTTAGTCGTATTAATTATTTGCCTTTTTAGTTCTTGAAAAGCTTTCTCTTGTGGCGCTTGCCATTTAAATGCTGTACTCTTTCTACGTAACTTATTTAAGGGCGCACATAGTTCCGAAAAATTATTGATAAATTTGTTATAATAATTTACCTTTCCAACGAACGCTTCCAGTTGTTTTAAGTCCTTGGGTCTGGGTAAATTTTTTACAGCTGCAACACCATCATCAGATGGGCGAATACCGGATGCGTTAATTTTATGCCCCAAATAAGTGACTTCGGGCTGCATGAAAATACATTTACTCCGCTTGCATCGAAGTCCACTTTCCTGAAGGCGTTTGAAAACTTCCTCTAAGTTCCGGAGATGCTCCTCGTCATTTCGTCCGGTGATAATTATGTCGTCTAAGTAGTTAGCAACGTGGTCGACTCCCGAAAAAATCTGCTCCAGTAACCTTTGAAATATCGCCGGTGCTGAGGCGATACCAAAGGGCAATCGTTGGTACTGGTACAGCCCGAGGATTGTATTAACCACTAGCAATTCCTTTGCCTTTGCATCGAGTACCACCTGTAAATAAGCATCCGATAAATCTATTTTTGAGAATTTTTTACCGCCTTGAAGTTTATAAAAAAGCTCTTCGACCCTAGGAATCGGATGTTGGTCAATAGCAAGCTGTGAGTTTACCGTCACTTTGAAGTCCCCGCATATGCGAATTCCTCCATCACGCTTTGGTGCAATGACGATCGGTGCTGCCCACTGACTGAACTTAAGTGGTTTCCAGATTCCGGCATCAACAAGGCGTTTGGCTTCATTTTTAAACGCTTCCATTTGGGAGAATGGTAATAATCGTGGCTTGCAAAATCTTGGTTTTGCGTCTGGTTTTAATTGGAGACTAGCCGTAAAGTTGAGACATGTGCCTAGAGAAGATTCAAAAATTAATTGATATTTTTCACAAAGCTGATCGATTTTTTGTTTTGTATTTGGCGAATCAGTAATAGCTAATTGATTGACACAGCATGCAATTTTATCGATCTTCAACCGGAACGCGTTAAACCAATTCATGCCAAAAATATTTCCGCCTTGATTTGTATTGGTGACCAAGAGCGGTAGCAACTTTTCCTCACCATTGAATTGTACAAGAACTTCACTTAACCCCAAAATTGGAACTGGCCTATTTCCATATGCCCGAAGTTTTTGTAAAGTTGATCGGCATGGCGGGCGTCCTAATTCGTGGTAGCCATTTAAGCTTATAATTGAACAAGTTGCTCCCGTGTCCAGTTGAAATTCCATGTTTGTGTCGTTTACCTTTAGATTAATAAGAAATTTGTCTCCATGATTACCTCTTGTCGTCGAAAATAATGCATTTATTGAATAAATTTGCTCTATGGACTCAATATTATTTACGTTTTCTCTATTTCGCGGTTGAACTAACTTATTTCGATTTATACGCATGCAACAAACATGAGCGATATGCCCAACTTTACTACATTTGTGACACGTTGCATCGCGAAATTTGCAGAACTTTTGTAAATGATGCGATCCGCAGCCTGAACACGATTGCAATGTCATTCGATTGCTCTCTCCACTATCCCGGTTAAAACTACCGTTTTTAGTTTGTTGCCTCTTAACCAAATGCATGCTGTCGTTTTTGTCTTTGTTAAATTTGTTGTTACTGTAATGCATGCTTTTGTTTTTTCCTTTATTCGTGCCTCTCCCGTAATTGTTGTTTCCCTTTAGCTCGTTGACTTCTAACATTGGTGCTTCATTAGTAATTGTGCGAATGGTTTTTTGTGTAGCTTCAAAAGCTTCCGCTATTGCTAAAACGTCAGCCAACGATGGGTTGACCTTTTGAAGGGCAGCGGTACGCACTGTATCATGCGGTGTGTGCAGTACCACTACATCTCTAATAAGTTCGTCTACATATTCATGCTTACAGGTATCATTACTACATGCGTACTTACATTGTCGTGCTATTCCCCGTAATTCCGCTATCCACTCACCGTAACTTTGGTTGGATTTCATTTGTGATCGAAAAAATTCGCATCGTGCTGCCAATACATGTGTTTTTGATTCGAAATGCTCCGTCAATTTTGCAACTAGCTCCGTGTATGTTTTTTCGTTTAAATTGTTATTCCCAAACAGCTTTTGCAGTAGTTCGTATAGCTCTGACCCGATCCATGACAAAAAATATGCTTTGCGAGATGCCTCCTTTATTACTTCATATGCCTTGAAGTGTTGCTCCAGCTGTGCTTGATACGTACCCCAATTGTCTTTTGACTTATCAAAATTATGAAAAGCAGGAACAGTTCCAACCGCCACCATCGATGATGATCCCTGAGCCATATGTGCATCCATCCAACTCTTTTGGTCACTTATCATTTTTTCCATGAAAAGCTTTTGACCGTCAAGCGCTTCTTTGAAAGACTGAATAAAATCTTCCATTGTGGATGATTAAAAAAAATTTTTCGCGGGTACTTAAATTATCTCGTCGCCAGAATGTTAGATATTAAGATTCAGAATACAAGAGTTTAACTGGTATTTATTAAAGTTACTTAAAAATTCATTATGTAGTATATTTAACATTAGGTTTTAGGAATAAGTAATATAAGGATAAGCGAGAAGCGCGTGCTTCTCGAATGAAGCCAATGAGTCAACTGAACTCTTTTTATACGAAAGCTATGTTGTTGTTGATGTGTAATGATGACATTTTGACATTGAGACGTTTGGTGCATATACATCAGGAGGCTAAAATTTACACACAACATCCGGTATAACCTCTAGTTAAACGACAAATACCAACGGAAGGAATACATCGATTGGTTTTGGATTAATTAGTAATCTGGTGAAAAAAATATTTACATTTGCTCAAAAAACGGTTTATTTCTTGATTCCAAAAAAAAAAATACATAAATTCCTTTTTGTAGATCGTGTTCTTATCTATATATGTGCTGAATACTGTTTTGCCGAAAAGTTAATAGTTTACAAGATATTTTCAAAAAAGATAATTTTACCATGTAAAATACGTTGTGCACAATTGACCCCATCAAAGACAGAAGAGAGTCACTGGTGGTATACCACCATTTTTGGGGAGTACAGAACAAAATAAAAGTAATATATTTTTAGTCAATAGTTTTTAATTGGGACAGGTCGCATACAGAATGGAAAATTGGCGTGGGTTGGGTACTAGATAATAATTAGAAAATGAGAGTAAAAATATTAAGTAATTAAATTAAACTAAATTGTGATGAATTCATGAAGAGGGGAAAGATTGAATGATATAGATTTCAAATAATATCTGATGTGTTGGACTTTAGCCAAATACGGAACCTTCGGTGCGCGAGTCACACTTGCACTTGGCCGGTTTTTTTTAATATTATGCTGGTTTTTTTTTATGGTATTTTAAGCTTGTAGTAATTTTTATAAGAAATTTTAAATGTTGTGTGAGTAATATGTCGCTATATTATATATTATCTATCACTAACAGCATTAAAAATACTTAGAAGCACCCGGGTGCCCGGGTCATAACAGATCCCTGGGGACAAAATGGGCCTCCCCCTGTATTTCGCTGCCGAGTAAACTGGAAACTCGGAAAATAGACCGTCTGCCTGAATTTATCGTTGGGAATACCCTTTTTTTGGACAGAAAAGGTTGTTGGCAAAGAAAAATAAAATAAAAGTAAATTTAAAATGTTTTTGAAACGCAAGCCAATCTTAAATTGAAGTTTTTACCTTTTAATAGCAAAGTAAGAAAATTTAGTTTGTATAGATTCATTATTTCTCTTTCGCGGTTAAGTTGAAAATCAATTTTCCACGGAACTAAGAAGAATAGAATAAGGGGTAGAATGTACGATATGCAAAATGGGCACCCATCGATTTTGTACCCATGTTATAATTTGTAAATTTTATTCCATCCGAATTAAAAATATTGTATTGTCTTAGATGGTTCGCTATTATGTGCGAAAAAGTAACCCGCAAAAATGGAGCGTAATATGAGACGAAAAGGAAAAAAGAAAATACCTAAGCTGTAAAGTAGCTGCAGTTGCCTATGAAATTTTTCGAACTATTTAACAAAGAATTCTACAAAAAATCTGATCTAAGCGCAGATTCCATTTGTTGAAACAAAAGTCGGAAATTTTAAACCAGTTTTTTTTTGGCTCAAGAAAAAGAGCTCGTAAACCTTGGGAATATGGAGTGTAGTCGTTCCTAAAGCGGCTCCAGGAAATAACCCCCCAACGAAATAACTCCCCAAATAGAAAATGAAATAACCCCCCAAAATTGGGGAATAAATTCACTGTGAAATTATACCCCAAATCGAACATGAAATTAGTCCCCAAAATGGTATGAAATAAGTCCCCAAGACGGTATGAAATAAGTTTCCAAATAAGTAAGAAATCGGCGCCCTTCTTTCGAATTAATATTAATTTTTGAGACAATGGTAATTTGCGCAAATTATGAAATGTGTATGGGCGGGCATGCTGCCCCCCTGCAACCTCCCTGCTTGGGCTTACTGTTGGATTACGGGGTGGGTGCGAGGTTTTTTTCTTATATATTTGTTGTTGAATTTTCAAATTGTTGGGTGGGACATATGGCCAAAAATCTCGAATTTACTTCAAATTGGGGAGTTATTTCACTGTGAAATAACTCCCCAAATTGAAGTATGAAATAAGTCCCCAAAAATCCATGAAATAAATTCCCAATTTTGGGGATGTGAAATAAATCCCCACCTCCATACAAATTTTGGGGGGCTATTTCATTTTCTATTTGGGGGTTATTTCGTTGGGGGGTTATTTCCTGGAGCCCCTAAAGCATTAGCAAAAATTAGTTTCTAAGCGCCGAGGAGACAGCAGATAGGTAGGTAGGTAAGTTACCTACCCTGGGAACTACGAGAAGTGTGTTCGTGTAGAATTTATACTCCCATGAATTTGTCATTGTGATAAGCGAGAGGATGATGTTGACGGTTAATCACAAAAGTCTTGAAATTCAAACACAGCATTTGGAAGCTGTCCTCTAAAATGAGAATTTTCAAAAACGACAGATGTTTTTAATAATCATTTGAATTTGTGTGTCTTTTTTTTCAGCTTCGATCTCATCAAAGCACAAAAAAGTAGGATTTTCAGCACGCAATTGAACAACTATTGCGAGTCTCGAAGTGTAAAGTATAACGTAGTTGTAAAAATCCTGCTTTACTTTACTTTTGAGGTCGAAGCTCAAAATAACAGGCCTAATAACGACTCCTCAGCGCCAATTCTATCTTCTGTAATTGCAGCCTTTTTTTCCGTTGTCCAAAGAATGCTATGGCATTAACTCACGATATGAATTGGTATTTGAAACGTAGATTCGGTCTTTTTTCTCGTCTCACGGCATGGGGCTGAAACTTAAGGATCTTATCAGCTAGGCGAAATGCCTCGTTGATGTGGTCTATATAACAAAGTATTGTGTAGCTTCAAAATTTCTTTGGTAAGTAACCTTGCTTAAAACGTTTCTATTATAAATAATAATAATAATTCGAAATTGTGCTTTCGTTGTACAAAACTGCCAGAACTGAACAGAAACTACACGCACTACATTACAAGTCTAACATGGAAAACGCATATAGAAGCAGCTTTCAAACCATTTACTGACTTGCATACCCAATTTCCAACAGATCATTTCCATGATCATGTTTAAACTTAGGTATATTTTATAGCTTTTCAGCTTTGAAGTTATTATTCAAGTTACAATAACTAACTATATGGAGTTTGACGAGTCACAAAAAAAAACTTTTCATTTGTGAGACACCTCATACGATTTTCCCCTTCCGGTTTACTCTCTCAAGCAATAACAATTTAAAACGATTTACATATTATAAATTCCATATTGTTTACCATTTATTGTAGATACACTGCCGCTCATTTGAATAGGTTCAATTTTTTGTTCACCTAACTGTTAGCCTCTCTTCATATATATTGCAATGACACATATTTTTTATACATGTAATGAAAGAGCATCATTATGCGCTTAGTTTGAGAGAAAAAATGTTGTCTTACAGCTTACCGTTATTCTCACACGGTGGCTTGACTAAATGCATTCATAAAAACAAACACATTTTTTGGCTCATTTGAATAGGTTCAAAAGCAAAAAATTAAGTTTTCGTGTAGTTGCGTCGGTGAATTGTACTAATTTTTTTTCGGCTAATAAACCTTATTGTGTTCATCTGTTAACGACGAAAATGGGTCGCGGAAAATCTTTAAGCGAGTGAGAAAAGGGCAAAATAAAGGCATTTCGAGAATTTGGCCTAAACCAACGATGCATGGCGAAAAAAATTAACAGAAGTCAAAATGTAGTAAGTGGTTATTTGCGGAATGTTGAACAGTACGGAAAAAAAATGAAAGGTGGAAGTTATAGCGCCACATCAAGTGCCGATAGACGTGCAATCATCAGAGCAGCATCCAGTTCTCATGATTGCGGGTCAAAAATTAAGACAAAAACAGGTGTAAAATATAGTTTGGCGACAGTAATACAGGTGATTAAAACTGCTAAAAATTTGAGAAGAAAAAAATTAAAAAAAAAACCACCAATAAATGAATCGAGACAAGAAATTCGTCTCCAATTTCGTAAAAAATACATGTCGTGGAAGTCGTAGTGGCAAAAAGTGATTTTTCAAATGAAAAAAAAATTAATTTAAAGGGCCCTGACGGGTATAATTATTATTTTCATGACCTTGGAAAAGATGAACATTATTTAAATTTTTTTCATCTGAAAAATCACTTTTTGCCACTACGACTTCCACGACATGTATTTTTTACGAAATTGGAGACGAATTTCTTGTCTCGATTCATTTATTGGTGGTTTTTTTTTAAATTTTTTTCTTCTCAAATTTTTAGCAGTTTTAATCACCTGTATTACTGTCGCCAAACTATATTTTACACCTGTTTTTGTCTTAATTTTTGACCCGCAATCATGAGAACTGGATGCTGCTCTGATGATTGCACGTCTATCGGCACTTGATGTGGCGCTATAACTTCCACCTTTCATTTTTTTTCCGTACTGTTCAACATTCCGCAAATAACCACTTACTACATTTTGACTTCTGTTAATTTTTTTCGCCATGCATCGTTGGTTTAGGCCAAATTCTCGAAATGCCTTTATTTTGCCCTTTTCTCACTCGCTTAAAGATTTTCCGCGACCCATTTTCGTCGTTAACAGATGAACACAATAAGGTTTATTAGCCGAAAAAAAATTAGTACAATTCACCGACGCAACTACACGAAAACTTAATTTTTTGCTTTTGAACCTATTCAAATGAGCCAAAAAATGTGTTTGTTTTTATGAATGCATTTAGTCAAGCCACCGTGTGAGAATAACGGTAAGCTGTAAGACAACATTTTTTCTCTCAAACTAAGCGCATAATGATGCTCTTTCATTACATGTATAAAAAATATGTGTCATTGCAATATATATGAAGAGAGGCTAACAGTTAGGTGAACAAAAAATTGAACCTATTCAAATGAGCGGCAGTGTATATACGTAATTAAGCAAGAACTAGCGTTAGCTCTCATTCTCTTTCAACTGTATGTCCTTCTCATTTCAATGACCGAATTTATGTATAAGTACGTAACAACACTTACGAACGTCTGTGCAAATTGTCATCTGTGGTATATTTTATATTTTTTTGTATTTTTTATACAAAGTCCCGCAAATGTAATGAAATGGACTACTGTGCAAAGAATATGCCAAACTCTGCTGATTGATGTACTCTTCATCGTGGGATTTCTGTCAGTTTGCATGTACTATGTAAGCAATTCAGTCGAGACTAGAAAACACGTACCTATACTTTATATTGTTGTTTGTGTTCTAAAGTGTTATCCAGCCCATGTGCAAAATGCGGTGCAAAATATTGGTGATGTGTGTTATTACTGTGATTACAGCTGATTTAAATGTTCAGGTAAACGCAGAATAAATTCTCAGGGAAAAATATAAATAATTGTACAAGTCCTTGCCAAACTTATTTCTTTCAAAAATACTAAAAGGGTTTGTATAATTTGAGTAAACGGTTAAATGAAAACAAAAAAAAAATCATCCGAGTACCGTGTCAAATGTGGCCTAATTTACCGTCGATTCCAAAGTAACTGCCTTCATTCATAAATTATTTTAACTGAGTTTAAAATTCAAAGTCTTCTAAAAAGTATCTGCTTAAAGCCTCGGCGTTGAATAGGGTTTTATTTTACATTGTGATTCGGAGCCACTCAACAGATATTTGAGTTTTAAAAAAACCGTCCTCGCAATGCTATTGATGTGATAGAAGTCGTCCTGTGGTAGAAATTCTACTATGGAGACAACATAATGGAAAACTAACTAAACGCAGAATTGAATCTCTGAACAATCTGCCCAACAAAAAAATCAAACGAAGATGATGTGTGTTTCCTAACTATCGCCTATTTATACATAAGTTCTAAAGCACCCCACTTCGGTCCATGTGGGGAACCATTGTGATGCCGCTGTTGTTGGCGATATTGTCATTCCCTCTTGGTTACTCGACCTTGTCCAGCCATCCAGATGTATTTATTAACCTGTAAAGATTAGATAAAGAAATATCAGCAAGTTCATGTACATATGTCATGGAAGCAATATTTTATTCCAAGTGTTCTATTCAATAATACCTATACAAGTTTTTAAAAGTTAAAGCTCTCAGTAACAAGCAATTGTCGCAAGTTCTGGCTACGCTAGAGAGTTATATACGTCTACTGTAGTATTTTACAAGGACTCACACCTCACAAGATTTTTGAGTACAGGACAAGTGTACCCTACCCAGTACGACTTTCTGTTTTTGACCTACCTACTAGGATGTGTTTTTATTTTTTACGATATGATTAAAGTTTTCAACGATTGGATAGACCGATATCTTTACATAGATATGTGAAAACACATAGATCATGATCTCTGTAGTATTTTTTGAGAAATAATTAACAAAAACTGACGTCCTCGAATTTTTTGAGGAAAAATAAGTACGGAATCTTTTTTAGAATACTTACGTTATCTTCAATATGTATTTTGGTCAAAATTGTAAGAGCGGTTTTTGTAAAATTTGGCAGACGAAACTGTGTCAAATATAGCAATGTTTAGTTTGCAAAATACTATTGCGTAACTATTTAGCTAAAAACTGAGTGTATGATATTGTTCATGATAAAAGCAACATTTTGTTTTTTACGTTTTATCGAAATCAAAAATGGGGTTTTTGATATATGAGCGGTTTTTAAAATTAGCGTTTTCGGTGATTCCAATTGAAACGTAAGGACAGAATAATTTTGAAAACATCAAGCCCAAAAACTCCAAATCCGAGGTTTGAACTTGGTCCGGTAAGACGGACAGACCGGACAGAATTCTGCGACCCACTTTTTTGAGTTCCTCTGTCATCGTAATATCAGTATTGACTAATATCTCGAGTTCGACATTTTGTACGAAAACAATATCTTTCTCTTACTACGTAATGGAAAAAGTTAAAAATTAGTCGAAGAGAGAGAGAGCAATAGCGCGGTCATAACTGAAATGAAATAGAAGACGTATGGCTAGGAAACTGAACACATTCCTCGTATTTGTTAATAGCGTTGTTCTATTTTTCTACTTGCAAACATGACCTAAGCCTAAAAGGTCGTGTGAACAATTCGTTGTAGTGTTAGAATGGCAATTTGCGGCTATAGAATACCCAAACGCTTTAAACCCGAGAAATTATTGTCAAAGTAAAGAGTAAGCGAAATGAATCGCTGAACGTTGATTAGAGCTTTAGAAAACCGGTTACGAGAAGTTCCTTACTGATGTTACAGGCTAGCACGCATATGGTTCCTTCTTTGGATTGGGGTTTTGAGGGTGCGATTGAAAATTATGAACATCAAAGAGTTTTTTTTAAGCCTCAATTAAGTATACATAAGGAAAAATACGACCATTGGTAAAAATTAACCAAAAAGCATTTTAATATTTTGAAATAAACAAACTAATTCAAGTATAGGCCTTCTTCGGGTCTCTCTTTTCCCGACTTGTTATAGCCAACATCCATGGATACTCAAGTCAGTGTTAGTTAGTTCCCGAATTAGTTCTTTTGAGTCCCGTACATACTCTTTTAATTATTTATATATACCTAATCTTATTCACAGCTTCAGGTATTTATTTTTGAAATTTAACACTTCCAGACCGAAAAATCTGCTGCCAAGGAAGCCAAGCCAGCGATCGATCCAAAAAAACTTAAGGAAATCGCCGAACTGAGGGAAAAACTGAACGAAGCCTTCGAAAAGGATATTGACATGCACACATCTGGTGGAGAGGTAAGACAATTGTAATCTTTAATATTTTTCATTCGACAGTAAAATTCTTTATATAGGGTGTCATAGTTCAACCTGGATGGACAAAGAATGACAGTAAAAGCAAAGGATCCACGAAAGTCGTTGTCACCGATAAGAGGTTGAAAGATACAGCTCGCATTCGAGATGAAATCAAGAACGCCGTGGCACTTGACACATACGTTAAGGGTGATGCCTTCGATTTCTCTCAAACGGATCAATTTTTGGGACTAAACGCGAAGAACAAAAGTCGCTCAAACGTTGTTGGTGCTGTGAAAGAACAGGTAAGATATATTATCATAAAGAGTAAAATATTTACTGTATGGTCAATGCTCTTATAGGGTCCCGTTGTTCAACCGGAATGGATGCAGGGTGACGATGAAGTCAAATTGTCCACAAAAGTCATTGTTACCGAAGAAAATCTACGGGACACTGCTGCCATACGCGAGGAAATCATGAGAGCAGTGTCGCATGACTTGTATGTGAGGGGTGAGGAACTCCCCGCTTCAGAGGCGGATCATTTCCTGGGCCTAAGATTCCGCAGTAAGAGCATCCTGTCATCGATGGTCGGCTCCGTGCCGGAAAACTATGAAAATGAAGACGTTGGGTTCGGATTAATGGAAGAAGAAAATCCAGGATCGCCGAATATTGTAGAGAGTAGCGCTCTCGAAGACGATATTGATATAAATAAACTGAAACAGTTGGAGATGACTAGTAGGCGTACGCGAGAGGTCTTGGTCCTCAGAGAGATTGTTGAAGACTTGAGCTTTGATCTGGGTGAGGACGTCAAAGAGTGGGAACACTTTATGCACGATGGGACGGAGTATTTCATTGGATTGAGAGAGATCGATTTACTGATTGTACAAAAGGACAATATGAAATATGAAAAGGCTCAGGTTATCAATGTGGCAGCTCCGATATTGTACCTCGAAACATTTAGCTATTGGAATAAGGACTCTAAGCACCAGCAGGGACTGATATTGGTTGCTGTTGCCGAAAAAGTCCTATGGTATCAACCGAACGATGACAGCGTCCTATGGCAATGGTCAGTAGGAGTTCCCATCAATGCGTTGAGACACTTTACTATCGACCAAAACGAATACTTGGCCATAACCTCTGATCAGTCCTCCAGAGCCGGTTACTCTTCTCTGACCATCTATCAGTTTGATATAGAATTGAGAGAATTTTGGATCGCTCAAAAGCTACAACTTAATGACTCATGTTCAGATATAACGTTTCTGGATACCGGTAGGGATATAGTTCTGGCTGTTGTCCAAAACAACTCCGCTGTTGTTTTCACGTTCAACCCCCGGTCCGAAGCCGATGATCACATCAAATTTAACCAAAAAAGTACTATCGAATCCGAGGGAATTCAGTCAGTATCTGGCTTTCAGATGGGTGGTTTTTCATATCTGGCTCTGGGCGGGCTAAGTCCCCAAATCCTTCATTACACTCACGGAGAATTCGTGCCAAAGACGATATTTGGCCAGAACTTTGGGCTTGTGGAAATGTTTCTTCCCGTACCTGCTAGAACGTATCGTGATGACTTAATTTTACTCGTACAGCATCGGGTGGATTTCGATTCGCACACTTTGGTAGTCCTGGAGACGCTAATCTGGAATGGAGAAGTTTTCGAAGCGACCCCACCGGCACCGTGCATAATTGGAAATCACACTTTTTTCTATGGAGTAGGCTGTATGCTGGACTTACAACGCGAGTCGGGCATTAAGGGATCTGCCATACTGAAACGAAATAATGAAATTTTCATCATAGTTCCTCGACACAAAACAGAATCGGGTCTTTTTCAACTAAAAATTGAGCTTTTGGCTAAAAATTCTGAGCTTTTGGACCTTAAAGAGATTTTCGAATTCCTCAAAGATTGGGTAAAGGAACAAGAAGATCTAGTATCGGAGGCTTACAAGTTTCTTGAAGACTCCAGCGACTCGGCTAAGCCCCAAGTGGACTTTGCCAACCTGGGCAGTCTGAAAACACCCGAGTTAGACTTTGACGGAGATATTGGTGGTATTTTTGTAAACGAGCAAGAGTTCACTGAGAAGGATATGCAGGTGGATTTGGAAGACCTCATTTTGGCGATTCAAAGGCTCGACATGGAGCTAAGCTATGATGATGAGATTGTTCGAAATCGCAGGGAACTGACCTACGATACGCTTGACTTTGACAATGTTGAAGCCGATGAGTTACTGCTTCAGCTTTTGAACGGCCAGCAGTCGTATGTGAAAAACTCTGAGTTGATTTTCAACGGAGCTGTGACTTTGGAAAGCTTGAAGGTGTTAAATGAAATTCGATTAAGTTCGGCCAGATTCGTGAGGGATGACCAAATGGAAGTAGTTGAGGATCTGGTGTTTGAAGATATCAATGGAATCGCTTGGAAGGATCTCACGCGTGATGTGGTTTTCAGAGACCGTCCCTTCGATTTTGAAGACCTCCAAGTGAATGGAGTAAGACTGAAATTTAGCTCATAGTTGTCGAGTGACTTAAACTTTTTATTTTAGGAGGTTATTGTTGAAGATGATATTCAAATTGGTGCGCTGAATTCTCTACAATTTCCTGACGACTATTTGTTGTCAAATGGACCGCCGGCAAGTATTGTTCGAGCGGAGAAAAATTTCTTAGGCGCCTTGTCCGCCGGTGCTGTGGACACTGGTGGTTTAATCAATGGAGTGAATCCGTTTGATGTGATTACACTATCGGAGGCTGGAAACATTCCCGGAACGACAGTGTTTACACAACTGGAAGTTTCGGAGAAAATGGAGGTAAATTCAATGAAAATTAAAAAATGTAAATGTATTAGTGGTTAGTGGTGGGGTTTCCAAAAATCTGTCCTTTTTTTCCTACGTTTGAATTTTTTAGTGGAACATTTTTCGCCATGTGTACTATCACCGATTCCTTTACTGAATACTGATCGGAGGATATCGGAGAACAAATCTCATCACATGAAGCTGTTAGTAATGTAAAACAAAAACAAACTCGATCAAACTGCAACGCAAACTGCTGACATTTGTATCGGAACAATTGCTGTTCGGAAGAACAACTGACAGCGAAGAAATCCTCCGAGTCTCCGAGTATAAAATCGAAGAGAATTGTCCTTTCCGACTAATTCTCCGCTTTATCCGATAAATTGATAGACTGAATTTTTGGCAATACTAACCGGAATGGTTTATCGAACAAGGGTCTCGTCGACGTCGGTTTATGAACTTTTCGCTCGTAGAATTGATTATAAATAGCTTTATAATACAGTTCGAAACGCAACGGTTATGTTTTAAAACGGTACCTACTAAAGGAGCATGACCGCTGGACAATAATAAAAAGAAACAATAAAAACGAACAATAAAAAAAGAGTAATTTCTGATGCTTTTCTACACATTTAATATTCTTAAAAGACATATTTAACAGGCATTGGCGCGATAAACACAAAAATTGCGTCGGGCTCTCAAAAAAGTGTCAAATTGGAACCGACGCACAACGGTCACGCTGGCTGTAGGCACAATATGAGGCCATAGCAATCCCAACGAAAAATTACATATGGAAATTTATTTTCCCCTAAAGAACTGTTCCATCTGTCAAGAATTTTGTTCCTTGTTGTCTTGCAATTGTTTTCGTAGGTTGTTAAAGCTTTTCGGCATAATTTTTGTTATGACGAGAAAGGAAAAGAAAACTGTTCCTTAACTTTTAAATCTTTACAAATTCTTACGAATTTATACGAATTTTTACTCAATGCCCTCCCTTAACTACCGTATTCACATCGGGCCGAAAACCGTGTTTTCGTCAAAAACTATTCGATGCATTCAGAACGAACACACCAATTAGTTTTCATTTGACGTTTTTTATCAGCTGTGAGACACTTCTGTGCAAAACTATTTTATGTCGTTTTCTATTGGGACCACCAGAAATCTTTTTCAGATCTCAGATTTTACGCGGCAAATGGCAACATGCAACGAAATTGTTCTGCTTTTGTAAATGGACAAGTGCGTTATTTGACATCAATTTCAGCTGCTCAAATTGCCTTTGTTTTTGCAAAAATCACAAATGGATATCGACTTGAAAAATGTTTCCGCTGTTGTTAACATAAATGGAGTATTTTTGTTGACTCGTATTCTTCAGATGAAGATAACAATGTCTCCAAAATTATATCCATGGTTATTGTGTCTTTTGTTATTTTTGTTTTCAAGAAATTGTGCACATTTGTCTTCAAAGCAAACTTCTTAAAATGACGTAAAACAGCTGTGCGAAGTATATTGGTATTGTGGCAGTGTGTGTGGATCTGAAAAATATCGAGATCTGTAAAAAGTGATCGGAATCGAATGGAAAACGACAAACCTCGATCGCATTACCATTAATTAACAAACAAAATTAATTCAGATCATATACTAATGTATTAGGTAGTGCTGTCCCCTTTAGTCAGACGGCTGTTTAGTGTTGGGCATCCCTATAATTTTCCGTGTTATAGAAATGAGTGATGTTGTGAATCCAGCATTTTTCCTGTTATTGATATGCACTACAGTTCCAATTGCTTATATTCTATTTTAGGTTAATGGAGACGTTCAGGGAAGAGGACTCTCGGATTTCCTATCCAATCCTTCGCTTCTAGATTCAAACATAATAAAGTCTGGCTGCATTTTCCACCACCTCGAAGTTAATGGTCCGATTCTTGTATCAGAAAAATTCAACGGCAACGTTTTAGATAGAATTTTATCAGACATAGTCTATCGACCAAGCACAGAAGGCGAACAAATCACGATCGAGTCTAAAAAATCCTTCAACACTGTCATATTTGGTTCGAACTTAGAACTTAAGGAGAACGCTTTGAACCATATACCCATACAATCGTTTATCACCAGAAACACTGAGCAGGAACTCAGTCTGAAAGAGATCATCGGGAATGTTTACTTCAACAACCTGACTGTCGCGGGGCTATACGATTCGGTAGATCTGAACAAGTTGACCAACAATTTCGTCAAAATAGATGAAGATCGGGTGTTGGATGTTGAAATTGAGTTCGCGGACGGCATTTGGGCGGAGTCTATTGACATAGTAAAATCGCTAAACGCTCAAAATGATTTTATGACACTCCAAGATGATCTGCAGTTGGAACAAGCGACATTTGAAGAAGTAGCAGCGGACAGTGTGACATCTGAATGTGACATCACCGGAGAAGGTACCTTGAACAACTTCAAGATGAGCCCATCAGGTGCAGCAAATCACAGCTCTAAAATATACGTAGAGGAGCTTATCCTAGAAAGTGGTCTGCAGGTTGAGTCCTTGCATAATATTAACGTCAACTCCCTACTGTCATTTCTGAAAGAAGTCGACAATATTCCCGCCTTGATTCTTGAGGGTAAAATCCTTGTCGATCACATTCATGTAGAAGGCGATGTTCAAGTGAACAAGCTAAATGGTCACAGTTTCGATGAGGACATTCAAAGGTCTGCTATATGGCTGAACAGGGAGAATTTCCTCCAAACCAAAGTCGAGTTTCACCAGCCGCTGGTCTTGAGTGGTGATCTCAGAATTAATGGATCTCTGAATGGAATTGATTTTCCAAAGCAAGTACAGGATATCGCCTTTAAATCGGAGAGCCCTATGGTCATCACTTCCACCAAGATCTTCACGACGGACTTTGAAGTAATGGGCGACGCCTCAATCGAAAGTGTGAACGGTCTACCTTTTACTGAAATCGCAACCAAGCAGACCATGGAACAATTTCAAGGCACTGTCCATATCAGCGGTGACCTTATTGTTCAAAACCTAAATGTTACCGGTTTTCTTAATGACTACCCAATTGGAAGCTTTGGCAAGTCGTTCCGCTACGATGAGGATCTTAAGACGATTGTTCTACTCGGTGAGGTCGTATTCTCAGGCAAAATTGACCTGGACAGCCTATACATCCTTGGGCAATTGAATTCCATTGGAAATGTTAACGAATTCTTCGAGAATATCGTGTTCAAGAACAACATATGTGTGCTCAAGGGTACAACGACATTTGTTGGTAATGTCACTATCGAGAATGGCGCATACATAAAGACCCTAAATGGGTACAATGTAATGCAGTTGATTAAGAACATCGTATTTACAAACGACTTGGATCCAATTATAATATCGGCCCCAGTTATATTCAGAGAAGCCGTCCAAGCTAAAGAGGTAAATGTGAAGGGATTTTTAAATACGACCAACTTAATGGGATGTTCTTTGAGAGAGTGGATGAAGGATACACTGAGAGTTGACCAGGAAGCTGATATTACAGGTGAGTGAAGTTTGTTAGTAAACAAATTCGGTTAATGTTTTCTTTCTTGTTTCCAAGGAGTTCTTCAATTTGCCCCGGGTGTGCTGGACGGAAACTCAATGCACACGGTGTTTCTAAATGGCATGGATATGGAACATGTAGTTACACTGCATACACCACAGGCTATAAGGAGTCATGCTAATTTTTCTGATGTCTATCTTGTGGATTCTATCAGCACGGGTGGATTGGTCAATGAAGTCGACCTGAAGGAGGAGATGGAAAACACACTAAAGGTAAGAGGTTGCATACGAGTATATGCTCTATACAAGTCCAGATTTTGTCTCACATTTCTGATATTATATTCTTCACCTTTTCAAAATCAAATGTCGAAGGTGTTATTTCTCATAATACTGTTACATTCAGGCTGGGATTCGAAAAGAAAAAACACTATTTTTCTGACACCAAACAAGTTGTATGGAACTCTGCATGTTTTTTAACCCCGGTTTAAAAATAAGCTTTAGATACCAGTCCAAATAATTTCAAGAAAAAAGGGGGTAGGTACACAAAACAGCTAATAACTTCAACACGCTAGAAATATAAACTAGGTAAATATTACTCCCCGCCTGTTTTTGTTTTCACTCAGAATCTGTAACTTTTTCCCTGTATCTCTATGCTTGATTCATGGTCGACCTGCATGGCTTCATAGCTCAGATTCGCTAGCCCTTCACTTTTTCGACCTGTTGAAGTTTTACTTGAAACAAGAAACGACACACAATTTGCCTGTCGAAAAATAGTCAAGTACTTTGTGTTGGAATTTGGAATTATCTGATTCATTCCAGAAATGCTTTTGGTATAGCAACCGATGAAGAGTAGGTACCAACTTATCAGAGATAATACTGTGACCCCCAACTCGCAATCCTCTTGCAGCTGATGCGCACCAAATCGTGACCACTCCGTATAAATATAGCTTTTCACACCAAGCCCAAAACCGTGTTTTCCTCGAAAACTCGTCGATGCATTCACACCGACCACCAAGTCGTATTCGTTTAACGTTTCAATTAGCTGTGAGACACTAGTCGTTAAACTTCGGTGCAAACTTATTTGGTTACAAATTTCGACCGCATTAATTTACAAACAAATTTAATTTAGTGCATTTAAAGACAATATTAGCCCATCAAATAAATGTGGAAAATGATTTTAATTTGTGAGTTGTGACATTTATTCGGTCAGCCATTCTGCAAAAGGTTTGTTTGTTCCAACAACCCAACGATTGGAAGTCGTTTTTGTGGAAAACGAGTGCAAACGACTCGTTTTGAAAACTGAAATATGTATGGGAAAACTTCTGTTTTCGATGAAGTTTTCGTGTGTTTTGGCGAAAACCCGGTTTTGGGCTTGGTGTGAAAAGGATATAAGCAAGTAAAGTAAAATCTTCCGAAGTTGGGGGTCTATTGTCTCTGGTACGAACTATGTAAAATATGGATTAATGGATAGTGCCGTCAGATTTGGCCCATTTTTAAGATACTATGAAACGCAGTGGATGGAAAAAAGTAATTTCCTTATCTTACACTTAAGTTGAGGTAACAAAAAAAGGTACCCTTATTTTTTTCCCTTTGTGTTTGTGTAGGTTGGATTCGAAAATTTCGGTGAACATGGCCAAAGGGTTCTAACGGTTACTAAGGACAAAGACAAATTCAATACGAACCGTCCTTCGGTGGTTTCAGCTGGAACTTGAATAGAAGAGTTCGTAAGAGAACAAAAATATATCACATTTGAAATAGAAATGATTTTGTAACGAACGGAGCTCAAGGCACCATAAAAGCTGCTAAAAAATAGTAAATAAATATAAAAATCATGAAAACTTTACTACTTAGAAGTTTTTTCCCTGTCAACCGACGAACGGTGTTTTAGGCTGTCAGAAATGTAAATTCTTTAAAAATTGTCATTATAAGTTATAAGAAACGAACAATTTCTTAAAGCACACTCCTTCGAAATGCTGACTAATAGTGCAGGAGAGTCGATTGCAACAACAAACAAAAACGTAAAAATATATGCAGACGAAGACGCCGAATTGCAGAAGCAAATCTTATTCTTGGACAGGTGAAAAGTAGAGCTGCGTCATATCTTTCGCGTATGGTTTTTGAGAAAAATGCCATATGCAACAGCATGAACCCCAAGGACGATATTCTTCAAGGTTCTTCCGATGAAGGTGCTTTAGACAGACGAATACCTATTCTGAAATATCAAACTCAACACAAGTTGATCTGTCAATCTGTGTTGTGTGCCAACGAAATACCTTTAATTTTTTCATTATGAAACAACTAGCGTAGTGCGCCATTTTGAATAGCAATAAGCTGCCAACAGTCAAAGCTTTATATTTTTATTTCTTTTTGGTTGCCAACACCGTGTTTTGGTCGAAAACTCGTCGATGCATTCAGACCAACCACCAGTTAGATTTCGTTTGACGTTTCAATCAGCTGTTAGACCATTTTATTCACTCGAAGTTGAACACAACTTGGGAATTTTTATATGGAAAACTCCCCTAGCTGTGTTCAACTTCGAGTGAATAAAATGGGCCTTATTCGGTCAGCCATTCTGCTGAATTTGTTGAATATTGCAAAAGGTGTGTTTGTTTCAACAACCCAACTATTGGAAGTCGTTATCGTGGAAAACGAATTTAAACGATTCGTTTTGAAACTAAAATTATGTACATATGGGAAAACTGCTTTTGATGAAGTTTTCTAGTGTTTTCGCGGCTTGGTGTGAAAAGCTGTAACGGTCATGATAGTTCAAAATAGGAGCCACTGTACGAGGAGATGGTGCAGAATAGTACATTATAAAAAATGTTAGCAAATTCATCAATCCATTTCGTCTCATATATGCACGTTATTTACTTTTAAGATGTTTCACCTACAGCTCTCTATTTTCCTGCTATTAAATTAATTTTTAAAAATGTATATGTACAAGCCACAACATCCACCTTTTTCATTGTACTGCAATTTCATTGCTCATCTATTCTTTGCAATCTTATTCAACTATTTAATATTTAATATCACTTGTTTTCCAGATTACTGGTAACCAACACATAAACACACCACTAACAATGAAGTCATGTACTGTAATTGGATCTCTAGAGACCAACAACATTGTCAACGAAGCAAAGGATCTTCGCCATCTGGCTAGTCTTCATGAAAATCTTGACTTCCATTCTCCAATGTTCTTTAATGAGGTCACGGTGAAAAATGTCATTACAGACGACCTCATATCGGGAATTGACTACAATCAGTGGCATAAGAACTCCCTGTGGACTGAAGGTAAAAGTAGCATGATCGTAACCGGAAATTGGAGTGTAAAAGAGCTTTACGTGCATTCACCGTCAACCATCCATCTTGTGAACGGCATTACAATGGAACACATGAAGAAGAATCTAACAAAGCCTTACGATGAAATCCACGATCAATACGATCGACTTTATGAGGCCTACGAGGGATTATGTCAGCGAAGTAAAGATTTATTCGAAAAGTCTCAAAATAGAATATATTTTCTGAGGCATTTTGAAAAGTCGTTTAGTCTCAAGGAGGATCAAAACATCAATGGAGTCTTCTCCGTGATAGATGGGGAGCACAGCTATTTGATTGTGAATATAGAATGTGAATCGAAAATATACCTCTGGAATGTAGAAGGTGGATATTTTGATCGGATAAGCTCCTTCGACTCAGGAGTGATCAAGGAAATTATTGCAGTACCCGGCAAGGATAACACACTTCATCTCGTAACCAATATGGAAAGTCGAAGCGTTGAATGCACTCACGTGGGCGTAAATTCATGGAATATCGCCAGAGACAAGGTGTCCCATCTGCGCAATTTCAATGACAATGACATCTCAATGATACATCACGCATCGCGCAGTGCAGATAAGTTCTACGCCATCGAGGAGAGAAGCGGTAAAGTTTTGCAGCTGACACCGAATTCAACCGAAAAGCAGGCTTGGAATCTACCTCCCAGTATCACTGCCTTGTACCGATTCCTGCCGCATGATGCTGACTTAGGCATTGCCCTAGCAAACGGCCAACAGATTCTTCTTCTAAATGAACCATCTCGTCGTCGATTTAGGAGCAAACGAGATACGCTGGTCAGTCGTCAGGCTCAGTACGAGCTAAAAACCCGATTGGAGCTCTCTGCCGGCAAGGAACTGACTTTCTCTGATTTTCGTAATGTGATTGAGAGGATTCTTCGGGATCTGGTTCGCCGCTTGAATGTGCAACTAACCGACATCGGTTTTACCCTTGCCGATGGCGAACTTGAAGATGAACACCTGCAGATGGATTTCAAGGACATCCTTGAAGAGATTCAGCAGCAAAAGTACCTGCCTGCAGAAACATTTACAGATCTTCATGTAGAACTAATGGAATTCTCGTCAAATCCTGTTCAGATTCTTGCAGCCAGAGTTGTTCAAGTTGTGTGGCCGGTGCTAGGTGAAGTCGAAGAAGTGCATAGTCATCTGCGGAAACAGGACCACGAGCACCCAATCTGCGGTGGCATCTTCAAGTCCCTGAGCTCGGCTGTGCATGACATTCTTCAAATTGCAAACTTCAAAAACAACACGGAAACTGCATTTATTGGTCGTGCCAATATGACTGAGATCATAGCCCGCATTCAAGGATTTAAGAAGGAAATCCTCGATACGATCGATATTCTAGATGACGACAAAGAAGAACAGATCGAACTGCTTACGGACGCTCCACCCTCTTCTCCTGATGCTCCGTTTCAGGTACAACTTCTACATCAGAACATCTCCGTTCCAAACCCTTTGGACGAGCCATTCATAGGCGAGGCCATACCAGAGAGAAATCTCCTAGCTGCTGACAGTCCATACCTCCCAGCGCGAGGTGCCGGTGAAATCGTGTCCGTGAAAACTGGAATGTCCGGGAACTACAGGACTCTTATTGCTATAACTGAACCTAAGGACCATGTCATTGCTGACGAGAATGACTCCATTAAGATCTACTTTGATGTGATCACTGGCAGGCTATTTCAAACGTTATCTGCTCATAAGCCGAACTGTTTAACAGCCTTGCGCATTCAGGATGAGAGTCTTTTGGCCTTTGTGGAGGACACAAGTATGATTAGAGTGATGACCTACAAGGGCATACGTGGCTTTGTTGAAGTTCTCAAATTCAAAGTAGAAGAAGCGGTTTCCGGACTTGAGTTTATCAGCTTACCTGACAAAGAGCGTTATGCATGTGCAAAGCACTTTTTGATGGTCAGCGTAGGTAAAAAAGTTCAGTTTTACGAAGTAATTATGACTGGAAATTGTAGCATCAAGGACACACTGAAGTGCGGTCGTTGATGGAGTTATCGAATCTTTTGGCTAGGTTAACATTTAATTTGTAAATAGATGTAAATAAATTGTAAATTTAAAGTGGTTCGTTCTTTATAGGTTTTTTTTTGGAAGCCCGCAATCGCCACAAGAGGTAATCTGTTCGGCAGGCAAAAGAAAAGCAAACTTAAAAAAAAAAGCATTTCGTTGCTTGTAGGCCCCTTGTTTTCAGGCCATGTTAAGCCATTTTGCTGAATTTGCTGGATGTTGCAAAAGGTGTGTTTGATCCAACAACCCAACGATTGAAAGTAGTTTTCGTGATGCTTTCGTGGAAAACAAGTGCAAACGACTCGATTAGAAAACTGAAATATGTATGGGAAAACTTCTGTTTTCGATAAAGTTTTCGTGCGTTTTGACGAAAACCCTGTTTCGGGCTTGGTGTGAAAAGCATATTCCCCACATAATTGATGGGCTAATATTTTTTTTAAATGCAGTAAATTCATTATATGTGTTAATTAAAGCGATCGAAATTTGAAACGAAAATATTTTACACAGAAGTTTCACGATCACGACTAGTGTCGCACAACTTATTAAAACCAGAGACAATACTGAGACCTCCAACTTCGGCCGATGTTCCGTTACTTGACTGCAAGCTATATTTTTATGGGGGTTGTAACTGTCAAGTGCGTTAGTATTATTGCAGGGAAATTCGCATTGACAAAAATATCACGTAACTCGTAAGTCGTAACTTCAAAAATTGCGGCTTAGCAACACACTCTCACCGTGCATAATATGCCGCTTCGGCTGTCGGCAAAGTTGCACTTGCACTCGAAATCCATTTTAATTATTAATTTTCACTCATTTATAATAATGCATTTCGAAATAATTTAATATCCAAACTCGATCCCATACGCGTAAAATAAATAATTCAGTTCAAAAAGCAATCCTTCCAACCAGCTTCCAACGATAAACAATTCGTAACCGAAGCTGTGTGTCATAAACATTGGTGTTAGTAAAAGTATGTGCAAAATCTGAGGAAAAATTGAGATTTATCAAAATTTATCAAGATTTATCCCTGGGGATGGCGATGGGCCCACTATGGTGCCTGGTCTTTTTGTGATGAACTCACAACCCCACTCAACCTAACCTAACCTTAGTTTTGACAGCTCCACGGCAATTTTTTTCCGAAGCTCTCCGACAACTAAACAAATATCGCATAGACAGCTATATGCACTGCATTTTTAACATAACTGAAACACTATTTACTGAATTATTATATATTTATATTACTTTAAAATGAGTTTTGATGGGTTTTAAGATTTGAAATTGGTTATGCTTAAGTAAAAACTGGATATAACGAAAAACATATTTTTTGGACTGTACTAAATAATATTGCTCTTGCCAAATATTTTAATAATTATTTATACACTGAAAATGCGAATGAAGAGAGCCTGATAATATACGTCAACTTAATATTTTTTTATGTGGTGGGAAAACTTCAAGATTCATTTAAACCTCTTCTATCTAACAAACGCTTGAATCGACTTCATGTCTTTTGACTCTGTTTATTTCGTACAAAGTAGACTGGCAATGTCATTCATGTAAGAAACACTTTCCCATAAGCCATAGCCATACGTAACATAATTTTTATGGACTGGTTTTTGTATAAGCTGCTCGAAATGGTTGCTGTCCAATATAAACATGGAATCCGCTATGATTTTTTGGATGGTTCCTAGATTCGATTTCTGTTATACAGTGTCGCCATATGTGGGAGCAGGACAACTGCGTGAATGAAATTCCGCGTTTGCATTCATTTCTTGTTTTGGGTTGGTGTTATTTCGTCGTTATGCACAGCGTTGCCAAGTCAGTGCTTTCAGCGTTAAATTATTGCCCAAAATTTCATTTCAGTGCCGAAAAAGTAGAATTAGCGCTTGGGCGTTTTTTCAGTGCTTTTTTAATGCTGCCGCTGCACGACGCATTTTTACCTAATTTTGCTCAGGGTCAATTTAAAAAACAAATTTAATGTATGTATGTGCCTATTATTTTTTAAGTTTTATTGAAATATTTTTTTTTTATTTTACGGCGCACTCGCTATGGCTGAATATGAATATAATTTTGTTGTTGTTGTTTTTTTACTTCTATTTTTTTATCTACTTTCTAGCTGTTTTAAAAAATATTACAGTTTTGGTGCCCAAGAGGTCAAAATTAACGCTGAAAATTTTGAAGACGGTGCTCAAACGCTAAAATGACTTGGCAGCGCTGGTTATGCATGTACCTACCGCAAAATGCGATGCTCGCTCTGCTGTCATGAAATTTGTAAACACCTCATGCATGTGGAACCTATCTCCCACACATTCGGCTGGATCGGATGCTGGAAGCTGGATCTATTCGCTATCGTTTCCACTCAACTCCGCCTCTAAGCAAACCGGTGTCTTGCCGCGTACCGTGTATGTACGAATTACCAAATACCTACGCACGGCTGTTTTCGAATTCTAGTTCTTCTGCACCACATCAAACAACAAAGTCAAAGCAATCATCATTGTTCTTCTTCAGTTCAGCAGCTATTTAGCTCTTCAGGCTCAGTTTGGTCTCTTTTCGTTCTCATCGTGCTCCTGACATTTCATTAGTTCTCTAATGTCTAATCTATCCTTGTTTATTTCTTTATTTTCATTCATTCTGTTCTACACCGGGCGCACATGCACCGCAGCGTAGTACAGAAAAAAAACCAACAACAATCCATGATGGTATGGTAGACTTGGTGATTCCCGCATTAGCTGTGAACTCCGTTTTGTGTGGTGTGGCGCTGGCGATGGCTATAGTGATGTATGGCGGCGACTCTGTCTGTCTGTCTGACTGGAATCGAATTGAACAACGACGGGATCCTTTAGTTCTTTTCGTTCGTTGCGCGGTGAATGACTTATCCGAGAACAGTGTTGTCGCTGGGTGAGGATGTTAAATAAAGTGTGAGGTGAGATGTGTTTTTATTAGCGCGCGCGTCAAAAATTGAATTACGGTGCGTGTCGAATGTTACAGTTAGAAGGCAAAATAAAGAAAATTTATGTGTATATACGACATACGAGTGCAGTGAAACAGTTTCCAAAATAAATATCAATCCAAAAGTGTTCTAGTTGAGAGAGTAAGAAAATAAAATTTCAAAAAAGGGTGTGTTCCAAGTGAAAAAAACCGAAACAACTTCCGTGCTCGCCTGGAAATCCTGCAAAACAAAAGGATTAGCAATTGTCTTGGGGGGGCTCACCACCGCAAAAGGATACACTTAATTCTGTTAAATTTCCTATCCAAAAAGTAAGTGAACAACAAAAGCAAACTATGTAAAAATTTTCTAATTTTTGCGGCGAAATGACATTGAAAATCCCACACAATGAGGGTGTGTGCAACAAGGACTGCGCTGACAGATGCTGGTTTTTTGATACTCCTGCCAGGGCCAGCGCACCACCCTTCTAGCTATTAATTATTTTTAACTTTGGCAATTTCCATATTTTCACGCCGCGAATTTGTTATCCTTTCAAAGGGGTTGCTCTGTGGATAGTTTCAGTTTTTTTAAAGGAATTTATTATCCTCAGTCATGTTGTTGAATGCTGCACGGCATTACTGTGTTGGTTGGAAAAATCGATAAACTTTTCCCAATTCAACATTTAACTGTGTGTAGACTGTAGATGAGTGGGTTGGGTAGTTCGACTTCGTTTTGCTATGTGTGTGGTAGGATTCTGTGCAGCTGGTATTGGTATAAATAGCTTCCTCAAACAATCGTAGGACATCAGGGGGTGGGCCATGGACCAATTTCGTTAGTTTCTTTTTTGTTTTGCCATGTGTCATACCTACATTGGCGGTGTGTACGGTGACATGTTTTGTTTATTTTTTTTATTTAGTAAATTAACTGTTAAGGCAAATTTTACATTTAGTCCTTGGCGTGTGCGATTGTCCTGTACCTACCTACCTACCGAATTTTTTTTTTGTAGCTCGTTGAAAGGTCGTTCACATTGATTCTATCCCAGATGAAGTGGGTTACAAACAATACAATGCTCAGGCATTGCACTCAGTTAGTGGGACAATGCATCACAGCGGGAAACTACTAGGACGAGGAAGTGGTTAGTTGGGAGCATATCATCTGTGAGAAGGGAGGAAATCGGTTATGTTTTCGTTTTCGGTCGTGTTTATCAAGGATTTCTGCTACTTAGAAAGTTAAAGTTTTTATTTTTATGTTCGACTCGACACACGAAATCTGAAATCGGAATGTAAATCTGAAGAAGCCCAATCGAATACCCCATAACAATAAGCTCCAAAAAAAAGCTGACGAAAGTAAAACCCTCGCAAAACTGGACTTGTCCTATTCTTCAGATAATACAAAACTCCACTCATTTGATTTATTTGATTGCTGAGAATTGAGATTGACTGTCTCACTTTTGTCGAATGAAAAGCCATGGAAGATACCAGCGGCGTCGCGTGAATTACTTAGATGGGTGTGCAATTCTTTAAAATTATATATTTTATAAAAATAAGGATTTATTTATTGTTTTCTTAATTAAAATAAAAAAAAACAAGAAAAAAACTCCATTGTTCAAATAAATATTAGGACAAAAAAAAGAAGCAAAAGCACCGCACGAAACTGCAGCCACTTATACTACATAAACGAAAAGCAAAATTCGTTCATTCATTCATCGCGATCGACTGTCGTGCACTCCTTTTTTTTGCACGAGCGTCGATGAATTGCATGTATATTTGACTTATGACGCTTTACGGAAACAGAACAAAACAAAAGAAAATAATGAATATTCCGTGTGCACAGAAAACGAGTGCACGAGTTCACTACAAGTTCATCAAAGTAAAGCGACATTAGCAGGTAGCAGGTACGGCGTGCTGGTGACGATTGACGAATGACGATGGGGATGAATTCTTATAGCTGAAGGAAGGTATATAGTTCGGAGTTGGATGAATTTATTTGATGAATACGTGCACAGCCAGATTTCGTGCGAGTTTGTTGTTTTTCTCTTTGTTTCTCAACGATGAAGGAATTTTGAGAGACAAATTAGGAAGGGTGAATATGAGTATTATTATAGTAGGCTGTGTGACGGAGGTTTTATGGATGTGTAAAGTGTAATTGAGCACATCATATTTATGTGTGTTATTATTATTTGAGTGTTCGATGAGTGATTTTTTTGGTTAGATCAGGGTGTGCAATGCACACCTTGCACACCCTGACGAGACGCCACTGGAAGATACGTATAACAATCCAGTGGCTATAAGGAGACTGATGCCTCTATAGTTGGCGCAGTATAATATAGAAGGCGTCCTTTTTTCTGGATCAGGTAAACAATGCCACCGGTCTCAGATACCTAAACCAAGGGGACCCAACTTCCTTCTAACTACCATTCGTTTTTTTTGTGAGCTTTTATTTTTTTTTTTTGATGAATGGAAGAGACCTACAATTTTATGCCGAGTCCATACGAATAATGCAGAAGCTCTTCCATATTCGACAGGAATGGGAACAGCAATCAGCGCAAACCTTGCGGAAAGTAGTGGAAAATGCAATAAAACGGGCACAAATGTGTACTTGAACACCTTGAGGTCAACCCAGACAACGATCCATACCTTGAGTATGAATCCGAGAAACAACCACAATTTATGTAAAATAGATTTAAGAAAACAACGTTGTATACCGTTGGACCCCTGTTGTTGAGCCAGCGCATTTAGAATTAAGCCAAATTGTATATACAAAAAGTTCAATAAAAGTAAATGTAATCAACTGGCGGCAGTCACTTGACGGGTATCATCTTTTCCACTCAACAGAAAACGTCCAAATAAAGATCTCAATCATTCCAAATATTTTTTTTATTCACCTAGTAAAGAAGTAGTTCAAAAACAAAATTTGGAAGATTCATTTTGCGCCGCCCTGTATATAGAGATCTGGACAGAATTGCCTAATCTTTTCAGGTGCCGGAGTTTGTTTTTGTGCTGCGTGTAAAATCTTTACAATTGCGATTGCGGCGATTTAGTCCCTAATACAGGATTTTAACAGACAAGCGCATGCTACTGGCGCTCTTGAATATCAAAGAAGTTCGGACATCACATGTCTGTAATTTTTCAACAACTTCTCTGTCTTTGGGTTACGTTGTGGTTGTGTAAACAAGAAACTTGTTCCTCTCCACAATGTCACCAATCTTTTCAATATGTGTATTTATGCGTAGCTAGCATATTATACTCGCCGTCGCCATCACCAACCCACACATTACCGGAGTACTCTGTTATACCCAGCGTGACATTGAACGTAAATTCGACAACGTAGATACAAAGTATGATTCCGTTTCAAAAGAGCCGAAACAACATTCAGCCCATTTATAGAAATCTTTGAATAAGCAAGTGTGCTGTGAATAGCACAGACCACCCCGACTGACTCTTGACAGCCGATGCAGTTGCATTGGAACAGAACCTGAATGTTTACATGGGACCGCAGTGGACTATTGGCCGTCTGCTTCATTGACCGTACGATGCGTTAATTAAGAAGAATTGTGAAATTCTATTGACCTTGAAACAACGAAACGTGGTGCACGCCTCTTGAATAAAACACTCAGCATACCACTCCTTTGTCTTGTGAATTCTGCTTTTCAATTAAAACGCTAATTATTCAAATAGTAGATCCACAGTTTTGCAGGCTCGTAAAGCAAACAAAATTTATTCGTTTATTTATTAACACGGTGATGATTTCGAATCAAAGATTTGCGCTTATAAATAGACTGCTGAAGCTGGATGGCTGTGCTGTTGAGAGGTCTTTACAATTAACCCAGTCTGTTCTTTTTTAAGTGTCAACTGATTGATGTAGTACATTTGTTGTGTACTGAACTAATAAATTGACTGTAACTAGAGGCAATTTGAAGCAATGCACTTGAGTTGAAGAGATTCTAATTGGTGCTTTCAAACTGTGTGTACACATTTAGTTAAGTAGTTTTGAAACTACTACATTGAACTTTCCTCTATAAATGGAAAGGTAGAGAACAAGCTCTAAATGGTTGCTAAACAGATGAAGCGATGTAAATCAGTAGATACGAGTTCAAAGCACGTTCATTTCATAGCTATGGGGGTTTCTTAAAGTCAGCGATTGTTCTAGGCCCGTATATGCTGTATGCTTAGATTTAGAACAAAATTGGAACTAAGGTCTCTCTTAGGTGGAACATAATATCCGAATGGAATTACGGGCTTCTGACCCACCATACTGGGAGCTTTGGCTCACAACTTGGACACCCTTTTCACAAAGGCTGAGACTACTGATGCCAGTATTCTAAGTCCCTAATGCTTAGGCATTTAGCTATGTGTACGATTGAAGATGAGAACCTTAGGCATTGTTTTAGGACTTACTGACTAAAAAGACTTCCCTTCCCGCAGCGACTGAGAAGGCTATATTTTCCGATGGTCGGATTAAAGACTTAGCTTACTCTATTATTGGAACTATTAGCCTTACATTGACGCTCTTATCGCCAAGATCGCAACGTGTCGTGTTATTTACAATAGTCAAGTTCGCCATTCTGAAGGGTATAGTTCCCGACATTATTTGAAGAGAGCCACGCATCATCCTCGAAAGTTTCTGATGACTTTTTGCACCTATTCGAAATGGTGCTTGAAGTTAAGACGAACTTAAGTCCTTACTTCAAGATACTTAAACGACATAATATAGAATTTCAATTAAGTAAACTGTTTATTTTAAAATTTCCCCGAAAATCACGGAGGTCGGATGTATGGACTTGAGATTTGATCGAATCAAGCCGTCTGTGAACGAGCATTATGCGACGGAATTCAAAATGGAAAGTTTAATAGGTCATTTCGCTTATACAAAATTGAATTCCAACCTATTCTTCAACTTTTTGTAAGAAAAGAGATAGATTTCTCTCTAGATTTTTGAGATTTTACATTTTTTAATTTTTCTATGCTGAATTTACACGAACAAACTTATTGTGTAACCAATAAGATATTTCTGTGTTCAGTGTGAATTGTCATTATCGTCACAAGTCATCAGCGTCACATTTTCAAAGTGACAGTACAAAAACCTCATGTAAAATTGATGAAAATGTCTTATTTGACGTAAATTGCAACGACATAATTGGAAAGCTTCCAAATCCTAAAATAATAAAGTGCACGACTGGGTCGAACGAAACTTTCTCGATACTAGATTAAAGAAAACAAAAAATTGGAAATCTATCTCAAATGGCAGTTATATAAAATAACAATATAAGTTTTTAAAAGTTTAAGCTCTCAGTAACAGGCAATTGTCGCAAGTTCTGGCTGGAGGGCTATAAGCGGCTACTGTACTATTTTATAAAGTCTTACAACTCACAAGATATGGGGCAATAAGCCTATTACAAAAATATACCGTAGATATATGTAAAAATACATAGATTGTGATTTCTGTAGTATTTTTTGATAAATAATTAAAAAAACTCACATCTTCGAACTTTTTGAGAAAAAGAAAGTGCGTGATTGTTAAGTTTCGTCCGTAGGGAAAATGAAAGAATCCTTCCTGATAGTTTGAAGGTTAGGGAAAAGAGACTGTCCATGCAGTATCTGTATTTGACAGTAGGAAGTATAATTCGCCGAAGTTATATTCCCTCTAGGGTGCATTGATGTTAGCAGAAGGTTTGGTTGTGTTCGCAAATACACAACAGTGATCTTATTAATAATACTTTTATTATCTTTTATAAGTATATTGGCCAAAATCGTTAGAGCGGTTTTTGTAAAATTTGCCAGACAAAACAGTACCAAATATTGCAACGTTTAATTTGAAAAATACTATTGCTTAAATATTTAGGTGAAAACCGATTATAAGTTATTGTTCGGTATGTAAGCATTGCTTCGTAGTTTTATCGAAATCAACGATGGGGTTTTCGAGATATGAGCAGTTTTTAAAATTAGCGTTTTCGGTGCTTCGAATTGAAAATTAAGGACACAATAGTTTTGAAAACATTGATTTGACTTTAAGTCTGCATTTTGGTCAGAATCGTTGTTGCCGTTTTCAGGTAAACTAAACAAAACAAAATTTTTAAAAAATACAATTTTAAAAAATCCTTTGTACGATAATAATGAGAAAAACTGAGTTTGCTGTTGTTCTAATGAGCCACATGACCTTAAAAATGCATTTTTGTTACAATCGTATAGGTAGACCCTTTTCAAGATATTTCGAAATTTCAAAAGAACCGTTCGAGTTTTTAGCCAAAAACTAGGTACGCAGTCGTAGTAACCTCACCTACTTAATCTTAAATATCAATTTTGGTTGAAATCGTTAGAGCCGTTTTCCGGTAAACTGAAAAAAACTAAATGTTAAAAAATTCCTTTTTTCAAAAATCCATTGTACAATAATATAGAGAAAAACTGAGTTTGCTCTTAAGTTAGTTATAAATGCCCATATTACCTTAGAAATTATTTTTTGTTACAATCGTATGGAGCGTTTTCGAGATTTGTCGAAATTTCTAAAGTACCGTTGTTCGAATTTTTAGCCAAAAACTGGGAACGCAGTCCTGGTAACCTCACCTCCTTAAGCTTAAATATCAATTTTGGTTGAAATCGTTAGAGCCGTTTACGATCAAATCAAACTGGTACGAAAATTTTATATGGGAAGTACCATTAATATTGAGGTTACCTTGAAAAAAAAAAAAAAAACACCTCCCGAGCTGTAAGCCCAAAAACTCCAAATCCGAGGTTTGAACTTAATCCGGGAAGCCGTTTAGGCTGTAGGCCTGTGGAAGGACGGACAGACGGACAGACGGACAGACCGGACTGAATTTTGTGACCCACTTTTTTGAGTTCCTCTATCATCGTAATATCAGAATTGATTAAAATCTCGAGTTCGAAATTTTGTACGAAACCAATATCTTTCTCTTACTACGTAATGGAGAAAGTTAAAAATGCAAGGAAGAAGGAAGTCGAATTTTCAATTTTTTTTCAAAATCCATAAATGTTTGTGAAGAAAATTAAGTTTGGGCCTAAAAAAGTATTTTTTTTTGAATTCATATGTTTTTGTGAAAAAAACAACCCAAATATGTAAAATCATCGAAAAATGCTGTTAAGTGACTCTTGTAATTCAATTCAGATCTTCAACGGTGCCGTGAAATAATTGCGACTCTTTGGGAACGGTCATAAGCCCATATTGGTACCTGGCCTTATGTCCCCTTCCAAAAGCTTCGTATAGTACCAAAGCGTTTTTTTTTTTTTTAATCCTCAGTCAGCATACGATATTTTTTTTAATTTCAAGCTTGTAAGTATTTTTTTTTTTAAAGCTGTTCATAGAAATATGTAACTTGATTTTTAAAAGTAATCCTATATTTTAAGTGACGCCATTGTTTTTTAATATTTTATATATTTTCATTTAAAAGTATTTTTTTAAATAACCCCACTCCCATGGTAAAAAATTGTTGTAACCCCTCTACGAAAAACTGTTAACAGTTTTGTCACCTAAGTTATCGTACATTCCCCAATGTAAGAACCAACTCGTGAAAGTAAGAAAATCCATGTTACACTTTTGAATGGGAAAAAATTCCTTTGAAAAAGGCAATGGACCAGCATTCACTTGAGAAGGTGCAATAGCATAGTCCTCTTTCCCAATTATCGTATTGTACTTTCGGTTTGTTTCTTTATTATTTGAATTCATTGTTATGCGTCGCACTGTAAATTTTTATTGCATTCCACCGTTGTTCGTGGTCTTGTTGAAATTCGGTGATAAACACTGAGAAGGCTGCTTGTGTCTGTTGATGACGTCATATGCCAGGATCACTTGGCCTTTGCAATAAATCTTACCGAAGAGATGTGACTACCGTCGTTGATTGTTATTTTTATTTTGCACATTTTATGGAATAACTTTTTTTTTCGTGGCACAGGTTTTCCTTTCATTTGTTTATTTCTTAATTTCAATGCTACATAAGTTTAACTGTTTCGTTTTGCGTTGAAAGCACATTCAACTCCTTAACGGACAAAGTGCGTTGTACTTTGATTGCTTTCGTTGCTATCACGATGTTTAATTTAAGCCACTGTTTGTTTTTCTCTCGTAAATAATACATATACCCTCTTAGTTGTCTGCATATACAAAAACTGCAATTGACTTAGGCAAAAATATTTTTTATTGCTGTCTCTGTTGACGTTATCTTATCTGTTAGTATAATGTTAATGAAACAGAACTGGCTTCGCTTACTCATACAGCTGAGTGTTTGGTATAGAAATTATTTGCAAATCCGTTGGCGTAAATTATAAAACCAAGGCAACATGAAGGTAATATATGCTAACGTGAATCATCATAATAATCTTGTTAGCGATGGGTAACTGCCTTAATTATGGATTAGAATGCAAACTTAGTTTTAGCAGATTACGCAAGTGTTTGTATATTGACTAATAAGTTAAAATTGTACATCGTCCTCAAAGTTTGGTGCTTTTTTGTTGCCAAGCTATGGGCGCGGCCGAAAAGCGCCACCACAAAGGTGGTCAGTCTCAGTATCTATGCCCTATCTTATAAAGGGTGTTTTTTTATAGCACTTTAAGTTGGCAACACTATTTTAACTGGCGGACAGTTTGTTTATTTTTAGTTTGGTTTGGCATTTCAACATGAATAGACTGACCCCTGAACAACGCTTCCAAATTGAGCAAATTTATTTTGAAAATCATGGTTCTGTTCGAAATGCGTATCGCGAACTACGTCAATTAAGCAAATTTTGTTTAGCGATGACGCCCACTTTTGGTTGAATGGATACCTACTTCAATAAACAAAACTACAGTATTTGGAGTGATGACAATCCTCAAATGTATGTTGAGACACCTTGCATCCACAAAAACTGACTGTTTGGTGGAATAATTGGTCCGTACTTCTTTAAAAACTATGCTCGTCATAACGTTACAGTCAATGGTGACCGTTATAGAGCCATGATTACTGACTTTTAATTCATCTATTGAACAACCATGATGTGCAGGAGCTGTGGTTTCAACAAGACGGAGCAACATGCCACACAGCTCGTGCCACAATTGATTTAATGAAGTAAATGTTTGGTAACCGCAAAGTTTCACGTTGCGGACCTGTGAATTGGCCTTCAAGATCGTGCGATTTAACGCCGCTTGACTATTTTCTGTGGGAATATGTGAAGTCGCTAGTCTACGCCGATGAGCCCGAAACGATTGACCACTAGGACGACAACATTCGCAGTGTTATTGCTGATATTATTATAATTGTTTGAATTAATAATATTGTTCCCATACTTAAAGGATGATTTGTTTGTATAAAAATAAATCTAAATATTAAAGTTAATCTATAAGTTAATCATATATTATATGGCCACAAATGTTAGAAAAAGTCATCGAAAATTGTACCACTGATACCAAAACTATTTGCATCGTTTTTTTTTTTTTTTCCAAAGTTGATAGTTTCAGAGTGCATGGGACTTTCATTTAAGTTTTCTATAGACGGGTAACTATTTTCCCAAGTTTTTTTCTGTCAATTTAAAATGACTCGACGACTTTCCGCGCCCAAATTATTAAAATTAATTTATGGCAAAAGCGCTAGATGCATATGCTGTGCATTTTACAAGTTTTTTCTACAGCATTTTGGTAGCAAATTTGACAAATATCATATCTGTGCATTTAATAACAAAAATTGACAACGCTCGTTTAATTTTGAGACATTTAATTTTCACAATTTTGTTGCTGAAATGAAAGCAAACTCTGTAAAACATTCAATTAATTGTGACCATGAACAAATTCGATGTTTATTGCACAAATATAAAATTTATTGTAAATTTGACTACAACCGCGGCAGGACATTAAAAATGGTTCAACTTTTATGGTACTGTATCTCATGTTTCTCTTAAACTCAAAATCCCCGTCGCCACCCGATGATTTTTTTTTTTCATCTTTAAGGAATGTGCAGACTTTGACGCCCAACTCATTTGTAAATCTCCTTGAACATCCGAATAAAAGTAAGTGAAGACAAGTTTCCCTTGTAATGTCATTTTTCCTATTCTACAATTGATGATGTGTTAAGCTTATCAACGCATTCGCCTTGTCAAATGGAATCTCAAGAACGCATTGTTTCCCATGCTTACTCACCTATTCCATATTCATAGGAACTCAAACCTGATATGAGTCTATTTTGCTCGCCACTATACATATGCATTTATTTTGCAGCGCTAATTGCTGGCAAGTAAAACCGCGGAAGCAATAGCTGTAATTGAGCTTGAGATCAATTGGTATGAATAATAAAAAAAATTCCAATAAGTCACTTCTGAAAGTAGTATGGGATAATTTCATGTGGTTTTGGTTTTTCTTTTAATTGACAGAGCTCGAACTTTCAACGAGCTGCGAATCAGTTCTGATGGAAACGAAATGCATCTCTGAGTGAGTGTAGTCAAGATAAGAAGATGCAAAGTCTCTTGGCAAATGTCACTTCGGTACGTTTCTCTTCTCTGACAAAGACAGCACTCAGCCCACGTATTACAGCGCTGATCTGTTTCCGTTTCGATCAAGTATTAATTACTTTTTATTTAACGCAATGTTTATATTCATTGTCAGTTCAATGTGAAACAATAACAAGATCGTGATGTGTTTACTAAATTCCATGGTATACCAACTGAATACTAAAATGGAAAACCCGAGATCATACGTCAAACTCGGGGGAAAAAAAGTCATTTCTAGTATTTGCCAGAGAACCGCGGGTAATATGAGATTTACACATCATCGACAGCATTAAGCTCAAAGATCACAATCAGTTTTCTATTGCCAGCTTGAGGCACTGTGTATCCATTAACCATTCACCGACCATCAGAAGAACACAAATACGTAACAATATACACAAAGTCCTCTCACAGAATGGGTCATCGACTGCATGAGAAACTATTCCGATTTCCACCCTCTCAGTTGTTTGGCTGTTAAGTGCTTTGTACTATACTACTTGCGATGCATAGCGGAGAGGTGAATTAATGGGAAACAAAAACGAAACCCAAGTGAAAAGCGAGCGCAAAGCCAGCAACCCCAATTGTCAAGTGACCTATTTTCAGATAGAATTGCGTTCACAAACACTCGTTCCCCACCACATTGGTGCATATGAAAGAACATTTGTCATAATCACCTATCCGGCGCGTAGGCTATTACCCTATCGGCTCGTCATAGTTTATTGTTCTCAATCCTCTGTTATATAGTACAGTGGGACACAATGTGAGAATTCAATTAACAGAACTTACTCTTCTAATTGAATTGCAGGATAAGTAAGCTTGCCTGGTTCACGGATATAAGAATGAGATGCATTTGTTAATGGAAATCGAAAAGAAATAACCAAATGCAATGAATCAATTAGGCAACCTTTCCTGTAGCGTAAGCGTACTGATCTATTTTCTGATGTGTGTGTTGAAGCACTGAGTTAATTAATTTGGTAATGTCTATAATATATTTCGCTTATCCCTAAAGGTTTAGGCTACAATCGCACAATTACTTTCCTCATTTGGGTGCGGGCAAGTACTGGAAACTCGTATTTGTGCGGTGTTCTTTTAAGTAAATTGTGTGCGGTTAGTATTTGATCAAACTAGAGAGACTAGCTATGGATTGAGTTTACATAAATGTGATCGCAAGTTGCTTTTTCTTCCAGGTCAAACTGGTGCACAAAGGCAAATTTTAATGGACTAAGATTGTAACTGTTTAAACAGTGGATGCTTCTAAAGTGCAAACTTGTACTGGCAGTACAATGGACCAGTAGTTGTGGCTGAGTGCTCCATCGGATAGTAACAACCTCCGACAAAAAAAAAGTTGTTGAAGTTTTTAAAAATTAACTAAGTTCCAATACAATCTTACGTATTAGAGATTCTGCAATTAGACATTTAAAATTCAAACTATGCAGATGTTATTTAGATGGAAAAAAAAAACAATGTTATCCATGTTATACTGAAAACTTCGTCCTAACTGAATCAGTCATAAAGCGTTTTCGAGAATGTTTTTGAATAACATTTTTAAGGCAGCTGTGTTTTACAAACTTTCAGTTTCTTCTGACCTATTAATAAGTTGTTTGAGAAAACTAAACTCTAAAAGAAAAAATGATTTTCCCTCTGAAGTACTTCAGTTTCTAATAGAATCAGATGTCGAGAAAGCTAGACTTGGTTTCAGTTTAACAAGTCATCGAATGACTCATTTACTCATATTGCTTATTTATTTATTTATAATTATACTAACTGTAGAGTTCTATATTAGACACGTCTATATTGTTTGCTTGTCTGCAGTCCAGTCACTTTATTCTCACAATCTGTCAAACATATTATTCTAATTCGACATAGTGATCATACACATTTTCATAATAATACAGTACAGATTTTGTGGATACTACATCACTTTCTTCTCTTTCTCTTTTAAGAATGAAATACAATTTCTTTCGTAAGCATTTAGCTATAAGTTATGCACACTGTCATAACAAAATCAGCTTGTCGAGCAAGTCATATTTTTATTCACATTTAAGCGAATACCGAAAACCATTTGTCGATTTCTCAAACAAAATCAGCTTGCCCGTACAAGTCATTTCTAAGGTTCCGTACCCAAAGGGAAAAAACGTAACCTTATTAGTTTCGCTCGGATGTCTCTCCGTCTGTCTGTCTGTCCGAACCCACTAAGCCAATTTTATTACCAGGTCTATCTCAAGAACCGATTGACATAGGAGGCTAAAATTTACACCCAACATCCGGTATAACCTCTAGTTAAACGACAAATACCAATGGAAGGAATACATTGATTGGTTTTGGATTAATTAGTAATCTGATGAAAAAAATATTTTCATTCGCCCAAAAAACGGCTTATTTCTTGATTCACAAAAAAATACATAAATTCCTTTTTTGTAGATCATGTTCTTATCTATATATGTGCTGAATACTGTTTTGCCGAAAAGTTAATAGTTTACAAGATATTTTCAAAAAAGATAATTTTACCATGTAAAATACGTTGCTCTCACAAGTTTTAATCTCTACTGCGCAGTTGTGCACAATTGACCCCATCAAAGACAGAAGACCACCAGGGTTCCCGCTTGCTAATTTCGTTGGGGAGTATAATACATTTTTTTGGGGAGTACAGAACAAAATAAAAGTAATATATTTTTAGTCAATAGTTTTTAATTGGGACAGGTCGCATACAGAATGGAAAATTGGCGTGGGTTGGGTACTAGGTAATAATTAGAAAATGAGATTCATCTGCGAGTAATTTTTGAGAGTAAAAATATTAAGTAATTAAATTAAACCAAATTGTGATGAATTCATGAAGAGGGGAAAGATTGAATGATATAGATTTCAAATAATATCTGATGTGTTGGACTTTGGCCAAATACGGAACCTTCGGTGCGCGAGTGACACTCGCACTTGGCCGGTTTTTTTTTATATATATACACCACGAAATTACATTTTTACACTTATGCACGAAAGTACTTAAAACTGTTTTTTTTTACCATTTGAATTGTTAAGATTCATATTTGTCCTGTTGCTTTTTATTTTCTTCTACTTTTCCTTTTTTTTTTTTCTCCTCGTCGCCAATGTAGAGTTCTATATTAGACACGTCTATATTGTTTGCTTGTCTGTAGTCCAGTCACTTTATTCTCGCAATCTGTCAAACATATTATTCTAATTCGACATAGTGATCATACACATTTTCATAATAATACAGTACAGATTTTGTGGATACTACACTAACTGTACTGTTTTTTTTTTCTTCCATATACTAAATGTGAGATTATCGAGTTATTAAAGGTCAAATGAGAGCAACCCATTGTGTAATGCATTTTAGTTTTTTGAGAAACATTTTAAATTCTTTATATTTTTTATTTTTCAGTTTTTTACGAGTATCCGTGTAAATTTAGTTAAAAATGGTACTTTTCATTAAAACTATCTGCTTTTGATATTCTTATGCAATAGCAAATAGGATGTATAGACAGGTAAATTTTGTATGAAAAATCTGCGACTTTACTTCTGAAGAAGGGCCCACAAGGACCGATTAATTTTTATTTAACAATAAAAAGTAGTATGCTTAAGAGAATCTACAATCTCCCAATTCTCCAAAGAAAACGAAGATACTGAGCCTAGAGTAAAAGACAGTTGTTTTTTGACTGCAATACTCTTATTATTTTGGTTTTCTCTGAAAGGTGGTACTTTATGGTTTAGCTCAATATGTGAAAATGTAAAACAAGGGCCGTGGAGAGCATACTCTCCCGGGATGGAAAAATGCCGGCCTTATAACTACGTATTATGCAGGAATTAAAATTAAACGGAGGGCAAACGAGTTTCAACGCTTAAGATATTAATATGTCCTTTTTCAAATGAATCAGAGTGTGGCCTTAGACATTGGGATCAATGCTATGTATGGCTTCCAATGCGTTTTCAGGGCAATCTTGCTTTTCGCTAGTATAGATTTCCATCTGTTCTAACGGCATTTTCCTCTCTATTAAATATTATTCGATTTTCTATGATACGAAGCGAGTTGTGTAGAGACTTAAACACTTTTCAGTTATCACCCAACCCCATTAACATAACTATTTCAATCATTATTCCCCCATCAGGAGTGTAGGAAAATCCTCACATGTAGTTTGCACCTCCTAATTTATTTATGCATCATCATTGCCTTAAATAGTGCAAAGCCAGTAAACAAACGACGGCAATGGCGTAATCCAACTGGGTATACTTACCGCGCCATATAATTTTATGATGCTTCAATCTTATGTTATCCTCCATTTTATGTGTTTTTTTTTTAACTCAGCAATTTCTGTCTGCGGAAGGACATGCCAAAGGTCTGATGACTCTGTATTCTGGGACCTGGATTATGGCAAACAAGAGGGATGACTCTTCTCTGAGCTAAATAAACAAATGACATAAATGAGGTGTCATGTTCAATCTAAATGCGATGTCGTTTAATGTGGTTTTGTTGGGCAGACTACCAGAAAGGAATCACCCTGTACAAGTAATAAATCAATGAACTTATACCCACATAAGCCCCCCAAGACCAGAAGGCTTTCCCAGAATATAGAAAAACAAAAATGTAAACCCACATTTGTATGGCAAGCAAATTTTCAGCCTCAATTCGTATGTAGGTAGACGGGTTGACTTGCAACCAACTCAACTGATGAGGACACGACTACGGTCTCCAAAGCGAAATTCTATAGTCATTCGTTTTTTCCCCAGGCAAAGAACCGAAAATGAAAAAAAAATAAAAAATGAAAAAAAGAAGCGAATTCAATGTCAAGAACATTTGCTGTGCATAAACCTGCCACAGTAACTCTCAGACACAAAAATAAGAGTAAAAGTGATTTCTGGCGTGTCCACGGAATTGAATTAGCATTGTGGTTGTGAGACTCTGAATGGAATGGGGATTCGTCTGAATAATTTGTTTTTGCCTGGAGGTGACTATTGCATTTTGGATAAAGAATTAAACTGGTTTTACGCGGACATAAGAAAATAATTTAGAATATTGTAATTATCGATTTATTTTTAACTAATAAATTGTTTGCACACGCAGCTTCTATCGAACGAAATTTACTCCTGCGCTTAAAGAACCGGAACAAGATAGGAGACACTGTTGTTCATTTTCTTTCGTTTTTGAACAAAACACATAATTTTTTGTTTATGGTATGGGCCACTCCCGCTTTGCCGATGCCACCGACATTATCTGAAATGATTTGAATAGGAAATATACGTCCATTTATTAAATGTCAAGGCTATGGTTGTCAGAAAAGTCAAGATAGTAAGTTCGTTCGGGTAATTTTTTGCAAACGTAAAATTATTCAAAATTTGTGCTACGAAACTGTGCGAATGCGACCACTTACTGAGAAAATTGATAAAAATGAGAGGAAAATCCATTTACTCTCTTTCAATTTTTTCGTGATTTTCTTTTCGCCAAATTTTGACTTACTGAAGAATTAAAAATTAAAACTGACAATTTAGTGACACGTCAAAAGTGTGACAAGTAAAATTCTCGTCTTCAACGATGTCGGAGGAAGAAGTTGCAATTGAATTTTCTCCTAGAACACATCAGCGCACTCAAAATGGTAAGTTTAAATAATTCTAACCAATTTTGTAGATGCTGCATTTAAAGAGAACCTTAACAAATGTCAAATTGACATTTCTTAAACTTTTTGTAAGAAAACCGGTTAGGTAATTCCCTTGAAATTGAGAGATTGCTCTCTCGGTTGCCAAGATTTGACATTTTTCATTTTTCTATGCTGAAAGTACACGAACGAACCTACAATGTTTTTTAAATAAAGGTTGTGGAACGGGAGGTGCCATATTTGTCCGTTGACTCGATACCATGTTAATGTTTGTTGCCGATGAATGATCCCTTCAAAAACCATATTGATTATCCGTGATTATTTTAGTTTCAGTTGCCCATAAACTACTTTTTGCAATATCTACTTACTCCAAGTAGCGTGGTATTTATCGGTCTGAAACCTGATCACATTTTGCGTTTTTAAGTTACTAAATCAATAATGTCAATTCTAAGTCAATAAATAAATAAATAAATTAAATAAATATTTTGTGAAGCACTTTCACCTTTTCGTTGAGCTTGACTTAGAAGTTCGCGGAGCAGAAAAAAGACCCGAGCAGCATTTTACTTTATGTTATACTCATCGGTATAAGTATTTTGACAGAAATGCAAGCCGCTTTTTAAGGCGAATAATTCCCAGCGGCTAAGGATTTACTGTCTACAGTTATCAACTCAGTGATTGCATAACTATGTTGTGACCTATATGATAGAGCGTGTAAATGAGACTTTGAACGCCATCGCTGAACAGCTCAGACTTATTTGTGGTTAAAACGATTAAAACTCATTTTCCAAGGTTTGTTCAGCGAAAAATATTCTTGCATTTAAATTGATATTTATTGTGTAAAGGTCCATTTTGATTAATATGGGTAAATATGGTAAAATACTGAGCTAAATATGGAAAATCCAGCTGCCTTTGTCGTTAAAAAATATGGAAGGAATTTAATTTGTCAAAGCATGGTGTAACCATCCAAATCAACAACGACAAAAGAACGATCTCTGCAAAATTGAAATCGCAGATAAACAGATTTTGCAGGAGTGTATTGAAAGTCCAGGTTTAGCTTCTAGAAATATCGAGCTTGTTATATCAGGTATATCCACCTGGCGAAATTCTAATCGGGCAGTCACTAATTCTTCAGCAGGGTAACGCTCCTTCTCACAAAAGCCGGCAATGATGCAACTTTTGGGATTTAGTAGTATGTATTGAAAATGTATGATTTTACATTAAAGGAAAAAGAACTGTTACTCTGACTCGGAGCAGAGAGAAGACCATTTTTGTAGTAACAAAAGCTTTTTGATGACGTTCCTGCAAAATGCTGCAAAAACTAGTCGAAACGGTTTGAAGTATATCAAAGAAAGTTATTAAGGCTAAAGCGAATGTTAATTTAATAAAACAATTTTATTTTTCTCCTTTAAATTTGAAATTATGTAGATATTTTGTAAGAAAAACTTGTTTGTCAAAATAATTACGCCAAAGTGAAAAGTTTAGTTCAATTCAATTATTTATTTGGCAAAGTACAAATAAGAACAACTGTTTTCTTTAACTCTATTTATTAACATAATTGAATTTAAATAAATGTATTTAAAAATAAAAATTGCATAAACATTATAACCTGGGCCCATGTTCTGTAGTTATCACATCGATATAAAACTATATATAAATTGAAAAACATGTTATACTATGTTTTCGATGCGAAAATTTTTCGCATGAGTTACAGAACATGGGCACTGGTATAAGCAAGCCGTGTACCTATTTATCTTTTTCAATTCTTCCCAGAATTCATAAAATTCAACTTTTAGTTTTGTCCAAATACTTTTGCCCATGAGCTTAGATCACTTGTTCAGTCGAAGAATTGTGTCCTTTTTTCTGTTTATTTGCCATTATTGTGATTTGCCCCATATGATGCTAATGGACTTTATCAGGTTTTATTGTGATGTGACATTGATATTTCCATGGAAAAGATGAGGAGTTCCAAATTATTTAACAGTTTTCTATGCGACAGCTGAACTCCGATAGATATAGCTCTCAAAAGAGTAGAAAGAAAGTAGATAATACTGAAATTGAGTTATACATTTGTTAAGAAGAGGCAACTAATGTGGTGGCAGTTTCTTCCAACTATTGCACATTCAGTGAGAACTTTTTTTAGGTACCTATACAATTTACGTTATTTAGGGTCAGATTTTTGATGTGTAAAAAGCGCGCGTTGTTGGAATCTGGTGGAGTAATTTCACACATATAACTTGCGGGGACGGAAATGCTTCCCGGTGTTTTATCATTGCATACATTTTTATCATTGCATAAATTTATGAGCTGGGGCATATTAATTTTAGCTTTTTGTTGATGTGAAATAAAGCATGTTTTTCATATATGATGGTCTCACATTTCTTCCCTCGAGGAAATTCGGTGCCAAATCTTTCGTGAATTACCAGGCACGCAGAAATCACAGCTGGACAACAACTAACAAAAATGTCGTAGACCAGCACCTCTACAATATGCAACGCAAGTCGAATGAAATAAGAGAAATTTAATATTCAAATGAACTCCAACCGGAAAATTTCAACAACACGATATGGAACAACCATCGATGCTGTCTTCCAGCGTAATCTAGATAGATTACAGTCTCGAATTTACATATCTTAAGGACCATTCACATGAGCGCGAACTGCGAAAAGGCGAACTGCGAACAAATCAATTTATCTGTATTTATAAATTGAAAGTTGCTATTTGTTTTACCACAAAAGCATTATATTCAATTAATATAACACCTAATCTAAAAAAAAAAATTAAACTTGATTGATTAAAATAACGAAATTTACAATTACAGCAATGAAGTGTCAAAATCTACGAATATTCGCCAGTTCGTGGTTCGCAATTCGCTCTCATCCTTTACTTCAGCTACCACAATCCGACTGTATCTATTCTACCGAAACTAGCACATAACGAATAAACTATTGTTATTTCATAATATATCAAGAATACGGTTATTACAACTCCCTATTTTCTCAATGACGAGTATCCAGCCACTAACATACCGCACGCACGGTGTTTACACATATATTTCGGGACGGTTGGATACAGTCGTACAGTTTTTAAGGTTCCGTACCCAAAGGGAAAAAACGTAACCTTATTAGTTTCGCTCGGATGTCTCTCCGTCTGTCTGTCTGTCCGAACCCACTAAGCCAATTTTATTACCAGGTCTATCTCAAGAACCGATTGACATAGGAGGCTAAAATTTACACCCAACATCCGGTATAACCTCTAGTTAAACGACAAATACCAATGGAAGGAATACATTGATTGGTTTTGGATTAATTAGTAATCTGATGAAAAAAATATTTTCATTCGCCCAAAAAACGGCTTATTTCTTGATTCACAAAAAAATACATAAATTCCTTTTTTGTAGATCATGTTCTTATCTATATATGTGCTGAATACTGTTTTGCCGAAAAGTTAATAGTTTACAAGATATTTTCAAAAAAGATAATTTTACCATGTAAAATACGTTGCTCTCACAAGTTTTAATCTCTACTGCGCAGTTGTGCACAATTGACCCCATCAAAGACAGAAGACCACCAGGGTTCCCGCTTGCTAATTTCGTTGGGGAGTATAATACATTTTTTTGGGGAGTACAGAACAAAATAAAAGTAATATATTTTTAGTCAATAGTTTTTAATTGGGACAGGTCGCATACAGAATGGAAAATTGGCGTGGGTTGGGTACTAGGTAATAATTAGAAAATGAGATTCATCTGCGAGTAATTTTTGAGAGTAAAAATATTAAGTAATTAAATTAAACCAAATTGTGATGAATTCATGAAGAGGGGAAAGATTGAATGATATAGATTTCAAATAATATCTGATGTGTTGGACTTTAGCCAAATACGGAACCTTCGGTGCGCGAGTGACACTCGCACTTGGCCGGTTTTTTTTATTGTCGCGACGGGTGTTGCATGTGAACACTTCCATATGATAGATACTCAAGCATTCTTAATAAACGTCAACACATCATTACATAATGTTCTATACCGATCAGAGTCCACGCATGTGCCTGTGTGAGCTTTACGAAAATAATTATAAACTAAACACGTTTCAGGGTTAAAAGTGTAATCAACACTCACAACTAGAGCGACGCCACAAAACTCTTAAAACGTGCACTCTCCTTACCCAAAGGGCCAAAGGGATTCCACATCCTCTATATTTAATGAACGGACGTACGTACGTTTTTAGCACAAATATCCAATAACATAAAAATATTTACGGCTTTCGCCTAGTTTCTACAGGACTTTTGGCGTCATGTGGATTCTTGTGCCTCTGACACATCCGTATTTAATCGATACCATTTTATATTGTCCTTTGCGGGATCGAATATAATAGTTGGATATATTAATTAAATGTGGTAAGACTTACAATGATTTTGGGGGAAATTTTTCGGTATGTAGACGTAGAGATGCTTTCTCACCCACATAACTGCGGCTATTCGTAGGGGTTAATTTATCCACCAGATTGTCGATACCATCTCGCAAACACAACGCGAGACACTATTCAACGACAACCGCAATAAATCTCAATTTTCGTCCGAATTTCCAAAGAGCGTCCCATACCACCAGGAACAGTATCTTTTTCATTTCATTTATATGTGGGATGATATTTATATCTCTTTAAGTAAGAAAAAATAACAAAAACACATTACCGACGAGGACATTGAACTGTGTGGCGCAGAATCATTATTTGTACGGATATATTCTTGCAGCCGGAACACACATGACGACGAGCGATGTATCCCTCCATGTAGCCTCCATCTCCACTTGAATTACTTTCAGATACTTGAGACAGAAATGTTCATTCATCTGGGGGAGTGGGCTGCAAACATAGGATAATATCAATGAAATGGAAATTTTGCCTTCCGGTTATTCGCTACTAAATATAGTTCCAGAAGTTGAATTTTGGATATGCGGTCCGTGAAGCGAATCAATCGATGCACGTGCTGGGTTGTTCTTAATTGTTTTGTTATTGTTTTTCGGATACCATGAAAGTCTGCAGTTAAATTCAGTTCGGCTTAGACTTTGAGCAAATGTTTGTTTGTCTTAATTCGGTGCAATTCCTGAACACTTGGTTCGTAAATCAATGTCCAGTGGAGATTGCCATGAGCAGATTTATTACTTCAATTGGACGTTGCTTGATTTTGTTATTTTTTTTAGCATCTACGCAGACATAATGTAAGGCAATGGTCTATATGATAAAAATTGATTTGGGCTCTGTCCAGATGTGACACCTCCTTCGCGTCGATCAGGGGAACCATGAGGTGACGTATAAATTTGTCTGTAAAATTAAGGATATTGTGGAGCTCTGCGAAAGTCTCCAAATTTTATCCTTACATTCTTTGTCGTATCGTCATCTTCCATTGCAACGACGATATTCCTATCCAAGAATAAAGCCTGGCTTGTGTAAAAATATCAAACTTACAATGATGTGTTAAAAGAAACAAGTTGTCCAAGCCTTGAATATAACCTTAAAAGAAACGGAAACTTGGTTGGTTTACTTCTGAGTTTCTGATGCGGAAGAAAATACAATTTAAATACAATCCCCGCCTTTTACTACAGCGGTTTTGTCGAATATTTCGTTTCCCTTAATCTTAAAGGGAGTGGTATGAAAAATAAGCTTACCAAACGATATCCACTTCGCTTCTAATACTCATGCCAACAAGTAAAGTTAAACTTATAAAACTTTTCACATATTTTTTGTATGCATTTACCTCATGAACATGTTTTTAACAATAATAATACTTACATGAAAAATCGTAAAATCGCATTATATACTATATCCTATATCCCGAATGATACGAATGAAATACGAATGAATATAAATCAGCAACAAATCTGCATAGGAGTTTGATTGTTAAAGTTTGCACTTTAAAAAAATATTATATCAAACAAGAAAAGTTGTAAATATGCAAGGTATGAAAATATTCATGTGGATTATGAAAAAGTCACAAACATCAAAATTCTTACTTCGAATGAAACCATTCATAAAACAAACAAACCGTTTTAAACGAGTCCAACCATTTGCATTTATTTAACACAACAAACTACGAGCCGCCATTCTTTTTGCGGAACCCAAAGCATGATCCCAAATAATCTTTAGCGGCATTCCTGAATTTCATTGAGGCGGAAATATTCTACGAGCGGATACTTCTACCTACCTGATTTCTTGAGCAACAATCGAGCGAAACTTCCTATATTCGAAGCAGATTCACATTGTTGGTTGTGTGCATATTTATTTTTAGACACCCGGAGACCGGAGTGTTTTAATTTCAAGCATGACATCATCGGACATCAGGGACACTGCAGAGGAACATGACTTACTACTTTGTCAAAAATTCCTTTTGTTTTACTGCTTCTGTCTGTATGCTTCCTGTCCTTGCTTGTACTGTGCACTGTGCTTGCTAATGACTGAATTCTAATCTAGTTATCGGCGAAGTTTCAGTATTCAGTACTATTCGCCAACGAAGCCATATGAAGGACATAAGTGAGTTGAAAAGTTATTAGGGCTAGACTTTGAGTTTAATGCGATGATGTTGTCGGTTTGCTTTGTGCCCTCTGCAGCGCCTAATCATAGTCGGAGGTATGCTCACTAGAACAGTAAACTCAATCCTCAATGATAAATCAGCTAAATAAATTGTTATTATTTTCTTCTTTTCTTTGGCGGGGCTTCAGTTTAGGGTGTACCTTGAGCTATAGTGTCAAATAGTGAATTCGTTCTTTCCCCATTTTTCCCTTCGGCATCTGTCCACTTGGGTAATTTTGAAGAATACAAAAGTAGTGTCTAAAAAATATTCTATAAGGAGTTTAATTAGAAGAAGGAGTGTGTGTGTTTTTTTTTGTAGCAGTTTTATAAAATAACAAGCACTGAATAAGATGTAGAAATATAATCTTCGTCTGACAGAATTGAAAGCCTCTCGTGCCATTAGAGTTGAATCTAAAATTGATGCGATTTAATTTAATTAATTTAATAAATTATTTTTTAACTATATTAAAAATAGTCTGTGCCATTATTTTTTGTTTCAAAAACCAACTAGTCCAAAGAAATTACTGGGGATTAGCATTTTTGTATGGAGGCTGCATTACGTCCTATTGTAGTCGCCACTCATAATTTTCATGCGAAAATTGGGTGTCAGATAAAATTTTATTGTTACCTATATTATTATTATTTACTAGCTGACCCGTGCTCGCCTTGCTTCGCCAGAGTTCCACTTTTCAAATTTAAAACAAAATAATAAGAGCTATACAAACCCACTTCGGTGCTGTAAGTGACGTGTAGCAAGAAACAAAGGAAAGAATGACTTAGTTTTATAATAGTAGGGATTTTTTAATTATGTAGTTGTCGCACATAAAAACGTCACCTGCTCTTTTTTGTGTTGATACCTATTCGTGCGATTTGAATATGTACAGTCTTCGACACTTTTCTAAGCGATTTCCATTCACTGGTTAAATTTTGTATTAAAACATTAGAAATATCCGTCCCGATTGATTATTAAATATTTATACATAAATAATTTACAAAAATTGATTCACTCGATGCAATGCCTTTCTTTGCTGCATGCACCACATTAATACTCCACCCATAAGGCCACAACTCCACTCTCTCCACTATCACCAGTTCAATTTCAATTTAAAAGAAGTGAGAAAAAAAAAACAACACAAAGCACAAAAGGTGTATGAAAAAAAAGAGAAACAAAAAGCATACAGCATTCAGCAGAGAGAGAAACAGGTTTTGCCGCACACACACACAAAATTTCCTCCACTGAATGCCGGGCAAATCCAACGATCTAGCTTCAATCGAACATTTTACTTTTTTGAGCTGTATAAAATTTATAGTTTAATGCTTATTGTACAGCTTCAGGACTACGTACAAAGATGATTTATATCTTAAAATCTTTGTACATAATTGAACTTTATATTAAAAAAAAACCTATTTTATTCGGTTGAGTCATTCCAAAGCTAGGAGCTAGAAGGCATTCGAGAATTACAACGTTTGTTAGATATCAGCTTAAATCTCCGCTTCCGGACAGCGGATAATGATTAAACATTATCCTAAATTCTAATATCGACAATTTCCAATGCAATTGTGAAAACCGAAATCAATTTCGTGCAGTACTTCTTGTGCCTTTAGCACACAAACTATTTAAAGCCTGAAAAAAGTTACAGTTTTATTATTAGTAAGGATTAACAATGAATTTAAAATACACTGCTAATATCAAATTTAACGAGCGCTAGCTGCAAAGGCTTTCGGCTCAATAAAATATTGCATTTATAAGTGGTAGGGGAAAACGAGGTTAATAGTCCAAGTGAGGTACAAGAAAGAAAAGAAACTCAGCCATATTAACTGGTAATGTAGACGAACGAGCATTTCCTGAGGAAAAAAATATAAGCATTGCTCGAAAACTCGCCAAGACCAAAACAAAAAGCAGGTGAACGAAAATATGTTAGTATTTTTAGTTTTTATGATTTTTTTTTTAACAGATGACTCAAGTTTTTTTAAATAAATATTACAACTTACCTCGTCTATCTATACATATAATAAAACTGTAGCCGTTTTCATATGTTCGCGGTTGGCGTGAAAACTACTGCACAGATTTCGATGAAACTTTTTTTGAAATGTTAGTTAAGATTCTGAGAAGGACATAGGCTATTCCTTTCATTGTCATGCCTATTTTTTGGGAGCGTTTTTGACCAAAATGTGTTTTTTTTTTCTGACTTTACTGCCTTTAACTCGCCATTGCTCAACAAATTCTTAATCAATGCAAACAAAATAAAATACTTAGGAGACCCAACACTTAGTTATTTCAAGCCATCAATCAACTTTCTATGTCCTCTAGAAGCTAAGCTATAACCTAAAATCTAACATGAAAAAAATAAATTTATTTTCTCGAATCGAACATTATCAGCATCGTTGATCGTTGTTCTGCTTTGGGGTGGTTGGGTGGCGCACATCGCACGTTCATATGAAAAAAAAAGCGTAGTGTTTTCTCCGAATTAAGTGAAACGAAAGGGAAGTATGCGACTTGAATGTGTATGTAATCAACAGCGACAATGTGTTTCTGCGGAAATGCGCAGGTGGCTGATGGACGTACATATTATGTTGGTGTAGGCATATATGTATTTAGAAATTGAGTTCAAGGTTTTTGTTTTAACGGTTGTTATAGTACCTACACGGTGATGCCTACAGTAAAGAATTGAAGAATTCAAGAAGTAAGGACGATATAGAGGTGAATTATATTGTTTGATTTATTGTTGGTGTGGATACAAATTTCCGTTAAGGCTTTTGTTTTAGTGGTTGTTTTGATATTACATTCGTTGATACCTACAGTAAGGAAGTGGAACTTTAGTAGTTACGCTGTTGAATTTAATTTGCCTAAATTGGTGTTTTAGGAGATTTGTTTGATTTATTGTTTCACATTGACAATGTTCACCGCTTTGTTTTAGCTAGACTGTTGAGTTTAAACAAATATGCCGTCGAGAAAACGGTAAAACTTTCTCGAAGCTCAACAATATCTAGAAAAATGAGACGAGTTAGATCACAGAAAACGGATGAAAAATATCAGACCCCATCGTTACAAAGAAACACATATATCTACTCCGTGGGTAAATTAAATCAGAAGTGGATTTTTTTACGCCAAAGAAATTAATTATGCCGAATTTGCTGGTATCGGTGGTATGACTCAGGCACAGCGGGTGTAAACCTCACCAACGACTGTTTCTCGCACGGTCAATTATACGTGTCTCTTTCCCGAGCGAAAGTAAAAATGCATAAGTGTATGCTCCAAGCAACAGAACCTCAAATATTGTATTTCAAGAAGATTTGTAAAAAAAATATCATAAAAAATATAATTATCTCATGTATTGAAACTTAACTATTATTATCTCTTTTATTGGAAATTTACACAGCCTCAAGCCGCGTACGAAGTTGCGGGCACAGCTAGTTTAAAATAAAAAGGAAGAAGGGTTGTTGCCTGTTACCTTATTGAATGCTAAGCGAGAACTGGTTTATTCCTTAAATGTAATGGAAATATATAGATAGAAATATATATAGGTAAAACATATACATATGCCTTTTTAAAAATGGCAATATTTTTACATCTTCTGAGCGAACTTTATTGGACTTCTTTGGTGAATTCTGTAGCTTAAATATTGCTGTCTGTTTTAAAAAAGGTTTCGCTCAATCTTTTGCAAAATCGTTGGAGCAGCATCAAATTAATTCGAAAATATAACTTAAAGCCCCGCTCTCCCTTACACATTTTCAGTCAGTCGGTCCAAGTTGAGTCACTGAATTAAAAGTAGTCAAATCCGTCGTATATGCTTTCAATTTGACTGGATACTAATCATACAAGAGTCAGCAATGCCACATTGACCTCACATGTTCTAGATGAATAAACTTCTTTTATGTTTCCTAGTTTCCGAGTCGGCTTATAGCAGATGTCTATTTCCACTCAACTTTGACTTCCCTCGCACCCCAATAGACAATTGCTGATCCTCGGTGTATGGCTGTCTGCCATGTCAATGGCAAGCAGACCTATATGTAGAAAAGTGATGCATGCAAAATTTGTTTAGTTGCACATTTACTTCAAAGGCTTTCTAAGAACCCTGCTCGCGTTAGTGGAAATGGTAATCATTTGCAGAAAGGTGATATCGCGGATGAAAAGACTGTCATTCATTATAAAATTGCCATCAGACCTATCTGCTTATGCCACCAAAACATCTATACAAAGCTTCATATATAGAAAAAAAAAAAAAAACAAATTGGTATCTCCGTCGCGTCGTCAGCAACCGTATGTCGTTCAAAGTTTACTGCACTGCGATTTGGATCAGTGGAGCTGTATCGTCTGCCCAGACAGAGCCATGACTGCATGTAAGTTGAGACATCGCGCTGATGGCGCGCGTGTGAAATCAACTCTGTCAACTGCAGAACAGTCTAGAAGAAATGGAAAATATTCAGCAGCCCAACAGCATGCTTACCGATTTGTAGCGCATCAACGCGTCCCAAGCATTACGATTGCACAACGACTACCCGCGCCCTCCCTATATTTCTTGTCTTTCTGTGAGGCTTAGCATTTTGTAACACGCAAAATTATGACTGTGAGGTAATTGGGAGCGAAATGAAAGGGAAAATTAGAGCAAAGAATTTGCGCCGGATGGCTGGGCGATTGGGTGGCATCGAAATCAAATCAACTATGCCATGAAGCATGCGGTATGCGAATGCGGTTGCAAAATATTTGGCAAGAAGTTGCTCGTGCGTGCGTGAGTTGGATGCATGCCATGAATTTATTGCAAAATGCGGCTTAAAGGTTTCGACTGGACTATACGTATACTTGTGCGTTAATTGTGTTAATCGAAGGGCGTTACATCAGTGACGCTGCTTGAACATTTCGAACATTTTCATATCAAGGTGAACCAGTTCTATTTTCGGAACCGATGTATGCTATTCGTGTCTAAATATACTCGTATTTAACTAACTGGTATTGCTTTTGACCCAACAGTTTGTTGCCAAATACTGGATAGTTAATATACCTACAATATTTTTATGTTCGCAGGAAATCCTGGACATGCACGGTCTTTCATTTCGTGGTTTCAAGTGGGTAGCGCTTGAATTTGATACCTATCAAACTCAGCTGTCATTTCAAGAGTCATAATATTAGTTGAATGTTTGCCATGGATCGCTTAACAATCGAATTAAGCGTTATTAAAACTGGCAACAAAAGTGGTGATTCAAACGTAGCCACTTTTCGCGCATTACGCGATGACTGTGGTCTTCATAACTACGCATGCAATTGGTAAAATTGTGAAGAAATATAAAGAGTGGAAGCGTTACTGATGTCGTAAGGCCTGTGCTTCATTGTAATGCACGCTCAGTCGAAAATATTGCTGCTGCAAGTACAAGTGTTGCTGATTCCTGATGATCCGAATTTATCGATTTATCAATTCGGAGGGATATGGTCGAATGATAACCGATTTTTTTCTGGCCGGAGATTGAAAATCATGACCTGGACGATATGTGGTTCCAACAAGACGGGGCAAAAAGCCACACAACACGACCAATTATGGCTTTATTGCTTGAGAATTTTCCTGGTCGCTTAATTTCACGTTTTGGCGACGTCAATTGGCCACTAAGATCATGCGATTTGACACCGGTTTAATCTGTAGGACTACGCAAAAGACTCAAAACAAATTTTCGTGACTAGTTCTTTCCGAACTTAGAACAAAACAAGTTTCCATACTTTAATTTCAATAGCTGAGCTAGAGTGCACGTAATGAATTTGTGAACTTATAAATTGGTGTTTTAAAGATTATTTAAACGTGGTTGATATAATGAAATGCATTTTGTAATATTCAAATTCATACAATTAATCGGATTAACAAATGATGAACAAATTTGCATATCCAACCAGTTTGACGCATAGTCAATGACTTCAGTGAAAAATAGTCATTGAGGAAATTAAGTTTGGAAAATATTTTGTCTATGATCGTGATCTTGATAACACTGATTGGAATTTTGTACCTGGGAAATTAAAGGGACAACAAAATTTATTTATTTATTTTATTCATCTATCGAGTTACCTCTCACAGATTTCTTAGCTTTACCGATATTACATTTTCAATTAATAATAATTTAAATACATTTCTTTCAAGACTTATATCTAAATTAAATTTTAGTTCATTAAATAATTTCATACATCTATTGAAAATGGTTTATTTGAACCGACAAAAGTTAAGGGGAGTAGCTGCAATAGAGTCGTGAATTGATGGTCAAACTTTTAATATTACTCGTTTGGAAATGACGACCGTTTATAAACAAACATCTGAAAAATATTCAAATTTATAAACATGCACTAAACATGCAGAATCAGAGACACTTGATTTTAAATTTACAATTACCTTCGAAATATTTCGATGCCACCGCAAATTTACCATATTTATCATCTTTGAAAATAAAAAAAAAACGTTTGCACTTCAAAATTACAAAAATAAAATGCACTGTGCAAACTTTATTCCAAGTGCCCTGTTCAATCCAAATTCAAATACAAAGAACTTAACTCAATATGTCTGTCCCACTTGACGAGCTGCATTGTGCGGACCAACTGTTAACTATTATACCTTTGAGCAGGATTGATTTACCTGTTCAACAAAGTTAGACCGCGTTTATAGACATACTACATTAAGGCTAACAATCGTTTTTCTATTAATAAATCTAGCAAGTGTTCGTCGGTTTTTGAGTTCCTCATCCTCATCACATCACTGATTGCGCGGTTTTCGTTTTTGTATGATGTTCTCTAAAAAACGGTCAGACTCATAGGTAATATAATAGCAATATGTCTAGAAACTAAGCGGCACATGTGGGAGCTAATATGATTGGACACCACTTGAATATATGACCACACATAACAAGATAAAACATCCTCCTCGACTTTGTCGCTCGTTTAGAGCTATTGGTCGATATGATCGTAGAGGCAAATATGTATACTATGCACATGAAAAATCTTACTGTAGTAAGATATGTACAAATGTATTAAAATTGTTACGTTTTTCAATATAAATAAGGTCTACTCATTTTTATACTTTTGCATGGACATATTTTGTAATAACAGACATTCAGGACTATTCGGCAAAATCTTGTATCCATTTATTCTGTTCTGTTATTCTGTTATAAATTTTCGTACAAAAGTTCGAACTGTCAAAAAATCTTTAACGCGCTCTAGAATTGTTATTCTGTGTGGAAAAATCTTTTTATGAATTGTGTTAAAAATTATAACAGAATAAAAGACAGAGTTTTATGACTTTTATTATATATTTCTTATATGAGAATATTACAACGATGCATAGATGCTGGACAATGCGGTATAAGTCTTTCCACTGTCCCAAAAACCTTTGTAATTGAGGGAATGCTTCGCAAAGAGTGAACTCGACAAATTTGTTTGCTTGGCGTAAACAGTGCCAATGGATTAATTTGCTGAATAATTCATTTTTGAACTCCGCCGTGAATACTGCCTATAGTTTCAGCATAATCATATCCCTGAGCCCGGCAAAGGTTAATGTAAAGACTATATTCAATGAGTTGCTTAACGATATCGGTAAGTTCTTTGGCCGTCTTTTGAGATGAATGAAAACCTTAGAAAGGATTCCCTAAGGTCAACTTTGCCGTCCTGGATATATAATGACCCTGCTCTTTTGGTCAATATGTGACTTATCGGGTGTGGTGTCGAATATAAATTACTTGGCCTGGTGGATGTCTTTCACAATTTTTGTCCTCACTTCTTTCCCCAATTTTAAATTATTTTTTTAATATTCTTCGACACCTATTGAATGCTCGATTCTCAACAAATGCTCCTTTAAACGTTCGTATTTGGATATAAGTTTCACCAATTCCAAGAAATTGCCTCTATTGTTCGATGGCAAGTCCTCTCTGTGGCCTCGAAGAGAAAGATTTCGACGAGGAAGAAACCAAATCTCGCCTAAAATCCGCTCAGCTATAGCGCCATTTATTTTTTTCTGCACCCATTGACATTTGCAAATTGTAGTCGACTGTGTTTGGCAACCTTAAACACAAATAACTGTATCTATGGCGGATAGAAGAATTGAGTTGCATGCGATAAAAAATAAAAATCGCGTACCGTTATTTAAAAACGAAACAGCAGAAAAATACTTGTATATATTAAAGAAAAAAGAACAGAATACGGAACTTGCTTGAATGCTTGGTTGTTGCTCTTTGGCGATAATATTTTTCTTATTTCCATGTTACTTATCATAAGTGAATGGGTCAGAAACGCAATTCATGCGCACATATAGCTATAGGTAACAAATATATTGTTTTATTCGTGCTATTAATTTGTGTAATGTGCAAAAAAGTTATTTTTATGTTACTGATGGGCAAGTGAATAGATATAAAATTGTTTGAAATCGTTAGCTTCTCTCTTTCTTTTGTTTTTTTTTTTTTAAATAAATTGTAACATTTGATGGGAACATTAAACTTTATGGTGTGTCCCAAAAGTATCTTTATCGTACCCACGCTTACCCATATATTAGTAGAATGCGTAGATTCTTAACATAAACTCGACTCAATTTAGATTCATGCCTGATACACGTATATCTTGGCCCAAACAGTGCGTATCCAAATCTCCATAAGAAAAACACAATACGTTACCGTCGTCGCGATAATAACCTCTCATTCAATCAAGTGTGAAAATAGAAATGAAGTAATAAAAACAAAGAAGAGGAGCAGATAAAATGAAAACTCTCAAACTGAACTGAACCATATCCACTCGGCTATAAATGGCCGTAACATAATATTTGTCTAAATGGCCATACCACCCTTCTCTGTCCATATTGAACTGAAGTAACACTGAAATACGCGGTCGACTCTCATTGCTTCCTTGATCAATGACAGATGGTCACACGCACCGTTGCCGACACACATCACCATCCCCAGATCACTACGATCTGAGTCGTGTATTGCGGCGCTCGTATGAATGTTGATATAGAGTTGTGTGTTCGTATGAGACAAGAGCCGATAGAAAGCCGCAAAACGCACGAAATATGAGATAGATACTCCAGACTCCAAAGAGTTAAATACTGACGGATAGAGAACCCAACCAACTGAAGGAAGACACCAAAACAGAGAGACTATAACGTGTCCATTCACCTGGATGATCATCATCTGTGGTCTTGACCATAAATAAAACAACAACACTCCAGAGCCAGTCCAACAATGGGCACGTGCTATCTGCCGCCTGTGCTACAATAGTGCTACCACACCAGTCTTTGACAGCATGAGGCTGAGGCCAATGTCAGTGCCATGCTATTGATAGGGAGGTAGGGATATTTATAGAGTGTACGTTTTACGAGTATCTCTGTTCGTTTTCTGTTGTGCTGCGTGCAAGCGATTACAATTTAAGTGTCGCATGACATGTCGTTAAGGCTGTCTGTCTTGTTCGGAATGCTGTCGCAAGGAATTTGTCTAACAAATCGGGTATTTGATTGGCCTGGATGTAGAGCTTTACGTAGACTATTTCTTTACTTTGATATATAACCAACAGCCGTAAGTTATGTTTTGTGGTATACTAATTTAGAGTCATGTGATTTGACGCTTATATTGGATCAGTTTTTGTTTACATCTCACGGGTGTCCACATTCAGAGGGGATCCTAAAATTTTTATGGAATATATTCTTACTATTTCGGAGAAGAGTGCTTTCATGGATTGCTGGAATGGGATCTAAAAGATTTATATGTTCATGTTTCATGGATATTCGTATTTATGGGATCCTCCCCGCATAGGTTGTAATGTTCCGGTTGCTTAATATTGGTTCTCTAAAATTGAGAAGCTAGGGTCCCTACAGACCTGTTGCGCCAACTATATATTTATTTATTTTATTTTTCAACACTTCTACTCAAAGCTTTAGATAAGTCTATTATTATTATTATGGATACCTACTTATGAATGTGTTTAATAACAATACTCAGCCGCGTTTCTTATTTCCCTATGTATTAATCTTTACTATTTTACTCTCTTCTTATCAATATCTATCTACATATAGTTCCTTTAGAAAAACCCTTTCAAAACAACGTTCAATATAAATATACACAAACAGAATTCTTGCGAATTGCTTGCACCTTGTGCACTCGAGTTGTATACCTAGCAAAACAAATATGTATGGACAATAAAAGTGAGTTCTTCCTTTTAAGCCGTCTCGTCGTAAGTCTGAAATAATTGTGTACAATACCAATGACGCCACAGTCAGAGTCAAAAAAAAAAAAAAACAAGGAGGGCAAATATTTTTCGTAAACATTTACCCTTAATGGCGCGACTGCTGCTTACAAAGTTACCCAACCTTTATTCGGATGTTTTGCAAATAAATTTCGTCTGCGTTTCGTTCAATAAAAAGATGGCATGTGAGTTGTTTTTATTTTCGCTATAAATCCGAACAAAATCTCATGGAATAAAATTGCAATCGCTTATTGCATTTCTTAGCCTTGGTTTGCCACATTTTTTTTGGCAGCCAACCAAGGCTAAGGGGAGCTGAAAAGTTGAGTTTCGTTTCCGGAATTCAAAGTCATGGGTCGTGTGAAAAATTACTCCTCCTTTGTGACTTATTTTTCACAGTTTTTTCTTTAAATATGTCAACTTATCTTGTCGGATACTCAATTTTTTTTTGTATGGTAAATATTTGTTTCGGATGTTGCATGGAGTTGAGAAATATTTCGCTGACATTTTGCTGCAGTGTCAACACGGACGCTTCTGAGGATGATTTTCCCGCAAAAGAAAGTGAAAAACGATTGCGGAAATGAACCAAGAACATTGTTGACATAGAAAAAAGCGTTTTCATAAAAACAGATCACTCGAGTCTCCAATAAAGTCGTAATATCCCTTCTGAAGTCCATTATACGAAGTAGATATAGGTCATGGGAAATGTAAATAAGCCGGAAAACAGAGAAATGGAAATAAATCATAAAGAAACTGAATGCAGAAATTGAAAATTTAGACGTCTTCTATGTCCTTGTTGAAATGCATATTTGCAGATGTCGGCTATCTACCAGATGAAAGATGCACGCACAGAAAAACATATTTGCTCCAATCGAGTATATCCGTACATCTCGAGGTGATATTTACCCATCTCTTTTTTTATAGCCATAAAAAGCCTCTCCCGTGTTTTATAACAATTCCAGATATATACACGTTCTTGCACTCTTACAAATCCACACCCCCAGCCAGTGCAGTCTTAATCATTTACTATACGTAGCGTAAATTTATATTAATGTGTAGGTACAGTACTCAGCCTTGTACCCTTAAGGGCTCGTACTACACTTTTTCATGAATGACGCACTGTCTGGATGGATGCTTGCCGGCTTTTGTCTGGTTAACACCAACCGTGGAGGTTATAGCGCATGGCAAGTGAATGCTTAATTGTTAATTGTTTTTCTATCTTCTTTGTATAGAATTGCTAAACACGTTTACACATTTAAAAATTGAAAAGACTTTCCGGATGAACGTTTACCAGTGAATTAACATTTTATTGCGCTGACAAAGTTATTGTCAATTTGCAATACAGGTAATTGCTTATGTAAAACTCTTTTTCAACTGGTAACATCGCCGGTTGACAGGCGAAACTCACTAAGTGCACATTTCAGATAAAAATACATTTAATTATTAAGTGTTATAATAATTGCAAGAAAAACTTAGTAGGTCCATTAATCGATTTCAAATTTGAGTATACGATTTTCAAATCTCATCAACTTCGGTTTTTTAGGTTTTAACAGCAGAAAAAAATCATGAAACCTCACTATTTGCAAAACATTTGAAATGTGAGTTTTACTTGTCATAAATAAATATAAATACATTCGGTTTAAATAGCACCATGCTAAATAAATAATTCATCCATCAATCAAAAGTTGAACTTATTGCAATCGGCAACAGTTTATGATTCCCTATCTGCATACTTATAGGCTTTTCACACCAAGCCCAAAACCGCGTTTTCCTCGAAAACTCGTCGATGCATTCACACCAACTCGTTTTCGTTTGACATTTCAATGAGCTGTGAACTTCGTCTGTAAACTTCGGTGCAAACTGTTTTTGGTTACAAATTTCGATCGCATTACCTAATTATGAATTTAGTGCATTTTAAAACAATATTAGCCCATGGAAAATGATTTTAATTTGTGAGTTGTGACATCTGTTCGGTCAGCCATTTTGCTGAATTTGCTGAATATTGCAAAATGTGTGTTTGTTCCACCAACTTAACGATTGGAAGTCTTTTTCGTGGTGTTTTCGTGGAAAACGAGTGCAAACGACTGAAGTATGTACCTATGGGAAAACTTCTGTATTCGTAGAAGTTTTCGTGTGTTTTGGCGAAAACCCGGTTTTGGGCTTGGTGTGAAAAGCCAATACTTCAGGAGCCCCATGTACACAACACGTGTTAGAGAGCGGATAGCGTTTTTTTAATTAATACGGGGGTAACAAAATGCAACTCATAAGTTAGATCATTCATTTAAAAAAAATATAAACTCACGTCCAAACTCAAATACTACTGAAGGTACGCATTTCAACTACGAAACTGGTCTCCACTGTCTTCTCCTTTACGTTGCAAAGTCACCTCTTTCATTATTTAGCATAGTCAAAGCCATCATTGAAAGATTACTACTCAGGGACAACAATGCTGATGATAGCATTTGTGCAAAGGCAACGAACTTTAACATCACTCCTTGTGCAGTCATGAAAGCGTGTGTCTATCTTTTGACTTCACAGGATAAGGAAGTTATATAATTCAAAGCAAACAAAAAAAGAAAAAACGCCAAAGGTTAAGATGAGGTCACTTTGCAATCGGGTGATAGGGAGGTTTCCAGTTAGTTTGCACCTTTCAAAGATGATTTCCCTAGCGTTTTAACACCAACATTATGAAGACTTGTTCGCACATATACCCTTACGACGAATTTAAAAGCATTTGCAATTATTCACTCGCTTTTATCAAGCCATGTAAAGTGGGTTTTTTGTGCACTTTCTCGAAGAATTAAAAAATTCAAAAAATATGAGATAAGTGCGAATTGTATACCGTATAGGTGAAAAAAAACCTATCCAATGAATTTGCATAATTGTGGATAGAAGTGTGTTTCAATTAACATAATAACATCATGCGTTATGGTGGCCTCACAAATGTGTAGCATGTTATACGAAACGGTACAGTTGTATGCGATTAATTTCACAAAGAGGATGGGTTTCGGTGGCAATTTTCGGTAATGACAGTGGCACATGCTACACGAGTTTTATTATTATTATTATTATGGTGGTGAGTCTGTAGAATGAGCACGATTATAAAAGAGAAAGGTTTTGCTTTTTAGTGGGCAAAATGGGGAGTGTGGCTGGCGTCTGACAAGAAACAGTATGTGATTTGTTATTATGTAACGAGGAATACGTTAGGCTGAACGACAGTTTATTACCCTGGTTTGTTCTAAAAAGAGTTTCGGCTTGCGTGATTTGCATAAAGATGGCAGCAATTTAATTGAAGTGACGTATACCGGTAGGCTTAATGCATTGGATATTATTTTAAATGGAAGCGTTTCATATTTAATATGAAATGTTCAATAAGTGAAATGTTTAATGATCAGTGAAATAATAAAAGTGGATTTAAAGAAAAGTTTTAATCAGAATTAAGTTATTTTTGTCGTAAAAAGATTCCACAATTGATTAGCTTTAATTTGATACCAACTAAAGCCAATATTGTTTGATTAACCGTCTTAAAATTTTCAATGATGCCTTTCAATGAAAACTATAACTGGGGCCTATCTTTGCATTTTTCTTTTTTTTAAATATGCCCGTACAAACTACAAACGACGTCACGAAAGAGAGTCGACGGCCGATACGTGGTGCTGTTGTCGATCTCCGAAACCACTCCATTTCAATGAAATTGTGTGGATAAGTATAAAAGATACTGAAGTCTGTGTGTACACCCGTATAACCCGAGAATGGATCGTTAGATTTTTACGATTTTTGCTTGGTGGATTCGTATTGGACATTGTTCCACTTTTTAAGTTTAAGGGGATGAGATTGGGAATAGCACTTAGTATGGTAACCGCACTTTGAAAAAAATTTGACTGGATAGAAAAACGGGTAGTGCTACTTCCGATACAACAAAACTTATTTCAAATCTTTAATTTTTAAATTCTTTGGATGTTCCGGGCTCACCGCTACACAATTTGAAATCGAAAGTTTTATTTGATTGTGAAGAATCTCAAATCAAATATCATGGAAGCGAGGATTTTGACTTCAAAATTCAAGGCAAACATTAAAATTCCGCGGATTCCGATGATTTGAAATTCAAGCGCCTTCAGTTTTCCATGCGTATCGCTTTAACTATTAGAAATAATAAGTCGCAAGGACAATCACTGGATATTTGTGACATCAATTCTTGAATTCCCATGTTTTGCAAATGGTCAATCGTATGCGGCGCGTGAGCAAACTTTCCGCTTTGTACGTCGCGTCTTGTACATTTAAACACTTTACGTAAAAAGTGGAAAATTCGCTAACACGTAAATCATTGCGGTTGATTTAAACACATCGACAATGCTAGGCTTTAGTTATTTCTATTTGTATCTAATATAACTTTTGAATATAGAATTTTAATTGACCGAATTAAATTACTAAAGCAACATGTGCATTGTTCATTCTCGGAATTATTACTTTCATTACATTAACGAATTTGGGCGGAACGAAGTTCTCCGGGTCAACTAGTGTATCTTATTTCTTCTACATAACTTTTGGTTGGGTGTTGTGTGAATAGGGATGGACATCTGATTGGCATCAACTTGGCGATGTCCAGTGTCGCAACTATCTCACACTCACCAATTGTGCTTATTTTACCTCCCCGTGGTCACCACCGGGTACTGGTCTATGTCCACCCGGACTTGACTTGCTAAACTTATAAACGCGAGTGTTGAACACGAAGAAAATAGCAACACTATAATGCTCTGTCGGATTGACTGTCTGCTCGAGTCTCAGAAGTCTTACATGAGCCCCTCAGAAAGAGGACGTACGGCGGATGAATTCACAAAGCTGAATCAACGGTGGCGTCAACAGTCAACATGGCAGATACCTCAATGGGCTACTCTGACGTATTTGGAGCTGAGGTCATTGAGGATTTTCAACACTAGTCAGGGTGTTGAAATAGAGATGGTGGCGGAAGAGCCCTTAATGGGTCAACGGCAGCTCTCACATCCCCGCAGCGGGTTACTGACTCCGGAATATCCCGGCTCCTTTTGTCCAAGGGGTCGCAAAAAGGGCCTGGTCCTCCAGGTTGGGGGTTGTACGCCGGGGTAACTGCCCGACTACGTAAAAATATAATAGTTGCGAAGCACCAACAAGCCTCGGATACGGATGATCTAACTGTTGACGAACCTGGCAAACGATCAAAGGACAACGAATTTCGGATCTGTACGTGGAATGTTAGGTCCCTTAACAGACCGCGTGCAGCCGAACAACTAGCGGAAGCCCTGAACCACTATAAAGCAGATTTAACCGCCATCCAAGAAGTGCGATGGGATGGCCCGGGCAAGAAGAAGATGAAAAACTGCGATATCTATTATGGCGACTGCTATCGGCAACAAAAACAGCGCTTATTCGGATGTGGATTCGTCGTTGGCGCCAGACTTAGGCAAGAAGTCTTAAGTTTCAACTATGTAAACGAGCGCATCACGACAATCCGCATTAAGGCTAAATTCGGCAACATTAGCTTAATATGCGCGCACGCCCCCACGGAGGAGAAAGACGACGACACCAAAGAAAGGTTCTACGAGCTCTTGGACCACACCTACGAGCAATGCCCTAGCTATGACACTAAAATTGTCTTAGGCGATTTTAACGCCAAGTTAGGAAGAGAGGACATCTTTGGTAGTACCGTTGGAAGGTGCAGCCTACACGACACCACCTCCGATAACGGATTTAGGCTGATCGACTTCGCGGCGGGGCGAAATGTTGTCATAGCAAGTACGCGGTTCCCGCATCTCGATATTCATAAAGGCACATGGAGATCTCCTGATCAATCAACCGTCAACCAGATTGACCACATTGCGATCGACGCAAGGCACTCCTCCAGTATTATGGATGTCCGAACGTTCCGAGGGGCCAACATTGACTCGGACCACTACCTTGTTGTAGCCAAGGTACGCCTTCGGATATCCCGAACGCCGCCAAAACAAGTAAATACTGGGAGGAAGTTTGACGTCGGACGGCTACAATCGCAAGAGATCACCAGATCCTTTTCCGATCGAGTCTCTCTCAATCTCTCAAGAGGTCCTATGCAGCCAGCATCAAGTATTGAAGACCAGTGGCAACATTGCCAAAAAGCCATCAGAGACGCCGCCTCTGATGTGCTGGGTTTCACCCGACCGCCACAACGAAACCCCTGGTTCGACGACGAGTGCCGGCAAGCACATGCAGCGAAGCAAGAGGCATACAAAGCGGCGCTGCAAAGGAGGACCAGAGCTGCTCGTGAGCTCTACGCGCAGAAGAGAAGAGACGAACACCGGCTTCTAAGGAGAAAAAAGAAAGAGCATGAGAAGCGCGCGATCGATGAAATAGAGAGATGTTACAACAGGAATGAGGTTCGGAAGTTCTACCAAAGGGTAAAAAGAACTTCACAAGGCTACAGAACCCGAACCGAAGCCTGCAAGGACGAACAAGGGAACATCGTAGTAGAATCGCAGTCGATGCTGAGGATATGGAAGAACTACTTCTGCAGACTGTTTAACGGCGATGACGACTTAAATTCCGCTGTCAGGCAGAATGAACCGTTCAACCTGGACGATGAGGATCAACCATATCGTCCACCCGACCTGGACGAGGTGAAGATAGCTATATCTAAACTGAAGTCCAACAAAGCCGCTGGAGCAGATGGCCTAGCCGCCGAGCTGTTCAAAGCGGCAGGCGATGACTTGGTTAGGAGCATGCACCAACTCATCTGTAAAATATGGTCGGAGGAAAGTATGCCCGATGAATGGAACCTCAGCATTGTTTGCCCGATCCTCAAGAAAGGAGATCCTCTGAACTGCGCCAATTACAGAGGTATCAGTCTTCTAAACATTGCCTACAAGATCTTATCTGCCGTTTTGTGTGAACGCCTGAAACCTTTCGTCAACAACCTGATTGGTCCTTATCAGTGTGGCTTCAGGCCAGGAAAGTCCACCATAGACCAAATATTCACACTGCGGCAGATCTTGGAGAAAACCCAGGAACTTCAAATCGATACCCACCACCTTTTCATCGACTTTAAGGCCGCATATGACAGCATTTATAGGGACGAACTATACAGAGCAATGTCTAGTTTTGGCATCCCTGCCAAACTCGTCCGTTTGTGCAGGATGAAGATGGAGAATGCACGCTGCTCCATCAAGGTCGGTAAAGAACTTACCGAGACCTTCGATGTCAAAAAAGGATTTAGACAAGGCGATGCGCTGTCATGTGACTTCTTCAACATCGTTCTTGAAAGAATAGTGCAAAATTCAAACGCCAACACCAGAGGCACTATCTTTCAAAAATCCGTCCAATTACTCGCATACGCCGATGACATTGACATAATTGGCAGAACGCAGCGTGATGTTAATGGCGCGTTTGTGAGTATTGAGACTGAGGCGGCGAAGATGGGTTTGGCGGTTAATGAGGGCAAGACGAAGTATATGCTGTCAACTAAAAAGGACACCCAACACCGACGGCTCGGACAGAACGTCACAATAGACAGATATAACTTTGAGGTGGTTAAGGACTTTGTCTACCTAGGCTCCGCTATGAACTCAGACAACGACACCAGCGCTGAGGTTAAACGTAGAATTACTCTTGCCAATCGCTGTTTCTTTGGGCTAAGAAGGCAATTGAGTAGCAAAGCCCTCTCTCGAACAACTAAAGTGACCCTTTATAAGACCCTTATCATCCCAGTTCTGCTATATGGCGCAGAGGCATGGACTCTATCAAAAGCGGATGAGGTAACTCTCGGTTGTTTCGAGAGAAAAATTCTTCGTGTTATTTTTGGTCCCGTCTGCATTGACGGTGAATGGAGAAGGAGATTTAACGACGAACTGTACGGGCTGTACAGCGACATCGACCTAGTCAGAAGAGTGAAGGTCCAACGACTGAGGTGGCTGGGTCATGTAGAGCGAATGGACACGAATGCTCCGGCCCGGAAGATCTTCGAATCCATACCCGAGGGAAGGCGCAGTAGAGGAAGACCGCGACTCAGGTGGCGCACGCAAGTGGAAGGGGACCTTAACCAACTTAGCGTGCGAAACTGGAGACAGCTAGCTAAAGATCGCGCTGGCTGGAGACGCTTGTTGGTTGAGGCCCAGGTCCACCCCGGACTGTAGCGCCACCTTAAGTAAGTAAGTAAGTAACTTTTGACCAGTGGCTCCACTTATCGTTTTTCAATGTGGTGGAAATGTCTCGGCTATTTTTTAAACCGACTGTTTGCCATTTTGCTGTTCACACTCGGTGGGCAAAAGGTTTTATTTTGTGTTACTTGTTTAAAACTGTAAATCAAAGAAAGCCGTAGTAAATTTTACTTACATTGACCAGTGATATATATTTATTTTTGTTTCGTTCCCTTAAAAGAATATAATTGCGAAAATATTAAAATTTTCCATTAAATTTGCCTCGAACGTTTTAAGCGAAAATATCACTCGTTTGCTGTAAACTCGATATTAGGCCCGATTCGACAACATGAAGCTAAGGAAAAGTACTTCCAAGACCGATTTTCCGAAACAGTTTTTTTTTGTATGTATTGCATATATTTTTAAAAATATAATTTTCAATTAAAATCCATGTTTTTAGTACAATATAATAAACTAATATTGCTCTCTTTTTTCAGGTCACACAATATCCAGAAACTAAGGTAATTTTTCACTAAACCCATCACACCTTTTGTAATCACTTAATGCTGGGCAACTCTATTAGTAAAACAGAAGCAACATTTATAAGAATGCTCCTCGAAACTGTATGTCAAACATAATTAGGTTAAAACCTCAAACTCCACCCACTTAGTTGCGTTTCCATAAACAACCTGATAATTATTTACATATACTGTCTGTCAATGGGTAGACACGCAAAGTTGAGGTGATTTAAGGGCAAGCGAGGAAACTCCACTCAACTAGGAGTTTGATCCATCCGCCGTCGACCATATTATGACTGGGCTGTTGTTATCAAGTGTTTCATAATTTAGTGGTCTGGCTGTTATTGATTTTCTAAATTGACCAGCATGCATGGTGTCGGTTAGGGCTACCTCTCGTCCTCCCTTTTTAAATGGAGAACCGGGCTTTTAGTTTCTGGTGAAAAGGGGTTTCACGTCCTTGAACGTGTGAATTATAGGTGTAATATTTCTTCGTTGGGCTGGTTTTGGCTAGTTATTTTTTTGCGGGTGTCCACATGATATCCGAACATTAGAATTGATATCTTGAGTCATGCTGGGTTTGATATAATATGTCATAAAGCTGACTCACTCCAGGTGTAGGGTGATATCTTTGCAATCGAAAATGTATGCTTGACCGCAAGCTACTTATGAATCACTTCAAGGGGCACGCAACACGGCAGTGATTCATTATGCTGCTGAGCTCACTCTGGAGTAGTTTACTCTGCCACACATTTATCGTTATTCAACTTTGTTTGGCATGTTTTTTGCGGGTGGGCTAAGGAGTTGAGACAGTTTCTATAGATATACCTTAAGTCTTACTAGGTATATCTATTGCGAATAATATTCCTACCTGCCGGTGAAGTTTAAGGGTTCAAATGAAAACGACTTCAACGATTATAGGTAATATGTATGATAGGGCGTTAAATTGCCGCATTTCGCTTAATAACTTCCTTTCACGACAAGTGGCACGTAAATCTATGTCTTATGCAAGCAGCTTCCAAATTTTATTTCGTCGTTTCTTTCAGGTGAGTCCTGCTAATCCACACTTACGCAACCATCCTTCAAATTCTCCTTATTCAAACTCATTGTTTGCACTGAATCTGAGTGAGTGAAATCTACTAGGTACAGCGGTATAATGTCATCGGATGAATAGGACGTGAAATCCATGAAAAAAAAAATCAAGGGTTTCAGTCCCCTTTGTCACTGACTTTTCTTCTTTTTAGTGCCAGAGTCAATTGTGAAACGAACGGAGATTCGCAATAACCCTGCAGGACTTCTATTGTTATGTTTGTATTGTTATACGGTCTTCCTTTCAGCCGAACGATAATCACTAATGAATGCGGCTGGCTTATGGAACCAAACATAATTTTCTCTGCCCAGGGGTTGGTGGAAATTTCCAATTAACAACCATGCGCAAGGCTTCGTGTTGTATCTTGACACTTCTTGGGGGACGACGATGCACTATATTATACAGACTACGGAGTGACAGCTTGTCCTCTTCACAATACAGTGGATTCACTGAGACATTTTCTTCAGTCTTATCTCCTTTGGCGGTGATAAGTGCATTTTTATTAAGTTCACCTAAGGGTTATGTCGAGAATACATTGCTGGTGTTCTTGAATTTCTTGTCCTGGTAAGCGCATCTCGAAGTTCAGTAATCCCTCTAACGTTTTGACTTCGAAGCCATAGGAAAACAGAATTCAAAGCAAATGTCATGCGATCTTTAGCCTGGGGGTGTGCAATTGCATGTTTCTGGTAAGGAAAAGCTGCGGTTTTTACAAAAGAAGAGGAGCGAGACAACATAGGTTCTCGAAAAGTGAATTTGAATCTCAATTTCGAGCAAACATTATATTTTTCTATCCATGTTACTCATGCACATTCTCCCTAATAGTATGCAACGAGTAACAAATTTATTTACACTTTTCAAGTGCGCCTGACATTATACTATGTGTTTTGCGAATTTTCTGTTCGGCAGTGACTTACAAAACGTAAGCACTAGTTGGTAGTTTTTCCGATTTCCTGTTCGGAAGACTTAACAACATTTAACAATGTCACAGCTGGCCATTTGCAAATGGTTTCTGTAAGATGTTGTGAATGGAAATCATATCGTTGGAAATTGTGATTCAATGTCTTTTCAGGAGAGAGAAATGTACGAGTGGATACTATATTCGGCGGAAGATTTTAGATTACCAAGCTTGGAAAATAAACTTGAGCTCGGTGCAGGTATGTGCTTAGGAATCTGCGGTTGAGGTATGTAGCATCCATGCGTTTGTTCGTCCATATTTGTTAAGGGAGTGACCCGAATCGGACTGACTATATGATCTGTCACCGAGCTAGACGCACATTTTCAAATATTCAAATTCTTATTCAGATTTAAGTCTCAACCCCTCTCAATTTGTGTATACTTAATATCTATTCAGGGAATAAAAATTATTTTAATCTAAAACTGTTTAGGAATAAAAACACTTAAAACAAGTTTTTTTTTTTATAAAGGGTTAAACTTATATAATTAGCTACCTAATGCTATTTAAATTAGAGCAACTTCTTCCAATTTATGTAATACAAAATGGTTAAACTTACGATATGTATGTATTAGTTTTCATTATATTGCTATATAAATATTTAAAAAACTAACCTATGTACTTGAGAGATCGTTGGAGCCAAAGTCGAAAAATTTTATGTTTTTTTTATTACACTACATGCGACAGCATATAAACTTCAAAGTCAGACCATTAACCAAATCGTACCAGTACCTAAGGCTCTTTTTTTCAATCTAAGGCGTATTTTTCGTATTACCTCCCCCTTGCGGTGTGATTTCACTTGTTCCCCCACAGGATTGTCAGAGAGTGAACAAACAAAATACTTTACTTATAATACCAATCAGCTAGTCATAAAAGTAATGTCTATTCACTGAATGGAAATCGCATATTTTACGACTAAAAAATAAACCAACTTTTGCGTAGGTATACACACGTACCTTTTGCATACACATAATAGGAAAATCTATAACATAAAACACAAATTAGGTGTTCGTTGCTCGATGTCAACAGAAATTTACATTATTCGCATAAGCAGATTCCTAGCCTCTCCAGCTTTAATTTATTGGCCACCAAAAGGATTATCTAATGCAATACAATTAGTTCCGCGAATACGCGTCTCGTGCGCAATCTATAAATGCGTCTCCCGCTGCCTGCCACCCATCTCCGGCATCGATGGCGATTACAGGATTATAGGTTCACTGACTGCTGTAAGCTGCACATTTGAGCCTGCCTGCTTGCGGAGTTACATCAGAGATGTGGTGTAATCGTTTTGCGTTAAATAATAATCGTATCGTCATACAACTTTGCTTTTTTTTTGTATTGGCTGGAGCTTTTAAACGCCCCCAAGGATGTGGAATCTTTGCAGAGAGTGTTTTGGTACTTGATTGCGATTCATGATGATGATTTAACGTCGTTAGTTAGTTGTCTGTGGACTGTGTTGTCTGCAGCACAAATTGAATGTGCAGACTTTATTCGAACGCATTTGCTTGCACTTTTGTTTGTGCTGCTACGATGTCAGTATGGCGTTCGATTTGGTTCCGGTCGAATTGATGAGACAAGTGCTTTGTAAGAGCCTAATAGGGATGGTAGATCTGTTTTTGGGTCAGTACACAGAGCCTAGTCAAATCGACTACAAAGTGTCTTAAAAAAGGAGTTAAACGTGAAAGCGAGTAATATGTAGGGGAAAGTGGTCACCCTTCGTACACTTTTTGAATTTTTATTATTTAGTTAAAAATTAACTCACCTTTGTATGTAGTTAATGCATTTATATGTTCTATATATATCGTAGCTTATAACAAAAAAGTATGAAACCATTATGTCAAAGATTTACAGAGTTATAGAAAATATTCTAGGATTAGATTTTTGTACGAATGCACCCCACCTGTGGGGTACTTTCGTACAGCAGATGGGGTACTTTCGTACGACATGGGGAAGACTCATACAAGGTATTTAAAAAAGTTTATTTAACTTGCTAATTTTTATAAACAGCAAAAAAAAACTTATTAAATATCAAAATAACTAAATAATATTCAAATTGACTTAAAGTTCACTTAAAATCTTATTCCCATTTCGCTGGATACTTTAAATTCAATGCTTTTGCGTATTCACTGAGAATACTATATGGGTACCAAACCCGAAAATTTGTTTCCTATACAAAATGTTGCTATAAGTGCAGATTTGTCTGCGTTTTGCAGATTTCCAACCGATCTGCAGACTTTTAACAATCAGATTTCTCCATAAATCTGCACTTCTGATTTTGTCTGCATTTAAAATAATATACTTTGGTCCTTAAAAAAAACATGTCAATATTTTTTGTACACTTGCTTTCGCTGTATGCTATCATTTTCCTATTCAACTCTTTTTTTGTATTGTTATTTAAATAAAAAAAAACATTTTGTGAAGTAATATCTTTCCATAGAAGTCTGCATTTCAGATTCATTTTATGTCATAACAGCAGATTTATCCAAATATTTTTATGGCAACACTGCTATACCCCTAACTTGGCAAACTTAACCATATCTTGGATGTCCAGAGTTACCATACCATAGCTCTTTAAGACGCGATTGTTAACAAACCTAATTTGGGTAGGGTGTGAACATCGTTGATCAATATCCCGTTAATAATGCTATGCTTGTTTACAAGAGCCATTTATCTACTACGTTACCTAGTCGTATGACAGCTCTTTGCTGTGCAGTTCTGCTTAGGGTAAGGTTGTTCTGGCTTGTAGAGTAAGTGAGAACTGAGTCGTTTCTAGGTATAACAACTGATATGAAGCTATCACAGCTCTGTGATGCACTAACGAATCCTCTTTCTTCGTTTCTACTGCTATTAGTGCCGAAGAAGTCGTGCTTTAGAGACGTGTTATTAATTTGACCAGGTAAGAGTTTTAATTTTTTTTTAAACTGGTCTAAATCTTTTTATGCATTTTAGAAAAAAACGATAGGTACCTATTCATTCATTTCTAATTTTATTTTTATATTTTTTATATTGCCTAGATAACTGTAAAGGCTACAACAGATAAAGACATTGCCATTTCTAATAAACCTCATAGAATGCGTAAAACAAGTTTTAAAGAGGTCTATATAATTTTGTTTCATTAAAATCGATATTGTTGATCTTTTGCTTGTAATTTTCGTAAATAAAATTGGAAGGGGAGCATTCGTACGCGTACGAATGTGCCCCCTGTATTACTGTCCGAATGTACCCCAGGCTATGTACAAAATAAAAATTACAACTTTTTAATAAATTAAAATTTAGTAGGGAAATATTAGTAATTTAAAAACAAAATAAACATTGTAAACATAAATTCGTCATCCCTATTTTGCAAGAAAACTATTTTCGCGAACTTCGGTCAAAATATTACTCACAGCGCTCGAAAACACGTTACGCTTGTCAGCTATCATACCTTTTGCCCGACTGTCCCGAAGTTCGTTGAGCGAAATGCTACCTGGTATGTCTATGCACACGAGCAAACACGTGTTTTAGCGAAGCTTAGTTTTTCTTATATACTTACTGTACGAATGTGCGTACGTGGGCGAAGGGTGACCACTTTCCCCTAAGCTTGCGAAGTTGTGGTATAGAACACAAATTTTTATGTTCTTATGTGTCATTATTAAAAAGATGACCTGACTTACTTTTTGTATGAAGTCCCGTCCACAAGTGTTTTTTTTCGAAAAATGACCATCAAAGTTATCAATTTTACAACGTTAAAGTATAAGAATCACGCAAACGCTTAAATATCTAAAAATAGCGTTTATAACGCCCTTTCGCCGATTTCCACCTACATAACTTTATAGCATCAGATTGGTGCAGGGCTGCGTTTCATATAATTTGGACGTAGTCGACTATTGGATCTTATTTGAACGCCAAATGTTCCTTTCGAATTATCACGTGAAATGGTTGTAACTTGTTGAACTACATTTAGTACTAAAGACAATGCCCAAAAATTGTAGTCGGATAAAGCTTGTTTTAAAATTATTTTAGTGTTGTGCTGGTACCTGGTTTTACCTGGTTTTAAATGTAAAACAACATTTTATCATTTAGTTTGGACCCCAAACCATCTCCTATTCGGCTCCATGAAATTATGCCCCAGTGAAAAATGGCCCCAAAAAAAAAATGAAAGAAGGCCCCAAAAAATGGGGTTATATTTCATAATGCAAAATGACCCCATTAAATCTATGCAATATTGCCCCAAATAAATGCAGAATGGGCCCAAATTGTTAGCATAAAAAATGAAAAATTACCCCAAAATAATGCATGGCAAGCAACAACAAAAACGATGACAAAATTGGGGAGTATTTTCATTATTTTGGGGTCTTCTTGCCGATTTTTAGGGAAATTTTTCATTTTCTTATTTTGGTATCAAAACAAAATTCTACTAGAAGAAACGGAAGTATTCCGTTTTTACAACGGCGTCAATCGTTTCAAGGACAAAATATTGTATATTTTTTTCATTTAAAATATCAACCTTATCAAAGAAAATATTCCTGAAGGTCAGCGCCGGATTTTAATAGGTGCAACTTTTAAGATTGTTCCGAAGGGATGTTTCAAACAACTCCTCGTCATATATGTCGAATATTTTGAAAAAGTAAATCTTTACCTGAGCTGACTTTTAGCTTTAGAAAATTAAAAAAAAAACATAATTAAAAGTCAGCTCACGTTTTCAAATAACTTTAAATTTGAACTTTAGAAAGTTTTTGAGAAAAAAAAGTTAAAATTCGTGCGAATTTTTGTTGTAATTTGGAGCTCTGTACATTGTATTTGGGGTAATTTTTCATTACATTGGGGTGATATTTCATCTATGGCGAACTATTTTTTTCCAGCATTTTGAAAAAGACCCTGATAATATTACATTGGGGTATAATTTCACAAATAAAAATGAATTTTCACCCAAAAATATTAATGAAAAGAGGCCTCACAATAATGAAAAATCACCCCAATCGGACTATCAAACGTTGTTGTTGCTTCCTATATAATTTTTTGGGGCCTTTTGTCATTTTTTTTTGGGCCATTTTTCGTTGGGGCATAATTTCATGGAGCCCTCCTATTCGTTATATCTCTTGTAAAATTCAAAATATTAACTTTTTTTCGAAGATTTTTAAAGAAATGTCTTCCGAGAATACTAATAAAATCTCTTTAAATGTTTATAGATTTCGATGATGAAGAGTTTTACTCTCACTACAGATTTGATAAAATACCTTTGCGGTTCTTGATCGAAAATCGGAATATTCAAGAGTCTGTTTTGCTTTCATTTCATTAAAATTTGTTTAAAGACTATTCCAAAAACTGTGTTTGTTTGTTTCCCAAACTGCCAATTTGATATACATATTTGACAACATTTTTTTTTGCGGCTAGGCTAAGGTTGGTACTAGTTTTAAGTAGATTAAAAAGCATTTACATATAATTAACTAAAAAAGTTAGACACCGGTTTTGAATAGAGTGCTGTTAGTTAGTATCTACTAATCTCTCCTAATACACGATCCGCGTTCCAAATCACAATGGCGAAATTTTCCATACAAAATTGCATATTTTTGCCTACAAAATATATAAGCTGAAGGTTAAAAATTAATGTTAGTAAGACCCGATGACTATAGTCTTACGCTAATGTAACTAAATATCAATCTTCTGGAAACAAGCCCAAGGGGCTTTGTATATAACACAATCTAGAAGTATTTTTTATTATTACTACAAAATGAAATAAAATGAAAAAAAAAAACCTTTAGTCGTCGGTCTTTTTGTCCGAATAAAAAAATGGTGATTTATGCTACTCCTGTGGTAGTTAAAATTGCGTTAATTTGAATTTGATGGCTAAACCAAAAACAAACCTTGTTTATGAAATCAGTATTTTTGCATCGATTTGGAAATGATTTTTTAGCTGAATTGTAATATGTACACCTTGATCTTGAAAATTGATATTCAAATCAATGTTATTATGAAATTTAATAATTCGAGCCCAATAGGCTCGTTTTTTTTTAATTTAAAATATAAAAAATAAATCCGACCAGGAATTTAGTTTTATTAACAACAATATTTTTTTTTTAGTTTTAAAATTGCACAATTTTTAAAATATAAAACAATTTAAACAAATTCAAAGAATAAAAGAAAATATGTAAATGTTTCTTCTGCACAAATACTTATTATTATGTTCTTAACTTTAAGATTTAATCAATAAAATCAATTTTAAATTAACATTTCACAATCCCTAAAAAATCTACCATGTCTAATAATGTTATACGCTGCAGGATTTTAAAGCTAAAGACGAAATTTAAATTTTAGTGGTATTTTACAACTACCCACATTATCCTAAAAACACAAAATGTATGTCCTTATAATTGTTATGGTATGTTACAAAGCTTTACGTATATTGTCAATATGAAATCATTAGTAACTTTTTTTTTCTTTTTCTATACCTCATGTTTAAGCCAGCAATAGGTATAGTTGCAGCCAAAAGCGCAGTTCTAGTGCTTCATTGTTAGTAACTACGAGTTGTGAGTAAAAAAATATACATTATATTTGTCAACCTCTCTGTTCTATTCCATAATTGTTTGTTGTTGTTTATTGTTTATTTATTTAAGTCTACCTGGTACTTGCTAAAGTGACAGGAGCTTGTCCAATTGACGGTGAAGAGACGTTCAGGTTCACTGCCTGAAAACAATAATCTCTTTCCAAGTACATCGTCCACACGGAGAACCGACTTTCATATCTCAAACTGTCCAAGCAAAAACTTGAATTTGTGCTGCAGTTGGAAATACCTATAACTCCAAACAAAGTGTTAACTAACAAGTTGTTCCTCTTTCAAACGACACGTAATGCAGGGTAGGGCCATGCGTAATAGTATTTTCGCCAACAATTTAATTTGTATATTTAATACATTTTGTTAAAATTCAAAACAAAAACGACAAAAGCAAATCAGTTAGCAAAAAAAAAAAAAAAATGCGAATTGTGAATGATGGCACCTGTCGGCTGTAGGCTATACCATCGCGTTGCGTTTGATGATGCCGCGTCTTAACTAAAAATGAAAGCGCGAAACTTAATGAAGTCCATTGAGCACAGCTGAGCGAAAGAAACCAACTGACAATTGGCCACAACAACTTAAGTGTCAATAATGTTACTAAATTGGTCGCAGTTATTTATTGTTTTATTAACGGTTGAATTAAATTTGCATTTCGTACATCAAGCCTATCAGCCATGCCCATGTGATCTGCGTGAAATTATGAGACTATCGAACTTCTATTAATGCAGAGGCGAGGAAATGACTTCAACACATGCCACCCGTTAACGTATTTTGTAAGCTAGCCGTAGCTTTTTTTTTCCTATATATATTCGGCATTTGATTTGCATTAGTCATGGTATATTGCAGGTCTCGTAAAACCAAAATAAAAACATATGACGCCGAGTTTAAGGAATGTGGACACATTTGAATTTGTTAACTGATTTGAGTGATTTTGAAGAAATTGACAGATTAATGATTGTTGCGGCTGGTTAGCGGATTGAAGAGAAGCAAAAGAGAGTAAAAGTTTAAAACCTGTTATCGACTGTTTCCGAAACAGGCTGACCGTACCACATTTTAATTGATTTCCATTGAAAGCAGAGCCACTTATTTCCATTATAATAATTATTGTCGGCCAAACTTCCTTCTTTCAACATAATGCATGCAAAATTTGACATTTGACAAATTGTACCGTGTTACTCCATCCTAAGATGAGTCCCCTACCTACTACCGGACTGCCGTATGGCGTTGTGTTTCAATTACATTTCACATAGTCAAACAACTTTTACACAAAATGGATTAAAGCGGTGTGACTGGATTCACTTTGTCTATACAAAGAAGCAACCAGGAAATAAATCATCATCTCCCTGGTTGATGATGATGCTGGTTGCAGTTTTGCCACTGTTGTGCCTCCGCGCATCTACTTTGGGTTTGATTGAATAATTTTTGTTTACCATAAATTCCGATGGCCTTAATAAAACGAAGTGATTCGTCGGTCGGCAATGATGCAACAAACCTATACCAGCCAACAAGTGAACCTAGGAAAATGCTGCAAGAGCTATCTATGAATCTTTGAAATTGGTAGCCTGATTGATTTGGTCTGAGAGACAGAGACTGTCGGGCTGCAATTGATTTCTTGCCCATTTTCATTTTTTATTGTTGCTGCATGAAAATGTCAATTGCTTATTATTTTTTGTTTGTTTGGTTCGGAGACAAAGAATGGGCAAAAGAAATTACATGCTTTTTTTTTTCGTAATTTGTCCATCGCACGTACACGTTGAGTTGCACATCACGGTATATTGCAGTTGGCGTGGTTGCGCTATGGGCCTTATTGGGAGTGAAGATGGCTTCATATACAGGTCATCAGTTTTTTTTTTTGATTGCTCATAATATCACAGTGGGGTCAGATTGTAAACGGAGTTGGGAAGAACAGTTTGCACTTGAAAATGTAATTTATAGCAGAAGAGATTTTTTCATAGACTGTCCCAATTCTACAATAAGTAAAAACTGTCAAATCTGACTTTTTCCTTTTCACGTTTAATATGATATTTGTTCATGCGAATTTTTTGAATTGTTATTAGTTATTACATAGTAGATAATTTTTTCGTAATAGAGAGTAGTAGCTTTTTGGTCCACACAACCTATTTTAGAAATAGATAGTAATGGGTACATTATGTTTAAATAACATTTTCAAACTATCTGAAATTTCGAGCTCGACGCACTCGAACCGAAAAAAGAAAAACGGCCAATGAAAAGCTGTATACAGATTGTACAGTGTACACTTACACCAAAGGCAAAATAATCTAAACCGGAAGTTGAAGTTTCTTAGAACAAGAAGATGGTCCAACCCAATTATTTCTTCGTTTTAACATTGTTTTTCTTAAATCAAGGACGAGAACAAAAATTCAGTTAAAAAGTTCCTCTTTGATCTAATAAAACAAATGCTGAATTATTTTCTCCCAATAAGTTAAATTTTTGGTAAATCATTAATAGGTTTTTTGACCCAACAAACTGTTTTTAAATCAAAAACTTATTTCTGAAATCAAGATTTGTTTAATACGGAATGTGATTTTAAGAACTTTTCATTTACTTCGCTGTACGATGTACGCGCCTTGCAGTTCCTGTCAAACCTGATTAGTAAATTTCGTTTTTTCTCAAGATTCTAACGACTTTTGTGGAAATTGAAATTGAAAAAATTTAATTCAGAAATATAAATGCAATTTATAGCTTTAATTGCACCTGGAAATATTATTATTTTTTTTTTTTTTCAAATAGCTTGGTGATGCTTCATTTGTTCCTCAGGTGCCGGGAATTGTATCCGATATTGTTGGAAGTATTTATCTGTTAACACACTAGGCAATTAGTTAAAGAAGAACAATGAATTACCGAGAGTTTTTTGAACTGTCAACCTGTAAGCCCGGATCTCCGCTATATGCCTGCCTTACAAAGGATTCTGTCTACCTAAATATTCCCATCTGAAAGAAATAATAACCAAATAGTCCACAGTCCATACTACGTTTGAAACGTTTGAAACGAAACAATTGCTGCTTTTTCCGTAGGTATTTTGTTGGTTTTCGTGTACAAACAGAATCAAATTTAACTATTTATAAAAAAAAAACATTGAAAATTCACATTTCTTTGATCGTTTATGTTGAAAATGTGCGTACAAAATATTAAGCAAAAGGTTCGAGTAACTTAAATAGCAGGAGGAAAGTGCATCACACTGAGACAGTTTGACGTACTACTAAAAAACAACCACTATTGGCCTTTCCTAGAGACGACATCATCAAAATATTTGATTTTCAAAAGAATTTTGTTACTAAGCTCAGCAATAAGAAGAACTGGAGCATTTAATCCACAATTCACAGACTGAGCAATCACACAACAAAGTGGTACACAGATGGGTCGAGAACTGATGAGGGAACTGGGGCGGGAGTTTTTGGGCCTGGAACCAAATATTCTGGGCAATGGGCAAAAGTACCAGCATCTTTCAGGCTGAAATCTATGCCATAGACAGGTCCAGGTGTCCAAATTAACGTCGACAGAAACAGAGTCAACTGTGATATAGCTATAATGTCAGACAGCCAAGCTGCTATTGTGGCACTTAATTCCTACATCATTAAATCCAAACTTGTATGGGAATGCCTACAAAAACTTAATGAACTTGGTAGGAGAAACAATATAACCCTCTGCTGGGTGCCTGGCCACGTAGGAATAGAGGGGAATGAAATAGCCGACTCCCTAGCAAGGAAGGAAGCATCAGAAACTTTCATAGGTCCTGAACCATTCTTCGGAATAGGGGAATTCCGAATTTAGGAAACTAGGGAAAGAAAACAGGGCAAGAACCTGGCATAACACTCAGGGCATGAGGCAGGCCAAGAAACTTCCGGGACAATACAACCGGAAAGGATTACAAGCTTGCATCGGCATGAGCAAAAATAACCTTCGTATCCTAAGGGGCTTCCTAACGGGGCACTGTAGAGTCAAGGAACACCTCAGGAAACTGGGTATATCTGAAGAAGGTCTCTGCAGATTCTGCTATGAGTTAAGTGAAATCCCAGAACACTTGCTGGATCATGTGGGGCACTGACCCACAAAAGAATGAAATACTTGGGCAAGTACCAACTATCTGATGAGGAAATACAGTCACTAGAGCCAGCTCTCATCCTTAGATTCTTAAAGGAAACTGGACTGGAGAGAGTGCTATAGGACTGATTTCTTCCGCCAAGGAGAAAGAAGACTACTAAAACCTCTAAAATGATTTCGAAAGGAATTATACTATGAGGGAATAAACCACTCTGAGGCGTAAGCAGGGGGTACAATAGATCAAAAGGTCGCAGTACAATAACCCCTCTCAAATAATAAATAAATAAATAAAACTAAATAGCAGACTCAGAATTTGCATAGCATTTGCTTTGTCAATATAGTTTATAGGAACATGTTTCTAAGCCGCTGCAATTATTTTCTTGATATTAAAAAATCTGTACTAGTTTAAAGTTAAATTCAAAATTCATAGTATTAAATAATTAAAATAATATTTCTTTATTTCAGAATATATCTCTTAACTTTGCTATACAAAATTCGTTTCTTAAATCAAGAAATAATTGTTATAATTAATTAATTATAACATGATATTTTTTTACTAATAAGAATTATTTTCTTGATTCAAGAAATTTAATTGTATTTAGACCTTCAAATACAATTAAATTGAATTGGAACGACAAAAAATTTGCTAATTTTTAAATTTTCTCGATTCAAGAAACCAAATTTATTTTGTAGAAAATAATGTTCTTCCCGCAGAAAAATCACTTCATTAAAATCAACCAACTTTCGGTTATAAACGACAAAGTAACACTGTTTATAAGTTCCTACAAAGTAAGTAGGTTAAAAAAATAAAAATAAGTAAACTAGTTTAAAGGAAAATAACCGATTTATCAATTTTCCGTACAATATTCTCGGTGGCGAATAACAAACTAACTGTTGCATTTAACCAACAAACTTTCCTTAATTGATACTTAGCAATCTAGAAACTTGATTGAAAACAACTTATAAAGTCGTTTTTTTTTTTTTTTTTTTTTAACACGGTAGCAGTTTTTTTGTTATTAGTGGAAAAAACCTTACAATGCTAAATATAGATATTTTTAAATCATGACATAAAGTAGCTCCCAAGAGGTATTATAAGATGTCCTTCTTCTACCCGCATGGAAATCACCTTCTTTAGAGTCGGTATAGGAAGATCCAGAGCTGTGAACATCTAAGCACCCTTGTAATGGACAGGGGCTTCACAAATAATAGCTTCGTTCCAAAGGATAACGGGAAAACCTGTAGGTGTTATAATTAAAAAAAAACTTATATATCGTTCCTAGTTGACTTTATAACTTTAGCCAAGATACGTTTCCTTCAACTTTGAAGTCACCATTTGATGGACGTCGTCTGAGTTGCTATTTTTAGCAAGCCCATATACGATTTATGCAAGTTAAGATTGATTCCAAACCACATCAAGTACATAACGTAATGCACAAATCACAAAACCAACCCACGGCCAAGGCAATTAATCTTCCCGCAGTTGCATTCTGAAACGAACCACCTCCTGAACATTTTTCTTTCTTAAATTACGTAAAGTAAAACCTTTCACCAGATAAACAAATAATTTCTCCAAAACCAACAAAATTAGTACAAAAAAATAAAAAATAAAATAAAAATAAAAATCGGGATCAACTTGTTGAAATTCATCACTCGATCTTTTTGATATACCACATTCCTCCGCAGAGTTCAGTTCTCGGGTGGCGAATGGTTACATATACGAAAATGCTTGCAAAAAAACTTCATCATTGGATCGAATGAAAGTGAAAAGGAAGCGGCCAACTGAACAAAAAAATAAATGGGAGTGCCGGCGGAACTTTCGATTGATATTGACAATAATTGGAATGGCTGTATCAGCCATAAGAAAATGACTATACACTTTACTGTATGACAATCATTTCGTATCATAATTTAACAATAACTTTGGACATTTACTTCGGCGATATTATTTATTGTGCATATTAATTGTACTCATTTGTAAAGGAGAAAACGAAAGCGGTATGGGGAGTACCTTTGGTGTAAGTAGTATTACAATGATAATTATGATGATGATGGCTTGTCTATGTACGCATAATTAAATGAAGTGGGACACTACGAAATCAAAATTATCAATCGCAAACAAAAAAAGGTCTAAGTGTTGTTGAAAGCGGTTATTTGAGTAAGTAAAAATTAAAAAAAAAATTATGTCTAGGTAGGTGAGTGAGGAACAGGGCGCAGGTCAGCGGAAACAATTTTTTAACATAAAGTCAACAGATATTGTACAAATGTTAAGTGGCTTTGACTATGTTTACGTTTTTTTTGAAACAGTATTGCTAACAAAAATTAAATGCTTAAAGTGCTCGCTTTCCCAGGAGACGATTTTGTTAGAAGATTCAAATTTTAAAATATCTCTGTCATCAAAAAGTGCTGATGCCATCAATCCGCAAAGTAATTCCCAGGATGGTTCAAGAACTGATCAAAGAACTGGAGCAGGAGGAGTAGTATTCGGGGCTGCAAGCAAATACTTTAAATTCATGTTTAAAATCATATTCTGTAAACTGAAATCGATGGCAAAAAGAGACGTGTCCAAATCGATCTCGACAGAAATCACGCCAATTCTTCTATAGCAATATAAGGCCCGAAAATTGATACTGATTGTCCATTCGTTAAACACATTATTGAATTTTATTTACAAAAAAGATATAATTAAAACCTAGCTTGCAGCCCTGCTTAGTTCCTGCCTCTGCTTCCCTATCTTGACTTTTCCCCAACTTAACAAATGAACACACTGATTTTTATTATACAGGTTATGGCACTCGGGAAGTAAATAAGGGTAGGTAGGGTAGAAACTTATATATATTTAATAATTTATTCTCTTTAAAGAAAGTCCACTTACACGGGACTAACGAATACAGTAGTTGTCACCCTTTTTCCGGGTTTAGTAGTTGACATCTCTCTAATCAACACCGATTTGCTCCTTCCCAGTTTCTTCTTTTGAGACAGATTTTTGTTCTCCAAACATGCAGGGTCATTCATTTCGTGGTGTCATTTGAAGTGTCATAATCATAATATTAGTTGAATGTTTGCCATTTACGATAATGGATCGCTTAACAATCGAACAACGCGTTAAAATTATTAAAACTTACTACAAAAGTGGTGAATCAAACGTAGCCACTATTTGCGAGATACCGCCCAAAATGTGCAAGTGGTTAAAAATTACATCAAAAGAATCGCAAGCTTTGAATCTTCCCCAGGCGGCCATTTCAATGACATTGTTTTTCACACTTAATTGCAAAGTCCAAACTTTATAATGAAATAAATTTTTCATCAAAAATGAATCACACTGTGTGTAGCTTTACTTTCGAAACCTAGAAATGAATGACTGGCTCTCATCAGTCGATAAATTGTTCATTTGGGACCGCAGTTGTTGGCACTGTTAATAACTGTAATATTGAAATTGCCAAGAACTACATATATTATACGACTGTAACTTGTTACAGATTTTTGAAAATGCCTACATATAGAAAATACTTTATGAGGATCAGCAACAACTAGGTAGCTTCTTCGCCAATATTTTATTTCTATAACTAATATTGCACTAAATTCGTTTTAGCTTTATTAGTAAAAAGTTACTTTTCAGTAAAATGAAATATTCCTAAGCAATATATAAAAATAAAATACAATAACAAAGGTACACTCATAATTTCCTTATGGGTGGCAACTGCTGTGTCCTTTACACTACTTACGCGCCCCGAGTCGTTGGCTATATATGTATGTCCAGCCCACGTTGTGACTGCTGTGCTGGCCAACTGCAAAAACTTCTACAAAAAGGGAGGTGCGAATATAAGGCATGCACCTGACCCTATACATAAAGACCGTAATTAAATATTTCAGATTTATTATGTCACGATTTTCTTTCTTCGTAGCACATTAGCCCAATAGATACTCTGCTCTGCACCGAACTTCCATTTCCATAATAAAATTGTTTCGTGTTGATCAAGCTGATAATGGGACTCAAATGAACCAAAAAAGCGCTTCCGGTGTTTCCACTGCGAGGCTTTCTCGCCACATGTTTCAACAAATCGCTTGCATCGTGGTGCTGACTGCCATTTAGCCATGGCCCTTAAGCAAAAATTATTGTGGGTTGCTTGCCATACCGACAATATATAATTACAATCCTCTCAAGATGTTTGGGATACATAATCGCAAAATCTTGATAATGAGAAGCAGTCTTTATCGCATAATCCAAGATCTTAAAATTGATGGCAGTCTAAGTGCGGTCAAATCGAAAAATAAAAGTAGCCATCAGCTAGCTCATGGCGAGTAGATTAAAATCAAAAAAATTCCCAGAGTACCATATGATACCAACAAGTTCACATTGTCTTCCGATTGCCGTTCGGAGACATCGAGCTCGCTGTGATTTGGGTAAAATTTCTAAATGAATCACAAACGCACTCGGTCGAGTAAACCATGCGGTGTCAACCCAGTGCCCTCAATCTTCTAGAATTTGATGGGAGAACGCAACAAAAGTCTTTGAAACTCTCTTCTACATGTGAACTCATACGACATATACGTGCGGTCGTTTAATGCTAACAAATCAAAAGTCACGCTCGAAACAATAACAAATGGAAGTGCTTTCACCTGCTTAGCCATCGAAGAATAAATCCAACAGCCTTGACCTAGAGCACTCGATTTACTAATTAAAATCTTCGGCGCATACAACAAGAGTTCCCGCACTAGCTGACAAGAGTTCAATGAGGTCTGTTCCGCAGTGTCAACTGTTCACACACATTTCTCTCGTATTACTCGTAGGTGCGATTTTCAATGGTTGTCAGTTGTCACTCTTGACAGCAACCGGAGAATGAGAACTAGGAAGCATCGGCGGTCGGTGCGTTTACCTATGTCGTAGTCTTTATATAGTTTTATGGCAGCGCGGATCTAGATCGTGTTTATGACTTTTTTACTAGTTTTGCTTTGCCTTGGCTTGGTACAATTTGTTATGATCCGGTCCGGTGTCCGATGATCCTAGTGAGTTTTAATGCGTCTGCTGCCGGTGTGAAATGAGCGCACGCACGCACCAGCTCGGTGGTGTAGGGGAACGCCCTGAATACCAATTGCGTGGTGGTTGGTGGCGTTTCAGTTTCACGATCACGACTTTGTCGATGCACTCAAGACGCTATTTATTGCTCACTCTGTTGGCTAAACTTTCCCAATGGCTTTGATGACACATTGACTTACCGCTGGTGGACAAAGCGCAATGTGGGTCTGGAAATAGGAAGTTATACGTGTATACGACGTTTGGGCGAGGCGGAGTTAGATTTCTAGTCTGGGTTGACATGAATTGCCAATTGAGTTTCGCTTTCTAATAGATTTCGGACTATAGGGGGTGATTGTGTTTCGCAGTCGGCTTCTCTTGTATGGCATTTGCTATCGTCAAGTGTTTTTATTTTACTTGCTTGGGAATTTCTTACTATTTGCCTTTGTTTGCGTTCTTTTCATTTTGTTAGCCAAATGAAAGTGTTTTTTTTTTTAATGATTTGTTTTTAAATAAATGTCGAAGCAGAGATTGGCGTTTGATTGCGTGGTTGGGACAGTACGATGAGACATGAATCGTGACATGATGTGAGAAATATTTTGCTTGATCTGCATGCATTTCATGTATGAAGAGGTGCGGTTAGAAAACTTGACTATTAGTAAGATTTTTTTGTCTTTTCTTAGATCCATCCATTTAAAATTAATTCGAATAATAATTCAAAAGTCATATACAGTAAGTTACAATATTGGTATTCACGATCCGATGCAACTGGTCTTGTATCAAAATATACTTCGCCGTACTAATAACAAATTTTAGTCTCGACTTTAAATCGAAACTAATTTTTATTTGTAAGGCTAACTTCATCTATACCCTAACCCTATTGTAACCGAAAAAAGCAACAGAGTAGAATGTAGCCTTATCAAGTTGAAAGTTCGCCAAATTCTTAATTCCTGTGAGTTGCCTGTAGCTATCGGGAAAGAATAAATATCCTCGTCAAGATCAAAAAGGATTTCATCGATATCTCATCGTATTTACTCTCTCCATTATCTGAAATAAAACATGTCAATATTTTTTTCTATCTTTTTCATCGTTTGTTTCAATAAATAGCTATTTGAGTATTTTTTCTTCTTCGCTTTTTTTCAGTTTCAGAGAAGTTTTTTTTGGGAACAAATGTCAATTGTCAAACTGGATCTATCATTTGTTTCAGTTTTGCTAGAAATGAGAAAAAGTGTGTTCACGATCACGATCTAATAAAAAGACAAAATTTCGCTGTTTTACTTGGTCTGTTACACAGAATCGTGAATATCCCAAATATCTTGTTTAGTAGTGCAAGCTTCAGCAAAATGCTACGGTGAATTAATTTTAGTGTTACAGGAGGACGAGTACTAGATTACGTATACAAAAATCAGGTGCGAGTATACAAATAATTCGAATTTTTGTTATGTTCCTATGCATAATAATGTATTAGTATTTCATGCTTCTTTTAAAAATTACATATTATAAATTTATTTTACCAAAACGAATTGAACACCAAGCTTTTAAGCCTGAGTGAGCAAAAAACAGCTCCACATATCAATGGTCTTATCCAAATTATTAAAAGAGCTGCCCCGTCTAATGCTAATGCTATACTAAGGCGACTAAGGACATATGACAACAAGGAACTTTATGCTGAAGCAACAAAATATTTCAAACGTCTTTGCACAGAAAAACGAAACAATCTAATCAGCAGACCATAGCAGTTCTTAATAGTTCAAAGACCTTCAGCAGACTTTTAGAAAGCGGCCAAATTCGTTACTGGTAGAACTAATATGATTTCGCCTACATTGCCTGCCTCAGAGCTGGGAGAGTATCTTAAAAATTTACTCAACACTCCAAAGTTTTCTCCATTATGGGTACTCCAATATGCAGCCCCATACACTTAACAGATGAGTTTTTAGTCACAGCATTTACTCTATCTGATGTGAAAAGTGCAGTTGATTCATATAAACCGAGAAAAGCACCAGGGAAAGATCGGTTTCCTTTCGAGTTCTACAGTGTCACAGAATTTCTCATTCAGGAATTTAACAGAATCTTCAAAAAAGTCAGTGTTTAAAAGATCGATAATCTTCCAGCTAACCACAGAGGCATTTCCTTTTTGAATACTTCGGCGAAACTATTTATCACATTTTCACTCTTAGAAATATTGCTGAGACAAATTTAAACAAAAATATAAATAAATAAATAGTTGACCAAGAGGTCCGTAGGGACCCTATGTCTAGCTTCTCACAAACATTCGTTTTTCTGAGAGTTTTTAATTTTTAGACCAAATGGAAGGGATCTATACAATTTCTTGCCGTATCCAACCGCCAATTCAGAAGCTCTTTCGTGATAAGTATACTCTCGGATGTCAGACGTTCGTTAGAGGTGGCGCAGTGCAAAAAAACTATAACATATAATTTTTGTTCTTCCGGGAATCTAACCTGGGACCCCTCGCTTAGTATTTCAACACACTAACCACTAAGCCACTGCGCCTGACAACATTTTTTTTCTTCTTTAATTAAATAACTCCATGCGGTCTATATAACAAAAATAAAACTGTACTCTCTGTTTGCCTTCTCAAAAGCACACTGGTACTATATTAAATAGTTTTATGAGATCTTTTATTCTTATGAAGATAATATAGCTATCAAAAAAGAAACTTCTTACTTCAGTGGCATGGTGATAGCTTGATAATCGCATCGGACGGCGCCATGTAGATGTAATTTTATTTAAACTTTACTGTATTCAGTTTCCGATGAAGCCATAAAATGCATAACTAAAGTCCACAAAAGCAAGCCCCCTACTGATATTTCTATGTATTTTAAAGATAGACATAACACCCTCAATTAGGTTTCTTGCATAATATTTTAAGTTATTGGTTTTTAAATTACCTAGTACGCAATTATGTTAACATCTATTTGCATCGACGCTGTTGTGCCGCGTTGAGAATCTCGGCTGGAGATTGAATTTGCATAAATATTTTAAAATATTTCGCAACTATAAAGCGAAAACTAACATTGGCGTCCTGGTGCTGCAAACCTTTCTCATTAAAACTGTTATTTTGTGTTCGACTTTAGAACCAACAAAAAAATCATTGTTACTAAATGTTTTCCTTGTCAGAAATAACTTTCAATATCAACTTGTTTCTTTCTTTTTACAGGACGCTTTGAATTCAACTTCTCAACTAGGTATGCATTTGTTATTTGCACTTAATAGGCTATTTAAAATTTACAGATAAACACACAACTTCGTTAATATTTTAATGAAAATACTTACGTATTAAAATAAGTTAACCCTTTAGCATTTAATACGTCTCTTTTTGGCAGACAGATATTAAATTTTATTACCTCTTCAAGTTCAAGCACCAAACCTTTTTATAAGCGGAAATGCCTTTCATATGATGTAGGTAGTTAAACTTGCTCGTAAATTCACATAATAACGATGTCCTAACATATCCTATCGCTTTCCGGCAGATACAGTTTTACGATTTCTGCGTCGGATCCCTTAAACGATTAATTATAAATTCATTGAATAGAGCATTTTACGATAATCTGATAGGACAGGTGTAACGAACATCGGGACCCTTTTTAAATAGCAGTTGCATTACTTTAATGAGAATTGCAGTTTTGGCGCAATCTTGAAATAAAATACCACATGGCCGAATAAAAGCTTGTCCGCAAAGTAAAGGATTGTGTGATGAGGTTGTTGTTGTGGTAATTTTTCGAAATCACATTAAAACGTTGGAGTTTTAATACCGGAAGGAGTCGAAATGGCATTCAAAAAATAAATACTCAATAAACAGAAAAGCCTTATTGCTTTTGCCGGTCGGATCCAGATTCTTTTTTAATTTTTTATATTAAATAATGCGGTTTATGGCAGTTAAATGGACGTATTCCGCATTGAAACAGATAGAAGTTTGAATGGTGGAAAAGTCTCCTTGTCGATGGTGAGAATTTGTACCATCAATTTGTAATGATTCACTGGTGAATCCTGATTTCAGTGCATAGTCGGCGAGAACACATTCATTCAATCCGCAAACTAATTAAATCGGCTTTAGGGTGACCAACCCTTATGGATTTCTAACTACAGCCTATAGTATCACTATGTAATGTACTTGTTTCGGAACGAAAAATCCCATCTAAAAGTGACACAACTAAATTATGAACGAACAATTCTGCCCATCAACCCTAAGGAAAGAAATTATTTGTCGTATGAAAGAGTTAAATAGGCATTTACGATGATTTGATTATTGAACTCGATGACACCAATAAATACACCATACGTGTAATTGTCAGGGTTGACAGGTCTTGAACTAGTTCGATACCTAGCCCAATTTCAAAATTTGTGCAGCCCCCAAGATCGGAGCCAAAAAGCTAGCCCATAAGTATTCCAATCAGATTTTATTTTTTTTTTTTATTTAGGAGTCTAAAACAAAAATAATAAATGTTTCCATTTTTCAATGTTATCAAACAAAAAAAAAAAAAAAAACCGTTTGCAGGAAGGATAATGTGTTTGCATAAACTTGGATAATGTGTTTGCATAAACGAGCCTGGTCTGAAATTTCGCTAGATTATTTGACAGCTCTCTACGAATCTCTCCTCAGCATGCTGCTTGAAGTGATGCAGCGATCATGAGGCAGTACCCATTTCTAAAAACGACTCTTTGAATAAAACCAACATCTATTTGTACAAACTAATTTTGTTATGTTTTTTACCTTTTAAGCTTCTACCAGATTTAGCTACTTTTCGTAATCAACTGAGACAAAAAAACAGGTAAATTTTATGACCTTTTTGAAGAAAAGCTGTATAATATAAAAAATCTTGAAATTAGATGAATTTGAGGTAAACAGTATTGTACATAATTTGGAGCTCATAAAACTTATGGCATCACTGATATAACTTACTACCACAGTTCTAACCATTTCCCATTTCAGCTGCTGGATCAATTTCATATTTTATATTAAAAATTATGGTTCTATATTTTTATTGGAGAACTATTCTCTATGCAGTATTGTTTTTGGAAATTGTCCACTAGGTTAAATAAAACCCAATCATTCATACTATAATCTTAATATATATAATTCTACTGTACGTGTGTATGTCACTGAACTCCTCCTAAACGGCTGGACCGATTTGAATGAATGGATGGTTTAGATTCACAAATCCGCCCGGCAGATGGCGCTGCTGTGCGTTCGCTGGTATTATAAATGTGAATGATTGGGTAGAGCAAACTGCAGATGGAAATCGACAATTTAAATAAAACCGTCCAATATCCAGTCATGAAAACTTTGGGCCTTAGTAATAACCATTTTTTAACCTTTACACTAAATATTTTGAAGGTCACAATATGCAATTTTGTATGGACAATTTCGTCATTGTGAGTTCGAAAAATTTAGACTGAACACTAAAAATTAGTAGTAGATATCACGGTATGATTTATTTTTTTGCTAAGGAAGTTCGCATCAAGTTCGAAGCCCAATCCCAACTATCGTGAAATTAGCAATCAAATTAATATTACTTTCCTGCAAAGGGTTGGTTTATCCTGGAGCACATGTGTTAGTAGCCCTTGTGTACAATAGTTTAACGAACTAATGCGTACACACGGCATAAGAACACAATGTCAATTCAAATGCGAAATTTTGACATTCATTCGTTAATGGCTTGTTAAAATATAATCCCAACAAACGTTTCACAGAACCAAAATAACTGTTTCCTTAACAGTCCTCACCTTTAATAAGAAAAAGAACCACTTGTCATTTCCAGCTTCCAAGTAATAATGCGTAAAATTTTTATTTGTACACGCTTCACAGCAACCACCATAGGTAATCGGTCATAAGCGTTCCTCGCTCAAGCAAACGTAAATAAACACTTACGGGGTAGGAGACCGAAACCTAATCCCCTAAACAGCTTTAACAAGTGAATTCGCAACCTAATGGTATCGTGCCATTATCGACTGAGTGCTATTGAGAAAGGTACCGCAAAATCTGTTCCCTCGTACAACAGAATGCCCAACAATTAGCCGAATGTCACAAATGACCCAGGTTCACCTATGGTGTTGGTGAAGCTGACGCAAGTTTGGCTTCGCTCTCGAATCGAATCGAAGCCCGCATACCTTTTGCGAAATTGCCTTTTGCAAGAAGCCTGCCTGCCACAGATACACTCGTTTAGATAAACAAAGAAGTAGTCCATCAGTGACAACCGAACATTTTTGTCGCCTCAAGCGAGACACTTTGGCTGTGCTGCTTCATAGTCGCAACCTGTATCTAGTATCTAGGTGTACAGAAATCACTCTGTCTGTCGACAATTCGTTTGGTCTTGTGTGTTGAAAACTGAACACGAACTGATGTTTAATTGACAATTTGCGTACGTGCGTTCGAAGGCGATGCGCTGCTGGTGTATACCACTTGTATAGTTAAACCTACCGGACTTTCTCCGATTAAGAACTTTCGATTTAACGCATAAGCGTGCACAATAAGCTGTGGTAATAGTAGTGAATGGTGAGTGTTGGTAATCTACCCAGCCTACCTGATGCTCACAAGATAGCCAGGTCAGAGTAACAAAACCGTTTACATTTGTTTTTTTTTTTTTTTGTTTTAAGGTCGATGCTAGTAGCCCGCTGCAATTTATCAAAACTAATTGTGTGGGTATATGACTTCACTTCACAGATGTGCGGAACTTCCATTATCTCTACATCGTAGGTTTTATTGCGCGAGCTTTTTTAAGTCGGATGGTACACACTGATTAAGTTCCTCGACAATAAACCCTTTCCAGCTGAGTTATTCTCATCTTCGATCAGATTAGATATACAATTTTGTCTGTGACCGTTCCCATGGAATTTTATACGCCCCCAGCACAGTCTATATAAATGAATAATTGTAATGCAATGTGTAACCCGTAGAAGATTCGATTTATTGCTCCGTGTTCAGATCAAAATATTTGGTATTCCGGCATTGTAGGTGACCCACAAGTGAGGCGCAACTAAAAGTAATTATTTTTTTTTTTCATTCCAATTGGAAATATGGGTTACAAAAGAAAATGTCTGTTGGATGTTTGTTGAAAGAATCGAGATTATCGCGTATTATATGGGCACCGTGTTATTATTTCCATGCTTATCTATCTAATTAGATCTCGCGCTGCATCTGGGAATAATTTGTAAGCGCAATGAGATAGGACGTGGAAACGGTAAAATGTTCTCCACAGGTGTTACTTAAGTAAAAGAAAGCAACGAGCTATTATGCAATGAAGTGACTCCATAATACTGTAATGGATCGTGAATGGTGGATTAAAACTGCCATTTAGAACTTGGGTGAATTTTTTGGCCTCCTATACAATTTTAAGTAGGAGCATGATAAGGAGGCGTTATTTCAATTAGGGTAACTTCGGGCATTATGGCGCACAAAATTTCAATCTGAAAAAACTTTTCGACGAACAACATTTTTTAATAATTTTTATTTTTTTTAATAAACAAGACAAAACAGTAACATAAATATATTAAACAAAAATAATAAATCAAATTCATTAACTAAAAATAAATTAATTTAAAAATAGTTTATAAAAAAACCATATTGCCCTAAATGCGGGTAATATGGCGACTAGCTTTTAATTTTTTATTTAAACGCCCAAATCCATCGCAGGGGTTTCTGAAAACAGCGCAGGAGTCGTGGGACCACTGTCCACAAAGGACACGCTGCATCCCCTCGTCCCTTTTAGTTTTAGTGGTGTAATCTTCACCACATACAGCGCAAATGTTCTCCCCAAAATCTTCGACCACACCCGACTCGTTGGCTAGCTGGATCTCAAGATTTTCTAGAGAATTATATAGTATGCATAACAAAATATAACTTTGCAAAACAGAACACAAAAAAACAGGAAGAGACGAAGGACATCGGTATGAAACTATAATTTACATGAAAACTTCATAAGGCGCGGGTGCGCCATAATGCCCTTACAGCACCTGCGCCATATTACACAAAAATCACTTATTTACAACACATTAAAAAATAAACGTAGTTTTCTTTTCATTTCAAATGTTTGCCTTTACACAACAAAACTGAAACTGTATTCTGCATTCCACTCTTCACACCGAAAACCTGCGTTGTATACTTTACGAGAAAAACGAATCCAAACACAAAGCGAAATTATAAAAAACCAAAATCAAACAAATTTTTTTTTGTTTTTATTTTTTTGTTCAGCGAAACTCGTCGTACCGACTGTCTATGTTTACTGCGCACGTGTTCGGCAAAGATTGAAGTTTCTGTATTATTTTAATTTTAATTAGAGTTTGGGAAGTATGATATTTGCGAGGTGCGCCATAATGCCCCGTGCGCCATAATGCCCGAACTTACCCTAGGCTATTTGGCCTATTTTTTCACTAACTTCTTTGAAGGAAATTTCTGGCGCCAGGTTTAGTTCTGCAATTCTCTTGTTGGTTTTGTATGCTTATTTTGTCGAGATATCAGTGCCTGTCTCTTTGTTTCCATCCGTTTTCTTTTATGGTACTTTAAAAAGTTACAATATATTTTATATTTATAATATACACTCATTGGCAAAAGTAATTAGACAGCAATGCAAGTAGCTTTTCGAATTTGTGATTCCTAACGGATTTGGTTCATACTTCAGATCTGGAGTTTGTGGTCCTACCGTTGTGGCCCATGCATGGTAACCTCAATATTAATGATAACTTCCTATAAAACATTTTCATACCAGTTTGATTTCGAAAACGGCTCTAACAATTTCAACCAATGAAGCCCTTAGATGAAGAAGGAGTTAATAAGTGACATTTGCATAGTTTTGAGATATTTGAGCTCAAAGTTTTTGAACCGTAACTTTGATTGTATTAACAACTCAGACTAGCACCTGAGTGGCAAATTACAGGAAAGATATATGATTTTTTAAGAGTAATGTTTTTATTAAGTCAAAGTCAATACATTTTTTGTTGATTAAAAAAAAGGGGCATTTAAGCAAAAAATAAAAGCACTTGTATTGCTTTATCAGTATTAAAAGGAGTTAAGTGACTTTAACACCTTTTTCCATAAAGATTTTTCAAAATTCCAAATTCGTATAAAGCTAAATAGAAAACTAGAGCACTTAGAGAGACGTGGATTGCACGAAAATTTAAGTTGCCATATAACGGAAATGGAAAAAAGTTTAATTTCCTAAAAATGTCGTTTAACCCCTTCTTCACCTAAGGGCTTTATTGATATTTAAGCTTAAGTAGGTGAGTTTAAAAAGACTCAGTTTATCGCAAAAAAATCTAATAACGATACACTTGAACTTTGGGTAGGTATATCTCGAAAACGGTCTACATAATTTTAACAAAATTTCATATCGAAGGTAGGTACCTAATACGGTCGTTTCTAACTTCGTAGCAAAGTCAGTTTTTCTCTATATTATCGAACAATGGATTTTTAAGAAAGGGTATTTTATAAAAAATTTAGATTTCCTTCGTGTATACCTGAAACCGGATATAAAGATTTTGACCCAAATGCCTACTTAAAATAAAATTCATGTTTCCAAAATTATCGTGTCCTTAACTATCAATTCGTATCACCGAAAATGTTAATTTTAAAAACTCCTCATATCTTGAAAACCCCATTTTCGATTTCGATAAAACTTTGAAACCCACGTAACAATATCTTTTACTCAGTTTCCTAAATGTCAACTAATAGTATTTATCAAATTGAATGTTGCAAAAAATATGCAGATAAAACAGTATATCTGCATATTTTTTTTTTTTTTTCGTTTGTAGTTTAACCGTTACTTTTCAATGTTTATATGCTGTCACTTTAAAAAAAATAAAATTGGGCAGTCGGCCAAACGCTGCTGAGGTCTATTTCTACCTTTAGTTTTCAAAGTACTCGTAATAGCTTTGGCAATTTGTTGATTATACCAGCTTGAACTACGTTTTCAAATTATGATTACTTCTCTATATTTTAATGGGTAATTTTTATGACTTTCATTGCCTAACACTCGAGCAGATTAGCCCTATTCCAATATGAAAGTACTGTGCTCATTTAATTCAAACTATAAATTGCTGGTACTAATTTCCCCGATTTATTTGTACACTGCACGTCAAAGGAAACTTTTCAATATCTAAGCTTATTATATCATATCGCCTACTTCTGTGACTTTTCCGAACTATGACGAAATAGTTCACCTTGCACCAGTTACTGGGACTATTCGATTTTGGTCTGAATGCTTAATGATAAATGGTAATCGGTATGTGCAAAGATAAATTCCAAAATTGTACTATGCAATTATCGCGCCCCAAATTAGGTATCGATTAATCAGAAATATTTGAATGAGCCTACAAGCTTACGTTCGTGCTTTTTTTGTAAGTATAGTATCCATAGAAACACACTCGTGTGTTTAACACATATCTCTTTGAATACCGAACATATTTCGTTTGCTGTAAATAAATTAAATAATTACTTTCAAGCAAAAGTTGTTTAGCAGTGCATTACATTTTTATCGCTAATTGCAATGCCAACAAGTTTGCTCTAAGAAGATCGTTTGACCACTGTGTTATGGCTCTTTAACAGGTTTTCCATTGAAATGGTCGGTAGAAAAGCAACGCCATCTGAATACTTGATATTGCATGTTTTAACTTCTTCCTCATGCACATCGTTATCGTGGAAATTATAGAGTCTTTAACTTTTTAGGATTAATTGTAGTTTTTAAATTTAGCATGCTGGTACCGCTTACATTACATACATTATGATACGTACTAGTTGATGCAAACGACTAGTGGTGAATTGTTACTACTATTAGCTGATGTTTGAAGAACAATAAATGCTAAGTATATAATTGCGAATAACTTTAAGACTTGTATCACACGAGTTGTGCTATTAAATAAAGTTACTGCAAGAGAATGTTATCGAAATTCGTTTCATTACGAAATTAAGTTCCAGTTCCAGAAGTACCTACTATTATAAAATAGTTTTGTTGCAAAGCTCATGTTTAAATGTATTTTAATGACTGTCAAGTTCTTCAATAATCTCAGAAGAAGGGCTTTTCTGCATAAGCACTCATATAGCGTGATCTTTATTTTTATAATAAGGTGACGGGTGAACCCGTGATAAATCTAAAGCCCTGAAAGGGAATCATTCGAACGTTTTGCTCCAAGCAGCGATGATATCGGAATGTCATTACGGAAGATGTGAAAACTAGATCAGTGAAACATCTTTCTTCCATAGCTTCTCAACTAGAAAATCACAAGACATTTTTTTTTTTTCAGTTAAACAAAACTATTTTTGTTGAAATTTTGCAATACAATTTTGTCAGTATTTACTGGTATTTCATTTTCAGTGCAGAGAAGAGATAAACGGTTATAAAAAGATGGAGGAAGCACAGCAGAAGAATAACACTCTTCTGAATATATGCAGAGATGCAAGGACATCGTAAAAAAGAAAACTGCTTGTGAGGTACAGAAGAACATCCCCATAAGTTAAAAAAAACATTCTTGCTGAGCTCGAAAGTTCTCCGGATAAGGCGTCATAGAAACATGTGCATAACCAAGAATTTTACCTACGATAAGGCGCAGTGGCCTAGTGTTTAGTGTGTTGGACTACTAAGCAATGAGTCCCAGTTTCGAATCCCGGAAAAGCCCAAATTCCAACTTGTGCTGTCTGACATACATCCGAGATCATAACTGTCTTAAAAGAGATTTTGAATTAGCTGTTTGGACTCGGCATAGAACTGTAGACCCCTTCCATTCATACCAAAAATTAACCTCACACAAAACGAATGGTTGCGGGAAGCTAGGACTAGAGTCTATATGGACCTATTGCGCCAACTATTTATTTTTAATTTTTTTAGATGAAACACGCTGAAGGTGAAACCCGTCAATGCGTCATCGAATCGCCCCTATCAAAGAAGTTGACAAAGAAAACTCTAATAACGATCACCCACAATATAACTAGTCAGATGGACTCTTGTCAAAAAGAAACACCCAGGCCACTAAGATAAACAACGCCTAAACGCAAAAGGAGCTTTTGTACTGTATGTAATGCTCAGTTGACTGTCATATTTGAATATCGGCTCTACATAAGTTTTTAAATATTCCATGAGCGGGGCTTGGTGAACATGTTGTCTTAACAAGACACACAATGCATGAGTCACAATGCATTTTGTGAAGGAATCGTTTCCTGGTCGAATCTCCCGTTTTGGTGATTTTGGATGAAAAAGTAGGTAGGCAAGGGCTGGTCCCTTGTAATGTATTTAAAACATAAACTGGTTGTAGATCTAGATACCTATGGCAACCTTAAGTGTACAATGGTAGTGTCCACATTTATTATGTCTGCTATAATATATACAACTCGAATGAATCGGAGTCCTGAGATTTGAACGCTGATTGGATCTTTTTGTAGAAATCGTCCTCACTTGTCTTCAAATTCCACAACATCGGCTTAAACATAAGCTTCCATCGAAGACCACACTGCGTACACAACAATTGTTAACAATGGGAAAAAAACTTATTTCTTCATACAAATTTTTGCTAGAAGCACTTACAGTACATCGACGTCAATCGTATATAGAAAAAAAAACGAACCATTCTCCCACACTTACTACCAAATCAATGATCGATCGGTAACGCTGCCCACTGTAGCAGCTAATGAGAATAGTAAATCTTTCAATAATAAATTGCTAAGCCCCCGCAGATGCGAAAATAATTATAGAAAATAAATGCAAATACAGAGCCAATCTTCGGCACATAATTAAAATGAAATATGCGCACGTATCTCGTTAGTTCGTTGAATCGAAATCTGCCTTCTATTATTTTCTTGATCCCCAATTTTCAGTTTAAAAGTCAACTTGCCTTTTACGGAGCTAGTAAAGCGTCAGCGAAATAAATGCGCATACAACAAAACACGTGGGTTGTCTTACCGGTATATCACAGGTGAATTATTTTCTCGTGGTATTTTCATACAAAAAAAAAATAAAAATAAATTTGAATCCAAGTTTGTCGACACACTCGCAGCCAATCCGACAACTGCGTAAGTGATACTAATAAAAACTCGCACCTGTTGTCACTTTGTCCCAGAAACTAGAAACGAAACTCTACTCCGTCTGGAGGTGTCTAACTTTCCACGACCTCTCGAAAAGCGAGACACGCTCCCATCTCCCAAATGATGACCAACCGCAACCGCAACCGGGCCGTCGTCTTCAGCGTCACAAATGCCACCAACATACCGAATACACTAGATGTGGTGTCAAGTTTTAGTCACGCTTTTCAAATACCAAACCATCCGCGAAAATCCAAGCAAAAGATGTTCGGATGTATCTTTTCATCTGCAAGATGATCACCCTCACATCAAAGGTGCATCACGCATATCACCTCCGTTGGGCTCTCACTTTGGCAAAAAGGCCAAATGGTAGTGCGGACTGCAGCGTGGCACGGGACAGCAACTGATTCTTCTCCAAATTTTTGCTAAAATTCAATTCAACAACAACTGTGCGCTGCGAAAGGTAAAAGTTTCACCTGCGCCATGGGCGAAGTTTGCATTCGCAGCAGTCTTTTGGATTTTTGCTTAAATTTTGTTTTTGTTTTCATTTTTAATGCAACGCACCTGTGGTGACTTGTGATTCGGCAAACGCAAACAGTAGAGGCCAACAAATTGAGCCATTTCAACAATTCAAAGAGAGGACTGTTGCCAGGCTCAAGAGAAGCACGGATTCTTGAGTTCTCTTTTGAATTTTCTTTTGCCGACTTTTTCTTCATCGCACCGTAGCGATTGTCTACAAAAAACTAGTTACCTTTTACAAGAAATGACTCGCACAGAACGTGTGCTGTTGCTGTACGCGCTACACCTGTGCGCCACTCTTCTATAGCGGCTCAATCTCCCTTGAATCAATTCATTCACAAGCGTTGAACAAAGCGAACGTGTCGCCGTTGCCGTCGTCGTCGTGTTTAAATTTACGTGTCGCGTATAGTGAAAAGTGTTGTGCAGGCCACTAACGGATATTGGTTCCTTGTGCAGACAAGATTGCACCAAGCAAGAACTCTGCGCTTCTTTTTGTGAATAAGACAGTCTCTCTGACTACTTTTGGCCGAATGTTACGTATACGACTGAGAGTCATGTACTTCGTGCGGTTATCACTTGTAGAGTGAGAAACCTGTGTGTGTTGCGAAAGAAAGCAGGAAAATTGTTTACCTTTCAAAAATTGCAGTGGCCCCTTTGTTGCGTAAAACAGATTGAGTTTTTCGGAAAAGCGATAAGATGTAGCTGCATCTTTGTGTCGCTGATTAATGGTTATCTATTGGATGTTTTTTTTATACCAGTTTTTGTTGGATACTGACCAACGTACATATGCACTCAAGAGAGTAGAAGTGGACTGCAAAACTTAATGAAATTAACTGACCGATATTTTTTTTCCTACTTTCATTCTCACTGAAATCGATTTGCTTGCTTTTTTTGTCGCTGGATTAACTTCTTGTCTCGACAGTTGCAACAAGTTGCATCCACGGACGGATGATGACAGACCGGTATTGCACTTTCTTTTGAAGTGGAATTTTTAAGTGCGTATTTGTGCGGTTTTGGGAAAAGATATTTCTGCTTTGTTGTTTGTTTAAGTGACTCAAATTTGAGTAGCGAAAGATAGTTTAAACGGGGATTTTTAGAACAGTGCAAAATGTGTACGAAAAATCAAATCAATATCCTTATGGAGAAATTGAATACGGTAAGGAATTTTACTAAGCAATTGTATACCTATATTGTCGAACTTTCCTGTAACGAACTTCTTTTACTTATACAACAAAGCTCGCCTTATTAGGAAATTGTTTTGTTACATTTTCAGTATATTTTGTACTCCTTTTCGAGTCTCCATTTTTCTCTAGAACCAACAAGTTTTGCAGGTGGAAGTCAAACTCTCATGCTGTTTTTCTACATAACATTTTTTTTGTATAATTTTGTAATAAAACGGTAGGTGCAGGCGAGAAAAAATAGCAAACCTCCCAAAACTTTGAATTTCTAATTGTAATAGAAGGTCTTGCTCACAAAGGCTTTACCGAAATAGGTATAGTAAATTAAATAAAAAAAAATGTAAGTTTACAAATAGCCTAATTTCCGTAGGTATAACGAAGTGGCTTTCTAGGGCCTGCTTTACAAAGACTGAAGTCGCAATTTATCTTACAACTTGTAAAATCTACAACAGTATACTTATAAGCATCGAGGAATGTACGATTTTGTAGGCAAATTTAAACTATTTAAAGGGGGTCTTAAAATATTTTCTATATTACTGGTCTACACCCTGTTAAATTAAACTTTATTTATGTTTTTTTTTTGCGATCTGTAATTTTGATCTAACTTTATTTTCAAAGGTCTAGTTTTGACGAAAGAAAATGTGTGCTGTCCACGACGGGTTTAAAAAACCTCTAAAATACAAAAAAAAAAAATGTTTCTTATATCCGAGGTGTTCTTATATGCGAAGACTTGAAAAATACTCTAAGGTATTTCGTATAAGAATAGTTCTCGGATGACAAAGGTAATTTTCATTTAATTTGTCAATTGAAAAATCGGACAAACAAACTTAGATACGATTTAATTTTTAAGATAGTATAGTACCTACTTTAAGTCTGAGCATTACACACGCCTTTACCTTCCTGTAGAATTGTAAATTGAAATATATACTTTATTGAAACAAGGCCTTTGTATATCGTGCGGACTGGCTTTACGGAAAATGATTTAATTTATTTTATTCTACGACAGAGGGCAGTGATAATTTCCATAAAAAGTCGTTTAATTTAAAACAAAGTTTTTAATAAATATGGGTGGGTTTTTTTTTTGTTGACCCTCTGTCTCTGAAAAAATCTCTATGTAGTGTTATGTTATGTAGACATATGTTTTTGACTTAAATCGACTTTGGTAGGTAAGATATACTAAATCTACTTTGGCCAAAGGGTATACAATGAACCTACATTTTGCGTTCTTTTCTCATGTTCCCATTCTTCACCATGTTTATTTAAAATGCTACTATTTAGCATTTTCATTTTACAAATATTGGAATCATACTAAGCTAAAAGTATGAACGGTGAACATGGGACACCCAGTAAGAGATGGACTTTATGCAACCTGAACAATCTTGGTTTCCATTTTGTGGAAGAGAGCCTGTGGACGAATTGAACAAAGGTGCAGGCGACACACCCACTGCGTTCGAAAATTTTCCCAAAGGGAAATTACGTCTAAAACGTAAAATGTCAAATGTCAAAATATTGTAAACAAAGCTGTATAAAAGATCATTGAACTCTTATAATAAAACATACTTAATATATAACGTTTATCAGAAGCTTTTTTTTTTATTTACGGAATTTTAAAGCGTTTTATAGAACAGTTGCAATGCGATCAGTTTTCCTTTTTTTGCTCCATACTAAACAGAGCCCTATCTAAGAATAAGTTGGACGAAATCATCAACTTGATCAATATGGGACCCTAAAGACGTAGTTTCTCGCAACCATTGGTTTGTAAAAGTTTTATTTATGTTTGGGGCAAATGGAATGAACATGCACTTCAATATCGAATCACACGTAAGCGAGAGGTGTCGTTGTGGAAAATAACGTTAAGTTGCATTTTGTGTGCTTTTTTCCAGGGGTTAAACCCTAGACCCATCGCTCAGTAGTTCAGCACACGATGATTAATGCGTTCTACTACTTATTGATCGTATCGATTGAACCTGAATTTGACAAAAAATTTTGTTGACTTATATTTTGTGCACCAATGCAAATAGCTCCATTTTCTAGACTTGCCTTATTGTATTAAGCGTTAATTTTGATTAACTTGGTCATTTGTCGGTTTATAGACCAACTGATGTGACAATCGTTTTATGTAGTTTATAAGTTTAAATATATGTAATTGTAATAAAGATTTACAGTACAGTCACGTCCTTTAATCTATATAATAATCACAGCTATAACAATAGATCATATGGGTGAAATGAAACAAAAACGCCTAATAGGTCTATTCGGGTACAAGGATTGACACGAAGAAAAAGCACGGAGTTTATAAACTTTTTAAAAAAATAAATAAAAAGCCCATTGACCCGTCAAAGTGCAGAAGAAGGAGTAGTACTCAGGACTCACCCTTTGCTAACACTTCTATTGATTTTTTAATACCACTTCCCTGCAATTAATGAACAGCGCAGCGGCTCTAGATGCTTGCAGATTGGGGTAAGCTCTGCAGTCTTTGTACGTTGCAGATATTCATTGTTTGCCTATCTGCACTCAGTAGACGCATTTCGAAGGATGATTTCATGATTCTTTATGTTTTAATACATTTTTGTTAATTATATCATTTTGATAATGTAAATTGTTGTAATTGGGTCACCCCATCCAAAACTAATATTTTAGTTTGAGTAAGCCCACTGAGGTGGCATTCAACACTCTTTTTAACACTTCCTATACAAAAATAGTGAATGTCGCTAATATTTGTTATATTCTTGAATTTTTCTAATTTCTTAATTGAACTTTATGAAATACAAATTCAATCAATCAAAAAAATCTTCCATATTACTTACAGAATATAAGCGTATGTCAGCCGTAAATATGTTGAGCATGGATTCCATTTTAATGACTTTGTTTAGAAGACGAAGTGCCCACATATTTGACTGTGTAATATGTAATTAATAAAAACATTCTTTGAGGAGGAAGGTATAAGTGTGATGTCTGTAAGGCGTTTTACATTTTTGTATATACTTTCTACAGATCAATTGCTTAGAAAAAAAGTTTGGGGAATGTATATAACCTGGGGCACTCCTGCGTTTGTATCATCTATTACAACCTTAAATGATCTAAGAACAAGAAAGCTTTGCATCCATCTGCCGAGTTATCGACCCATAAATGGGTCACATAGACCATAGTTTAAGAGGTTTTCATCACCATGGTGATGTTGCCTTATTTAAGATATTCGAATATTACGACATCAATTGCCTTGTCTATTTTAAAGCATGAAAAGTACTGCTGTTTTGGATGGTAGTTTTATGGGGTGCGTATAGTGGCCGTAATATTACCTTCAATTCGATGTTAAATTGTTAGTAACCTATGTTAGCGAAACAAACGACAACATGAAAGATGAAACTGCTCGATCTTTGTAGCCAGCCAATGGATTGGTCTTTGTGCGAAATCGAATAGAATTCACTACTTAGGTTATTCGGTGGCCGTATAGCGCCCTCTACTTGAAATAAATCGAACGATATATTGCGATAATCGCACATTTTCTGCCATTATTTTTTTTATGAAATAAGGTCCCATAATGCAGCAACTGGATTTTGCAAACGCGTGTAGGCAAACGAAGATTTTTTGGTCGCAGATTAAATTTCATTTTTAAAGGTAAAGATCGAAACGAATTTTTCATTGGTGGGCTTCTGGGTCTGGACTGTATAATTTGGATTGTGAATTAAGTGAATTAAAACTGCCGTAATTGTAAATTTCGCTATTTAAATCCATTAAGACTCAGGTTGTTTTAATGAGATGCTATAGATTAATTAAATATAATGCTCTTTTGATAGAACAAATATCGATTTTCTATTCATAAATGCAACTACTCATTAGGGACTCTCTTATTCGAAAGTGCAGATGAAAAATTAATTTAAGTTGCAAAGGCAAATCGTAGGTTCTAGAAAGAAAACACTTTTTGAGTTTTTCTACTTCAATAGTTTTTCATACGTAATGAAATAGGAAAACAATCAACCAAACTTTTGATGAACGAGAAATTTTCGATCGACACTTTATTTTTTATCCAACTGAAAAAATTCCCACAGTTGCTTCATTTGAAACATTGCATTTAATTGTGTGACATATTATAGCAGATATTGTTTTTGTTAACATTTGAGATGTTTTTTTACTTGACGTGACTTTTCCTCAAGTGAACAACAATGTGTCCGGATTGATACTATTGCCCTTACCCACCGTTCCTCGATGCTATCGGAAGATATAAATTATACAAATGAGCCTTGAATTTTAAATTCCTACTAACGACGAAAGGCCATACATTTAGCACCTGTCATGTTCAATGTATCTCCATCCGGTTGAAATTCGTCTTTACATCTGCGCGTGATGTCAACCACATCTAACATGACTTTTATAAATTACCTACCACAAAACCCCGATAGATTTCTGTCGTAAATCTAATTCATTCCGAAACAAAGGCAAATCCAATCCAATCAACTAGACCGTAACAGGCGAATTTTCCACTCTGTTGACATTTGCAATATCCACAAAATGCATCATCTTCACTTTATATCGAATCGAGCACACAAAGCGCAGAACACAATTGAACTGTCTCAGAATACAAAAAAAAATATCCAAGCATAATCAAATGCCAAAGCATACAACAACATAAATTCCTCATGAAGTATGCCTGCTTACCTCAACAAGATTCCGGTGACCTCGTTGGCAGTAAATGTGTCTTATCGATTAAACTGATTGTTTTGAGAATATTATCGTCTATTTTATTGAATGCATCTGCACACTAGCTAGTGCCTTTTGTCGTAAACTGCCTTTCATGATCCTCGGCGATAAACTACACCGCCAGCCAACAACATAGTAGGTATATTAGCGCATAACTGTTGAGTTGTTCATCGTGTCTACCGGCAAGACGGGGGGAAAAGAACAACAACCGACGCAACGATTTGTACGGTATTACGTAGAAGTCACAGCCGTAACTGCTGCTTGAAAGAAGTCTTTAAGAACAAGAACCAGTTCTTAAGAGACACATAGTCGGGTTGGCTGTTTCAACAGTGTAACAACCGTAGCGGTGCATGCGCACTTCTTGAATGGATGCGCAGCCGCACTTAAGTGATCACTCCTCTGCCCGTGCTGTGCGAGGTGTAAAGATTTATATGCCAGATAGTTGGAAATAGGAAAAAAAAATGTTGTTTTTTTTTCAAATCGATTGACATCTCATAAATGATCAGGGTCGACTTGCAAATGTTCCTTCACCTACTTTTTCTTTTCGCCAAGAAGTGTCGGTGGGTCTGGCATTAGTATTCAATTCGTCAACTCGCACCATACCCTACATTAAGTTTTCTCCCCGACTAAATGAAGAAAAGGCAATTTGGAAATTTAAAAACGGCCCATCGATTTGTCAATCCGAATCACGTCCGGTGGTCACCACTTTCTAACAAATTTAAAATTCTCAAGGTACTCTTCGCGTCTATGGCAGGCTCATTGTCTGTCCACCTAGTTTCCCCACACGTGAACACAGTTCTTAAAAGTGAAATGAATCGCTGAAGCAGTCATTACAAAGGAGCGTCAATGTCTTGATATCCAGTTGATGAGCATAAGTCATAATATTTTTGTATCGCGCTGTTTACTAATTCAAGTCACACTCTGGCGCAGGTGATTGGCTTGCTTTTTAGAGAAGATATACGGAAATTCTATCAGAAAAGAGAAATGCATGATACCAAGTAGTTGGTTGTTGATTCGTCTTGAGTGCTTCGAAAGCAGGAAGTGAAGGTTTATTCAAATTTTAACATTACCTGCGATGAAACTGCCAGTGGGACTGATTTTTGTTTAATCGACAAGGTCATCGTCGACTTGAGTATGAGTATGGTCTGTCTGTGGAAAGAACTTTTTTTTTGGTAACATAATAAGGGGGCTAGCGCGAATCCGATTTCAAGGTGACCTTAATAGTTAAATTATAGTATTTTAAGTATTTTTGCCACTTAAGTTAAGCTCGGTTCGTGCAATAAAGATTAAGAAAAGGGGGAGATTCATGTCTTTTCCACAACGTTTAGGTACGTAAATTTCGGCTATTGTTTTCTGGCTCACTATGTGCATAATATCTTTTTTTAACTAATCATACTTTGTAGATATACGGATTTCTATATATACGCTTTAAATGGTGTGGAATTTAAAATTCGACATGAAAGTATATTATGACTGATTCCAGGCAAAGTTTGATGAGTTGTTTTGAGCGAACAATAACTTGTTAAACGCTTCATTTGAAATTAGAGAAATAAAGCAAATAAAGCACTAATCAATTGATCATCAAGCCACTTTGTATATTTTTTTTTGGAGAGTCATAGTGTTTTATTTTGGCATCTCCCTTCGCTATCAATTGACCAAGCGCGAGATGTCGACAACTGTAATGCAATTTGGGTTGGCTTACAAAGTCAATTGACGCGAATCGTCAAAATAAATTTGCTTAGACAACATTTACAAGCGACACTATAGTTCCTATTCAAACCCATCCTCAGATGAAGAAGGCGAACATACTATACGTGAAAAGACGTGGCTACAGTCAAACTATACAGCGAAGAAAAAACAACCCATCTTCTAAGTAAAAACGCGAAAAGTTATCGCCAGAATAATAGTGGACCATGCATTGAGACTACTAAGCGAAAGGTCCTGGGATCAATCCCCGAAAAATAAAACAAGTTCCATATTAATGTTTTTCCCTTCTAGCCCCACTGCTCTCGAAGGTCTGACAAACTTCGGACGGTATAACTGCCATGTAAAAGCTTCTCCACTTGCCGTTGGACTCGGCATAAAATTGAAGATCCCTTCCATTCGTCCCAAAAATTAAAAATACTCACAAAAGACGAATGGTGGTCCCTACAGACCTATTGCGTTAACTGTTCACTTATTAATACATTTAGTCTGGGCATCCCTACATAATACCCACTGTCGAGTTGCAAAGAAGCAAGCAAAAAAGAAGCTCCACTACTACCTAAGCGTCTATCCGGCAATAGCAAGGACAAAACAACGATCTCTTGGAAGTCCCCTCTTCGACTCAGTTGAAGATGTTTCGAAGAATAGTATTTTGGAACTAAATATTTTTTGATTTTCACAGGTTGGATTTGAATCCCCGTTTAGAAATTACAAATAACAACAACAGCGCTCCGATTTGCGCTCATTCTCCTCTACTATTGCTGACAAATTTTTTGAGTCTTCAAAGAAAAGAGGTCAATTACAACCTCTTAGACTGATACCGAAAAAAACAATGGTAACAATTGAATGGGCTTCCTCTCACAACTCCAAAAAATTTAGATCTTGATTTTGTTTTTTAAGTTGTGCACGGGCTTGTAATCGCCAACTCTTAACGTCTCTGGTGTGGCGTGCTTCCGCTTGTAACTTATAGTCTGATACAAAGTAAAGCAAATCTCATTTTGAAACACTCTGCAAGGTCGTCCCTAGCATAGGTAAAGCTGAGACGAGAGCTATCTAGTCGATTAGGATTTTTCAACACACGCCTGTTTCTGTCCACGGCTTTCGTTGGATGTTCAATCTTGAAGTAAAGTGATATTTTTTTGTAAAATGTTTTTTTTTGTTCTTCCAAGGTTAGTAATTTGTAAAGCCCACTCAACAACATATTTTGGCCACCATATACATATTTTAGAAGTTTTCATCCCGCTCGACAACCAACGAACACAACTTGCTCATAAACTTGAAGCGAACACATATCTGCGCCCACTATTTTATTGCATCCAAGAGATTTCTGCCGATAAACAACAACAAACAGCCAGTAAAGTAGGTTAAATTTCCACCCAACAGATGGCCAACCAACATTCCGTTATTGTAGCGAGTTCCATTTGAATTTCGATATCCTTTGCTACGAGAACCATCACGTTCTGAAAACAAGTTCCAAGGCAAAAATCGTATTTCACTGTCAATACACGTACAAGTTCTTAATTCCTCGCTTAGTCCATCAATCAAACTGAGCAAAACTGGCGTCTAATCTCTGACATCAGGGTGTTTAAATGCTAATTGGTTGCTGTGAAGACCAACGCAGTTTGATTCTCTGTCATGAGCTTACGGGGCACGGAAACATGTTCAAAAGGAATGCAATGCACAGTCGAATGCAACGCGTGTACCTAAACCCTCGTTAGTGTTGCCGAAAGTACTCCCATAGGAGTATTGTACTACTTTCAACACTCCTTTCACATTCGCACTATTATTTTGGTTAAAACCCTAAAATGTCTTAGGTACACTTGCAGCAAAGTGTAATTTCAACCTTAATAAATTTAATTCAATTCAATTTTAATGCAAATTTTTAGAACTTTTGTCTTCCAAACTGTCGTCCAAAAGGGAAATTCCCTCTTTTCAGTTTGTTTTTTGGTTGGCCTATGCAGCGCTGCCCAAAGTACTATAATAGGCGTATTTTACTCCGGTACTCTCCAATGACAAATTTAACTCCAATTTTGAATTATTTCGGATAAATCTATACTTTGCCTCCACATTTCTCTAGTAAATTGCAAAACAAATTTTATTTTCATTTGAATTGTTTTCGTGTTGGTTCGATTTTGTTGCTTGCGCGTCGAGCAAACTCTTGCGGATTTTGGAAATCGTTTTCATTGACAAACAAAATTTTGATACTTAAGTCAGTGACTGAATAATAAACAACAGATTAAAGAGACTCTACCAAACAAACATGGCCGCCACAGGCTTCCAACATAGAACCCATTTGAAAACCGCTTAGCAAGAAATAAATTTCCAAAATTTCGTTCTGTACTCCCCGATAATCCTCAAAAAGTTCTATTATACTCCCTAACGAAATTATGAAACAGCATCCCTGCCTCGTTGACATAATGAACTGAATCGCTAGTACGGCTAGTGCAACGGAGGTTTCTGTTCTAGTGTGTCAGTTTTGTCTCGGCATTATTAATGTGCCTGGGTGGTGTCGTCTGAGTGTTTCTGCAAGGGAGCCTGTTTGTCTGGCTGAGGAATAGCATGCGCAGTTGGACATTATATCAATGGGCGTTGAAGTGAATGCCGTAGATCTCTTTATACGAAGCTTTCTGTTTCCTGAGGTATCGTATTCTCACTTTGTTTCTTTTTTTTAGGAACTAGAGTATACGAGAACAAATGTGCTGAGATGATTACGTGAACATCATAATATAAGGTGTTTGTTATGATGATAATTGTAGAACTGGATATTGTGAACTGATTCCCGGATGCAATTGAAACTGATTTATCACATGAGACTAAATTTTGTCTTTAGTTTGGTGACTTTCTCTCGAAGGGAGATGGAAATGTACGTTAAGCAAATGATGCTTTAAATTGCTGCACGTCCAAGCTAGATACACATTAAAGACTCAATATGAATGCTTATGCTCAATTTAAAGGAAATTGGACTGGAATAATAGTTTTTGGAATGCCCACAGAATAGTTCTGTATTTGTGGATCATTGCCTCTTACGAATACTGGAAGAGCTTCAATTATCTTTATGAGTCCTTAATGTCCAGCTCATATATAGAATCCGTTGCATTTTTCGCTTCGACATTGAATTCAACATTAACTTAGGTATTCGACTCAAATTACAATTTAAATTCGTATTATACGCATTTACCATTTAATTACCTTTCGCATAAAAGGTCACAGTTGTGAATGTTACTAGGTTTACTAATGGGTACTAGAACATTTTGCTAAAAGGCGATATTCGTACAAAATTTCAAATTCTAGATGTTAATCAATTGTGAAATTATACGATGAAAGAGGAACTCAAAAAAGTGGGTCTCGAAACTATGTCCGTCTGTCTATCTGTCTGTATGCTACCGCGGCGGACACAGTGGACCCAACTGGTGGTCTAAAGCTGTGGCAAACCTACCATGCTACCGCGGTCTCCAGCCTAATTTTTATACCAGTTTGATTTGTTCGAAACCGGCTCGAAAGACTTCAACCAAATATGACTGCAAACACAGTTTTGCGCAAACAAATCAAATAAGGGTACTTTTGAAATTTGGACATATTTCGAAAATGGTCAATACGATTGTAACAACAATTCAGGTATATGGTCATTTCTAACGTAAGGGATTTAAAAAACAAGGTTTTCTTGAAAACCGAAAACGGCAATAACGATTTCCACCAAAATGCATGCTTACAGTAAAATTGATGTTTTCCAAATTATTGAGTCCTTAATTTTCAGTTCACATCACCGAAAGCGCTTATTTTAAAAACTACTCATATCTCGAAAACCCCATTTTCGAGTTCGATAAAACGTAGAAAAGCCAAGTAATGCTTACAACCCGAACAATATCTCAGTTTTCAGCTAAATTGTTAAGCATAATGGTATTTTTGGAACTAAACTTTGCAAATTTTATCTGCATAGTTTTACAAAAACCGATCTAAGGATTCTGATCAATGCCAAGGTAAGACAATTATTTATTTTTGAGAATAAATACTGTAATATAATTGTATTTCTCCAAGCACAAAGACCAGAGATCTAATTTTTCTTTTGTAGAAGTATATGCTCCTAGAGTAGATATAACATTAGATATATTTCGTGTGAGCCTTCCCGTGGATAAAGTCCAAGTAACGAGTACCTGCATGTAGGTACCTGCATCACAAACACAAGCGTTCAAATGGTATTGTCATTAAATTATAGAGATTTCAACAGGCGACCTTATTAAGCTTTACAATCATTGAAATTCCTTGAGCTTGAACTGTAACCCCATAACCAATGTGCTCAATATATAGGTTACTCGCGCTTGGTCAGTCTAGTTTCAAACGATCCAACAACTGCTGCCATACTCACTCTGCGGTTCAATACCTCTCTAGGTCATGTGTCATGTTAACATTCCAATCCGCTTCGCTGAACACAATCCATCGCTCTCTATACACATAATGTGCATCCATTGCCGTTGCAATAGCGCGTTTGTGTTAAGAAAATGTTTTGCACTTTTCCCCTGCATTTTTGCGCTGTAATTAACCACTTATTTAACCAGTCTACCTTATTATCCCAGAGCATCATAATTTAATCCATCCGATTTAATGCATCCCAAAGAGAGACAGTCTATGCGCCGAGCAATTACACTCCAGATGACCAAAGTGAAAGGTTTCACAGTCACATAAAGTTTGTCACACCGGCCGTCGAAAAGAAATTCAACCAAGTGGTCTTGGAATACTAACAGGATTTTAAGTAATCCAAAACTAAAGTGTTAGTAATAGATTTGACTTTAGGGTTTTGTGTTATCATCGGACACACCCACAGCCATTCGATGAAGCAGACAAAGACAGCAGCGCATCCATTTGAAAAGTGAAATTTTCATTAGCGGTTTTTTATGTGTTTTTGTTTTTCTCTAGATGAAATAAATAGATTTGATGTGCTTTGCAAAAAAAAAAAAAAAACAAGTAAGTTGTTAAATTATTTGCTTTGGAATTTAATAGTTGACCACTGACTAGGAGAGGAGAGTCCACGATAACGCACTCAACAAAATCACGGACAATACTCACCCCTCGGTGGGAGTCATGAACCGCATTCGAAATTTGAAGAAAGTGTTGAAGAAGCGTTTTAAGATCTACAGGAGGATAATGGTAATGGGCAACAAACTCATAACGAGGAACAATTATTTTGATGGGTGTGTGGCAGTATGTATAGAAACTTCAAAGCTAAAACGGCTTGTTTGTGCCTAACTGTTGCGTGATTTGTCCAAAGCGCTTAAATTGGAAAATAGACAACATTGCTGTGAAATAAAAATTGGTGATCAAAAAGGAGTCATAAGGCCTCGCAAATGCGTTGGTCGGGCGAGCGTCCAATTTTCTTGTGACTTAAGTGTTCATAAAAATTGTAAATTGTTTAGAATTGCATTACAATTTCTACGCCTCTTCAATGTAGGTACTATACATACTGTTGTCTTACTTGAAATGCAGACACGATTTGTGATGGAAGAGAGCGATGAGATGTTTCGGTTGCCCTAGTGATTCACATCTCAGGCAGGAGAATTATTAAAGAATGTTGGATAGTTCTGCGTACTTGCGAGTATGAACTTTTTCTAAACCAAAAAAGTTGATACAACACTTATCTACCTATCTGTACAATGTGCAAACCTGTAGGGATGACGAAAAAGCCTTATAAAAGCAGCACAGGCCATGAGGATAATTTGAAAAAGAAACTTGCATATAATGCAATGAACTCAAAGACTAACATCCCGCTGTTAAATAAAATAGGCCGTGGCAGTTTTACTCGTACCTAAAGGAAAAACTAACCCCATACTGTGACTGTCCACCCAAATAATTCCGTCGCTATAGATGGCATAGCACATGTACTTGTACAATAATGGAACAACAACTGAAACCATACATGTTTAAAGTCCCAAACCATGACAGCATGAAACACATTGTTTGAATACTTAGTTGCAACGCAGAAAGAAATACAGTGCAGTGAAAAATTACTTTTATTAAGCATTTTGATAAAAATGGTTAGAGGGGTTTTTGTAAAACTATATATATACAAAACAGTAGCAAATATTGCAACGTTTAGTTCGAAAAATACCACTGCTTAACTATTTAGCTGAAAACTGAGTACTAAATATTGTTCGGGTTGTAAGCTTTACTTGGCTCTTTCCAAAGATTTATCGAACTCGAAAATGGGGTTTTCGAGATATGATCAGATTTAAAAATAAGTGCTTTCGGTGATTTGAACTGAATATTAAGGACGCAATAATTTAAAAAAAAAAAAAAATTTACTCTATGTATGCATTTTGGTAGCAATCGTTATTGCCGTTTTCAGGATTTCAAGAAAACCTAATTTTTAAAAAATGTTTTTTTTTTTTAAATCCCTTAGGATAGATAATATAGAGTAAAAAGTACTATCAAGTTAGAAATGACCATATTACATGAATTGTTGTTACAATCGTATTGACCATTTTCGAGATATGTCCAAATTTCAAAAGTAGGTACCCTTATGTTAGCGCAAAAGTGTGAATGCAGTCACGTTAAACTCACACACTTAAGCTAAGATGTCAATTTTGGTTGAAGTCGTTAGCGCCGTTTTCGAACAAATCAAACTGGTATGAACATTTTATATGGAACGTACCATTAATATTGAGGTTACCAGGAATAAGAAAAACGGCCCGAACTGTAGGTCCACAAACTCAAAATTCAAAACCGGCCACCCGTTTAGGCTGTAGGCCTCAGGAGCATGAGGACAGAAACACAGGAAGACGGACAGATTTTCACTACCCACTTTTTTGATTTCCTCTACCATCCTAATTTTAGAATTGAGTTTCAGTTTGAAATTTTGTACGATTGCAATATCTTCCTCTCACCACGTATTAGAGAAAGTTAAAAATAATCGTATATAAAACAAGACGATGAGCTCGGATCAGAAATAAAAGGAAAAAAAAAATTCTTATATTTTTTACCGTATTATTTTTATTTTTGTATACAAAATACATATTTTAATATTTTTCTATATTTTTTTCAGGTAAGTGAATCGTTTTTCGTGACCACAATACAAGCGGTAGGTATACACTTTTATAAAAGTGTCGCATGCTTTGTAAGGAGTGTACCTATTATTTGTGTGTGACATTCGAATATGAAATCGGTAAACAAAAAGGATGTTCTCATATATTTATAACGAGACTGACTACTAACGCCAAAAATTTCTCTATGACCTTTGTTTTTCTTCCCTTGTGTGTAGGTTTGAAGCAAATATTAACAGCACTTTTTTAATTAGACATTATTGCATTAATGTTTTGAATACGTTAGCATCCTTTCAATTTAACAAGAGTTTACGACCAATCAACAAGTTTGTCGCTAGATAATCTAAATAAATAAAAACTTCCGCAGTCTGCCTTGCATATATTTCCCTTTTTTCGTAATAGGGGTCAAATAAGGTGACGACACATGCAGTCACTTTTTAAGTTTACAAATTTACTCCGCACGATAACTAATTCATGACCAGTGACATGACAGTACTGCAATATCCCCCTGATTTTAAGTTTAAGTCAGTAGCCCCTCAGTAAATCGCATACGATTATCTGTTGTCCTCACAGCCGATTCTGTGAATTCAAACTTGTAATTGGCCTTAATTAAATCCAAAATCTGCGACGAAACCGACAATACAGCGGGACATTTTCTCGACCATTGGTATGTCTGTCTATCACTCCAGGTGCCGGATCTTTGATACCTATTGATCTAAGTGAAATCAAGCTATCTTCGTGTCACACAGTTAAGGTCTGAAATGGAGTTCCGACATCATTAACAGTTCGATTTGAGGTCGTTCCCAACACCTGCCATTGAGTTCTCACTTGCTACCTACTCAATTTAAACGGCTCTTACTTCATTTGCATGCCAACTCTTGATCTTTTCCATATATAAATAAACAGCTCAATGCAATTGTCGCTCATTATAAAATTCGTTGCATTTCTTGCAATGTCGATCAATTGATCATACTTTCTCCTTCAAGGATGTCGACTTGCTCTCTTTAACATGTTATTGAAAATCCTGCCATCCATCACACCGTAAATTGAATAGAAAAACCCTTTCTCTTTCCTATCACTGGTGCTTTTTCTGAATGAATTTTCCATTAGTTGCTCAACACTGTGTGAAGGAGAAAAAATGCTGCTGATCATGCAGATCGCACACATCACAATCACTTTACAGCGACGCGCACACTGCAACTGCACAAAGCATTAAAATTGATGGACAGACATCTCTGCACTCTGTGCGAGCTATAAAATTGCAATTAACAACTTGAATATGAATTTCATATTTTCCCGATCGATGCAAAATGCGGCAAGATCACCAACAAGCAACAACTGTTGCCACTGGCAGATAGCGCGCTCTTCCGTCGATTGAGGTGAGGTGGCTTTGAGAAAGTTGTTGTCCCGGTGAATGTTGACCACTTGATTTGGCGCCTTTAAATTGTATCTGCCTGCTTTAACCTCTGGCACCTCTGGCAAGATCACTGATCGTTGTGGAATTTCGCATTCATATGCAATTTGTACAACAACAGTACACTCTCGATTATAATTGAAAAGTGGTCAAGGGAAACGCACTGTGCGAATGCAAAGTTTTTCTCTGTAATATATCGTTTATGTATCATTTTCAATGTCAGCACTATGCGGCATGTTTGCGTGGCTTTTTGTTATGTTATGTCATGCCATTGTGGCATGGCAGTCGCATCGGAATTCCGTTTAGACTTCGGAGATACGAAATACAATGGTCCATCCCGAAAGTGATGAAGCGATAAATTATTACGGAACGCACTTTTGATCTGTGCGGCTGCATAACTTGTTACAATTTTGTGGAAAAGATTTGAAAAGTATTGCAGTGGTAATAGAAATTTTCCATCCATGTGGTATTGCATCAACTACATGTGTAACAAATAATGATGCAAATCCAATTAATTATCGTGCTAAACGATCTGTTTCAAAACAAACTGACGGATCATATTGCAATATAACAGTGACAAGTTAACGCAAAAATGTAAAGCCGCATTTACACATAGATTTTCCATTGCAACACTGTCATTTGAATGAGTGATCGTTTAAGTATTTTTGGTGAAGTGCCATTTTTATTTTTTTTTTTTTTGTTTTGTTTTTGTATTGGAAAAGAAAGTCGTTAATTGTGATTTTGATTCATTTGAATAGGTGGAAATAATTATTATGGATTTATGTGTGTGACTTAAGTGGCTAATTAAGACGAATGTTAACAGATTGTTATGAACTGGCGCCATTAATAAATGCGCTCAATGAGATGGTTAAAAGTATGATGATATTTGTCAATATGCCATCGTGTGAGAGCAATCAATTACAGCGGTCTATGATGCGTTTTGCTGGTTATAAACTTACACGCTCGTGATCATGATTTGGGCTTGATTTGCCTTCATTATTTTTATGAGCTTATGCAGACATATTTTTGTGGTGCGATGGCGCCTTTGTTAGAAGTGGACTTATTATACGGAATGGTATTAATGGGAGCTTTGGTAATGACTCCAGTCGCCATGCTTAAGTCTACCTCTTGGCACTTGCTGGACGCAGCTATTCAGTCATATAAGTAAATATCGAGCTTGATTTTAAAATACATACTCACTTAAGGTTGTTGCATTTAAAAATTCGAATGTTCCCCTTAAAATCAAGAGTCGCGTGAAAGAGAAAAATGTTGGTCTTCTCTAAATGTCTTGTATTCATCGTCAGTTTAAGCCGTACTGTGTGAGGTCCGAAAAATTGGTTGATTTGTAACTTTTTTTTTTGTTTGTATTCTTGGTATTTTTTTTGACATTCAAGAAATGCAGTGCTGCTTGTGTTTTGTAGCTATACGTTTATATTTTGGTAAATTCTTTGTATATATTCATTGCGTGGCTAGTTGTTACACAGAGTGCAGAATTATTTTTCCCAGAAGATGCAAGGTCTTACTCAAAAAGAGGCCCGACAAAGAGATCGGTTTCGCGGGGAGTAAGCGAATTAGCCATTTTAACCTATACTCTAGACTCTAGAGCAGCGTTTCCCAAAGTGTGCTCCGCGGAGCACTTGGTGCTCCGCTAACGATATCCAAGTGCTCCACGGAAAAAAAAAATAACAAATAACAAAATTCCATTACACTAGTGAGTAGTTAATTTTGTGCTTTTGAACTTGTCAGAAATATTTAACAGAGAAACGTCTTTCCAGTACAAATTTCAATTAGCGTTAGCGGCAATGGCGTGTTTTAAACGCGCCCAATAGATACGGTTTTTGTTCGGTCGGTATTCAATTATTGCACTTGCTACACATACATAGCTGCGAAAAATAGCATAAGTGCAAAGAAGTGCTCCGCGAGGAATTTTTCACCTAAAAAGTGCTCCGCGACTAAAAAAGATTGGGAACCGCTGCTCTAGAGTAACGAGCATTCCATGCGGAACAAAATAAAAGCACAGCAAGAAAGGTCGCCAAGACCAAATCTAAAATAAGGTGAAGGAAAAGATGTTAGTTCCTTTAGTTTTTATGATTTTGTTTTTAATAAGTTTTCTTAAAATAAGATGACACAGGTTTTTTAAAATAACTTTTACAACTTAACCTCTCTTTAAAAAAAAAATACAATTTTTTGACATCTTCTGCTCGACTTTATTGGACTTTTTATGCGGAATATTTTGACCCACGGAGTTGAGAATTGGGAGCCTCATAGTTACCAAGATCGAGTAGAAGTTTGCTATAAGCTAAGTTTTTAAATGTTTATATGCATATTTCTGTGATATTTTGTCGTTGTTTTTTTACTTATATCTTATCTCCTGATTTGCGAGCGGCTTTGTTACATATTTGATAAGAATGGTATCCTGACTGCTTCTTACTTTCTGAAGCCCTTCAGTTATACCTTTCTTTTATAGGTTTTTAAAAAAAAATCTTTATAGAAATTGTCGTGTACTAGGTACTAAGGTAGCAGTTTCCTCAAGGGTTCAATCCCCGGCAAAGACATTAGCTACACCTAAATGTTTTCTCCACTGTGTCACCCAGTGATGCCTACTATAAAATAATTATGCCTTTTATATATGTTATTCCTATGATTACAGAATCATTGTCATTTTACGAGACGTTTCTACAATCAATTTATATAAATATTTTTTGTGTTTCGTGAATCCTGTACTTTGATCAAAGTCGCATCACTCATTTTCATTCACAACTGCGTCATGTTTATTTTCTAATTGTATACTTTAGGTACTTACTCGACGTCAAACAAAATTATTTACAAAAAGTGGGAACAATATCCTTTCTTACAGAGAGCAAACAAGGTCTAGTTGCCAATCGATCGACCAGTATTTGGCTAACAAATTCCAGCCCCCTTGTTCGAAAGGTTGGTTGTACAACTGGTGCCACGTCTCCCCTGATAAAGAGTCTCAACTCAATACGGCCTAGGATCTTATACGGAGATATTTATGTACACATGTTTATTTATTTATTTGCTTTTCATATGGTGGTGTTTTTCAGGACTCTCATGGAATTGAACTATATTTGCCTACTCACTCCTTCTACCTACCTACCCTACTCACTCCTTTACTAGTCACATTGTGAGTCAATGGAGGCGCAGACTGAGGACGCAGGAAAACCAAGCCACCCCCACCCCAGGTTCAGACTCTAAACTTGGTATCGATATAGACCTCATTTCGAGAGTCGAATAAGAAGAATGTTGCAGTCGTTAAATTTGGCGATCGCGACGCTCTTGTCAAGTCTCAGTTTTTGAGACAAGTGCAAAGCGGAAGTCATTAAACATTCTTCTAATCATTTCTCTATTGAATCTCTCGCTTGCAAGAGACTTATTTTCAAAGAAATACGAATCAGTTTTCAGTACATATAACAAATGTCAAAGTTTTTGCTGATTTGGGGAATTATCCCCGCCTTAAAATCCAAAGTCAAGCTTGTTTCAGCGAAGTTGAATGTGAGGCAGGCTTATAGTGACAAATCACCCGTTTTGTTCCCAGCAACTGCAGTTTTTACTAAACATTTTTTTATTAATTACCAACAATTCCGTTTTGGTAAATCCACCTAAGAAAAATCACTGCAAAGCAAGTAGGAAGAAACTTTTGTCACACAAAAGCAGGCACCAAATTTGTTACAGTCCAGACACCAGACGGAATGTCTTCCGCTATATTATATCTCCTCCAAATCGAAACATTTACCGCAGCAACCATTCAATTATCTTAGATCGTTTTGAGTATTTTTTTGTTTAACGAAGACTTAAAGCATGTAATTGGAAACATATTACTTTCATTTTATAGTCCAAGCGAAAAAGTTAAATGCCCACCAAATAATTGCAATCTACACCGCCTCCCAATCATTTATGAACTTCCGCCACGATCTTCCACCGTCGGACTCGGAAGTTGATTCGGATACCTTTCTCCCGCATAAAATAGGTGCTCCTACCGATTTTTTCTTAATCAAAATTAATCTTAACCAAGTGGAAACAAAAATAAATATACTACCTACTACTGACCGCAGCAGTGGCGCTGTGGACTTCGCAAGTATTGCTATTAGTGACTTCCAGTTTCACGTTTGTGATTCCGCAGGCGCACATTCGATTTACCTCGACGAAGATACCAAATTCAAAATGATTGCAACAATAATTCAATTTATGTAGGTACATTGAACGCGTATCGTTACTGTTTTTGTAGTAAATTTTCTCAATTTGAGTGTTGATAAATACTTCGAACTAATGGATTAGCTGCATACAGGATTCGACTGAGATCGTTTGCCCAAATGAAAGTTGACGTTTTTTTAACATGAGATAAATTAATTAATTTTCGCACGTTTTTCGTTAAGGTGTATCCAGTAGGCATACTTTTTTTGGGTCATGTGCATTGTAGTACTTGCTTGCTTGCCTAGGTGTCATGTAAGAGTCGTGTACGTTTATAGTGCCTATTTAATTATTTGTTCTTATTTGTATAATGCTCTGTATAGCAAAAACCTGTTATCCATTTTAGAACACGCACCGGCTTGAGACTCAACCTGGTACCTGGCCCATATAAGAGCAAATATTCGGTGAAGTACTGCAACATGCCTGTACTTTCAATGAGTGACCACCAAAACATAAAATTTAAATGTCGTAATATTTGACTGACATATCACCAATTAAATGTTGAAGGTTAAATCAGAACGATGTTGGAATTTAGTTTTTCAAGCATGAACATATTTTTAAGGATTTACGAGTATATTTAACTATTTGTACACACAACACGTTCTAATTAAAAGAGTAATAATTCGTAGTTAATAACAACAAAAAAAAAACTACCATTCGGCTTGTGTACACAAATGGAAGAGTCCTACAATTTGATAATGAATTGAAAAGGTTTTTCAGGGTATTTACTCTCGGCTAGTTGTCAGATGTTCCATAATATAGTGTAAAGAATTCCCAGATAAGCTCAATAAGAAGACTATAAATAATAACCTTCGTGATACCATCCGACTATGTCCTTTCAATAAATCGGGATAGATCGTGCGATGTATAAAAGTGATTTAAAAAAGGGAACGATTCTGCATCTTACTTAAAAGTTCTGGTTAGATTTATAAGCGCCTACTGTACCTACTAATTTATAAGCTCTTAAGCTAAGATTGCACTTGTTATTTTGAGTGGCAAATTTTGACATGCCGACGTCATTACGATGTAAACACTTGTCCTAAATTCGTCAGTACGTGTGATCGGCCACGCGAACTGTCACGGCACTTGATACAAGTGACATAGCTAAAATGTCACGATCAAGGGGCAAATTTTTATTACTTTGAGATCGGCTGTCACTAGCTGTTGGGATTGAGTGACCAATAAAATGTCACGGATTTTCAGTGACATGTAAGAATTTCTGCGTTGTCACGCTTCTTTCGATTGATAATTTTTTTCAATGTTGTTTTTGTTGTCTGATGGAAATGATCGCTCTTTCGAATTAAAAAAAAAATAAAAAAAACGGCCAAGTGCGAGTGTCACTCGCGCACCGAAGGTTCCGTATTTGGTTTAGTCCCACACATCAGATATTATTTGAAATCTATATAATTCAATCTTTCCCCTCTTCATGAATTCATCACAATTTAGTTTAATTTAATTACTTTATATTTTTACTCTCAAAAATTACTCGCACATGAATCTCATTTTCTAATTATTACCTAGTACCCAACCCACGCCAATTTTCCATTCTGTATGCGACCTGTCCCAATTAAAAACTATTGACTAAAAATATATTACTTTTATTTTGTTCTGTACTCCCCAACAAAAATGTATTATACTCCCCAACGAAATTAGCAAGCGGGAACCCTGTGACTCTCTTCTGTCTTTGATGGGGTCAATTGTGCACAACTGCGTAGTAGAGATTAAAACTTATGAGAGCAACGTATTTTACATGGTAAAATTATCTTTTTTGAAAATATCTTGTAAACTATTAACTTTTCGGCAAAACAGTATTCAGCACATATATAGATAAGAACATGATCTACAAAAAAGGAATTTATGTATTTTTTTGTGAATCAAGAAATAAACCGTTTTTTAGGCAAATGAAAATATTTTTTTCACCAGATTACTTATTAATCCAAAACCAGTCGATGTATTCCTTCCATTGGTATTTGTCGTTTAACTAGAGGTTATACCGGATGTTGTGTGTAAATTTTAGCCTCCTATGTCAATCGGTTCTTGAGATAGACCTGGTAACAAAATTGGCTTAGTGGGTTCGGACAGACAGACAGACAGACAGACAGACAGACAGACGGAGAGACATCCGAGCGAAACTAATAAGGTTACGTTTTTTCCCTTTGGGTACGGAACCTTAAAAACAGTTAACAAGACGTGTTTTGTGTGAAAATAGATTTCTAGCTAAAAAAAAAAAAACATTTTTTGTGTTTGTACATTTGGAATTGCAATCTTTTGTGCATAGTACCTACCTACAAATTATTTTTGGGTAGCTGTCGTGTTTGCTCTCTTTACTTGGTTTTCAAAGTTCTATCCAAATCGAAAATGTGGTTTTCGAGATATGAGCAGTTTTTAAAACTAACGTTTTCGGTGATTTGAATTGAAAATTAAGGACGCAATAAATTTTAAACCATCAATATTTTACTCTAAGTTTGCATTTTGGTGTAAATCGTTGTTGCTGCTTTCAGGTAAACTAAAGAAAACCACATTTAAAGAATGCCTTATTTTCAAAATCCATTGACGATAAATAGAGAAAAATTGAGTTTGCTACTTAGTTAGAAATTACCATATTACCTGAGAAATGATTTTTTGTTACAATCCTATAACTAGAACATTTTAGAGATACATAGGTTTACAATTATCAAAAGTACTGTTATTCGATGTTTAAGCCAAAAACTGTGTATGCAGTCATGTTAACCTCACCTAATTGAGCTCAGACATCAATTTTGGTTGAAGTCTTTAGAGCCGTTTTAGAACAATCTGGTTTGAACATTTTACATGGGAAGTAGGTACCTTTAATATTGCGGTTACCTTGCAAAAAAAAATCGAGAAAGATAAATCCCGATTAAGATATTTAGTAAAGCATATACCGTCAACTATCACCTTCGTGAGTTGGGTCAAGGGTTCATATCGGTTGCGTCCCGCGAAGCTGGCGACCGATATTATTATGCGCCCCTTGTTTGCCCAGAAATTTATTGATAAACACATATTCAGTTATAGTAGAAGCCATAAAATTGAGTTTGTTTGTATAATCATCCACAGCTCCATTCAATAATAGGTACTCCCTACCAATCATTCAGATTTTTCACAGTTCATGGTACCCATCAAAACGCGTTCGCCAACTTGTATAGAGAAAACATATTTACTGATCTTTTATTGCTCCGGATTCGCCTTCCGAAATCACAGTCTCATTATCTGTTCAACCAAACTTCAGTCCAATGAACCTATCTCAAACAAGCACACACCTAAGTCAGAGTCAGAGCACAACAAGTGTCTGCGCGAACCGCATAACCACAGCACCACATGATATGGTGTACATCTTCATTAGTCAATGCGCGAGTGAATACAATTTTATTGGTAAATAATTTACTTACGAATATCTCAATTGAAATGGAAAGTTAACGATTGCGAATCTGGAGGAGATACATACATTTTCGTTCCAAATGAAAGTGAAAATTAACAGAGGAATGAGCAAATTGATAATTGACTGCTGGAAATCGATTGCTTGCGAACTGTGGACCCATTCGTTTGGTTAAGATTCGAGGCACACGCCTGTTTGGTGTTTCTATCTCGTATATGATGACTGTCATTAATAAGCGGAACAGTTGCGCGATTCGACTGTGCGCACCATTTCTCGCATCTACTCAAAGACACTTGCGGCGTGTACCTAACCTATACAGTACCTATGCGCGTTTGTCTGTTATAAATGATTGTCTGCTTTGACCGTGGTACATTTTGCACTGTAAACTGAGATGACTTTTTTTAGGTATTTTTACCGGTTCCCGACAGTGACAAATTGGTTGACGGTACCCGCAGGCGGCTTCAATAAAACAAACAATCCTCTTCTTCTACTTTTTTATACTGTTGGTCAGACAAATCCACCTGTAGAACACTCCCCAGAAAACGAACAACGAATTGACAGCACAAACCCGATTACATAAAGCAGAACTTTCATTTTCACTTTCTAAACGTATGAAGGTGCTTCTAAGCATATTCCCAAAAAAGTCGCATTGCAGACAGTGAATACAAAAATTCACTTTCATCGACACTCGTGATGGATATTTTCCTGGGAGATACAAATAAAATAATCAACAACACCGCCCCAGAGCATGTGAAGCTTGGGTAAATTTATCTGACTTTTCTTAATTAAAGTTAGGCAAGTTGTGAATAGATGTTGTATTGTGAGGCGTTTTATTTTTCTATCGGTACTCTTATGGTTCATTCATCAATCGCATCTTCACCAGACACTTTCAGCTGTCATGGCTGACGATAATGAGTAAATAAAATGGGAAAATGAATTGATTTTGTAATCGATTTTCGAAGTTATGCGCTGATGTGTCCGTTTTGAAAATCAACTTATGCATCTGTAGTTTGTGCCTGTGAGTGGTAATTGAATAATACATATTGGGAATGTCTACTTACTTTCATTGCTCCATTGGATGGATCTACAACTTCGTTGAGCGGCAATGCTCCGTCTTGGTAAAACTGCGACTGTAGATTTGGTTTGCAGGCACAAGCTTCTACGGGCAGACACGTGTGCTTACAGCTCTGAACTCAATTATTGCTAAACAAATGGCAGACGGCAACGGCAGAGTGTTTAAAATTTCAAAGTTCTTGAGAGTACTTTTCAATCTATGCCGAAGTCTCGACAAGCTCACTTCAAAAAAGTGTTCCCATTCTGACCAAAACCTCTTTACTCTGACCGGAGAACATTTTGAAATCCGGTCAAAAATCGAACCGTGAACGAACACATTGTGTAACTGGAAAAATAATATAAAAATAATTATAATTCTAATTTTTGACCGAATTTAAAATACAAAAAATTTACCATTTGGTCAGATTTGACCGGATTCACTTTTTTGTAGTGCCAACACTGCTTCTAACTTCAAATGTTTATACCAAAGCGAATGCCAATATTGACAGTAGAATCGGTGAATCCTTGTGTAAATTGAACTACAAACGAGAGCCTACCCTAAATGACAGCTAAAAGGGTTTATTTTGTTCGCTTTCTAATTGATATTTTATCAAAGCATGTTGGGTCCAGGAAGGACTTGGGCACTGCACTGAGTCTAAGGCCAAGGGGCAAGGCCACGCGCTGAGCGGCAAAAACAAATTTCCAAACATACGAAATTTTATAGGTATGGTTTTGGCTACACGGTAGCTGAGCGGCAGAGCGACGTCGCTCTGCTTTCAATTCTGCACGAAATCATTGTGGCAAAAATTGGCTTCAATTTCAGTAGTTCAAAGCCCTCCTGCATTATGGTTTCAGAAAATGACCTTAAACAATCTAAAAGCAAAAGATAAATAATCCAAAAAAAAAAATATTTTATTACCTAGCAGCTAATCAATTGATTGTATTGGCATACGTATAGATATATTCCCTAAATAGGTCTTTATATGGTGGAATTCGTCATAACCTGATCTTTTTCGGTTTATGGGATGAACACCAAATCTCCTTTTTTTTTAACTTTAAATAATTCTGTAAATGTTAAAACGAATTGCGAGCAGCACTCGACAGCGACATTTTCGCAACTTTTAACCTTCACGAATTGCCGCTTAATAAATGGCCAGTTGCTGCCTATGATTGCCGCTCAGCTTTTTACCGCTTGTCGCTGAGCGCGTGGCCTTGGCCTAATTAGCCTTATGTTCATAACGAAGGCTTTCCCTGATTTATATCAAGTCTGAAAAGCGTACTCACCCATAGAGTCACCTATACTTTTTGTGTAATATTTTGTCGTTATATAAAATTACATATTTTTCATCGCCTTCCCGTGAAAAAAAAATGTAACCTCTGTTATTCATCCTCTGTTTCATTAAAAAATTATTCTCAGGATTTGGAAACTACATTTTATAGGATAAGTATATTATGTAGAAAATGGGCGCAACATTTTAGGTTCTTAGTCTGATACCCAAGGTACCTTCGGTCGGAGTCTTTGAAATATGCCCCCAGCAAGTCTACATCGATCAGAAATGCCAAAAATAGATTCCACTACATAATTTATTGAAATTACCAGTAAGTTTTTGTTTCTCATCTTACACACATACCAATATTTGAAATTTGTGGAAGTTAACTCAATACAAACTCCAATAAAAGCATAGCTAGTAACTAACTATTAACGGCCCAACAGCCCTGCAAAAAGACCAATACATTTATGTTTATTGATATTCTTGTCAAACATCTACCTTAAATAATGGACGCGGAATAAAGGACGTTTGTTTTGCTCTATTTTATTTTTAAGCACAGATCACATTTATACAAGAATACTGTTTATCACTGGTTCGGATTTGTTTTACTTAAAATGACTATTTAGAATATGTATATTATAATTCACATAAGCCCATTCTTGAGACAGTAATCAACTTTTATAAACAGCGTGACTTTATTTACAGTTTTGCATTTTGTATACTTTTCATGAATCATTTAAATGTATTTTGGAAAAATGTTCTCATACAAAACTGAGCTTCCACATGCAGAATACAAGTCTATATTTGCACTGCCAAATTTTATATGATTTACGGACTTGTTTTCATTTGCAAATCATTTTGAAGTTAAAGCAATGAAACGGTAAATTTATAACTTCAGGCTGCACATATTTCAGTTGGTTTACACTTGTTGTAGATCTTGATTAGAAATGCAGCAATCAATATAAAATACTCGTACCTTTGCCGTCCTGTACTCGTATGTGGAACACAAATAAGCGTGGAAATTGTTCAACCATAAAACTGATAATTTGGAATAATTTCCACTTTAATCACGAATGCCCTCGGTTTCGTGTACCAGGAGGCATAGACCGTATCTAATAGAAAATTTATTACAAAACTGTGCAACTAATTAAATGCAAATTTCGAAACTATATAGGTATTTCTTAATGTTGGCAAACATTTCCTGGCCAAAATGTCATGGTCTGATTCGGTGGGAAAAAATGTATTCTAGTTTACGTTAAGCTATTGGTTTGGAACGACACGTACTGGAAAAGTATAGCATCTAATGAGATCTTGTTACCAAAAGGCCACCAATGCAAATATGACATGAAAATTGGACATATTCTTGAAAATGTATACTTATACTTATGATATACAACACTACACGTTTACGTTAGAAGGGCAAATATATCCACCCTTGAAATTTCTTTTTTTATCTAAGGCACATCGATAAGTTCCTACTCATGCTTGCCGGATCGGGCTATTTATCAGAAACTGGGCTATATTTTCACAATTGGGCGACAAGTTAAAAACTTAATCTTAACGACTTCTACAATTTGGTGCTACTTTTCATTCACTTGTATCACTCATCGATTTTGACATTTCAAATCAACCACAGCTATAATTTTCTTACTGTTTTTTATAAGAATTTGTTTATTTTCTGTTAGTCTTAAAGTAAAAATAAATTCTTAAATTATAAAAAAAAATACCTTTTTGGGTTCAAACATTTTTAAATTGGGCTATCGAACTAGTGTACGACCTGCCAAACTTGTTCCTGCCCTTGCAATATATGGAGCACCAAATGCGAACATCAAATGATTCGTTTGACTGGACCAAGCAAACTTCGTAGTTAGGACGTAAGCAGATAAGATATTTTAAAAATTAAAAGGATGTAAAAAATTAGTATTTTTTTCCAGAAAAAAGTTTGACGTTGAATTTTTCAACTGTCTACGTATGGCATCTTATTTAGATTTTTTTTATTATCCTAAAACTGTATGTGCGTTTATGTAAAATCGTGCTGAGAAAATAGAAACAGGTATTGCAAAGTATATAGTTCGAAGAATTGTATTAAGCTAAAAACTGAGTACAAGGTATTGCTTAGGATGTAAGCATTTCCTGGTTTTTAAAGTTCCCTTTAAAGTACCTAATAGGGTTTTCGAGATATGAACAATTTTCAAAAGTACCGTTTTCCGTGATTCGAATGGAAAATTGAGGATGCGATAACTGTGGAGATATCAATCTGAAAAAAGTTAAAATATTTTTTTTTTTCCAAAAATTATTGTTTGATAATTTAGAGAAAAACGGATTTTGCTATAAATTTAGAAAAGTTCCCATGTTATACCTGAGTAATACATATTGAGATAAGTCCAATTTTCAAATGTACCGTTATTCGATTTTTTAAAGAAAGACTGTATGCAGCGATGTGAACCTCATCTACTTAAGCATTGATATATAATTTCTAAATTTTCGAAACAAATCCGTCCAGCCGTTTAGTTGTAAACATCCAGGAGCCGACGGAGAGACGAACGGAATTGCGAAACCCACTTTTTTGAGTTCTTCTATCATCGTAATTTCAGAATTGATAAAGGACTCGACTTCAAAATTTTGTACGAATACATTTCCTTTCTCTTACTACGTAATCGAGAAAGTCTAAAAGTTGAGCTCGTACAACCTTATTTTCCATAAATAAACACTTCTCTTTTTTAATATAGAGAAGATTTTGAGCTGTCAAAAACAATTACATATACCTACATATAGTAGAACGCGATCTGCAACGACAAAAGTCACAATTTTGACTTTTGTGACTTATACAAAAATGTCCCTGCGCCATATAGCAGTTCTTTCATTTTCTCTAAATTCGAGGTTGGATTTTTTTTCTAAGCGAGGCCTGGAGACAGACCTATTTGTGGTTAAATGTTACTTTGTCGAAAAATATAACTAGACATCAAAAAATTGTACCACACAAAAGCTGATCAGCTATGTATACTTTGAATCTAAAAAAAATAGCTTTGTGATTCTATGCCAAAAGATGTACATATTTGTTTTCTTAAATTGCATCTACAACTACCTACATGCATCCGTTTTGTTATCTGAAAAGAGGAAGCAAACTACCGCATAAACAGACCGTAATGCGTATTTGCTGGATCATATAGCCGGCTTCTTAGTTTTCTCCAGAAAGCCTATCTAAACACGGTAAATATTTAATTTCGGTGGAAACGTTATTTCTGAAAACTGAAACCGTAACAATTACCACAACATTTTGGACTTATACGTTTTTTATTTATTTTATTAGCTAACCTCCTAACTATAACTAAAAACTTTTCGCTCAGAAGTCTGCCAAAATTATTTTCCTTGCCATAAAAATAAATAACGGATGAAGATAATGTTCCCGACATCTACCCGTTTCAGCGTTGGACTTGTGTATAGGATGACGTCTCACAAAAATACATCCAATATCAATGCAAACACTTTGCTTATCTATACAACAAAAATCCATTTGTTACTGCTCTTCGCAAAAAGCAACCTGTGGTATCTATTATGTCAAGAACACCCACTAGCACCACATAATATAACAGATACTCGTATCTTAAGAATTGTATATGTATCTAATCTAGTTTAAACACAAAAAACTCGTATTTTATTTATTTACTTTTTCTCCATTTCCAAATCGTCTCTGTATGGCGTATCTGAAGGTTAACACAAAAGCACAAAATCAGCACAGCAAGATGTCAAGATGATTTCGCGTAGATAAAATTTAAAATACACAAAAATAGCAGTAACGATTAGACAGATACAAGATCATCAGCAGCTATCTGCTAATTATCTTGTCTCATGGAAATCCTTTCGGTTTTTTGTTTGGTTTTTGCCAACAGTTTGTCATGGATTGCGGATAGGTGTAGAGTTTTTAAAGAAACACGGTGTCGCGTTTCTCGATCGAACTTGATTTCAAACGGGAAGTGAACCAAGTGGCATTTTTTCCAAACAGGGAATTTTGCAAATTTATTTCAACTACGCGCAGAATGCGGAAGAATAATGCACATGTAATGTGCAAGAAGAATTTAGAATTTATTGTGATTACTAAGACGGGTTTTTTATAGCGCGACACATATTTTTCTTGGAATAATAAGGAATTATTCAGAGTAAGTCAGAGTAAGTGCGATCAAACAATGGACCAGCTGTGTGTATGAACATATGGATATTCAAGTGTTGTCTCCCTATGGGGAATTGCTGGCGAATAAAAATTTATTACGAGATCTAAATCGGTTGAGGCTGAGAATTGACATTATACCTTAGTGAGTTTAAGTGAATTGACAGTGGGGGTTGACTTTAAATGGTTCTGTGTTCAATTTTGATTATCTCTGAAGTTGGATACACCTGAGAACTTGGACTCTGTGGACAAAATGTCAAGCACGGTAAGAAGACTGGCGGTATAGCAAATATTATCACATCATCCAGTATATTTAGAATATTTACAATTTTTTTTAATTACATTTGAGACGACTTTCCGGGTAATTATCACCTGAAAGAGTTAATTACTTCGGGCGATGTTAATTTGTTTTAAAGTCTCATATGGTATTTGCCTTCAAAGATGGCCTTCATTTTGGTGAATAGTAAGTAACAGTATATAGGGCCCTTGCATTAATACCAATTAGGGTTCAAATAAGTAAGACACGACCAGAAACGAATCGTGTAATCTTTCGCATTAGTTTTGTATGTGCGCCAGTTAATATTGTGATAAAACGTACAGTTGTAAAATCTTCGAGTAGTACTTTAAAATAAATCCCTGGGCGCAGGGAAAAAGTCGAATTTTAACTACGCAATGCCTAGGGTTATCCTTAAGTTAACAATATCTATGGATCATTCTTAGCACATCGTGCTCTTTATTACCTCGGGTGAACATAAATGGTGACAAAAAAGGTTCGTTCAAATCTCTTTCGATTTATTTTTTGCTGTTTTCAAAAAGACTGCTGATCTAGTGGTAGCTCTTTGGTCGACTCACTACTATACTTCAAACAAAGGGCTACTTCCCGGTGTTGCCATTTGGTCTCCTAAGTGTAAATGCAGTTCATCGCCACTTCCACTGTCCTATTTCTCAATCAGCTTTCAATCCTGAAGCCGTCAAAACTCACTGTTCCATAATGGTCTGGGGTCATCGGATCTTTACAAGGTTTTGTAGGCTGCGGTTGTTCTTTCCACCAAGAAATAATTGGTATTTTGAAAGCGGGGCGCCGAGTATTTTTTTTTTAATCTATGTGAATATTTTTTTTAACTTACACTTAAGGTAGCATTCTCACTAAATTGACAAATATATGGAATAAAAAAGTGCTTGGCAGATTAATTCATTGATATCCTGCGTGACTCCTCATGTGGTTGGCGAATTTTAGTCAGTTGACACCACTGAGTGATTTTGATCAACCTGTTGGACCATGACGTTTTTTATTTGTTTTTTTTTTGACAGTCATACCCTCGAATGTTAGACAGACTTTCTCGAGAGATGATGAAGTGAAAAACACTTTAAGATTGAATTTGGGATCAAACCTAAGACCCCCTTCTCAGTAGCCCAGCACTATAACCACTCAGCGACTGCGCCCACGCCCGCACATTAGTTTATGTCAGAAGAATAACCTGGTCTGGCTAAAATTGATGGAATATTTTAATTATTTTGCCGGTTTAACGAGGATACACCAAAGGTTAAAGTGTTGTAACTATACATTAGAGTGAGCCGTGTGGGAAAATAAATAAATAACAAAGAACGGGCCGTCAGTAAAATTAAAAGCAGTGTAGTTATACGGGTAATATAACAAATTAAACAATACTGTCATTAACACGTTCTTTAGAGTATAACCATCAAGGTTCGGTCCTCTTATTCCATTTATGACAAATGAAAATGGAGATGGGTGAATAGCATACGCAAATGGATCAGCAGTTCTTGTCAATTTCTATCACTTATTAGCAAGAAATTTAAGACCAGCTTATCTATGGTTAATGTTTGAACCAATAACTAGCTTGATGTTAATTCCCAAAAGACAGATCTAAACCTTTCACCAATAAAACAATATTTTCTTATTTTATCTGAGGGGCCTGTTATTTTTGTTTCAAAGTTGAGTAATCCCCTGATGAACTAGTTGAAGCTAAGGAATGTAAATACTGACTGGTAAGTCCAAAAATAGCCTCTACAAAAAGATTTATTTTGGTGACATCCTGGCTGACAATATAGACTTAATTTCTAATAAAAAACGCATTAACCAAATAAACTCAAACGGTAGTATAACTGTTGCTATTTCCCTAAACCCGTATATCTAAATTCAGTATCGCCATTCACTTTTATTTTTGGTGATTGTAGGAACAAAAATTTTATTTAGCGATTACCGGTTCCAATTAACCACTTTAACAAACTGTTGCCCACATCAAGTGTCCGAAAAAAAAACTGCATTCAAGGTTTCTCTACCCGACTGTTGTATTATAACCAAATACCCAATCAGCTGGAAAAGCACTAATTTATTGGTTTAGCTCGAGTGAACCCGAAAGATATTGCCAAATCCTAATCTGCAAGTTTTTGAGGTATACGGTCGTACATTAGCTATGCATGTCTCGTTTGTTAACTTCACACATGTAAATATTAAACGGCCCAATGAAAACTAGGGAATTAATCACTCTTTGCTATCGTAGGCCATGATAGTCGAAGTGTTTGCTGTCCATTGCCACTTGGTCAAGAGTCCAAATCCGAAATGAAAACATAACGAATATAAATATTCACCTTGATATTGAGACTTATTCCGCACTCACCTTCGGATGGGTTTATATACCTACATACATGCCGGACTATTGTCTGTCTGCTTCTCATTCTCATATACTTATACATAACTCTGGGAGGTTTTTATTTATTTTCTTTTAAATCTTTTGATTAACAGACCTAACAAACAAATTCTGTTTTCCATTTGCAGGTAAGCACATCAACCATTAACCGGCTAAAAACGTCATCACCATCCGCAGAGTAACGGGTTTTTCATTGGGTCAAGTATTTTAATTGATATTCTGTAACATTTAAATTTAAATAGCAAAACAAAACAAAAAAAAAAAAAAGAATCTGGAACGGGAGAACACAGAGCGGAATGAAAAAAAAAACTCCAAATGTCAGTACTGGATTAAGGTAGATCCAAATAAGAGCTTTTTGCGGTGTCTAGGTGCAATTACCAATTCGCTTGAGGGTTAAACTATTTCATTCTCCGAAAGGTGAACATGCAGCGAAATAGCATTTCAAAGTTGTACAGTATAGCCGCCGTTCTGTAGACAGCAGGTTGATCGGCTGCGGCGATTGTTGCCAAGGAGTGTGCAAAATAAAAAAGATACCAGTATAGGTGCAGTACTTCATCGATTAGGAATGTATTACTTGGAGGCCGGTGTTGAGAGCAGGTTAATGCCGAGCGAGGGGTGATCTGATACCAGATTCTGGTGATCTCGGTTCAAGTGTGAAATATTAGTTATTCAAAGTCGTTCGAATATGGAGTGCTGTGCTGAATTATTTGCATACACAATTCATAATTGCGCTGAATCTTGCGAAAGTGCATAACTCTTGCGTGTACAGTTTGAGGTTAGACGCGCTATAAGAAGACATTCTGAGGTGATATACCGATCGGTTTAATTTTTTTTTACGGTTCAAAGCGGCGGAATTTGAATTTTCATTACTCAAAGTTCAACATAAATATTTTGAAAACTACCTACGATTTGTATGAAACCTTGTATTCAATGTGATATTGAAGAAACCCAAGTGAAGTTTTATGCTGACATAAGTATTCATCAAAACTGCACATTGCTCAAAATTGAAAGAGAGAATCGAGCCTAGTGCTCATCGCACAAGTTCGAAATATTAACACATCGAAGAGTCAGATATATAATCAGGTAAAACTGAAGTGTTTCTTCACATATTTGTTGTTCTTAAACAAGCTTTAAAATTGAGTATTCACAATTGAACGTCCGATTGAAGTCTATTATAATATACAGCGATCGTGTTTTAGAATGAACAATAGAAACTGCCAATTTCAACACAATTTTCCACTATTCAATTCTTGTTCCTTTGATGACAACATTTTGTTTTGCATTTTTCATGCTTTTAAAATGAGAGTAGTACGATATATTTGAACGCAAATTCCCAATAGGAGTATAAGTGCGTACACCTTTTTAATGTTGCATATAAAAAAATTACATTAAAATTGTTGTGCTGGCAGCTTTTTTTCGACATTTCAACATTAGGTTCGTTTGAGTACTTTTTGCAGAAATTTCTAAGAAACAACGTACTGAGAAAATTAATGTGAGAATCCGTTTCCCCTTTTTAATTTTTTTCGTAATTTTCTACTCATCAATTTTCGCCTTTACTGACAAATTATAAATGAAAACTGAAAGCTCAAAAGTTTGAAAAGTAAAACTCTATTTATATTTTCTGCCGGACATGTTTACTAGCACTCAGAATATATCCTTCATCACTGGACTCGAAAAATATTATGTATTCGTCTTCATTTTCACTGAAAAGTTCGAAAACTAGATTAGTTCTAGATTAGTAGTATTGTCAAACTATTGTTAAACTTTTTGCAAGAAAACCCGTCAGGTACTTCTCTTGAAATTGAGAGATTTCTCTCTGGATTTATGAGATTTGCCATATTTCATTTTTCTATGCTGGAAGTAGTTACACAAACGAACGTATTATTTGAAAAAAAAAATTCGTTTGAATATTTGTGGTTGCTTTGCAAATTGCTACCCCTGTCCTAAACACACTTTTTGCCTCTTTAACACCTGACTTTTCAACATGATTTAATGTGATCAAAATGAGGAAAAATTAAGAGAACAATTTTGTCATACGGCCTAATGCAAAAAAAAAAATCATTTTTTTGGTACTAGATTACTTCTTTGCTCTTTCTCTAAGTAATGGCACTAGCATTATCAATGAATTTCGGTTTCTTATTGTTAACGTTATTGTTTTTAAAAATTTAAATAAAATACAGAACAAATAATGAACATCTTCTAAAATACAGAATGTATATATTTTGATACAAACTAATTCATAATGAACATCGTCTTCAAATTCATTATTATAATGAACGGAAGGTCATCGTAATTATATATGACAGCTGCGGTAGTAACAGTTTATCGAAAATACCTATCAAAAATGCATTCGTCAAATAAGCTTTGTTGCCCTACATCGGTGGACTTGTGGTGGTGTTTGGTACCAGTTATTTACTGATGTTTGGGTTGAAGCCAAGAGCCTTATTCTTGTTAATTATTATACAGGTGACGCAGTGGAAAAAAAACCTAAGCCTGGGACCCCTCGCATAGTAGTTCATCACACAATCCACTAAGCAACTGCTCCAACGGATATATCCTTAAAAAACACCTTTTTCATGAAAATCGGAATAATTATGATCACTTTGAAAAGGCCTGTAACCCCTCCGAAACTCATTTAGTGGTGCAGTGTTTGTTTAAACAACTTCTCTAGACGTGCTTTAGGCATTCAGATTTTTTAACCAGCCCTTCGCTGATAAATTCATCTCTCCAACGACGGAATTACTCCCCCACATTATAGTTATAGTTAATATAGACGTTAATCTTAATTTTTCGAATTCAATTATATTTCTGCGCAAATTAAACGATATAGAAGACCATCGGACCTCCACGTGTTTGAATATAATATTCGTGTGGCTATTTTACCAACTGGTTTCATGGTATACCTATATCTAAGTATTTTAAAATCTAAAATAACTGCTGTTTCTAAGGACAAACTGCATGTTATTAGCATAATCACGTTGCAGAGCTCACGAGGCCATTCCATATATCATACGCTCCACATGAATCAGAATAATTGTCTACCAGGTAAAAGATAAGGTATTTCATCGCGTGGAAAGAGGAGAAAACTCGTTTCTCTGTGCAGTGATACATTTGGCTTTGCCAATAAGTACTATCCTATACAATTACTATACCCCTTCAAAATCTTTGTAGGATAGCCGACAGCGAGCATTCTTTCATCACCGATCAGTTCACAAACTCTGAGCATCCAACTTAACCCACATATTTTGATTGCAAAACAGCGAGTTCAAACAAATGCGCAAACAGCCTTACAGCAGCTATGAGACTCCGTAACTAGTTCCACTTATGGCTAAATGCATTAATTTTAGAACTTTTCAGTTTGAAAAAGAAAACCACATCTCAGGTTAGTCAATTGTTAGATTATTTGACAGAGATCTGCACATCAAGCGATCTTACAAAAATGAAAGCCAAATTCAAACTTGGTTTCGGTGAATAAATATCTAGAAAAAGAGATGCACATAGTTGTTGGCTTTGGCAGCAGGTATTGTCTACACGTTTGTTGATTTAGCAGATACAAATTTATTCAAAATACGCTTGTTTATAAGATGAAGGTTTTGGTGCCTTGGTGGCTTATTTAAAGCCGCAACTGGTTTTAAATGATGTTGCAATTTTGTGGTTTATTGTGATTGCTTTTTATTGTAAATCAATTTCAATGCGAAAACCCTAATGTGATGATCTAATGCATACAAGCATTCAGGAAGCATTTTTTTGTGATTAATGAATAGTGTTTATTTTTTGTTTTTGGCTGACATTTTTCGCTTTCAGGATGTCAATTGACAAATACAAAGTGTCGACATATTTTAAGATTTATCTTTTTAACCACCACAAGCAAAAATATAGAGAATCACAATCGATTGTGTATGTAAACACATGTACTTGTATGAACATTCAGCATTAGGTTTTTTTGCTTAATTTCACTGCAACAACAAAACCGACATTTAAATTGTTCAACTTGTACAAACTAAAAAAAAATAGACAGCAATGTTGTTCTACCGAATAAATTGCCTATTGTTTTAAATTGTAGCAAAAATGCTTACAGATTATTTAACTTGCTTAAATATGGTAGATATTTACTTTTCTCTTGCTGAAAAAATCAAGTGAACTTCGAGACAAATAAATATATAACTAGTTTAAATAAAATCCGATCTAAACTTCCTCTTAAACAATAATATATAATTTTTAACTTTATTATGTTGTAAGAGAAAGATTTTGAATTCGTACAAAACTTCGAACTTGTATAAGAAAGCCCAAGGCTTTAGAAAAATATCTGCAAAAATCTGTTGCACTAGAAAGAACAATTATTGTTTAAAATTGGTGCGATTGTTATGCTACTTCGAAATACAGACGTAAGTTTAGGTAAAAAAAAATTCATGGGATATTGATGACAAGAAAAAAGCCAAGGGTAACCAATAAATCTAGTCATAGAAATTTCCATGATTTAATGCCGTTTTAAACCAAATTTGAAGTCATAAATATAGCTTTCGTATATCGGGAACAGTTTCTTATCTGCCTCGCATACAGGGTTGTCAGATGTGGCGATTTTAAGTCTCATTTGGCGATACGAAAATCAGTTTGGCGACATACCCAAAAACGTGCGATTTTTTGCGATTTTTTATTTTCTAATTAAAATCTTAACATATTTTTATTTTCCACTAACTTTAAAAAAAAAACAAAAGGTGTCGGCTTCTCAAAAATTTATAGATTTACGATTTTCAAATGAATTTTTGAATTATTCGAAGAAAAAATGATCCCCTTTTCGAATGGAAAAAAGAAAATTCTTCGTGGAAAACTCGAAAAATTTCGGAAAAACGGGAAAAATTTAAAAAAAAAAAAGGCAGAACAAAGCAGACTGGGGTCCGCTAGTTTTTATATATATTTAAGAAATTGTGACCAATCTAAAAGACCCTAACGACCTTATGTTTTTCAGTGATCATTTACCAACGGTTCGCTTCAACCTACGTTATAGATAATCCGCGGTACCAATAATCATTTTTAGTGTCCTGGTTAAGTTTCTCGAACTCACAATGGCGAAATTTTCCATACAAAATTGCATATTGTGACATAGGAAATATTTAGTGTGAAGATTAAAATTTATTATTGGTAAGGCCGATTAAATACTCAATTAAACTACTGTACATGATCCACGATAAAGCATTAAATCATCCCGTCAATAAAAACAAACAAACACTAGCTAGTGCTACATGGCATCGCTTGATTAATTATACACCAATTACTAATCGGCCCACAACGATCGCCTACTTCAGTTGACAAATTAATGCATTTTAGCGCACTCCCTTCCGCAAGTGAACAAAATAGTGGTATTTCCCACCCAACAGTGTTTGCCAGAACAAGAATGTACTGTGTGCACCAAGCGATGTAGGCACCGCATAAGTAATCCCATTGCGATGCAGACAAAGCCCAAGCCATAAACGAGGTGGAGTTGGTTTTAATGGTCTGGTCAAATTGGAGCACGTATAGTAAATTTCAAGTGCATACCACGTCCGTCGCTGTGCTCTTGGAAATCCATTAAGTGCGCAAACGTCGCATGTATCAAGGTCGCATAGTAATCCAGTGGATATTCAGTGTGAAAAATTTAAAATTCCAAGTAGGACCCGTTCAATTGACTCTATTTCCTTGTTTTGTTGATGCCAAAACCAAAAGACTAACCGACATATTTTAATTGGCTCTTGCACAAAGCACCTATCTCAATTTTAATTTGTCAAACTCTACTGTTTTTTTTTTTTTTTCAATGTGGCATAGTAACTTGTCGTGCAAACTATAAAATGAAGTAGACCGGTTTCTGGCGGTTCTACGCATACCACCGAATAATTGAAAACCTACATATTTTGGATGCCAAAATTTTTTTAAGTTTTTCGCAAAATTTATTACCGGAATATTTTAAAATATCGACAAAATACAAAAACTAACTTGGCCTGAGTGTCTTTCATTTTGGGTTTCGGTGAGCAGAACACGTTTGTGTCTAAAATACATTGACCTAGATATTTTATTTACATAACTGTGCTTCAGCTGTGGTCCATTGATTTGGTGTTTGTTTGTTTTTGATAATAGATAAAATTATTCGATAAGCTATTCGAACTTTTGTTCTGAGCTTCTCGAAGAATTCCCATTCACGTAATAGTGTTCTTGAGTCGTTCGCATAGAAGAATTATTCGGTGGAGTTTTGGGCTCTCTTGGGGCTAAGATAGATCTTGTATTTGGATGAATTTATGTAATAAGGTTTGCCGCCGTAATAAACGAGTGGAAACAAGTTGGTGTTGTCTTAGTAATGTATGGATATATGGCGAATTATGTAAGAGTCGTCTTCTTGGAAGACTGCAATTTGGTTGGTGTATTTTGTTTGAGCGTTTGCGTGCCTGTTTAAACTGTTTAATTCAATTTTTAGTCGTACTCGTACATGATTTTATTTGTTTTTTTTCCTGTGTATGTTTTACTTCCGCAGAAAATTGAATTTATCAGATAATAAAAAACCGAGTCCATCTTTGGTTAATTAAACAAAAGCTTCTTCTTGGAATAAGAATAAAGTAAGGATCACCCCAGCGTCACGGTATCAGGTTTTTACAACTTAGAGCTCCATTTAAGCAGTTAACATGTAGCACAGATTCACTCATGTTTATCATTATCACACATACACTGCCGCTCACTTGAATAGGAACATGATTATTTTGTAGAATATTTTGGTTTTGCTACTCTCTCTTTGCTGATATCGATCATTGCGGTTTGCATTTTAAAAGTAATGTTTATTAGGCTATTTTCAGAAGAAAGGAAGTGACAAAAAAGATTACCGTTACGATTGAGAAGTGGCTTGTTATCAGTATCCACGAAAATAGTGCATTTTTTTTGGCTCATTAGAATAAGAACATGTACTTATTATAAAGAAAAATAAACGAAATCATTGAAATTAAATTTATTAATACAACATTTTGAATATTTATAATATTTTAATAATGCGTACATCCACCTTTGTTTGATATGACCTCGTATAAGCGATTAGGCATTGAGTCATAAAGATTCTTAATGTATACCAGTGAAACTTCAGACCAGGCGGTTTTAATAGCATTTATAAGCGATGTTTTGCTATCGAATTGTCTTCCAGATTCGTAAACTCTCCTAGTTAACCATCCCCAAACATTCTCAATAATATTGAGGTCTGGTGAATATGGAGGCCATTGCAATAAATCGACGTTCTGAGTTTGAATCCAAGCCTTAACTGATCGAGCGGTATGGATTGGAGCATTATCATGCTGAAAACACCACTTTAAAGGTCCAAACAGATTTCCCAGTTCGGGGAATGCCTTTTCGAGTACGTTTTTGTAAGCCACCGCATTCATTTTTGATGTTAAGAACTGCAGTTCGCAGGTTCCATAATACGTTATCGCTCCCCAAACCATAACACCACCTTCGCGACTATGGTGTCGATTCAAAAAATGTTCTTCCTTACGCAGATCGTGGAAATAGTAGTTGTACCCATCTGGCCCATCCAGATTGAATTTCTTTTCATCTGAAAATACAACGCGTTTCCGTTCTGAATTCCAGGTCATACAGTTTCGTGAGAAAAACAATCGGGCCTCTTTGCGGACAGCATTCAGTGGAGGTTTTTTTTTCAGTTTTAATCTTTTAAGGTGATTAGCACTCTTAATAACACGTTTTACTGTTGAAACACTTGCTGTTATTGATAGATTTGATTTGATTTTTGCTGCAGACTGGTGAGAATTTGAGGCTGCTCGAATTATTGCCCTTCTGTCAGCTTCTGAAGTTACTTTTTTAGTACGGCCCTTCATGTTTTTCCCATACTCGGACTGATTCTGAAGAAAATTATGTACAACAGTAGAGCTCCTTCCAATTTTTTTTGCGATTTCTCTATAGGTCAGCTTCATTTCTCTGTATGCGGAAACTCTTGCCTTTTCTTCCGTCGTCAATGCACTGCTTCGACCCATTTTGCACAAAATTCGATATAAAATGTTAATTACTTATTGTAAACAACTTTAGCCGATCTAACCACTTTTAAAGCGTGCGATTAACTGATACAATTTCATCTGTTCTTATTCTAATGAGCCAAAAAAAATGCACTATTTTCGTGGATACCGACAACAAGCCACTTCTCAATCGTAACGGTAATCTTTTTTGTCACTTCCTTTCTTCTGAAAATAGCCTAATAAACATTACTTTTAAAATGCAAACCGCAATGATCGATATCAGCAAAGAGAGAGTAGCAAAACCAAAATATTCTACAAAATAATCATGTTCCTATTCAAGTGAGCGGCAGTGTATGTTTTAAGGAGCTGTGATGTTTTTTCAATGGAAATTAAATAATTCAGTTTGTGCATTTTTTTATGGAGTAAGTAGGTACTGATTTCTTTAGGTTTTTTGGAGATAAATAAATTAAACAAGGGTCTTGTATCCGTATTAATTTTTTTTTTTTTTTTTTTGCCTTGATGTACTTATTGTCATACGTGATAGTCGTGTTTTTTGGAGAATCCTTTTTCAATTCGTGCATAATAATTACAGCTATACAAAAAAAGGAGTAGACTTGAAATTGTAATGTTTTTCAAAATTGTTGCTCACGCGCCTTGGAATTTAAAATCGTAAAGTTTCGATAAAATGTGTCAAATCGTTCAATGCCGAATTGTGAATTGGTAGTTTTACATTTTACATTTACATTTCATTACGATTGCGGATTGACATTTGAATAAGTTACGATGTAGACTTAGAGCAACAAACTTATGTCGAGAAATGTTAAAATCATTGAAACCAACCGTCAATACCTCGCAGGCATTTTTTCTATTTCTATACCTGAATTAATATTAGGGGTAGGCAAATTGCATTCCTTCGAAAACAGGTTCTCATCTTAGATGAATATTTGAATACACTATGGTTAACAAGCAAGGATTTGTATGTGGAATTGTTAACTTAATTTTTCCAATATTAATGGCGGTTTATACCCAAAAGTATTTTGTTTGTGCACATCTATGGCACAGCATACCTTTCGAGTGATATAAGTTTCATTCGACTTATTTCATAATAAATACAAAAAAAGTGTACGGAAACTTTGGATGCTCACTTATTAATATAATGATAAGTTTTTCTGCAGTGAATAATAATTTTAAATTCACAATTTAACCGGCAGTTGCGTGCATAAATAGTCAATCATTTTGGACAGTTTCTGCTCGTACTATTAATCTAATCAACCCGATCGGAAAAAACGATCGGACTATACTCCAAGTCTCCATTCATTTAAGCTATCAATTAAAAGAACTGCGAATACACATAAAATTATTTATTTGAGATATATAACTTTCCATGCCATTGGCATCGACTGCAATTCAAACTTCTCTGAAGAAAAGCACCGCTTCGAAAGAGAAAAACCTAATCGCAACTCAACACCAATGAATGAAACATTTAGCTCAAGATGTACTCTTGGACGATGCACACAATACATATACCTAAAGTCAGTCAATATGTCACCTGACCAACTTAATGACAAATTGAGCTGGTCAGCACTCGTTATCGTGAAAAGAAATTGTTAGGAATGCCGTCCGTTCACTTTCAATTGCCGGCTTTTTACTGATCGGTAAGTGCAAATTGCAATCTTTGGCATTTTGGACTGAAAGACATGACCATGTGGGAAAAAATCCGTCCGTTGGGGTGCATATGCCGTAAAAGTGACAGCATGTAGAGGCAAAAAAGTATCTGTCATCTAAACGTGCTAATTCATTCAGTAGGTATATATAACTCGTTGATGGTTGACGGACTACTTTTGCGCTGAAATTATATATCGGAAGCGTGGCGAGGTGCAAAGTGACTGTTGTTCCGCGTTGATGTTTAAACGTTAATCGGTTTATAGTTTTTGTAGAAAGTTTCCAATCCGTTGCCTATGTCCGCCTGTGTCAAGGAGTTTCTGACATCAATTCATCAGCAGATACACTATATTGGTAGTTGGGTAGGTGATAAATGGCATTATTTAAAATTTGTTTAAGGGAAAGAAAAGCTGATGGATTCTTATATCTACAAGTCAGCTTAATATGTTAAGGTTAAAATAGTACAACTTACCAATAAAAAATTGCTCTAGGCTTAGCCGAAGATGAATTTAGAATTTTACTTTAATAAAAATTGAATACTCACTTATGCGTTTTTCTAAGATGATTCCTCGAACTAGGAAGGCTGTGAGTTTCATGTTTTCGCCGAGGTACATCAACTTGAATTTAAAAAATAACTAAAATGTCCAAATGTAAGATTTTAGGTCTAGCTTCTTGCAACCTTAGTTTGCGATAAAAAGATCAGACAACGATGTGAGTATGCATCCGAGAAGACAACCACAATTTATGTGAAATAGATTTAAGAAAACAAACATTGTATACAGTTGGGACCCTGGTTGTTGAGCCAACACATTTAAATATTTAATATTCAACTAGAACTTAGTCAAATTGTATGTACAAAAAGTTCAATAAAAGCAAAAAAAAAATGTTTGGTGGCTTAGGCTGCCCTTTGATAATGTCGCTTTATTCTGAAAACACTAGGTTTTGGCGTCTGCTGAAGGCGAATGTATACAATGCCGAGTTTCGCACTCAGGCTTTCTTCCGTTGAACAGCCGAGCGCTGATTTTACCCACAATGACATTTGTTTCACTGTCCTTTTCTTGGAAATTTGACTGCAAAATCGATAAGGCAGTTGCAGTTATCTCTTGTCGATTCCTTTGTACTGAGCTTATCCGAAAATGTTTCACTTTTCGACTGCAGCATTGAAGTTTGTGGACACAACGTCGATCGGTCTTTGGCCTCGTAGGTAGGAGCGTGTTCTTGTGCATACCTTCCACTTATGTCTTATAAAGTGTATCTAAAGCTGATCTAAGCTAGTCCACTTTTTTTGTCAGATTTAGTGCCAACACCAATTTTTTCAGGAGGTTAAGTGGTAAAATACAATTTTTCAGGGGCTTCAGCAGTAAAAAAAGAAGAGAATTTTTCGCCTAGAGACAGACCTGTTTTTTTTTCGCTTTAAAATAAATGTTCTAAAATACTATTTAAAAGAATTTAAAACAAACCGTAATTTTCTATTAAACATAATTTTTGACCTTTAAATACTGGTGTAAGAATATAAACTAGTATCGCTTGTGGTCGAAAATCGACCATACCTTTTATAAGTATTTATACTAAAAAACGTACTACAATTATTTTCGTTATTTATTTAAGTTTTTTTATAAACAAAACGAAAAGAGCGACATCTATATATCGAAAAAAAAAATACGTAAATGAGCTGCTCCATCGGAAACAGTCTCGAATCTAAGATAATTTATATTTTAATAGGTACGTTACTATGGTAATATGGTGGCGACAAATAATAAATAATTCCCCTAAATAAATTTCTTACAATTATTGCTTAATTTTAGCGGCAGGTAAATTGCATACCTTTATGGGTAAATGATTCCCTCCAACAGGTTCTAATCTAAGATGATTGAATACGTTACTATGGAAACATTACGGCGACAAATTGATTGTCACCAAAATGCTTTTATTACCTGTTTTGTATGGGGAAGTCATAACTTAAGTTTACCAGTCTTAATGGCGACATATACCTACCCACGATTTAGTGTTTGTGGACATCTATGGCACAGCACCTTTTAACTAACATAATTTTCATTTTTTATTATTTTTAACATAATGTTTACAAAAATGAATAATCTGATGGAGTCTGACTAAAATTAGAAATGTTAGCGGCATTGCCAAATCTATATATTTCCTACCTCTAATAAATGCCACATACCTACTATGTTGAACCCGACACTTTATTTCGTTACTCTTGCTTATTTTGGAATGAATGCATGAGATCTGAAACTTTACACGGTTTCCAAACGACTGAATTTAGAGGACTGCTGAGTGTAGAAAAGATTTTTTTTTTCGGGATTTCAAACGGAATCTCGAGTGGGCCAACTTCCCAATTAAATGACCCATAGTTGGGTGGGCCACAACAATATTGATGCAAGAGCCTATTCACTTTTAAAACAAGTTCAAAGTAAACGCTCTTGCAAAATAAAATAAATCAACCGGAAAGAAATCCGATTTACAACAGATATAACGCAGAAAACTCGCAAATCTTCCCCAACTTTAGTACAAAATAATTCATTAGACTCATTGGCTTTGAAAGTGTAAAACTTAAAAAATTGCGATAGCAATCTTTATGCATGACAAAGCCACTACACCTAAAACGTACAACTCCCAAGGAGTGGCTGGTTTGGTTGCCAATATTAACTAATCGCACTCGTTTTCCTCTTGCCCAGTGAGGTCTGCTTCCGAAACTGCCCGCTGAACTTCCTTTTACTTTATGCTGATCTTAGTAGCAGATAAACATTTTATTTTATTTCAACTCGCACATGCACTTGGGATAGTTAGATAAACTAACATCGATTGATTTAGTATTAGGCAAGACTCGCCCTAAACACAGTTGCTCAACATACTCCTGACAGTCAGCTCTCCAATTAGGGAGTTGCAACACCCAACTACAAAGTGTCGTAATGACTTGCTTTCAAATTGCATTGTTGTCTGTGGGTTTGAACAAGATCATTTGCAGTCTATTGCAATCGCATAACTCTCATGTTGCACCAACTTAGTTGCGCTTGCAATACCTACTACGATCAAGCTTGACAAGATGACATTACCATAGATGGCGCTCATCAGTGATGCTGGCGATTTAATGTGTCGTATTTTATGCTAAGGTCGCAGTTTCATGGTCAACATACGAATAGAATTATTCAAAATGCAAATATGCATGCAGGTAGTTGGACCTGTTTATGTGGCGCAAATGGTCGGCTTTGAACGATCCGATGGGTCAATGATGGTCACAATTCGTTACTACGCTTGCCTGGGTAAATCGGTGCAATTTGTATGGAAATTTATGTAATTAATGTAATCTGACGACGCGTGGATGGAATCTGAGAATGGGTTTACTCATATTTACTCATATAGCAGGTTCGGCTTTGTGAAGAGGAGGTGTCAAAACAGAGCGCTGGAATGTGAAATGAACCGGATTGTTTTGTTTGTTTTAAATGCAATATGCGTGTTATGCATTTTGTAGCAAAATATTCATGGATTGCATTTATTTAAGCTCTAGGGTGTGTGGTATAGGTTACATCATACTAAATGAATAAAGCGCAAGATCGGCCTTTGAGTTACGCAAAATGCGGGCTCGAAAATTAATGGACTTTAGAACTTTCTAAACCGCCGGTGACGGAATGTGGAACAGAGCTGTTTCGCAAATAATTTAAATTTGTGGTTACAACTGGAATTAGGTTTTATACATTTTGTATAATTGCCGCTGAAAAGCTGTGCTGCGGTTGGAGTTCGTTTTTTTGTTGAAAAGTGATTTATTTATCGAAAAGCTTAACGAAAACCTGTCAAATTGTTGCTTTTCTTTATTTTAGTTTTTGCATATGTGCACCTTTTTGGAAGAAGCTATATGAACAAACTTGCTCAATCAAAAATAGTACCTGCGCTGATTCGACACCTATGTGTGCTGAAAAGATGATATTTCCGAAAAGTATTATTTGTCGGGTACTTTTTTCGTACTATTCAACCAAAAAAAAGTTCAAATTAGTATCAGTAGTATTTAGAGAGTGGCTTGAAAGGCAACGATGAGCTGTTTACAGTGTTTGTTGGAAAATGAGTTTATTCATATTATGCAGTAGATGGTTAAAAATTTATAACTAAAAATACAGGAGTAGAAAAGTGGGTACAACCAGTTATTAAAAATTAAACGCGGTCGTTAACATTTCGCCCTAAGAATACAGATTATGTTTTTTTTTTTTGCGATCCACTTCTAGTAACTTAAAACTCTAACATGCTTTTGAATCGTTTCCCCTTGGCTGATAGTATTGTGATTCAAAATTTGAAATTTAGAAGATTTTTAAAAATATTATTAAGCGTTTCTTATTTCACCAACTGATCCATAGCTCGTAGATCGTTAATTAATTCCATGGCCTACAACAATAATACGAGATTCAACTGTTGAAAACGATGGAAATCAGTGATCTATTTTTCATATTTTCATTACGGTCAAAACAAAGAATGGCCGGACAGATCCGATTGTAGAACGGAGTAAAATTAATCTTTTCAAAAATATTGCGTCCTTCATTTTCAATTCGAATTAATGAAAACGCCAATCTTAGAAACACCTCATATCTCGAAAACTCCATTTTTGATTTGGACTTATAAAAACCAGTAATTTATCAACTGAAATTAAGCAATAGTAATTTTCAAACTAAGTATTGAACAAATTGTTAGGTACTGTTCTATCTGCATAATTTTAGAAAAACCGCTCTAACGATTTTGATCAAAATACATATTCAGGTTAATAAAAGAATACTAATTAATAAGATCCCATACTTAGTTTTTCTCAAAAAAATCTAATAAATCGGTTTTTTGTTTATTATTTCTCAAAAATGACTACCCAAATACGTAGTACAATAGGCTTACAGCTCTCTAACCAGAATTTGCGACAATTGTTTGTTACTGAGAGCTTCAACTTATAAAATCTCGCATTGTTATTTGTTGTATACTGCCGTATCAGAGACTAACAAAAAGTGGAACTTATTTAACACTATTCATCGGTTCTCAGATTTTTACCTAGCGACTTAATAAAATAAGAATCCAACTAACCAAAGTTTTGATTAACGAGAAAGTTTCGTTCGACACAGTCGTGCACTTTATTTCTTCTAGTCGTCGCTGAATTTCGTGAATTTGTTTTCTCAAAGACAGGGGTAGGTATTCCGAAACTATTTAGGCGTTTATCGCCAAAAATAAAGACCAAAACTAGCATCATGGTGCAAAAAATAACAAGTTTGAGAGCTTGATGCAATTCGTTTTCGATAAATGTAATGAAAGCCGAATTTAGTCAAAAGAATTCGGCCAGGATATATCTTATATAGTGGTCATCAAAATTTCAAAACCTAAATCATCCATCAGACAGACGATTATTTTTATACGGAATGAGTCCCGAGGTTTTTGTTTCAACACATCTACTGTTCCCGCAGGAATTTTTATTAAATTAAGTCACAGAAATTGTTTTATGTCAAGGGCTCGGAATTTAAAACATAATTTCTCACTAGACACACAAGTATGAAAATTCCGCTTCAGACCAAATCGTTAGAACTTGAATCATTTTCTATTTCAATGTGCCGCCTATCCAACACAAGGCTCGCGGGTGTAGAATGCTCAAGTGGATCCTGCAAAAGTTTCGATCTTCCGTCACCGACTGTAAATAATCGGTCAACAATCCTCACAGGGGTGAAGAAAACACGTCAGGCTTAAACTTAAATTACACCCAACACGTTTAACCACTAACCCACTGAGCTCACAGTCACACTTCAAAGTATTAAAAACAGTCCCTTGAGCGTTAGGCTCTTCTCTGTAGTATAGGCTATAATATAGTTCACTCTACATATGTGAACAAAAAAAAAACGAGTGTTTTACCCACATACGTCACAATCTCCGCCAATAATGCAGTAGGTATGTATATGTACCTTACATTATTATTTCGTAAATGCATTTTCAAATTGAATGCAGTTTCCCCATTCATCATTGAAATAAACACTTCAATGACAAATTTTCACCGATTAATTTTAGCCGATTTAGTTCGGTGGCTTGGTAATTAGGGAAATAACTACTGTGTAACAGTGCACGCGATTTCCAGTCCGATGGAAACTTTTTACCACTGGGAAAGAAGAAAGGAAAGAGCTAACCATCGAGGAGTTTATGCGGAAAATCTTGTCGCCCGTAGGCGATTTTTTGTTTGTTCATTTAGTTTTAATTTGAGCTGCCTGCTGGGCGTTTAACTTGTTTCACAGTTGGCCTGGTGTGATATAATTGTGCTTAATTTCTTAGAAAAAAAGTTGCAAATAAAACGCAAAGCAAATGCGCATGGTGCCTATCAAAAGATATCCCACGATAAGTGAAAGTCTTCACACGGATATGAAGTGGTGCTGACAATGGTGGTTGTTACCAATGGTTTTGTGTTTATGTAACAAATTGGAATCTTTTTGGAAAATGATTAATTAAGTGCCTCAATATTGAGCGTGACTAATTAACCGAAATTCTTAAAAATGGGATGATATGATGAGCTTAACAATTTTTTTTGCACAGCATCCGTGCAGTCAAGATTGTAATTTTTTTGAAGAAAAGTTTGTTTATTTTTTGGACATAATCTTCAATTTTTGCCTTTCAAAAGGTCCAGCGTTTTAGGTATATTGGCTTAGAAGACATTTTTTTTTTAACATTTTGGCTATGCCATAGGGCCAGAATATTGTTTAGGCTAACATATGTTCTCTACTTTCCTAATAAAGTTAATTAAGCTGCTAGCTAATACAATATAACTTGACAGCGGCAGTTCATATTGTAACCTTTCTGGTGATTGGTTCATGATTTGGCTAGTAAACTGGGTTGGCATTATGTAGGGCGAAATGTTCACGTTTTCGTGTGCTCGAACGATTTACTTTAACGTTTTCGCCAAACAGAATCTGACCCATTTCAGTGCCATTCGCACTTTCAGCGAAAAGGAACTATGAAAACGTTTAATAAAACTAAAATATTTCAGTTAATCCCAAATGTGACTGCAACTGTTTTGTTACACATTTATATACTCATTTTCTTTTCTTTACTGAAATAAATGCTTAGGCTGACCAGACGTTCTCTCTTAAGATGACATGTTTTCTTTTTATCGTAAAAATAATGTTCGGTAGCTTTTTGAAAAAATATACAATTTGTCCTGTTTTTGGGATTTTTCGAAACCGCAAAACTACAAACAAACTTTTTTTTCAACACTAATTCCGAAATTTTCTGCATCTTTTTGGTGTGAACATGACCTAAAATATATTTGTACCCGAACTCATTCACTTCTGAACACAACACCATCTTTTGTTGTTGGGTCTGGGTCTGAGCACACCCATTTGACAGCTCAACATTGACATTCTATTTAACAGGCCTAGTGTTAAACCGCTCGCACTGTCTATACTAGAGGAATCTAGCCGTTTTGCATGAAGTGCGCTCATTTTGAATGCTCAATAACGGCTCCGACTTGATCGTTTACACAGGTTCGACTCTTCGTGCTTTGCTGCCTTTTATGAGTTCGTTTTAACCTTTAAACTTCAGTTTCAGACCACTTCCATTTTCCATTATGGGTGGCGGTATTTCGTTTTCGTTTACTCAGTATAATGATGTAATCAGTATGCAAATACAATGCCGTTTGTAGATACAAAACGCAAGTGTATCAATAAGTTCCAACAGATGGGGTTGTTCAGCTCTAATACAAGATTCTACCTTGCGCTCCTCATGTATCTTTGTTTTACTTCGGAAAAGTTTGTGTTTCCCTTTTCTCCGTCCTTGCTCAGAGACATTAGGCGTTTTTTTTTTTTTTTACCCACATGATCTATATCTATAGTTCATTTATTTCCTTGGTTAACAAAAACAGTTTGATCTCCTACTATTTTTTTTGGCGCTTTTTGAAGGGAAAATGTGGGATAAGTTTAAAAAGGGAAAAAATCGAAAATCTCTATGAACCGTTAATTGTTTAAAAATAAACTTACGTAAAAATTTCAAGTACCTAAAGAATGGTTCATAATAAACATCAAAGTTAAGAGCCTATCGAACTGTCTACTTAAGAAGTGTTGTGTATCTGAATGCAGTCACTCGTTTTTGTATTACTATGTCTAATAGAAACGGAAATTATTGTATATTTTTATGCTTATTTTGAGTTTTTCATATTTTTGATATTAAAACAGGCGCAACTTTCACTTAAGGGAAAAAGGAGGAATTTTTTTTCGAAATAAGGGAAAATCTAATGATTTTGCTGATAAAAAATGGGAAAATAGTCTGAGAACACTGACTGACACTGAACTGCAAATCACCCTCTTATGATGCTTCTATATCTCTGAAGAGGTACTAGTTTTAAAGGTTAAGGTTATTGACTTGTTGGCAATGCCGACTTGCGTCAATACATTATACTGCACATGAATCTCTAGTTAAATGTTCGTTGCACCAATCGTTGCCATCTCTTAAACACTAAAATCAAACAACACTGCAAGCAAATTGTAATCAATTCAATCAAGCAATAAGAGCAAGTGATTGCAAACGAAATTAAGTTCGTATGCCAATATAAGCAACTGGCTGGCACCGATGTCTATTCGTTCTGTATACAGACTGCATGTGAGTACGAAATTGTTTACAAAGCCCTCCCTGCGAATTACGAATGTAAATTTACATAGTCAACAAATAAATGTGACTTTTGTCGACTTGTCTGCTCAAATCATAATGCACACCTGTATCACCATCACCATGTGTATGATTAAGGAATCCGTGCCTTCAATGGCCAGTTAAATACAACACCTGTGTCAAGTGGGCTGTTAAACTTTCGATTTTTTTTTTCTCTTATTCACCTGAGGTAAACAGACCAAATTTGTGATGTTTGCTTAGATGCTGACGATGATGACGATATTGCTGTTGATATTTGTTTAACATTTTATTACTAAATTGATGCATTATTGTAGATATAAAATACTGTTTTTTTTTTCTCTCCTTGCAGACATTTCAAACGTGTCCAATCAACTGCACTTCCGATCCAGACACTATCAGCACAGACAACGAAACTCCTGTTCGCACTACCACCACTGGTGGGACAAAGCGCCAGGCTCCACCACCACCACCGCTACATGCACAGCAGGGGACTGCGGTTACTGCTAACAGCAACACTTTACAGCAGCCGGCTGTAGAATCCCATTCGCAATCATCGCCGTTTTATGCCAATCTAGACTTTGGCTCGTTACGCTCGCGTCTACATGAATTGACTTGTCTGCACGGCTTGCAGCGATACTTACACACAGATGGTGTCGCCAATAGAACGAAGGACGATACCCAAGGCTCTGGCAATAACTACGCGAATAACATATTAGAATACAATTACGGACCAGGAGGTGGAGTACACCCAAAAGAGACGCCACTCCACAAGTTCTATCGGGCACAGCAGCAGAAGAAGATGCCCGCCTTTCGGGGAAAGCGAGGCTGGTGTGGCTGCTTTCAGGTTAGTACAAATTATTTACGCATTTTGATTACTATTAGAAAAACCCCTTTCCAAAAAATTTGCATCACCTTTCTTTAAATTTCTGTTTAAAAGCACCTAACTATAGATAGATATCGATAGTCAGCTAAACCAACGCCAATCGATGCAAACCGATCACTTTTACAGGCCAATGCGCTTTTGGATGTTAAAATTTGCGTAGAAAGTACTTGGACACAGACAAGTCTTAAGCAAGCAACACCAGAGAAAGATACACAGATGGCGAACTCCACACGACGACGATGGGATAAATTTCTTATTTATTGATCTGTAATTGATCTTTGTGCACGTGAAGTGCGTTTTCTAACGTTCGCCTCGAGCTGTTGCCCAAGAGGTGGACTTACCCAATGAACAGTGTAAGCTGTTTGAAGACTGGGTTAGTCGAGTGTGTAAAGACAGTCGGGTTTCAGCTTTCATTTGAGCGTATAACATGCATCGGGGATATGTCAACAAGCATGTCAAACATTTTCGACTTTACTTGTTTCGTGTACACGTGTGCGCGCAGCAGTGGTAGAGGTAGAAGGTATTCAAACGCACCCTGCAGGTGGTTGTCTCAATTAATCTTAATCTTGACACTATCGCTGATATCTACGACTTGAGACAGGCGACATGGGCGTATACTCAGTTTTGGCCTTTTTGCATTCCTGAAACAATATGCGAATATATTTTTACATGGGTAGGTATCTTTGGGGACATTTGGTGTGCTGACGAGAACTAGAAATTGGTTAGCACACTTTTTAGGGTCAGATTCACTGCCTCTGATTTATGATTTGGTGAAAACGTTTTCTTTGGTTCTTAAGCTCCTATCTACCACGGCATCAGAGCTGACTACATTTTGGTTTGGATTTTTATAAAAAGCCGGTAATCTGATCTGCCTCTAAATACTGTTTTCTCTAATTTGTATTAGTGACTACTGTCCTCTTCACGTAAAGACATAACAATACGACGTAGCGATAAGTTTTGTTATCAACAATTATTTAACATTTGTCATTTCCTTATTAACTGATTAACTTATCAACAACCTGTTTTTCATGAACGCATTCTGTCAGCTAAAAAAAAACGTTGCGAAAATTTACTTTTTGTTCTCCTGGGAAAGCAAAAAGTATCCCTTTTTCCTTTTAGCTCATCTAATTTGCAAATACTCCGTCATAAAGTAAAATGTTCCCACAACCTGGGCTGGAATCGGCTAAGGTGATAGTTGATTGTCGCATTTTTGATTGTCGTTTTTGATTATCAGCTCTTCTTTGCTCTGTGTAAAGCGATCACTAAAAAATGATTGATTATTGGCAGCATTTAGAGTTTTAAACGTCACTTCCTTGCCGACGCTGTCATTTCGTGCAGATGATACCTACATATTCGAAGTGTTTCTTCTTTATTGTGAAAATTGTACCTAAGTGAATTTGAGAATAGTAATAATAATGTTCACAAAGTGCAATAAATTTGTTTATTTTTTTTAGGGAAGCACATTTAGGTATGCTTCCGATTGAAGAATATGTTTTCATTTTCCATTGGCCTTATAATCATGATAGGTAGGTATTATTAGTTCCATCAACCCTTTAACTGCAAAATTTAAAGGGAAAATTAAAAATAGCCACCACCCCTAAAGAAGATTTAAAGGATTTAAATTTGCAGCCAATTGAAGGATGGGTGGAACATGCGTTGACCTTACTAAAGTTGGTAAATCAGGTAGTCTCAAAACAAGCACAAACGCTTTTTTTCGATAAGCGAAAGATTTCCAAAAATCTAAAATACTCAATAATAAATGCCACCAATCAACAATGAATATTTATAGATAATGCATTCTTACATCGCGTTTGGAAGTTCCAAGATACCTACCTATTTGTTTTATTTCTCAGGTTTGTTCTTAATTAATAGCTTAATAGCAGGACTTTGATATAATTATTTTCTTCATTTCTGTAGAAAAGTTTCAATGAAGTAAACATTGCTCTTCACGAATTTTAAAATTTCACTTTTTTAATTTAATTTTTTTAATATACCTAGTACCCATATTCTTTTTTCACGAACGTATTTAATTTATTTGGAGTCGAAGCCGAGGTGCATACCAATGAGAAGGACTAAAATGTATGAAAACGACACCTAAATAGCTGTCACATGAAATTGATCGCAAAAAAAGCGATTGTCAATTTGATAATCACCTTACGTGGACGTAATGCTATGATTTTGATTGTCAACTATCAACTATCACCTTAGCCGATTCCACCCCTGGCAGCATGGGCACATCATTAAGTGACACTTGAACTAGGGACGTATCACGTATGTCTTAAACAAAAATTCTCTCCAGAATACTCTGTGCTTTTCCAGTGAATCCATCTAAGGTGAGGTCTTAACCTACTAGACCACTAGACTAAAAAATAATAAAAAGCCATTGTTGCTCGTACAGCTTAGTTCAACATGTTATCCCATTTGTTGTCTAAAGAGAACAACTGGCAGTAAATGTCTTTACGGCAAGTTGTTTTCTCAGATTAATTAAACAGTGAAATTCATTTAATATATGATTTTTGAAGGGATTTCGTTTTAGATGTGACAGCAGACAGGTAAAGCATTTTGCTACCCAAAAGTAAGAGCTGTCTATTTTAATATTCTGCTAATACATCTGCTTCGTATGAAGGTTTGGGAGACTAAACCTTAACTGATGGAAAAAAAAAATGATTTATATCGGATGAATTGGCAGCAGGTTTATTTTATGACCTCGGCTGATGACCAAGTTAACAGTAGATAACCTTTTTAAAAAGCATATACCAATTAATTTGCAAAAGTAATTCCTATACTCAAAAAACCTGCTACCCGTCAGTCACCACCCGAATATATGCCGATCTCTATTCTCCCCTTTCTCTCTAAGGTACCTACTTGAAAAAATTTGGCATAAGCAGATATCGAGTTTTGTTATAACAAGCTTCTAAATCAGCACAAGTCTGGTTTTAGGGAATTTCAAAGCTGCATAACATTCGTTTTAAAAGTAGCTGACGATATTAGACAGGCAATGGGCCACCACCAGGTGTCGTTTCTTTGACTTCTTGATTTTTCAAAGGCATTTGATACTGTAAAGCACAAAATTCTGATCCCAAAACTTAGAAATCAATTTTATTTTTCGAAACGTGCTGCTTCGTTGATGTTGTCTTACCTTCCTCATCGAAGACAAGTTGTATTCGCTGGCGAAAACTTGTCCTGTTTTCTGCCACAGGGATCAATACTCAGCCCACAACTGTTAAGTGTGTTTATAAACTATCTTCCGCGTTCAGTCACAAACTCTGCAATACATATGTATGCTGACACTGCCCAAATCCGCAAGCCGTAGGCGCAAGCTTGGAATGATCGAGTATGGGGCTCTCAAACTCATTAGTGACCTTAAGGGCAATACTCACTGGTCCGAAGAAAATGAACTTCTATTAAACCCTAAAAAATCTCAATGCCTAATTATTTATAAAACTAAACTCGACATACTCTACTTTTTTATGGGGCTACATTAAATCATTGGTCTATGTGAACAAGCCAGCGACGTTAGAAGAGCTCAGAATATTGAACGAAATGCTCGGCCGAGTCATCGAAAATTGGGTTCAACGTATCGACCGCTGTATAAGTTCCCGTGGTGGACATATGAACGAAGTCGAATTGCATTCAAAAATGTTTCGATAAAGCCAATAAAATATGTTTGGGATATCTCAAGCAGTTACCATCCTTAATGAAAGCCCCTTTGAAAGGGTTGGTCTTCTCGTGGCTGGTGTAGAACTATCTCATGAGTTCGTGGGACACCTTTGCAACCCCGATACTACTCTTTGTCTGTCAGTCTTTGTAACTACTCTTCCCAGAGAAGCTTAATTTGAAAAAAATCAATCACCCACATCTGGAATTCTAGGCCTTTTGAATTAGTTTTGTTTTGTGGAAAAATGAAGAGGATCTACAAGCTATTGTCGCAGCTTTCTCAGGATTTAAGAAAACCCTCGGGTTCTGTTCCATGTTGCGTCCCAACGTTTTCAAAAACTGTATGAGTGGAAAAACGTAACTTATCTTGAATTGAAGCATACTTTTTGAAGGCCATTTTATTGTGCACCTACATCCTGACATTTCCGTTAACTAGTTGTTAGTTGCGTCTCAATATGGAATAGATCAGCAATAATATCACACGGCTAAGCTTACATAAATGAAAAATCCTATTAGAGCAATAAGGAAACAGTCGACAATTCTTCTTTCTGAAAGTGGTAAGAAAAGATTGTCAATCGAGAAACACCGTTGTCAGCACCCATATAACGCCTATGTTGTGTATTCAAGCCTAAGGCATCATATTCACTGTCAATCAATTTCCTTGTAGCTTGTTTGCACCGAATAAGTTTTGAATATAAGATAACAACTTTTATTTGGACAGTAGCTGCTGAGCCGACTAATTAAAATGTTTCTTTATATTTAGGATGACGAACCACCTGAAATCTGTGTGGTCGAAGGTGCGTTCACCTTACAGACGCTCACACCGACTCAGCCAATGCCCTCCGTAGATGAACTGGATACGAAATTCGCCGAACTTGTCGAAGAACTGGATCTGACGGCGCCCAACAAAGAGGCAATGTTGAGTCTTCCGCCACAGAAAAAATGGCAAATCTACTGTTCCCGAAAGAACCCGCTCGACGCCGTCGATGGCAATACGGCAACCATCACAGTACCGCCAACGGCAGATCATTATATCGAGCGTCTCAAAGACATAGCCATACATATATCTCTGAATCCCGACGATTCACCGTGCCATGAATATAGTTCCAGAATTGAGCCACATACGGCCTTTTTGGACGCTCTCAAGACTGCGCTACGTACATCGGCGCATAGCTTCGTATTGCGTTTTGTCGAGCTGCAAGGATTACCTGCACTGCTGAATCTCTTACAAAATTTGGATATCCGTGTGGCGAATAGTTCGCTGCATACTAGTCTCATTGGATGTATCAAGGCGTTAATGAATAATTCTGTGAGTAACATTGTGTCCAACTCCTGTTTGCGGAGAACTAATGAATTTCTTTTCAGACTGGACGCGCACATGTATTGGCCCATCCAACCAGTATAGATACCATTGCACGGTCTTTAGCAGCAGATAATATAAAAACCAAAGTAGCTGCATTGGAGATTCTCGGAGCTGTGTGCCTGGTGCCCGGTGGTCACAAAAAGGTTCTCACAGCGATGCTTAACTTCCAAGAATTTGCAGCAGAACGAACTAGATTTCAGGTGAGCTTACTTGTGTGATCTCGCAAATGGTAGAATTTGGCTTATACGTGTGTTGAATAGGGTATCCTAAACGACTTGGACCGCTCGACCGGAGCTTATCGTGACGATGTAAACCTTAAGACGGCCATTATGTCGTTTATTAACGCTGTGCTCAACTACGGACCAGGACAGGAGAACCTTGAATTCAGACTGCATTTGCGGTATGAGTTTCTGATGCTGGGCATACAACCAGTGATTGATAAATTGAGGAAACACGAGAATGAAACCTTAGACAGGCATTTGGTGAGTGCTTTTCAAATAGGTTTTCGAGGCCTTGAATAATTTGTTTTGTTTTTCGTGAAGGATTTCTTCGAAATGGTGCGCGCTGAAGATGAAAAGGAGTTGGCTAGAAAATTCAACCATGAACACGTGGACACCAAGAGCGCAACCACCATGTTTGATTTTTTGAGACGAAAACTGAGTCATTCGCCGGCATATCCTCATCTCTTGTCACTGCTTCAGCATATGATGTTGCTGCCATGTAAGTATTTATTTACGAGGGGTTTTCTGTTCAGATTTTTGCACTTACAATTTATAATTGCCAAAGTTCAGTACATCAAATGGTGGGCTTCTAATAGTTTTCCATTTTGTGCAAGTTTCTTGACTGTAGAGTTAAATTTTAATTGCGTTCGTACGCGCAGTGGCTTAGTGGTTAGTGTGTTGGGCTACCAAGCGTATACTTGTCATGAAAGAGCTTCTCTTTCTCTTCCAATCGCCCCAACAATTAAAAACTTATTGAAAACTAATGGTTGTGAGAAGCTAGGCCTGGTCCCTACGGACCTCTAGCTGCAAATATTTATTTATTTTTTACAATGCACGTAGTTTTTTAGACAAATTGAAATTTTAAATCCAGCAACCGAAAGATCTTTGTAAGCACTAAGCGCCGGGCTCAAATTCTCCATGTAGATTTGCTCTAAGTTGCAGAAGTAAGTCATTAGTGCAGACGAAAAGGTTTGAACGTTTCGGCTTACAGAATGTCGACCCCGGTTTACATGGAAACCTTAACATTAGGTTGTTTTTCGCTGTTAGATATTTGAATGGTTCTCCTTTAATCACTAGTCGCAAATGCCGAATCTAAATTTAAGTCAATACAGCTAAAAAACCGAACACCAACATTCATCACGTTCCTTTACTTTACCTTAATTGACGCTATAGTAAGAAAGCGTTTTGAAAGCAGACCTCTTCATCCAGTTTTAACTGTATTCAACTATACGTACTCCCAGTTGGCTAGCCAGCCTTTATTTGAGTTTCGGACGACCTCTTTTTGTTTAGTCCCTTTGGTATAGATTCATATAGGTTCTACAAAAACTGGAGCCTACTACAGCACATAAAATTCTAGGTTGACACTTCTTCTCTATGTTTCAGCAACGCTTTTAAATAATACCATGTCAAACCGGCGATACAAAGTCAATCCTAATAAAACGTCTGCATGGCGTTTTGTTATTTTTGGCAGCATATAATTTGTTTTGTGCTCGTTTATGACAAGACCAAATTTGTGTACAATTGTGACAAACATTGACAGCTCAACATCTGGCCTCAAACCTTTAGAGACATTCGTAAAATTCGCAGTGGAGGGGTAATATCTTGCTCTCTCGACGTCGCTATCTTTAACGAATTTTTCGAGTTAAGGAACGGCATTGAGTAAAAATTCGTAAGAATTCGTAAAAATTCGTAAGATTTAAAAGTAAGGGAACATACCTATTACAAGCATCGATATTGATAACGCCTACCAGTTCAATTAGCTTACAGTTTCATCATTACCTCAATACATGTCGACGCTCAACTGATCTTACACCTACTGATTGAAGTATGTAGTTACTATTTCGTGCAGTTGACTAGCCAGTGACATCGATGCTCCCTATTGACAACAAGTCATAAACAGAATATAATAAGAAATCATTAAATAAAACAGTCCTACTGCATGAATCTGTTCTCCTTTGTACTATATCCTGTCTATAGTTAACGCTTCAGAGACTTGATATCTTCCATAAAATATATAGTTAAGGGATTGATATAAAACACAACTTCCACCAATGCTACAGCCCTACTGAACTAGAAAGCTTTTTCGTGAAGTTTACTCGCCGAACCGAATTTTTGATGTAGGTACTCGTAATTCATTCATGAACTACATAAGACTACCCAGTGTCAGTGTGCTGTGATATTAAAAATACTTTTGAGGTTATACCAGAAATGTTCCCAAAGATTTTACGTATCTCTTCATAGATAATATTTGTAAGATATTTTCGTACCAATATTGAATCATTAATAGGTTAAGTATAGAACGCCAACAATCCAAATGATTCCTAAGCACGAAGGTTTTTCAACCCTCTTCCTTCTCGTCGTACCCATTTCTTATTACTTTGACATGTTTCCATTCAAGCCAGCTTGTGAAAAGCTGTGCGTACCAATGCAGACTTCCCTAGCCTAGTACGTCGGTCCACATCTTGCGTCTATAGAGGATAATGATTTGGAAAATCACTTCCGCTGTATTGGCCGCTAGATGACACGTCCACTTACCCTGGCATCGTTCCGCCAACATCAAATCACTGTGTTGAGTAGAGCCTGTCATTTTTCAAATCATGAACCAGACTCAAATTCGAACGAAAAATTTCATAGTCTCGTATAAATTCGCATACATTACGCTATGAAAAAGGTTATGAAAGGTATTAAAGAGTTCTTCGTCTTGCACCTTCTGATGGTGACCTGACTGAAGTGCTTGCATTCCACAGTTTCCTATGGCATTGACGGGTCAGTAAGATTATTCGTTTAAATCTTAGTTAGCAAACACCGCTCATTGGGAATGCCGAATTTGACACCATGGCGCTGCTCTAGGCATTCCCATATTCATCGCCACTCGCGCACTGTACACTGCATATTATATATTTTCTTTTTGATTCCATTTCAGATACTGGTCACTGTACGCAACACTGGTTAATGTTCGACCGCATTGTTCAACAAATCGTTCTTCAAACTGAAGAAAGACCGCGAAGCGAAATCGATCCAGACGATGTCAACAAGGAAAACCTACAATCACCCATTCAAGACCCAGATGTATCACCTCTGCAAATCAATGTCAAAGAAATTGTTCAGCTACTTGTCAAAGAAGAAGAGCTCTCGGCAGCGCGCAAGCGTGCCGATGAACTGGAACGTGAAAACTTTGAAGTTCAATCGCGTCTGGCAAAAAAGGAACAAGAACTTGACATGCGAATGCAGGAAAAAGAAGACCTAGAGACAGGTCTGGCGCGAATGCGTGAACGTCTGGAAAAAGAAAGTTCCAATCACTCTCAAGCAGTGCAACGGGCTCAAAACGCCGAAATGAAAGCCGAAGATCTACAACATCGCCTTATGTCCGAACAGCAGGAGAGAACAAGATTGGAGCGTCTCGTCACTGAAGGTAGTATTCCCGATGACCAAAAAGTCGCGGGATTGATTGGATGTAATGGTGCTGTATCACCACCACCTCCACCAGCTCCAAAATTTATACCGCCTCCACCACCGCCGATGATCGCACCACCGCCACCACCACCATGCCCAGGTGCTCCACCACCGCCAACAGTCACACAAGGTAAATTCGAAAACAAACTTTAAACTTTTGTTTATTCAACATTGATTCATGCATGCGTTTGCCTTAGCTCCACCAGCGCCAAAAATAGAAGTTGTGAAGAAAAACGTGCCGCAGCCGGCTAACCCATTGAAAAGTTTCAATTGGTCAAAACTTCCCGATGCCAAAGTACAGGGTACCGTCTGGAGTGAGTTAGACGAATCCAAATGGTACAACAACATGGAACTTGAGTGCATAGATAAACTATTTTCTGCGTATCAGAAAAACGGTGTCACAGTAAGAATCTTAAATGTTTATAATAGTTATCACGATATTGATCATCCCCTGTTTGTTTATTCATCTTCTAGAATGATGGCTCTATTGAGGATCTACGAATGATGGGCAAAGCCAGGACGAAGATTCTCTCAGTGATCGATGGACGACGTGCACAGAACTGTACGATTTTGCTAAGCAAACTTAAAATGACTGATGAGGAAATCTCGAAGTACGTGCTAAATGAACTTATTTAAACTACAATCGAAATGTAATGTTGTTTCATTCTAGAGCGATTCTCTCGATGGACTGCAGCGAGCAACTACCAATCGATATGGTAGAACAGCTTTTGAAATTCACTCCATCTGCGGAAGAACGTGCTCTACTGGACGAGCACAGCGAGGATATTGAATCACTGGCAAGAGCCGATCGTTTCCTCTACGAAATCTCAAAGTTAGTTCAATTAACTCTATTTTTTCTTAAGTATAGCTATAGATTCCTTTTGCGGTTCACACACTCAACCTATCTTTACAAATCTAGTGTCAAACGAAAGAAACCGCATAAATTAGCGTTATTAATTTATTAAAATATTAAAAAAAAACAATTTAAATTACTATAACAGAGCCTCGCAGGATAACTTAGTCTTTGTTATTTATGGTTTATGAATAGGTTTCTTCTATTTAAACAAAGAAATATGAAGAAAATAATAGATGTCCTATTTGTTCCGATGTCAATCTACAAACCACTGTACACGACTAAGGCTGTTTCGTTGAATTTCACTGATTGACAAACTGATCAAGAGGCAGGTAAAGAAGCCAACATTACAAAAAATAAAGTGCACGACTGGGTCGCACGAAACTTTCTCGTTTAGTGCGAGTCTGACTGACAATAGTTTTAAAAGCATCCATTTGACTCTAAGTTTGCATTTTGGTCAAAATCCTTATTGCCGTTTTACGGTAAACTGAATAAAACTAAATTTTATAGAATTCCTTTTTTCAAAAACCCATTGTACGATAATATAGAGAAAAACTGAGTTTGCTATTGAGTTATAAAAAAACCAAATTATCTTAAAAATGAATTTTTGTTACAATCTTATAGGTAGACCGTTTTCGAGATATTTCGAAATTTCAAAAGTACCGTTGTTCGAATTTTTAGCCAAAAACTGGGTACGCAGCCCTGGTAACCTCACCTACTTAAGCTTAAATATCAATTTTGGTTGAAATCGTTAGAGCCGTTTTCGAGCAAATCAAACTTGTACGAAAATTTTATATGGGAAGTACCATTAATATTGAGGTTACCTTGAAAAAAAAAATCGCCTCCCGAGCTGTAAGCCCAAAAACTCCAAATCCGAGGTTTGAACGTAATCCGGGAAGCCGTTTATTCTGTAGGCCTGTGGATGGACGGAAAGACGGACAGACTGGACAGAATTTTGCGACCCACTTTTTTGAGTTACTCTATCATCGTAATATCAGAATTGATTAAAATCTCGAGTTCGAAATTTTGTACGAAACCAATATCTTTCTCTTACTACGTAATGGAGAAAGTTAAAAATGTGGATGAATATCTTAAGGAGACCTTTAAAAAGAATGAAATATATACAAAAGACTAAAATCACAAAAAATCTAAGCTCAACGCCACATTGTGAGCAGTTCCCGTCCTTATTCAAGTTTTTAAAACTGCTACCAAGCCCCATATGCTCATATTTCTACCAGCTAAACTGGGACTAGGCTATAAGCGGCATTCGTCGAAACACCAAGTAAGGTAAACACTCAATATAACTTTCAGTACTCATGCCCAAAGAACGAAACTTATCACTGTTGAGTTAAGCTGCGGTGTATTGTCAGACATTTCGTGACTTACTGATCTAACTATCGAATTAAATGAAATCTTTCAAATTGTAAAGCAATTACCCCAACTCTATTCTCTTCGACAGGATTCCACACTACGAGCAACGATTAAAAAGCCTTCACTACAAAAAACGTTTCATGGTCACAGTAAACGATCTAATTCCACGAATTACAAGCGTTATGGAAGCATCGCGAGAAGTGGCACGATCAAGACGTCTGCGAAAACTGCTTGAGCTAGTGTTAGCTCTGGGTAAGACAGTTCTATATTCCATGTTAGAAATTTTCCTATATTGTGTCTACTTCTTTTTAAGGCAACTACATGAATCGTGGCGCTCGCGGAAATGCCTCCGGCTTTCGGTTGACTTCTCTTAATCGCTTAGCTGATACCAAATCCAGTGCTGCCAAGGGTACAACACTCCTCCACTATCTAGTTCAGGTGATTGATAAAAAGTTCAAGGACTTGCTCAAACTCGAGGAGGACATCCCACACGTTCGGGTCGCGTGCAAAGTATCTCTCGGAGAAATGGACAAAGACATTCAAATGCTTCGCACCGGTCTGACGGAAGTCTCTCGAGAGATCGAATTCCATCGCAGTTCAGGCCCTGCACAGCAAGGTGATCGTTTCTTGCCGGTGATGCGTGAATTCCATGCACAAGCATCAGTTAGATTTGCAGAGCTAGAGGATCAGTTCCAAGACATGAAGACGCGTTTCGATCGGGCGGTAAGACTCTTCGGCGAGGATGGTTCCGTTGTGCAGCCAGATGAGTTCTTTGGCATTTTTGATGCATTCATTGCGGCTTTCACTGAAGCACGTCAGGACAATGATAACTTTCGCAAGCGCCAAGAGGAGGAGGAGAAACGTGCCAAACAGGAGGCTGAACTAAAGAAGCGCACCATTGAGCGTAAAAACAAAGAAGGCCTTATGAGTTCCGTGGCCAGAAATCTCGGCTTTAAGTCGAACTCAAATGGGAAAGAAAGCTCACCGGCCAAGACCGACAATAAAGGCGAGTTTGACGATTTAATTTCGGCATTACGTACGGGAGACGTTTTTGGTGAAGATATGGCCAAATTTAAGAGATCTCGCAAAACCCGTCTTGGCAATGGCAGCACTTCACCACCAAGACACAGTCTGCATCGGGAAGAGAGTCGTGAACGAACTGTTCGTCGGCAGTAACGAATCTTTTTTAGAAGTAGTTTATTAGATTAGGCTAAATATACATACATTTATATACTCCTGTAATATTTTGTACTCTTGATATAGGTTTATACGAAAACGACGTTGTTAACCGCGTTTAATTATTTATTTAGTATGAGACGGAGTTGTTGGAGTCTTGTTTTATATATGCGAACACCAAAAGGGACCTTTCGGGACCCGGAAAGTAATCTATTTTATAAACAAACAACAAATTGAAAAGCTGTCAATCGTAATCTTCTTATTGGAAAACGTATTTCGGAATATCGTTGATTTACATGCATGCATTTTCAAAAGAATACAAATTTTTATGTAATATACTTTAGTTATGGGCAGCTTTTTAGTTTGGAAATATTCATTGTATAATTTACTTAGTTTTAAAAAGTTATTGTACCTTTATATAAAAACAAGAATATGTATTGTATTACCTCCTTAAATCCTTGTTGAAAATGTTGAAAAACGCCTTTTTTCCTCCATTGGAAAGGGGAATTTAGAAATTTACTGATAAAATTGCGAAAAAAATGTTTTTATCTTTTGAATTTTGGATTTATTTAACCGATAAGAAAAAACATCATTGAAATTATGAATTATTGGTATATAACATTTTTTATCATAACGAGAACTATTATTATGAAACTCTTTAAATAAAAAAATAAATTATAAACACATCAAATTGAATAAATATGAACAAATCAAAATATTAGTCTTAGTCTACTTTGATTGCAATTTGCAATACTAGTGGTTTTTTGAATGATAAACAGGTATTGTGGATTAGGTTCTTGTGATTTTGCCACTTTTACCTTTTAGAGATTTTTTAGAAATTTTTTAAAATGATTTAAGAATGCTCTCGCAAAAAGAATAGCTGGAAAAGAGTAATGGAAATGATTTACGTCATAAAATTGCTCTCAAAAGATACCCAACAACTTTGTGCTTGGTAAATCGTCAACTGTATAGAAATCATTTATTTATGCGTTGTTTTGCTGTGCGTATATAGAACAAATTGAAATGGCATTCTTTTGACTTTATTATTTACAAAAAAAAGTTCTATAGCTCTTGACCTAAACCTCGACAATCGTTTCAATCCAACGAAATTCAAATTTTGGCTTTTTAATCAAGAACCTCGCATACTGTCCGTTCAAAACAGAATACTAAATACTACTGATACTAAATAAGTATCAACAGGCGAACAGAAAACTTAGACAGTGATTTAGTAATCGCCAATAGCGCTCCAGTTGATGACGATGCGTGCATATTCAAGCTAATCAGCCTCATTAATTACAGAAACACTGTACCAGGCAAAGCACGAGGGCGCGGACAATCTGTGATTCGGTTGTGATTACAGCAAGTTTAGTATGGTTGGGGTGGGAGAAGACACGCGAATTTAATGTAGGTACGAACAGATCAATTTCGTGTGTGCAATCTGTGGCATAATCTATTCTAATGTAATATTGCTTCCGCGACACTTTTTTCAAAAGCAATCGAAAGACAATAGACACGTATAGACTGCCGCTTTTATACCTATAGAAAAAAAGTCGTAGTAAGCGCGGATAAGCGCGAACAAAGTAAGTGGAAAAGGCGTCGAAAAACGAAGCAATACAACGCGTCAAAAAGCAAGTGAAAGAAAGCGCTTAAAGAAACAGGTGAATTAATGAGTCCAAATCGCTTAAAAAAGGTATGAACAAAACTTTATATCCGATTTTGGTGGATTCAGAACAGCGTGGTTTTACTTACAATTTTTGTTTTAGGATCTGCGCCACAAAAATATTTAATATAAATACAAAAAATAACACCATTAGTCTGATAAAGACGAATAAACAACTAATCAAGTGTGTCGGATTCGAATTCGTAGGGGAAAATGTTTTGATGTTAATTTATTAACTTTACCAACGGGAATTGTTTTAAGTCGTTATTTTTTTATGTATTTACTATATGCATTATATAGAATTATTACGAATAGAATACAATTTTAAAGAATTTAAGAGAAAAAAAAATCGATTTTTGAGTTAAGTAGAATTAAAAATAAAATAAAAATAAACAAGGAATTCTTTGTCAGTTAGTCGGAAGTTTGAACAGCTCATAATGCTGTCAAATAACGCACTAACACATTTACACAAGCAGAACAATTCCTTTGGATGTTCCATAAGCCGCCATAAGGCTGAGATCTGAAAAAGATTTCTCGTGGTCCCAGTGGAAAACAACATTAGTTGGCAACAAAAAAAAAGACTGATTTGTTTGCGAAATCGAAAACGATATAAAACTGTATTATTTACACCATCACGTAAGCTCATTCTTGAATGAAAGGCGAAAGACAGATCCGTTTATCCGCAGTCAATGCTATTAAATGCGTAACAATGAGATCACAAACCAGACGCCTAAAGTGTAGGTAATGGATCTTCTACCCATAATTATAGATACGTAAAAGGGAAATAGACACAGGTTCCGCTCACCAACATTTCTGCAATTGCTTGAAAACATTTCTATTTCTGATTTGAAACACGTGAAATGAGAGTGGTAATTAGTTTCAGTAAATTAAACCAAAAATTCATCAATCAGTTAGACCAGGAGTTCCCTAACTGTGCATCGCGACGCCCAGACTAGATTGGTCTGGACAAGACGAAACCTGAATGCAAAAACTAACTAGATTGGCCGGTCGGGAACGTCGCTTTTTGGCGTGGGACCTAAGTGGGGGCGACTGTAGGTAGCAGGTAGCCTCTCTTAGAAGGGCGTCGGAAAAAAACCTGCAAAGGGAGTCGCGGTATAAAAAAGTTTGGGAACCCCTGAGTTAGACGAAAAAAATAAATATTTGTCCGTTCATCATTTCCGGAAGCCATATTGTTTTATAGGAATGCGGAATTTCTTTAGTTATTGTTATAAAAACCAGAGATCGTTTGTCTATGATGATAAGAACATCAACATGCTGAGCTTTCCTATAATTCTCGTAAACATTTGTGATGTGCTTTTTCTCCGGCCGGGGTTTTGCTCGCCGGATCCAGGGTTTATCCAGAGAAACACCAAAACTCTGGTTAAGAGGTACTTTTGTTTCAACTCTTTGCTTAATCCTATTACAAGGTTTTCATATAAACTAAACAAACTACTTATACTTAACAATGTTCTGACACACTTTATGTTCTACGAGGCCCAACGACTACGTGGTTCCTGGTGGCCCAGCGGCGGCGTGGTTCCTAGTGGCCCAGTGCGACGTGGTTCCTAGTGGCCCAGCTGCGACGTGGTTCCTAGTGGCCCAGCTACAAGCGTGGCTCCAAGAGGCCCAGTGGCAGAGTGGTTCCAAGAGGCCCAGTGGCAGCGTGGTTCCAAGAGATGACCGATATAAATACGTGTCACGTTTTTCTACGTGTTATGTGTTAGGTAATGCTGTCCCTTTCGGACACACGTCTATTAAGTATTTAACATCCCTTTCATCTTCCGTGATAGGAATGCACGGCTGCCAGTTTGGGTTTTTTTTTTTGTATTTCGTTAAAATATCCATTTTGGTAACCTTAAACTGTGTGTGTTATTTTAAAAAGCTTTTAAATATTCGATCGATCCTCAAAAGCTACAAATATTTGCAAATAAAAATAATTCTTCTAACCTTTGGACTATTTTTGCTTACAGAACAAGTTTCATTAGTGTAATATCTATGAAGTTGCCAACATTGGTTAAGTGTAGAGTGGAGAACATCTTAGGTTAAGTAAATCAGAGAGGGAGATGTTTATTTGAATAATGAAAGGTTTAATGAATTCAAGGAAAATGGACTTTTTTAACTGCCAGGGATTTGAGATATACATATTATAGTTAAGATAAACAGGAACAAACAAAGAATAACAACGTTACAATTAGGAAAAAATTATAGTTTTTTTTTTGTAGATAATAGTTATTTCCGGACTAAGCACCTACCTCATCTATAAATCTTATAAACAAAAATTTCATTACAAGATGATTTCAAAATGCAACATGCCCTACCCTAACGCCGCTACTGCTTACATGTTCGCGTTTCAAATTCGAAAATCCTTCTTTTAATTCGTACAAAAACATGTTAAAAACATGGTTTGTTTGACTAGTTACTAGTGCCCACTAGTGCGCACTGAGAAGTTTCAGCTAATTTTCACCCCTGTCAAAAGCCCTGCACAATCCTGAAAATTCGGCTATATCATATCGAACGCAAAATATGCTGCCCTAAAAAGTCTGGCAGTTTTTGAAATTGAAAAATACCTACTCATCTTTTGGTGAACGAAGTAGGTATGTTTATTGTTAAAAATGAGTGAACTCAATCCTGGGGTCGAATCGCGTCGTCCGTGAACGTGCATTTGTTTTTGTTTCACATGTAAAATCAACAACATAAGAAGTGGCGATTCGACCCCAATCTTGTGATTGCCCATTGGCGATGAATTTAAAAATGTATGCAGCTTCGATTCCAGCCTTTTCCCATTCCATTTACCTATAATATTAAGTTTTAGTTCATAAACGTTGTTGTTTTCAAACAATTCCCTTTCGAATAAGAAATTATTTATCTTTATAACGATACCTATATCAACAAACGAATAACTGCAAGCGAAATGACAGCAAAACTCAGCACTGAGTCTGGCCCCGACAAATTATTAACAGTTCAGGGCACAACAAGGGTGTCCTAGAAGTTATGTCAAACACAGGTTTCCAGTACCAGGTCGAGTTGAGTGCTATATCGAACACATTACGGTTAACACAGTGCGCACTAGCGCAATGAGAAAGAGTTGGGGGTTTTACAGATATATGTGGGGTTAAATTTTTGACACTCTGGTAAAACTAAAGCAACCCAATCATCAGTGTAGGTATAGTCACACTCGAAACTTGAATAAATAATCCTTGGCCGTCTTCTTTTCCAAATTTATGCAACTGCGCAGTAGAATGAGATTTACAAAGCTTGTATCCTACAACTGTTCTACATGGCAACCATTTCAATTCCTTTTAATTTACCATCCGATACGACACCGACATTATGCATCATAATTCATAACATATGTATATGTATACAGTAGAATTCGGTTATAGCGATATCGATGGGACCTAAGAATTTCATCGCTATAACCGATTTCATTATTATATCCGTCATCTTTGTATCAAACTACTTGGAGTTAAATGTTAAACGGAGTTTTGCTTTGACTTTGAAAATATAGGTAGGTGTGCTTATATCCGGTTCATTGCTTTATCGGGCATTGTTATAGCCGATGTCTACTGTATACATCAATTGACGAAGAATACAGCATAAAGCTATTTGACCTCCAACGTCCAACTATATTGGAAAATTGAATTCAGTATAATTGTTGCTGTCGTCCAGTGAGTGTCGAGTCAATATATAAAAGCGTAAACATGCAGTTTTTCGTCTTGTTTTTCTTGTTCGTAACTGTACTCGATATCAGTTTCATAAATGCTATAAAAGTGTCATGCAAAACTGAAGAAAACCGCGATGTCGATTGGTAAATCCGTGCATATCAAACAAAGCGAACATAATACCATTCCTTTTGCTTTTCACTTGAATAGGTACTATCTATACAAGCTGCCAAAGCACCATTCCAACGCCATTGACAGCGATCAGAGTGGGCTTCAGTACACCTATGTGACATCGGAAACATTTGCAAACCACGGCTGGCAGCGGTCTACCGTTCTGATTAATGAGACTGCGAGCATTCCCGGTCGAACTATATCTCCGTTGTTCAATTATGATGACGTTCTTTTAATTGCCTATAACGATGAAGTTCCGGATGGCCAAACGGATAACTTAAATGGTCACACCAAAGGCGTAGTCGCCACAGACGGTGTGCACGCCATTTGGTTGGTTCATTCGGTGCCGAAATTTCCAAGAATTCCAAACTACACCTATCCCTTGACTGGAGAGCATTTTGGACAGAGTTTTCTCTGTCTAACCTTGAACGCTACGACTCAAATGGACATCGTTGTTACTCAGTTGCTCTACAATGAACCGAACATATATTTCTCTCGCATTCCGTCTGAACTTGCAGGCCGCTACCCAAATTTAGAGAAAGTCATTGCAAAAGAATGGAGATCAGTAGCACCTTTCCAAAGTCTTGTGGAGTTAAGTACCTTAAATCGGACACTATTTAAATCATTCGCCAAAGGACGCAATTTTGACGCAGAGCTGTACAAAGATTGGATTGCGCCCACTTTGGACACTGATTTACTGGTGGAGAGCTGGAGAAATGGCGCTGGTAAATTACCCTCAGACTGCTCCAGAAAGGATAAGTATGATCACAGCTATCTTTTTGAATTATAATTTAAAGGATAACCTTCGCCAGGGTATATAATGTGGCGATGATTGATGATCCCAAACTTGACATTGGTTTCAAGTCGACGATGGATCACTCTAAGTGGGCAGTGGCCAGCGACGGTGAAGACGATTGGATATGTGTTGGAGACATCAATAGAGCTGTAAGTATTCGCCTAGTAGTAGTTAAAGATTGTGCTGATATTATTCAACTACACAGGAACATCAACTTGTCCGTGGTGGTGGAACTGTGTGTCAGAAAAATCTTCAGCTAGCTAATATTTACAGGCACATTATTGCTGGCTACGAAAAGTGTCAAGTGCAAATGGCGGGAATGTCTTCAAAGTGAACTCAATAATTATTGAACTAGTTTTTATGAAACAAATATACAAAAATACATGTGGCAAATTTGCAAAAATTGCTCCAATGTTTTTATTTTCCCAAAATAATGTTCCTAGCTACTTGGCAGTTGGAGGTTACTCAGATTTTTGTTATGCTGGGTAGGTTTAGTCTCCGATGGTCAATTATATAGGTTTAGTGGCTTGTTCATATTTTTTTAGTTTTTCTTTGCAGTCAGTCGGGTATTTTGGTTTTTTAAATTAAATTTCGGTGAGCGATTTCTGTCGCAATGAGAAAAATGCGACATTGCCAAAATTCAACAAGCTCAAATTGGATCAGCCTCTTTCCTTTCGTGCCTCCAACCGTTCGGACGTGTTTTTCTTTCGCTCCCGCTTCGCGAGTTCAAATAAACTTTAATTGCAACTTATTTATTTGCATACTTGCAATTTCTTTTTTCCCTTTTGACTTTCGATCATAATAACTAACCCAATAAATTAAAACTATGTCAAAGCAGTGCGGTAATAGTGATTGTGTGCTACCATCGCATGACATTAGTGCTGATTGGGTGAAATGTAGTGGTCTTTGCGGTAAATCGTTTCATGCCCTCTTTCCTTTTCCTTTTTTCCTTTTTTTCTGCGATGAGTGCAAGGGCATCTCCGTATCACATGTTATGCTCGCGATAAAATGTGTTAGTGACACCATTAACGAAAATTCCTCTGATTTTAAATTGCTTCACAAGCAAATCGTGACCCAACTCGCAAACTATGACGATCTGTTTAAGTGTGTAGAAGAAATATCTACCAGCATAGATCATTCCACCACCTTCTGCAAGTCAAAGTTAAAAAATATAGACAAGCAGCTGGCAAGTTTTAGCGAATCAATTAAAAAACCGCCAGCTGAATTCAAATCTATACTTTCGAATCTAAAAGGTGATATTAAATCGGATATCGTCTCACTTCAGAACCCGCAGTTAACAATGATCAAAGAACATCTCAACTCATTTCGCTCTTACCTAGATACCTATTTACAAAGCTCATCTAAACCAACTGCTCCAGCTCATCAACCCTTCGACCCACTGTTGTTTGATTTAATAAGCAAAATCAGTGATTTAAGTAACGATGTCGCTGATTTCCGCGTAGTTATGGGTGATATCAACGAGAACATTAGACTGACCTCAAACAAGATTGATTTCATACCAGAGCTCATTCAACCACAATCAAGCTCTGTATACAATACTTCAATACTTGCGGAAATCCGTGAATCTACTGAATGCCAAACTTCACCCATCCATTAACCAACAACAACGACGACTACAGCAACAACAACAACCACCAGCAATACCACAATAGCAACCCCCAAAACACCATCAACAGTGCCCATATCATTGGCGCCCACATCGCCAGCTATTCTCTCACCCTCAATATCTTCTGCACCCAATACTATGCCTGCTCCTCCCACTGTCGCTCCCCGTAAGCTCATAAAACATTTTGGTACGACATGGACACACTCCGATTGGCAAAGCAGACTCGATAAACTGGAGTCTGAAAACCTTACCACCCTTTTCATCAAAGGCGCCCCCCCAAATGCAGATACTTCCTGGATCAAGACATTCTTCTGTAAAAGATATGGCATTACGATCAGCCATTGCAAAATGTTTAGCCATAAAACTAATCGCAATTTTAAATTAGACCTCCCCACTAAGTATGAATGGTTATTCCTAAGGCCTGCTGGAGATATACTCAACCTCGGCATGATGAGTATATGCAAGTGGATGGATAAGCCCTCCAACGCTCATAGTAATAAGTTATCAAAATCTGTCCCCTCCTTCAATAACAATAAACCTAGTAATAAGATACCAAGACCTGTTCCCAATTCCCGTCCTAAACCTGACTCGAATTGGAGCCTAAAAACCAATATTTTCCCTAATTTTGCCCCTCCTACCCATATCCCCAACAATCCACCTTCTAGCTCTTTAAATGTATCTAAGCCATCTAAGGCCCCGCGTAACCGCGTCTCTTTTAGACTTACTCCAACATCTAGCACTATCTCCTCTACCCCATCCACTATATCACCGTCGACTAATAATTCTTTCCCGAATTTTGATTTAACAACAGGTGCCAAATACCCCAATTTCATTAGTTCCCATTTCATAAATCCCACATCTAATGACTTACCTAATATCTCAGCTAAACCCTCTTCATCTACTATGCCTTCGTCTATTCCTTCCCCTACATCGACCACCACTACTATCCCATTTCTCGATCCCCTGTTGCCACCCCTTGTTAAATTAACCCAGCAAACCTTTGATTCCACAGAATATCGATATGCGCTCTCTAGGCTTAGAGAAAAAAAGACTTACGAGAATACTCGTCTCTTTCTTGCATATCTTCATGATAAATCTGACTCAGTTTGCTACGAGGGTAAAACAAAAACTAGCGTCATGGTTTCCATCCAGCAGGAAGGTCTCCCTACCGACCTTACCAATCTAATGAACATTTACACCAAGTTCCATGAATCTTTCAATATATCTCCTCAAAGAGTAGTGGAAGACCTAACTGCATATGGAAACTTTGTTCACTCCAAAAGAATATCACACCTCCAACGGAGCCGGGTTGACCACATCTCATTTTTTCGTCCCTAAAGTGCCATTCCGACCATCTCTTCACCAATCGTCCCCCAACAAAATTCCTCTTACTTTTTATTACCAGAATGTAAGAGGCCTTCGCTCCAAAACCAGTTCTGTTCTGCGCCAGTCTCATGCTCTTCCATTCGATATATATGCCCTAACCGAAACCAACCTAACCCCCGACATAAAGAGCCAAGAGTTATTTCCCCCTTCATTCAATGTCTTTCGTGACGACGAAATTCCTCGCCCCTCAAACAATTCTCCTTGTCGAGGCGTTCTTCTGGCCATCCACAATAGCCTTGACTCATCCCCTGTTGCTACTTCCTCATCTTCGAAACTTGACTTTGTGTCAATAAAAATAACACTCCCCCAGATATCCCTGTACGTTATATGCTTCTAATTCTACCAGCCCAACCTATTGAATCGTACCAACTTGCCATCGACGCGATTGACAAATTAATCGACACATCTGACTCCCTTGACAATATCCTCATTTTCGGCGATTTTAATCTGCCTCAGCTGCACTGGTCTCCATCAGATGATGAATCTTTCTTCATAGCTTCAAATGCCAAATCAACTAAGGAATGCCTCTTCTTAGATAGCTTGACAGACTCTAGTCTATTTCAAGTTAGCGGGGTCTCAAACTTTATGGGTAGGCAATTAGACCTAATATTCACAACTGACCCCATTAATTCCTCAGTCTCACCTTGTACCCTTTCTCTATCTACTATTGATAACCTTCATCCCCCTCTTCTTCTTTCCTTTTTCCACAACTCTCCACCCCAGTCCAGTTCTTCCGCAGTCATCTCCTCTTACGACTTTCACAAAGCTAACTTCCAAAAAATTAATGCCTATCTCAGTAGATGCTCTTTCGACTTTGCCAATCTATCATTAAATGATGCTCTTTCCATGTTTTACAGAGAGCTATTTACCTCTATTTCTCTCTATGTTCCCTTTTCTCGACATAGAACTTCATTAAATTCCCCCCCGTGGTATAATCAAAGACTTCGTTCCTTACGTAACAAAAGAAATAAACTATGGACAGTATATCTCCGCACTGGTTCTTCTTCCGACTATTCCAATTATCTCGGTATTTATCTTAATTTTTCCCAGCTTTATAACTCTCTCTACCAACGCTATCTAAATGATGCACATACCAATCTAATAAACGACCCAAAGTCCTTTTTCCAATTCGTAAACTATAAAAAAAAATCGGACGGCTACCCCCCTTCTCTTTCTTACGAAAATGTATCTTCTACCGACCCACATACCATTGCCAACTTCTTTGCCACATATTTTAAGTTATCCTTTGCCGATGACTCCTTCTCACCAGATACCTTTTACTTCAACTACCTACCTCACTTCTCTATCGGTCCCTTTCTCTCTCATACTGTTGACCCTTCCCTTATTGAAAATAAGTTACAATTGCTTAATGACGAATTCTTACCCGGCCCAGACGGTCTTCCAGCCATATTCCTTAAGAAGTGTTCTTCCAATCTCTCGCTCCCACTTTCTGCTCTCTTTCATCTTTCTCTCTCAAATGGAGAATTTCCCCAGATTTGGAAAACCTCGTTCATTACACCGATACACAAAAAAGGCTCAAAAAGTGAAATTACTAATTACCGCCCAATAGCTAAACTCTCGCATATACCTAAACTTTTTGAAAGTATTGTATATGAAGTCTTAAGCTTTCGGACCAAGCCCCTTATTTCACCCTACCAACACGGTTTCCTGAAAGGTAGATCGACTACTACAAATCTCGTCGAATTTGTTTCCATTGCCCTCTCATCCCTAGAGAATGGCAATGAAGTCGACGTCATCGCAACTGACTTCAGCAAGGCGTTTGATAAGATATCACATCAATTAATCCTCTTCAAATTGTCTGCCCTTGGCTTTGAACCTATATTGATAAAATGGATATCTTCCTACCTTGAAAACCGGTATTACAGCATTCGCTTTAGGTCCGTACTGTCGTCCTCCTTTTTAGCAACATCTGGAGTCCCACAAGGCAGCCATTTAGGTCCCCTTCTCTTCATCCTAGCGGTAAATGATCTTGAGAAGGTCATCAAACACTCATCTCTCTCTCTTTACGCAGATGATGCTGAAATCTTCAAAACCATCTCTTCACCTCAAGACTCCTGCCTCCTTCAAGAAGACCTTGACAGTTTTTCGACCTGGTGTCTCAAAAACTGCTTAGAACTCAACATCAACAAATGCCAATCCATTACCCTATCACGCAAGCGCAACAAGTCCCCTCCCCGACGTTACCTTCTCCATGGTCAACCAATTTCTCTCGTTCATTCTCTTCGCGACCTTGGCATATTGTATGACAGGGAGCTAAACTTTCATTCGCATATTGACGAAATAATTTGTAAGGCTAACTCATCACTCGGCTTTGTTAAACGTTGGTCTAAAGAATTCTCCGACCCTTACGTGACTAGATCTCTCTACATCTCTTTAGTTCGCCCCCTCCTTGAATACGCTAGTCAAGTGTGGTCTCCTTTTCATAGAGTTCATGTAGACAGAATTGAGAACGTCCAACGTCGCTTTCTTCGATTCGCCCTTCGAGGTCTGCCTTGGGACGATCCTTTTATCTTGCCACCCTATATTGACCGGCTCAATCTCATTAACCTGAATACCCTAGAGGAACGCAGAGACGCTGCAGACATTCTTTTCATTTTTCGTCTTCTCTCCGGCTCCGTCGACTGCGCCTCTCTTTACAACTCTATATTCTTCAACACTAACCCCCGTAATTTACGTTGCCCTCGGCTCTTTTACCCACCACACCATCGTACCTCATATGGCTCCAATGAACCGATATCCCGTATGCTGCGAAAGGTTAATTCCAACCTTTCAGTTTTCGATTTCAACCGCAGCGCTGCCCACCTGAAACACGATCTCCTTCAGCCTTCACCACTCTCCTTATCTTTAAGTCTTTTCATGTCTTATTTTTTAGTGTCTTAGTTTTAAGCTGTTACTTTAAGCCTAAATGTTAATTTTAGCTTGTATTAAGCCAAATATATGGGGGTATTGCCCCCACTAAAATTAACTTTCATGTATTTACATCGCAAACCACCTGTATAAATATCCGCAGCGGAAAACTTAAATCAATCCAAAAAGCATGTCTTAATTTTTGAATACCTACTTATATGTAAATTTTTGCTGTCTTTGTTGCTTTTAAAGAGCAGCTTTAATAGTACCTAGTATACGTACCTCCCGTTGAAAGATATGACAATAGGGGTATTCACGATTCGATGTAACAGGACTAGTAAAATTGCGAAATTTTATTTTTTTTATCAGATCGTGAACGCACTTTTTCTTATGTCTAGCAAAACTGAAACAAATGACAGTTCCAGTTGGACAATTGACATTTGCTTTGAAATAAAATTTTTAAAATTTTTTGCTTGTAATTGTTTACTATGTTTTCCATCATTTTTATTTTTTTCTGATAGCTACACACAGGAATCAAGAATTTAAATGAACTGTCAACTTCATAAGGCTACTCTCAAAAAAGTTGCACCTTCGCATTTTCGCAATGATAGGTACAAGACCAGTTGCATCGAATCGTGAATACCACTAATATTTCTTGATGACAGCTCTTTGTTAGTGATCTTTCTGGCATTAAAGAAAATAACACGTATATCAACTTAATAGGCTTTTCACACCGAGCAGAAAACCGGGTTTTCGCGAAAACTCTCGAAAACTTCTACGAAAACAGAAGTTTTCCCATACAAATTTCAGTTTTCAAATCGAGTCGTTTAAACTCGTTTTCCACGAAAACACCACGAATACGACTTCCAATCGTTGGGTTGTTGAAACAACACACCTTTTGCAATATTCAGCGAATTCAGAAAAATGGCAGAACGAACAAATGTCAAAAAATACAACTTAAAATCATTTTCCACAATTAATTAATGAGGGCTAATATTATTTTCAAATGCACAAAATTAATTTTATTTGTTAATTATTACGATCGAATTTTGTAACCAAAACAGTTTTGCACCGAAATTAAATGACTGGTGTCTCCCAGCTGATTGAAACGTCAAACAAAAACTAGTTGGTGGTTGGTGTGAATGCATAGAGGAAAACTCGGTTTTCGGCTTGGTGTGAAAAGCCTACCTATAAGTGTGTTACTGACTCTTATCAGCATTCATTTCGATGCCATTTTAAAGAGTTATAGCTTCTCCTTTAAGTATAAGGGTATCCAAGACAGTTTGAGAAATAACCAAAAAAGAATACAAATAAAACCCGACAAATGTTATCACTGGTGGAAAGAATTTACAAACCCTGTCTGTCCAGTCAAACTCAATAACTCATTAAAAACAAGCGGTCATGTCCAAATGTTCTAAACTAAAATTAAAAGAAAATCAAAACAAACTGACGAAAATAATTAATTTGAAGAAATTTTCCATTCCCAAGATGTAAAGTTTTTCCTTTTAACTGCGTAAACAAGTAAGAAAACGCCATAATTTGTTTCCGGTGAAGAAGATTCACCCCATTCTCTATCATTAGAGAATGAAATCATTTCTCTCCACTTTACCCGGCCCACAAAATATAAAGATAAAAGAGAGACCAACTTTTCTGTTGCAATTATATTTTATAAGTTTTATAAAAAGAAAAACTTTGCCGCATATTTCTATTTTCTGCGGCTACCATTTTTGTCGTACTTGTGAGGAAAAGTTTGTAATTAAAATTCCTCACAAATTTGTGAGCGAGAGATTCCAATTCCAATCCCATTGAGCACAGAAGAAGAAGACACACAATCACTTAAAAAAAAAAAATGTTTCCAAACACACAAATTAAAAGAATTTTCATGGCTGCACGTTGTGAAGAATCCTTAACCTCATCGTCTTGTTTTTTATACCACCAGAATGGATTCCCTTCCATATCTTCCCCTGAATACTCATTATAAATTCAATCTGAGCAATTATTTGGTGAAGATGTGGCATTTGTCCGCGGCGCGCTCTGAATAAAATACAAAAATGCTCAGAGCTTTCCTTTAATTATGCATGCACATGAAAAGATCATCGCGCTTGATGAATGTGTGTATCGTGTCCTTTGTTCTCATGTTACAGGGATCTATGCACGGGCTTAATAAGTGGTACACATTTGCCTCCAACTATACCATATATATTCGCAGATGAAGTCGGCTTTTATCCGTTGCAGGTGTGAGTTGTGTCCTTAAAAGAAACCATTAGAGAATATTCTAACCACTCGGCAATGCAAATTCGAAACTTTAAGTTCATTTTCGAATGAAAAGGGGTTGTGTAGCTGTAAAAGAAATATTTGGCGCTAAGTGGGGGAGAAGAAAATGTACAGAAAGGAACTTATGCAAATATGGTTGATATAAAAAAAAGGCGTTTCCCAATTGAATGAATGCTCTGTATATGCCCAGGCACAGACTGAGTGAGGGTGGTTGAGTTTATTATTTTCTTCAATATTTGGGACAACTGGGGGGTGATTGCTCTGAACTGTTCTGATTGTGAAGTCAGTTTGAGGATTTGTTTTGGAGATTTTCCTTTTTTCAAAGGGCGTGGCTCGTTTGCATTAAGCACATTTGGATGCGTGTAAGAGTTTTATTCAGCTTGCATTGATTAAAGAGATGCTGTGCCAAATGACAATACAATAATAAATCAATTAAAATGTTGTAGTGCAAAGTGCAAATGCGTATAGATAGGTATAGGACTGAGACAGTTCTACCATGAAGCCGATTCTCCTTTTACTGACAAAATTGAAGCAAGTTTCCCTCTTCTCAACGATTAAAGCACTTGTTTAAATTATTGTTTTCGAACGACAACATTTAACGGACAATGTCCAGGTATTCGAAAAAGAAATCTGACTATTGGGAAAAACTCTCAACTCAGCTGAACTATATCTACCTATGAAACCAGCAATAGATCTTTGGATCAGTGAAACAAAATGAAAATAGTTTTAAGATTCGAACAATTCTTATTCAGATTCGTCAGGTACAGTGATGAATTGACTTAAGAGCTTCCGTCAAGAAACCACTTAACATCCGTAGAAACTTGTTAGACAAGGCGGAGGTGGAAGCCCTAACGCGTGTTAAATAATTTTGATGATATGGTTGTCGATTGAGATTACTTTACCCCATGTGTCAGTTGTCGAAGTATAGTAATTTAACAAAACTTTCACCAGCATTTTTCAATTTATCTGTAGATAATTCCCTATGTGTGATCTTTTCAAGAACCAAAATCTGTTCCCATTTCTAAAAGTGTGACCCTGGTGAAATCGAAGACTTAAACATTCGTACACCAGGAAAGCATGCAAATATAATGGCAGAAATAAATGAGATTGATGTGCAAAAAATAAATGAATTTGACGGGATGGTTCATATTTTAAGAGAGAAACGATCGAGCGAATAGAAACTCTCACTTCGTTCTCCAACATGTTTTCTGAAAGTTCCAGCAAAGTATTTTTTTGAGTATATTTATATTGGGAAGATATTTTTGAAAACAATTAAAAAAACTCGGTTCTTCCTTATACTCCTGCCCCTTTAATTATTTTGTTGCAAGTGGCATTTTCTTTAACGAGACTACGTATTGTCTTCGCTTTAAGCAAATGCATAGACGATTGTCGAAGATAAACAACTTTTTCAACTATGTTTTCTATTTAATAGTGCCCTTTGCCACAAGCTGTAGTGGGATTTTAAATTATCGAGACCTTTTCATGGGTTTATCATTCTTCCTGCCATTAATAGTTTGCCGGGCGATTTGCTGACAATGGTAGACTGACTTTAATAGACCATTCATAGTCGCTCTATGCAGCTACTGGCTTGCAAGTGGACGTGAATCCAGTTATCTTTCGGTGAATAAAGAACGATTCGGCATTTTAACCCATGAACACAACAAATATCTCTCTGGGAGTCCAGTCTCTTCATAACACTTTCCGATAACGGCCATTTGAATTTTTCCAATATCAATTTCCACAGAATGAAAGTCATGTGTCAGATTATATGCAAGTGTATGCGTGCGGGTAGTTTACTTTAACATGGCACACATAAAGGATGGGCCATTTAGTGGTTCCTTTTTAAAGCATATGTTATTTTGACACTGACAACTGTTTCCCACTCGAAATCTTGACAGAAAGTCAGTACCATACCTCCGCGGAATGAAATGAGTCGCTCGCTTGAACAACGTTGGGAAATATTGAAAACCTATTTGAAAAGAAGTTTTTGCCGAAATGTTCGTGAGACTGATATGCTAGTGGACACCACTCCTGGTCCAATGCATCCCCAGAGAGTGACAGCTTGGTGCGGATTGTGGATGGAGCTATGGTAAACAGCCTTTTTTTTTACTGAAATTATAGACATGGATTATTGGACGACCTTTGGTTTATACAGAATGGCGCACAATGTGACACAGTCCTTGACACAATCGATCTTTTGCGAACCAAATTCACTAATCGCGCCGTCTTGGTTGGAGTGTTATAAGTGCCTACCTACTGTATAATAAGCTCTAACAATTTACAAGAGTTTTGAGTACAAGCACAAGCGTAGTTTCTGTTTTCTGACCTGTTATACTTTTTATTGGATTAGATAAGTGACGTTGGCTTAGGTGTCTATGTCTATGATTAGAAGTAGGGTTCTTTTTCTTTATAGACCTATATCCTAACATAGATATTTACGTAAAAACTAGACGGTTTGATTTTGAACTTGCACTAGTAGTTAGAATAAGCCGATGGACGTGAGTGGGTGCAAATAAAGTGACAGTTTCTGTTAGCGTGAACTCCAAGTGGTTTCAATTATTTACGGTTCAAAAAAAGAAGCATTTGGGTGGTAATTTTTGAGAAATATCTAAAAAGATGATTTTTTTCCAATTTTTTTAAGAAAATCTAAGTATATGATCTTAGTTAGTAGTATTTTACTATCCTTAATATTTTGATCAAAATCGTTAGAGCGGTTGTTGTAAAATTTGGCAGACAATCCTGTACCAAAATATTGCAATGTTTAGTTTGAAAAATAATATTGCTTAACTATTTAGCTGAAAATTGAGTAGGTATTGGTTATTGTTCGGATGTGAACATTACTTGGTTTTCTAAGTTTTATCGAAATCGAAAATGGTGTTTTCGAAATATGAGCAGTTTTTAAAAATTCCGTTTTCGGTGATTCGAATTGAAAATTAAGGACGCACTAATTTGAAAACATAACTTTTTCTCTAAACATGCGTTTTGGTCAAAATTGTTCAGGTAAAATAAAGAAAACAACATTTTTAAAAAAATATTGTTTTCAAAAATCTATTTCACGATAATATAGGACAAAACGTATATATTATGCTATAAAAATTACCATATTACCAAAAAATTAAATTTTGCTACAGTCGTATGGACCGTTTTCGAGATATATATCCAAGTACAGTTATTCTATTTTTTAGCGAAAAACTGAATATACCAACCTAACTTAAGCGCGGATATCAATCAAAATTTTACATTGGAAGGACATATACCACTAATATTGAGGTTGAGTTGGAAAAAAAACGACCCCGAACTGTAAGGCCCCAAACTTCAAATCAAAGGCTTGAAATCCGGGCAGCCGTTTAGGCTGTAACGAACAGACGGATAGAATTTCAGAACCCACTTTTTTGAGTTTCTCTATCATCGTAATGTCAGAATTGATTAACACCTATCTCGAGTTCGAAATTTTATACTTATTACGTAATCGAGAAAGTTAAAAATACTTTACTTTTCTTTCACTGCACTTTTTTGAGGGCATTGAAAATTTCACCCGAACACGAACATCAGCTTAGGTACTAGCTTCAATGTAAAAAAATCTAATTACTCATTATAATTGATTATAGTCGAATTTCGACCACAAGCAATACCACAGCAATAAATAAATAAAAAGGTACGAAAAGAGTAGTTTATAATGGATATGTATTTATGCGCTAGTGTAAATATTACAACTGTGGGTATCAAATTTTATGAAATACAAATAAACACCTCGCAAAACTGACTGAAACTTACTCAAAGAAATGATGGACAGAGGCTAGACCAAGATAGTACATTTTTCTAACAAATCTGGCCAACTACCACCAATATCCCTCTAGTACCTAAAGGCTCACATCATATTCACATTTATTGCATCTTGTCGAAAATCACAAGTCCTCTTACCATAATGACTAAACATCAAAGTGCATTACCAACAACAGCATTCCTGAATGTAATATCCTCCATATGAGTTTTGCTATTTTATTTTTTGTTCTCTTTATGAATGCAAAATCCTTTCGCATTTTGAACACAGAAATATTCCGCCTGTTCTACCACAGAGACAGACCCGCGCCCCGAATGAAAACCGTAAAATCCTCTTCAAACCGTTCATAGCAGTTATATCTATTTTCCGATTAAAAAAATTATTTCATCCATGAAAATCCTTCCTCGTAAATCTTTTCAATTTGCATTGCGACCGACTGATTTCTCTCTGCAAAAATTGTGAGAAAACCATGCAAAATGGATAAAAATGTAAAACAGCATTTTAAAAGCAGAAAAAGGAGAACTTACCCATCCGGAAAACAACCCACAAATCTGCAATTACAAGCGGACTACGTGCATCCTATTTGCACTCGAGTTTGTTCGTATTTAAAGGCAAATCGCAAGATAACGAGCACTCGCTAATTAATCGGCTCTCAGAGTCTGAACAAGAGTCCTATAAAAAATGTGGAAAAAAAACTCAGCTCGTAGCTGGAAAATAAAAATGCAATACAAAAGGTATTTTTTTTTCGCTATTCCAGCGCTACAAACAGACATTCAGCTCGTTGAATGCCATCGGATATGGGGGGAGGGTGAGGAGAGGAGAACCGGTGATTCGCTAGGATTTTTCAAAACGCGGTAATACTGTTTGTGAAATTGTTCGAGAATGTGAATGGGCTGGGCGGGTTGAGAGCGGAACCGCTGGAGTAAAAGAGTGAATGGGTGGAAAATGTTCCACAAAATGGAGTTCTCTAAGTTTGTATATTTATTGGCATACACTTGTTCAAATATACTGAGTGGTATACTATATACCTATGCCAAGCGTACGTTTAATTGCAATTTCAAATCTGATTAAGGACCAATGATTGGTTTCGATGGGAAATGGTTACATTTTATTCGAGATGCCGTCCATAGATATTCGAGTACCTACTTATATGATGATATTTTCCGTAAATGAATGAATATTTGAAACGAAAACCCGGCTATATATCTGATCTTTCAAACAAAAAAAACTTGAAGTCGTTGAGTGTGCGCAAAACTGGACATTGAATTACTTTTTTCCGTAATTATTATTAAACATATATCATGAAGGATGTGCATCTTTCGCTTCCCAAGAGAATAGCTTAAGCCGGTTGACATAACAAACGTAGTCTCCGAAGGTTTCATAAAAATCTAAGCAACCGTTCACAGCAAAATGTAGCTTACTTTAATGTTGCGGTAGAACTTATATCAAATAGTCGGACTTCAACTAACTTGTGTCCAACTGGAAGCCGTTAGCCAAATATTTATTTTCATCAGACCCTTCTTCAAAACCTCGCCCAACCTGATGCCAAAAACGTGAAAAGAAATATATTGAAACCATCAGAAGATAACAGGGACGAAGGAACCAGTATAGTGACAATGTTTACAAATGGTATAGGATTATAAGCGTAAATAAAGGGTCTTTCATTATTGACTTGGCAGCTTAAAACTTTCAGTGTCAACGCACGCTTAAACAGATTACCGAACTGTCAATGTGAAAATATTCAGTAAGATCAACATTTTTATTATGGTGAAGTACACGAAGGAACAACGTTTAATGCACATGTTTTTATGGATACTTAAGTTCTGCATTCACTGCAGCACTGCAACGTGTCCCTTTTTCTAAATTTGCTGCAAAATTCAAGGTTACCACAACACAAACGAAAATAAATTTCAAGTATTTGGCATCATCGCCTTTTGACACTGCTGATCGCGTTTGTTTATCTTTTGGTTGTGCTTAATCGGCGAATGATAGCAGCTCTATTAGCCGAAGCAATGCTCGTCAAACAATTTTCTGCACATCTGTTTCACTTGCAGCACTGCACTCTCCGCTGCGTCCAGCATTTCTGCATATGTGTGAGAGCGTTAACGAAAATTTTAAACTTTCAACGATGAAGCGCATTTTTTGTTAAACGGCTTCGTGAATAAGCAAAATATATGCGGACAGGTGTGAACCCTCATGTGCATCATGAAACAGCTTTTCATCCGCAAAACGTCACCGTTTGGTGCGGTTTTCATGCCGGTGTGGCGTCATCGGTTTTTTTTCGTCGATGAAAATGACCGTCCCGTTACGGTAAGTGCTTTTCGCTACAGAAACAAGTTGGAACGTTATTTCTTTGAGCAAATTGCATGCATTTGACATCAGTCATATGTTGTTTCAATTTCAATGAGACGATGCCTCAAGCCACATAGCAGGAGGTTCGGTGAACGTGACCCCTAGACTTTTTTAGGGGGCTACATTAATTCATTGGTTTATGCCAACAAGCCGGCGAAGTTAGAGGAGCTCAGAGACAATACTGAAAGAGAAATAGCACCCGTATGGGTCGAAATATGCGGCCGAGTCATCGAAAACATGGTTTACATAAACAAAGTCGAATTCGATTCATAAATGTTTTGGTAGTAATTCAAGCCCATATAATTTTTTTTTTTTTTGCGATATGTCAAGTAATTTGCATTGTATTTAAAAATTAAGTTGGAAAGTATTAATGAAATACCTTTTGTTATAAATCATGGAGATAAACATAATACTAAAGAAAAATCGATGTAGGTGACAAGTACAAAAGTGCAGTTCACTGCTACTTTTCCCAGCCAAAAAACAAGCGGTAGGTAGTTGGATTCCATTTCTCATGATAAAAACAAAATTCTATGGAAGCTGTGAAACGACAAGCGGAGCTTAACAATAAACCTACATTCAAGCAAAAGCATCTTGCATGTGGTAAAGTTACCGTCTCTCGATCAATGCAGATGCAGTCCGATTCTACAAAAATATCTAATATAAGATAGTGCAACAAAAATGTTGTTTAAGAGCATTGCTACAAACTCTAATACGAACCCTTAATCCACAATATCACTTATTCAATATTCACATCTCTATTTCAGCAAACAAGTGCTTGCATTATTTACAATAATTTACATTGTGCCACCCCTTTAGATTGATATGTCATGCCACCGTGTCAAGGGTGAGCCGCATTCTAAGAGCGGCTGCCCAGGAATCCACCCCCCTGGAATTGGCCAGCAAACCAACTTCATCGCCTCGTCGTTATCATCAATTGGTAGTAAATTAACCGTAAAATATATGGATTTGTTACAACAAGTGCTCATTACAATCACAGACAATCATTTTACAAACACACAGACTAATCCGTTGGCGGCGGATTGAGGGAAAAAATTCATTAGAGATGCTATCACAGGGAAATTATCTACGCTACTTAGAAATTTTACAAATTACAACCCCTTGTGAAAATGTTTATCAAACGAACAAATCATTACACTTGGGTGGGAGATATTTTGTGCAGGACTCTATGCGCCCAAAGAGGAAGTAACGTGTTGCGGCAAAATTACAGGGTAGACTTTAGAAATTTTAGAAATAGATTGGCCCTTGTCGTCATTGGATAATTGGATAGAAGTCGGAAAAGATTTTATCTATTTCGCATCGGTGGCCAGACTATTATTGTTTACACCGTTAAGTTGTTGTAATTATAGTCAATTCAAGGATGAATAGCGAAATCTTGCGAAACTGAGGTAGGAGATCATGATTTGCTGTTTGTTTTTCCATGTGTCTGAAGTACCCGATTGTAGTTTTAAGCGAGGAACAATCTGGTTTTACAAACAGCAGACGTATGTACGTCTAAATTTGGCCAAAATTATTTCACATAAATATTACTTCGCGTCAATATTAGTTCCTCCAAATTTACTTCAGCCGTTTTTGAAAATAAAAAAAAAAATTTTTAAACTAGATGGGACAAAGACCATGTGTTAATGAAAGCATTCGCGAAATTAGCATTTTTGAATTTCAAACTTCAAAGACATCGCAATTTTTGAACATCTCCATAACAATAAATATAACAAAGAAACTGAAGAAAATAGTCATTGCTGCAGCAGCTAAAATAATTTTATATAGGTAGTAGCAAGCAGAAAAAGTCACATTAGGTACTTCGTTTCCCGTAAACGCTACTTGCAAAAGACAAACCGATTTGCAAAAGATAATAATTTGAAGCTTAAAAAATACTAATTTTCTATTAACATTAATGTATCTATTTATAATTCTAGGACCCTAGAAATTATGAGGAGTACTTTCACATGTGTTATGTGACTTTGCAAAATCCCTTTACCATGGTGGAACACTCTTATTATTTTTATTACAAAAAAGATACATTTTGGCATAAAATACGAGCCCAAATTTTTTGTTTATTTTTTTGTGTTGAGAATTCGCTGGAAGTAAAAATCATCGAAAGACATTGCAGAGCAGGTCAAAAGTTCAAAAGTTCAAAAATTCAACAGTTCAAGAGTTCAAGAGTTCAAAAGTGCAAGAGTTCAAAAATTCAGGAGTTCAAGAGTTCAAAAGTTCAAGAGTTTAATAGTTAAAAAGGTCAAAAGTTCAAGAGTTCAAGAGTTCAAAAGTTCAAAAGTTCAAGAGCTCAAAAGTTCAAAAGTTCAAGAGTCCAAAAGTTCGAAAGGTCAAAAGTTCAAAAGGTCAAAAGTTCAAGAGTTCAAGGTTCAAGAGTTCAAAAGTTCAAAAGTTTAAGAGTTCAAGAGTTCAAAAGCTCAAAAGTTCAAAAGTTCAACAGTTCAACAGTTCAAAAGTTCAAAAGTTCAAGAGTTCAAAAGTTCAAAAGTTCAAAAGTTCAACAGTTCATGAGTTCAAGAGTTCAAAAATTCAGGAGTTCAAGAGTTCAAAAGTTCAAGAGTTCAAGAGTTCAAAAGGTCAAAAGTTCAAGAGTTCAAGAGTTCAAAAGTTCAAAAGTTCAAGAGTTCAAAAGTTCAAAAGTTCAAAAGTTCAAGAGTTCAAGAGTTCAAAAGTTCAAAAGGTCACAAAGTTCAAGAGTTCAAGGTTCAAGAGTTCAAAAGTTCAAAAGTTTAAGAGTTCAAGAGTTCAAAAGTTCAAAAGTTCAAGAGTTCAAAAGATCAAAAGGTCAAAAGTTAAAAAGGTCAAAAGTTCAAAAGTTCAAGAATTCAAAATTTCAAAAGGTCAAAAGTTAAAAAGGTCAAAAGTTCAAAAGTTCAAAAGTTCAAAAGTTCAAGAGTTCAAGAGTTCAAAAGTTCAAAAGTTCAAGAGTTCAAAAGTTCAAAAGTTCAAAAGTTCAAGAATTCAAAAGTTCAAAAGGTCAAAAGTTAAAAAGGTCAAAAGTTCAAAAGTTCAAAAGTTCAAAAGTTCAAAAGGTCAAAAGTTCAAAAGTTCAAAAGTTCAAAAGTTCAGAAGTTCAAAAGTTCAAAAGTTCAAAAGTTCAAAAGTTCAAAGGGTCAAAAGTTCAAAAGGTCAAAAGTTCAAAAGGTCAAAAATTCAAAAGGTCAAAAGTTCAAAAGTTCAAAAGTTCGAAAGGTCAAAAGTTCAAAAGGTCAAAAGTTCAAAAGGTCAAAAGTTCAAAAGTTCAAATGGTCAAAAGTTCAAAAGGTCAAAAGTTCAAAAGGTTAAAAGTTCAAAAGGTCAAAAGTTCAAAAGTTCAAAAGTTCAAAAGTTCAAAAGTTCAAAGGTCAAAAGTTCAATAGTTCAAAAGTTCAAGAGTTCAAGAGTTCAAAAGTTCAAAAGTCCAAGAGTTCAAAAGTTCAAAAGTTCAAGAGTTCAAAAGTTCAAAAGTTCAAGAGTATACCAAGGATGCTTCTGGAATAGTGATGGACTTTAACTCATCTGACATTCGCCATCCCGAATAAGATTGCACCTAGTCGTACGACTAATCAGCAATTTATATTTTGAATTATTTATTGAATTTAAAGAGATAAATCCGCTGTTTGTCGGACTTTTAAACTTGCTTTGTTTGAAATCAATACCTAATTTCTTAGCCTTAGCCAAATCGTACAGACCAAGAGGTTTTATCCGTCTCGATCTCCTGATTACATTGTCATTGTTTAAAAGTTCTGTGGTTGAGGAGCCGATTTCTATGCCTCCGAGCAACCTTATTAACCTCATCTTCAACCATTTCAACATTTAGATCTCTATGCAGATCGGCGTTGCGTATATACCAAGGTGCTATGTTCCTTAGTACTTTATTTTGGAAAACCTGTTTGGCATGTGCATGTGCAATGTGCATGCCCACAATTGGAGCCCGTAGGTCCATACTGGTTTTAGAATTTTTTGAAGCGCGGTTAGGATAAGGCCTTACATGTCTTTTAGTAGCTTGTATCGTAATTCAATTTATCGTTACTAACTTTCACAAAATTATAATATGAATTTATGTCTCAATGTGGAAGCATTCAATTAAAATAAATAAATGAAATGAACAAATGTAAGTACATATTGAGTTATTTTACTTTAAGAAAAAACACAGTTGGTAGATATATACCGTTCAGGGTTACAAAAAAAAATTAACCACATTTCTGCGATTTTGTTAGTTGTCTTAACTTTGAAATGTGATACGCGTTTCATAAAAAATGAGCGCTCAAGCTTTCAGCACTTTACACATTTGTTAAGATTCGTTCTCAATATTTTAAACTATAGGTACCAAATATGTATAAGTGGATTAGCATTTTTGAATAAAATAAATATTCCATCGCAATGTTCTGACGGATTTGGCAACTTCGGAGGTATAACATTATATAAGGTACATATATGGCAAGCTGTCAAGAGTGTCACGCAAAATAAATATAAACATTTTAAGACACTTAAATTAAAAAATATACATCAACTTTGAAATGTTGGGGGAGGGGTGAGGAAAGGTCAGTAGGTGGAAAGAGAAGTATTCATGAAGTATTCAACTGAAATAAGAGTTGAGAAACTACTTCAAAATATCAAGCAACTGCACGAAACTCGCTGTCAGTAATAGCAGTTTTCAAAAACCGCATTCTCAAATAGAGTAGCCGTCGGCGTTGGAACTTTTTTCAAATCAATGTATAGGTAACATAACAAATTATTAATCTGTGAAACCTCAGGCCAATCCATTATTATAAGTCCTACAAACACTGATTTGCATTCATTTCCCGAAATAATTGAAAAATTCATTCGCTTGTTTCTTTCGTTCACATAGAAAACTAAACAAGAAAAAATAAAACTCACTACAAATGACCAAATAATTGTTTGTCAAAAGCCAATTTGCATTTGTTTTGACAGCAAAACTTTTCGCATTACTAATGATATCGAAATGTCGCCCGTTTACCCTCCCATAAAGACTTCCTTAACTAATGGGAAAATTATTTGCCGCACAAATCACACCCTCACACTTGCCACCACAACACAATAATTGTGCACAAAACGCTTCCAGTAAAATACAGTCGCATGCATTATTAGGATATAACCACAAATCGCACGGAGACAATTCAATGCTAAAGTGTTTTCTGTAGCTTTGCTGCGCTATATGAGCGCGCGTATATACTCGTATACGAGTTTTCCTCAAGTGGCTTAGTGAACATCGGGTAAAGGAACATAAGTCGATAAACGAGGACAAATAACAGAAGTGTTGTTGAGCCAGTGGATGGGTGGAGGGATAAATGTTCGCTCGTTATTGTGGCAGAGGATGTGGAAAACAAAACGAAAAGTCCTCAAGAGGGTGCAAAGGATAATGCGAAACCATCCCCTCAGGCTATTAGGTTTAATGATATTTTAACTTTTATTTAAAATCAAACAACATTTCTACAGAAATGCGAAATCATTTTGAGGACATTCAGTGTAGGGTGACTTATTCGTGTCACTTGTCAAAAGGAGGCGCTTGACATTGTGAACGAAGGGTAGAAGAGCGCACGCATTTATGTTCTTAAATTTGCCGGATTATTATGATATGAACAGATTGCACAAAAACTCGAACCGAAGTTATATTCTTCATCTTAGAGATCAGAGTATAGGTATGCCCCCGGCAATTAGTGGGTAAAAAAGGTGTTCTCTTCCTTTTTGGTCTAAAATTTATTCGTATTTTCTACTGCTCCAAGGTATGGCACTCACGTACTTTTACCTTACATTTGAGGGGTATAATTTCAAAACTCTTGTATTCCAAATTTTTTTTTTCAAAAATTAGTAAAATTAAATTAGTAAATCTAATTTAGCAAAATTTTGTTAAAACTTGTTATTAAAAACAAATGAGAGAGAAATCCATTTCCCCTCTTTTCATTTATTCGTAATTTTCTATTTGCCGAATTTCGACTTACTGAAAAATGAAAAATGAAAACTGCCAACTAAGTGACAGCTCAAAAGTGTCCACAGCCCGTCAACGCAAACGGGACCAAAAATCACTCGAAGAATTTTGCGTTCGAAGCGACCAAGAAGATCCTCATCCGTCTTTTCTAGGGTCCATGCTTCTGCGCCATATAGCAGGACAGGGATGATGAGGGTCTTATATAGAATCTCCTTAGTGCTTCTTGACAAGGCCTTACTAATCAATTGCCGTCTTAGGCCAAAGAAACAGCGGTTGGCAAGTGTGATTCTTCGCTTGATTTCTGATGCGATGTCATTGTCAGAGTTTCGACAATTAGCTTCTTGTAAATCGTCTTCACTAAACATTTCCATTTTTTCATTAAAGTCAAGGCTAAACTATAATAATCAAACGAAACAGAATTTGATAGAATAGGCGGCAGACATATTTTTATGGATTCTGTTTCAGTTTTGTGTAGATTTACCCTTCAGATGTCTTTGGTAGGTTGCCATCAAATGTTGAAGCCAATGTTGAGGAAACGCTTTGGTCTGCAGTAGTGTTGGTAATAAAATCAATGCGTCATGGCGATGACAAAGAGGTTCGTCCTCGTAAAATGAGGTCAAAGTTAATGTAGAACCCGGAAAAAGTGTTGAAGTTATTGCTGATATACTTGCTTCCCATTCAAGCGACGAAGCGAACACTTTTGAAAATGTTGAATATTTAGAAGACGATCCTGGAGATAAGGAAGAAGATCACAATGGACCAAATGCTGACAAGGACGACCTATCAGTGGATGAAATATTTGACATTTTATGCGCACAAAGAAGTACATAAGATGATTTCTTTTAACGATTTCATTTAACTACTGTACCTTCTGCAATATTAATTATTTTTTTTTTGCACCTTTTATGAAAGACTTAATGTGAAATGTGTCCCTTTACTAGTTTTAGATTTATTGCAACTACTTCCTACCTTTTAATAAAATAAAATTGTTGAGAAACGTTATCCAAACTTCTTTTGATATTAGGCGGTCAAAGTTAGACTTAACCGGGAAACATTGACCACCCAGTTTTTGGCCAAAAACTACCCCTAAATATAATATTTATATTAATTTTAGAAATTAACTCAGCCCCAAATATAAAGTATTTAAGTTCCAATATATTATAAATTAGAAAACTAGGTACTGCATTCGTTTAAAATTTGAAATCGGTCAATGTTTGCCAAGTAGATTCACCCGATGCAATGCCTTTCTTAGCTGGAGAAAAAATTCACTAAAAAGCAAACTCCACCAGTTGTCAAACTCAAAGCCACTTGTATTGGTAAATCTGAGAAAATATCTAGATTCGCAAAAGTGCTCTGAAATCTGAAAAAAATGCATTTTCCTGTACCAAACGAACATAAAAATTCTCTGAGAGCGCCCAATCGAATACCACATTAGAAAAATCGTCAAAATTGGCGACTTTTCCCCCAATCTGGGATCACTGCGGGAGGCAAATACCATTTAATGTTAAATTGTCGATTAATTCAAAAATCATTACTTCCCATACAACCCAAAGTCCGAACCAAAACTTTTTTATTCCCATGCAAATCGAAGTAGCCGCTTTCAAAGCTCGTTTATTAAGTATTCCAATGGCATTTAAAAAGGCGGGACTTTTGTTATTTTGATAAGATTTCATGAGGTAAACTAACTTATCTTGTGAAGAAAATATCCTTAGTAAACTCGCATCGCAGATAAAATAATGTTTTATAAGTTTATTTTTATTGAATAACTGTAGCGGACCCGACAGACTTCGTTCTGTCAAAAAGATTTGGAATGTGGCCGTTTCTTGTTCCTACCTACATATTTTATAGTCGGCGCAAAAAATTCTCCTGAACAGAACCGTCACCCTGATGATAGGGCGGTGTGTGAGGTTCAGCTCGGGTGACCAAAGTATCTTCGCTTCCACGAACTTTGGCCACCCTTCTGTGACCCACTAAAAAACCTCGACTGGGATGTCTGCTACAGGGCTTTAAACTAAGAGGCGAACTTAGGGTTCAAACTTCAAACCTGATTGGAAAATAATCTAAGGGGACAATGGGAACCTTAAGGTGACAAATATTTAAAAATTGTGTGCCTCAATGACATAACATAGAGATAGACGGGTTATTAACCGACATGATTGTATTTAAAAGTGGCGCAAGTCTACGTCACAGAACGCGCGACGCGTCGTGCCCGATCGTGACCGAATGTAAGTGAGGTAATTACCAAACTTTTCGTTGCGATTTTAAAGCGGGTATAGCGTATCTATAACTTTTAAACCATCTTATTGGTTCCTTGCTCGGATAGTAAAGATAATGATCTGCAAAGGAAGTCATGGGGATTTAACAAACATACCTTTTGTAATAAAACATAATGAAATAAAACGTATAAGTATAATCTTTTAAAAGTAAAAAATCGCTTTATTGTTAATCAAGTGAATTATATTTATATTAACAAAAATCAGTTTTATTTTCATTGTAGTGCTTTCTGATATACGATGTTTTTTGCATAGACAAATAAATCTGATGGTTTTCCAACACGGGAACAGGCAACATACAATTGACCATGTGAGAAACATGGGTTTTCTAGATTAATACCACAAACACATAATGATTGCCCCTGGGACTTATTTATGGTCATAGCAAAAGTAAGCTGCACTGGAAACTGTAGTCGTTCAAACTCAAATGGTACATCAGTCGCAATCATTGGGATGCGTGGTATCAAAACGTCTTCTCCTTTATATTTTCCTTTCAGTATAGTTGCTTCTATCACGTTGTTCAGTAAATTTTTTATCGCTAACCTTGTGCCGTTGCAAAGACGCGGTTGGTTGATATTTCGCAACATTATAACTACCGATCCAACCTTGAATTGAAGATTGTGAGGTGGCAATCCTGGCAAATCCAGCTAGTTTAAAAATTCCGGTGGATAGTTGACGACATCATCTTGGTTAGTAGCCGAATCAACTGATTTATAGATCATCAATTCGCCTGTAATTTGTTCTTGAATTTTTAAATTTAATTCATTTACATCTATGTCTTTTGCAGGCAATATAGCTCGTTCGCTCAACCAATCATGGTTTCTGTAATTTTAGGCAACATCTGGAAACACCTTCGGAATAAGTTCATCTTTTGGTCGAGTTAACTTTGAGGAAAGTTAATGCAGCCAGTCAACATGACTATAGGAAATTTGCCATTACCAATGTCAATGAGTTGTTTAGAGAATATGTCTTCAGATTGGTCATTTTGCAATTCGACACGCATATTCTTGCTTAAATGTAATACCTTTACATGTTTTGACAAATTGGAGGACTTTAAACATGCATTGAGTTCATCAGCTGGCGTTGACCGTGGAATCACTGGCAATGCTTGACGAAAATCACCTTCTAATAAAATCATTGCACCACCAAATCGGTTATGATTGCTCCGTAGATCTTATAAGGTTCCAAAGATTTTTTATGTGCCAACGTGCATTCATCCCAAGCAATTTACATTGCTGCAAAACCTTTGCCATTGCAGAGTTCTTCGAAATGTTGCAGGTTGGAGTTTCATTGCTTTGCATATTTAATGGCAATTTTATAATGCTGAATGGGCTGTTCGACCACCTTCAAGCAAAGTTGCTGCTATTCCTGACGAAGCGAGTGCAAGTCGCGATTCCACGCAATGCGACACGGTGCGCTACATGTCATCGGAGAAGTTTTCCGAAAGTCGTATCAGAAAGGATACCTCGAATGGAATTTCTCCGATTTCGTACAGATCGGCGAAAATTCCGTTCCGAACGGATACCTCGATAGGGGTGATAGTCTGGGATGCGAAGATTTTGGTGGTTGGAGCAGCATTTCTTAATTCGCTTACTGTAGATTAATTATCGTAGGCGATGCATTTTTGGTTCGTTTGGACTACGAGCAAATCCTTTTAGAGCTCAGGTTTTGCTTTTGAATTTTTCTACTCCAATCGCCCTCCTCGCATGCACAATCAAAAACATCTTCTCCAGTTTTTTTTTTTTTATTTGGCCCAGATCTACTTACCCTTCCACACCATGAACAAGATGTATGGCAGACTAAATGATCAAATGTCCACACAGACCACAGAGTGAGCTTGTACTGCCAAAAAAAAATAACTGTGTATAAAGCAGATATTGTGAGTGATTCACCAATTCACAGCTCCGGGTGATGTATAATCAGGCAGCCAAGGCAGCAGAATACGATCTTAGTTCACCGTGTAGGTACCTTACATTGCTTACTTCTTATCTACTAGGACCGTCAAAGTTGAAAGAAAATATAGGTTTCGAATATTTTTGTAACCGATTTTATTATTGTTTTTCTTTTTTCGAACATTATATTGCACACGAAAATCGGAAGAAAATGTTTACTACTCATATTATTTACATAATTTTTACACTCGAAACCTAATATGCTTCTGCTTATTATCACTTTACAAAGGACACCCGTGCACGTAGCTAACGTTTCGGAATATTGCTGCCGCTGCTGCTGATGTGAGAAAAGTGCAAGGATTAGCAGACGAAAACGATGACAAAGATGTCGGACAACATCCAAGAGTGCCGGAGTTTGCATGTTCACCGGAGAACTCCTTTTCCAATGATGCTTGATGGCGCAGCTGTTCTAACCTCAATTGATTTTGCCGCTTCCATTTTGTTCTGCAAGTAGTTATTAGATTAGATCGTGAACGCAATTTGAAAGCTGATGTTTGACTTACCTCCTATTTTGGTACCAAGTTTTCACTTGAGTCTCCGATAGATTTAAGGTATCAGCTACATCACTTCGATCGGCCACTGACAGATACTTTTGACATCGAAATTTTCTCTCCAAATATGCCAGTTGTGCGTGGGTGAATGCTGTTCTTCGGCGGCGAGGTTTCCGACCTGATTTTGATAAATTCGATTTATGATCATTGGAGCTGTGACCTTCAGGCGATGAGAGGTGGTTCGAATCAGCACTAGACTCGTTGCCGAGTAAATTTCGACTCTGTAGGTGAGGGCTGTTAAATGGTATATCGTTGTGGCAATCCATTATGCCAGACTCGGGTGACGAACGGTCCTCGATGTCGATATCTGTATTGTCATCTGATATATCCGAATCTAAAGTGGAAATTAAAAATTGTATGTTATTAAAAATCTACGAAGTTCTAAATTAACTAATGAGCTGTTTCTTTTAATAAAACAAAACAAATATATGAAAGTCAAATTGCTGAAGGATAGCTAAATGATGAAAGTTAATTAAACAGTCCAAAAGGCAGCGAAAAAGATTTTAAAATGCAGTGGACATTTAATATTATTATAGGTACTTGTAGTTTCCTACTCCGCAAACCTTAAAATAAATAATGTGCACGACTGGGTCGAACGAAACTTTCTAGTTTATCAAAAGTATCGACTTACTATGTGAGTTCTTAAAAGTGAAAGCTCTCAGTAAAGCCATTTTTATAGCATTAAATCATGTTGAAATGTCAGCTTCGTGTAAAAGAGACAAAATGTGTATTTTGAAAGGGGTAACAATTGTTTATAACCACGAACTTCGAAGTGACGGGCGAGGCCAGGGATCCCAGATTAAAGAAAAAAAAAAAACATCCTATTTTTTTAACACGATATTTTTTCCCCTTTTTCAAAAATAAAAATCCTTTTTTCCAAAAACAAAAACCCTTATTTAAGTTTTATTTAAATATCTTAGAACTAAGCAAACAAAAAAATAATAGAAATAATGCGCATAGGAATTATATTGTTTTCCCCCACAAAAATCCCTTTTGTAAAAAAAAACCCACAAATTTGCCAACTTTCCCTCTAATCTGGAATCACTGCTGGAGGCAAATGTGGAAATGTCAAAAAAAGCTGCCAGCAGCTTAAAAAAATGTAAATTGAATACATTTTCAATGCATTTTTTTTTTTTTTTTTGACATATCCACATTAATTAGGTGTGTACGCACGCACTCCTATCGGGAATTTGCGTAGTAATTTTTCGTCCTGCTCTAGTTTAATTTTTAAAGTCTGAAAAATGCAGAAAAAAATTTAGTGTCATACGAGCTTAACCAATTGTCGCAAGTACTGGTTAGAGAGTTTTAAGCGCCTACTGTACTATGTTATAATTATAGTTAAAGTTACCATAAATATGAGATTTTTATTCTGCATCAAATAAAAATACTCTTATATGAATAAAAATAAAGAAAAAGCCGTGACAAGCAAACAAAAATATTTGTATCATAATGTTACATTAGAGAAAACGTAAAACCTCTGTAGGTGTCTACAGTCAACCGATGGTTATTTGAAAATTTAAATAAAAACTCAAATAAATAACATCAACAACTTCGGGGATCGATCTCCAGAGTGCCACACCAAACACCAAAGTCACCTACCATTTTGTTTATTTTCTCATTTGTGCTCATTTACGTTTTGACATTCAAACATTCAACCTGTCCTTTTTCTTTCGTCAAGTAATTTAATGTAATTTAATAAAGTTTAGTAATAAATGGGAAGTAAAACATCTGTATAGAAATAAAAGTCAAGTTTATGAAATTGGGTTTAGGAATTTAAGGCAATGTGTGCCCTCTGACATACCTTAGTACCATTATTGTATTAGCGTATTTGCAGGAAGAAAATCCGTAAGTTATACTATTTACAATTAAAATTAGCTTTGAAAATTTTGCAGTTTTCATGCCGGTGTTGCCATTGGGACTTTTTTTTCGTCGATGAAAATGGTCGTCAGGTTACGGTAAATGTTATTCTCTACATTGACATGTTGGAACGTTATTTCTTTGAGTAATTGCATAAATTGGACGTCAGTGATATGTGGTTCCAACAAGACGGTGCCACAAGCCACACAGCGGGTGCAACAATCGAGTTAATGAAGTCTCAGTTTAGTGAACGTCTTATCTCGAAAAACGGAACCGTCTATTGGCTGATGAGCCTCTAGATTTTTTATGAGGCTACTTTAAATCAATGGTATATGCCAACAAGCCGGCGAAGTTAGAGGAGCTCAGAACCAATATTGAACGAGAAATAGCGGCCGTATCGGTCAAAATGTGCGGCCGAATCATCGAAAATTGGGTTCAACGTGTCGACCGCTGCATACGTTCCTGTGGTGGACATATGAACAAAGTCGAATTGAAATCGTAAATGTTTTGATAGTATAATTCAAGCCAATACATTTTTCTTTTTCTGAGATATCTCAAGTTGTTTGCATTTTATTTATTTAAAAAAAAAGTTGTCAAGTCCTTATAAAGCAAGACCCTTTACTAAGAAGTAGTAAAAAGTAACTGAAACTGAAGAAAAAAATATTCCTGAGTCATCAGGAAGTTAAAGGTTTAAGGTTAAAAAGTAAAAAGTTGAAATGTTAGTTTCGAACAGAATTAACTTCCATTTGCACTTCTCCTACAAAGGGATGAACTGAACATATTTTTCAACACGCATGTACTCGATATAATGATACTCGTTCTAGGGCATTAATTTTTACAAAGAACTTTCCAACCACTAACTTGACGCAATTGATCTCCGTTTTGATTGATTTAAATAGTAAATTCCTACAGCACGTATGTTTTAACATTTAATTGTTTTATCAACCATAGCTCCGCAGGCTCAGATTATTCAAGAACTGCCATTATACTACTCATTAACATCCAACTGTGTTCCATTAAAAAACTTGACTCGTGCAAACGCTTACCCGATCCACTTAAAGGATATTATTTTTAGCAATTCTGAAATACTATATACATAGGTAGGTACTTATGTACATCTCAGCCAAAGCACATTCATATCATTACCGCAAATATAAATCAGAAAAACGTGTGTTCTATTATTACGCAAAACATATTCGAAGATAGCTCGGAATCCCGAACAAAGTTCTAAATGTATATCTCCAGTGGGCGTCGTCGTGCACTCCAACTGTTCCACTTATCTTCAATTCGAACAGAAAAATACATTAAAATCATAAAAAAAAAGGATTCATTCAATTTCCAATTGATGCGAGTATCAAGCATGTCCGCCGGAGATAACCCACCCGCCGATTTGATTCACGTGCTTCCTTCGATTGCTTCCTGATTGAGTTCTCCGGCACCACCGGCAGGAACTCACGTATGGGTTAAAACGGTGTGGGCCGACGGCAATGGGGTAGCAAACAATTCTTGGAAATTGTAAGGACATTTATGTATGTATATTGTACATCCTACACACATTCGTTGGTACTAATGGCAGATTTTTTTTTCTGGGTCAGATCAGAATACATCAGAAGCTTAAGCATTTGGAATCGACAGAAAGTCACGACAAGTTTTTATTGAAGAAAATAAAACAATACTTATACCTTACTCGTACAGTCCCGGATAGATTTTGTTTGGCATTGTCATGTATTTGCCATCGTAAGGATGGAGAAGGAACACTTGAACGTCGAACTTGACAAAGACGTGTATGTTTTCTGAATTCCTACATATCCTTTTAGCAATAATTGGGATACTGTCAATTGCTACTTGTCACATTCAATGACTCCATTTCTCCGGGTGTTGAAGATAAATGGGAGTAAGTTGTACCTAAGTGTGTCGGAATTTAGAATTTTTTTTTCGTTTAATCGCACAGCTCCGTTCTAATAACAGATTTCATTGTCGAGTTAATATTTACGGAAGTCACAATTACGAAATTTTTATTTAAAATATAACCAAACCACCCTGAGCTAGTAAAATTTAAAGTCGAGACTAAAAATCTGTATTGGTAAGGACCGAAATGTTTACATTTTATGAGCGTTCCTACTTCTTGAAGAAAGACATGAATCGGTTAGTTAGAATCTTACTCAAATCATAATGTATAGATCTAAAAAAAAGCTACTTTGCCATTGCAACTATATTCCTTATCTATATACCTAGCTTTTATAAAAAAATTGTTAGTACAAAAAAAAAATCATTATAATGTTAACAAACTGCGATTTTTATACATTCTTTTACATAAAAATCGAGGGAATTAGAGTTCGTCGAGAAAAATAAAGAAATAGTGTTAAAAACACTGACTGGGAGTAGGGTATTTGGTGAGTTTTTTCTAACTTGATGGATGCGTTTAAGCCGTTTAAATTTGTTGTTGTATTTCATTACGAAAACATGTATTTTTCAGAATGGTTAATAACTAATGCAATCCAGGGTTGGAGGGTGCTATAATCGTAACTTTTACAATGAATTTAAAAAAAAACATACATAGGTTCATACAAAATACAATCGTCCCAAAAAAGTTACATTCGCGGAGTATTTCTTTTTTAAATTGAAAAAAAAAAACATTATTACGATTACACTCATGCCCCTTAACAATAGGCAAATCATATAGGTACTACATTTGGCAAAAAACCAACTCTTAGTCTAAATTACAAGAAATAAAGAATTAAATTTTAGGGTTTTACTTACGAAATAGTTAGATTAGAGTCACTACAAATTTTGAAAATAAAATTCTTTCTTAGATTTCCTATTTGTGAATGTGTTAAGAGTTATAAGAGCATTATATTTTCACTAATCTTGACTGTAACCTGTAAGCTGTAACTCTCCTCGATCGACTGTCTTTCGAGATAAGCACCCAGAAAAATCTCTTTATTTTGACACTTCATTTGTTAAGATGTGTTGAGCGTTAACCGCGTGTGAACCGCAAAACGTAAAAATACACTACAAAAACTACAGGAATAATATAGATCGGATGAGGTTTTTGAAAAAGCTATTCGAATATTTTTATCACATTTCCCAACATTGGCCAACGATAGTCCCCATAATCTGAGAGTCGAACGTTGGATGTATCTATAAACAGAGCTGTAAAATTCAACGTCAAAGTTCAAAACTGGTCAATGTTAGGGCAGTTGAAGGTGCATAGATTAAATAAGTAAAATAAAAGAAACTGAACTGTTAGTCATCATTCTGTAGTCCAATGGAACAAGAAAACTGCTTCTGATTGAATCCACAAGAGTATTGGTGAATTGCCAAAAAATAATCTACGGCTTCCGTCAGTTGGCTTGTATAAAATACACAAACTACACTTGTGTGAGTGCTTCTTGAGTGGATTCTGACTTCAAATCCAGAAGCGAAATGCTCTCCTCAGAATCATCAGAAGAATATTTTTTATGCCAATGGAACGGTTTCAGAAGTAATTTTTTCGATTCCGGACTCTCCCGGACGCTTCTTTTTGCCCAATGGAAAACGACATAAGTTGGCTGAGATGGCCGTCTTTTAATAAAAAAAAAAAAAATTAAAAAAATGTCTTATTTTGAACACCCAGGGTGTTACGACAAGTTTTTCTTCGATTTTTTTTTTCATTTTGTTTTTATTTATTTTGGCAACAACCAGAAAAAGAATCAAATTTGAATGTAACATATCGAATCACAATTGAACTGTCAGATAGACACGCAACATATTACATATCGCCATCTATAATCGATCAATCGAGAAGCCAATTTTGTTTCATGTGTGGTGGCGCTGTCCACATTGACTGTGCCATTTGATTCAGTTGCGCAGTTTCATTTCATTCGTTGCTGTTTCAGCGTCCATATTGCACTTTGCGAATTCGTGTTTTGTTCTATCGAATAACGTTTGCCGGCCATTTCGCATTACAGATTCGGATTTCTTCGTTGCAAATTTGGGAGTTTTTATAAATTAAAATTGATAATCGACTTAGAATGAATTTGACTGCCTGTCTTTAAATGCAAAAATCTTAGAAACTTCTCAATATATTTTGGTGCATTTTTCACAGGCCTATAGAGGATACCTATAGGCCCACAATCTCCGCAATTTGTTTTAACATCTATATCTCTATAAATTCCGGAAAAAAATGGACAAGAGCAGTTTATTTTTTTCGTTTCGTTTCGCTTTTTTCTTTGTCACGCTTTGCGTTCGAAAATAAATATGTATATATAGAGGACATCTGCAGGTACAACATAGGATATCCAATAACTCGATAACTTAAATGGTTTTTAAATAAATACTAGGCGAAATTTGAGACATTTCTACGATTTATGGACATAATATTATTACCATAATAAAAAAAGAACATTGTTTTTGAAAACAAAAGAATACAGACTTTCAAAGGATAGAATAATAATAATAGTTGAGTCTCACCTCAGGATTTAGGCTTATTAGTGCGCCTTATCACTATTATTTGTGAGTTCTTTTGTAAAAGAAAGCTTTCAGTTTTAAAATTATGATATGCGTTTCTTAACAAATTCTTAGTTTCAATATTTCATTGAACATGTATTAACTGATACAATTGTATCCGCTTTTCGCCTGTAAGAATGTGGCGAGTGGGGCGTGGGATTGAAAGAGATAGGGTGCGAAATGTATACGGGACTGAAAGAAAATGATTTAACATTTGAAACGAATACCTGTTAAAATTACGGAAGGAAGACAAATTATTTTATGCAGTGGGAAGAAATATCTGTTATTAGCCAACTCAAGCGTTATGAGAATAGATATTTTTTGCGAAAAAAATGGCCCCCTACAAGATAGAAAATTTCTTAGATATTTTTTCCATCAACTGTTCTGAAACCACATTTTGCACGGGCGAAGCCGGGGGGTAGGTACAGCTAGTAAATAATAAAGTAAGACAGTTTTTTTTACATTTCAACATTATTTGAAAAGAAATTTGTCTGAAAACTTTTGGTTGTTCTGCAAACAATAAGGCCCATTTTATTCACTCGAAGTTGAACACAACTTGGGAAGTTTCCCATATAAAAATCCCCAAGTTGTGTCCAACTTCGAGTGAATAAAATGGGCCTAAGTCCCCGGTAAAATAGAGCGATTTTATAAGTTTTATTTTCTCAAATTCTCAGAAACTATAGAATTTTATAAGTTTCTTTTCTTAAACAAAATAATGTTGTTAATGCCTAATCGACAAAATTTTACTCAATATTATCTCTCCAAAAGAATTTTGGAGCCTATGTCCCAACGGTGTGGGAAATATTTCACAAATTTGATTCGGGACTTATATGTATCACTTAAATGGGACGTAAGTTATGTAATGTTTACTAAATAATAATATTAATTAAATTCTTTTGTGCATGAAAGGTATGGACGAATCCATTTGCTTTTGATTATATCTCTTTGTGTTGAGACATTGCGTGTACAGTATGTTTTAATATATGCCATAGCACGGGCGAGAATGCCCTTCAAATTTGTCCCACTCGCTGCATTTCCTAATTATTCTTAAACCATGCATCGTTGTGAAATGCATTGCTAATTGCATCGAATGCATATAATTAGCGTTACGTCAGGTTAATTATTGCTAGTCACATAAACCAGCTGCATAATTTGAGGGTTAGGTGTTACTCGGAAATTGATTTCGCACATTGTCCATTTGTACAATCGCGGGTATTCAGTCTTCGAATAAGTTACACATCTTTGACTGCATTTCCGCAACATCCGACAACCACTTCTAGAAAACCTGCAATATCCTTGCACTAGGTATATACAAAAAAGTTTCAATTTTGTTTCCTCAATAACTGCCGGATCCTTCAAAGCATATGCAGTAGTATGATACTGCATTCACTTAAAACTAAAAGGAGCACAAAAGACATCCAAGAATGATAAATTGTATTTCAGCCAAAGCACTTACCCCTTAGTTGAATAACGAAACGAAAGCCTTCCTTAGCAATAATACAATTTAATATTCATCTACACATTTAGGCCCTCTCTTTTGCTGAGCGTAAAACGTCAAAGCGTCCCAAGCAAACCCAACGAAGCTCACAGAATACAATTATGGCTTTGAACAGGACCTCCGGGGGATAATTAGAGCATTTTATGTGCGGAGGTAAGACAATGCAGTCGATGTGTCATCATGCAATTTGTCACGTTCGTGCTCTTTGACTGGAGGACGAATAAAAAAGTCGCAAATAAAGAGTTGCGCGGAAAGTATTTTAACTCCTAATTGCGTTGCACACTAAAAACTGCTTGGGAAATTCTTTTTTGTTTTTGTTTTTGTTTTTTTTTTTCTTTTCTTAGGAGGAGCGAGGAGGTTGTTGTGCATAATGCGAGTACATATATAGGCAGCGTGGTCGTATATTTGGTCTGAGTCGGATTCATCCACTAAACACGAAGTATTAAGCAGATCCTTTTGGTGGTAATTAATGAGATGGCATGTTGACAATGGTGGAGGACAAAAAACGCGTAATGTCTGCTCAACGGTGTCCTTTATGGGATTTAAAATGTGTTTTACTATAAATGCACATTTGCCCGAGGATGCGAAACAGTTTTCCACGTTTAGCACTTATTTTATGTCGAGTTGATAAAAATGGATGGTGAATGTTTATTGTTTAGTTGTATTGCTTGGTTGTACAGAGATGGTTTTCCTAAATTGAGGTTTGAGTCAGGACCAGTATTTTCGACTATATTGAAGGTTTTGTCGATGAATATGTTGTAATGCTTTGTTAAGGATCGCCGTGTCTATGTTAGGGGCTCTAAGCATTGAATCGCTCTCTGAAATCTGAGTGTGTCCAATACTGAATTTATTGTTCAAACCTTTTCGTTTTGACTACTTATACAATTAACATTATTTTTGTTGTCCCTTCGTATGACTAATTATAACAGTATTGTTCGTTTTGTTGCAAAATCAATCGGGTATAGTGTAACCAAATACCTATTTAAAGGATATCATTGATATATTCTTCATCAGAAAAAGGAATGTCTAAGAAATGGTAGGAAGTACCTAAACAATTTTTGGCTTTGATTTATGAAATTTTGTTTTGTACCACTAAAACAAGATTTTTACAAAAATGTATGTGTTTTTTTTCTCAAAATTATTCGTCAATGCATCAAGCATCGGAACTATATTCAGTAAAGTCAATATTTTCACAATCACCCCTATCGGGAATAATATTTCCCCCCGAATGTTTCCTATTCAGCAATCTTATTTACATTGCTGACAAGGGAAACATTACCATCGGAACTTATTTGCGATAGCACTAAATGTTGAAGTACACGAAGGGACAACGTTTACAAATAATTAAAATTTACTACAGAAATTCCGAGGTCGCAACTTTAAGAACGTTAACGCCAATTTTCACTTTTCAGCGATGAAGTGCATTTTTGGAAACGGCTTCGTCAATAAGCAAAATATGCAAAATATATCACTGGATAGGTGAGAACCCTCATCTGCTCCATGAAACAGCGCTTCATCCGCAAAAAGTCATCATTTGGTGTGGTTTTCGGGACGGTGGTGTCATTGGACCGTTTTTTTTTTCGTCGATGAAAATGACCGTCACGTTACGGTAAATGGTATTCGCTACAGAGAGATGTTGGAATATTATTTCTTTGAGCAATTGCATTAATTGGACATCAGTGATATGTGGTTCCAACAACAAAGTGGCACAAACCACACAGCGGGTGCAACAATAGAGTTATTAAAATCTCAGTTCGGTGAACGTGTTATCTCGAAAAACTGAACCAACGTACCGACCGCTGCATACATTCCCGTGATGAACATATGAACAAAGTCCTGCACAGCCTTTGGAAGGTGGACAACCCTAAAACATTACAAGCCCAACCTGTCACCATGCTTATCCTGGTCTGAACAACTGGTGTGTATTTTTCAACAGTTAATTTCGGCATCCGAACAAATCCCACTTTGGTGGGACATAAGTCCACTTTTTGATTATGGACTTATGTACCGCTTCGGTGGGTTCTCAATTTTTGTCGAATATGGGGCATTAGTCCCAAATTTTACCATAGATAATATTTAGCAAAACGTTGTGGATCTCCAATAGGCATCGAATACTTCAAATTAGGCGCATCAGGTATCGTCCTGGAGATATAGTTTTCAGAGCTATTTTCTTTTTGTTTTTGAATAGGTAGGTATGTCAACAGTAAGATAAACAATCATGCAATTGAGTGGCACTTTAAGCCGACGAGAACCCGCCACATAAGGCTTTATATTAATAACTTGCTGTTCCCGGGACTGATGAACTTACATAAATACACTAATGAAGTTTTTGTTTTTATTATGCATTTTCCTTTAATTCACTTCAACTCTTAACAGAAATAGACTAACAAACAAAAACAAAAAGGCATCCAAATCTGTAAAATGTGTGTGCATCAAAATAAGTCGACAAAACTCAATGGAATAAGATCTTTGTATAAGTATACATATTGCACTTTCACCATGTTTTGCCCTATGTTTTTCTGAAAAAAAACTTTAGCGATGGATGCGGTTTGAATCAGTGTTGCCATTTTGACTGCTTTCCATCAGTCAGATCTGACTAGATTGATACCCATTTAGCTGGACGATTTTTTCAATTGAGTTGGCTGGTTTTTTAGCTAAATACGATTTTTGGTTGACTGTTTTTAAATGTTTCCTGTCATTTCTTTTCAATCGGTAGGACTAAAGCGGCCTCTAGACGCTCAATATTATTGTGAAATATGATACACAATATTATTGGCTGGGCGTCCCAGACAGTGCAATATTTTCCCAATAATTCAGTTGACCGCTGATATTTGTGTAGACAACATGTTGACTGATATATACTGAAGTTCCCACATTTTCACTCGCGGCGGTGGCGTAGCGAGGGGGGTGCACAAGGCCCGGGCGGCACTTTGCTAGGGGCGGCAATTTGGAGCTGCTAAAATTTTTAAATATATAAAATCTATGAAGCGGATTCTTCATTCCTTGCTTAGCAACAAAATCCAATGAACGCTTCTCCCTAGTAAGCAACTACATTTTACTACATTGCAGATATACTTCTCTGTTGAGTTCATGTTATTTAGTTTTATTTTGCTCAAAAGTATTTGTGCGTACGTAGGAATGTAGATATGTATTACCAAAAAATACCCACAGACGATACAATTTTTCTAAATTGCGCAAACAATTTCAAAGAATTTTGATTTTCTACAATATATTGCACAACTTTGCAATGTTATCTACAGACGAACAATAATATTGTGCAATATCAAATATTTCACAATAATATTGAGCGTCTAGAGGCGCTTTAATACATTTTAAAATTCAAGGTGTCATAAAAATAAAAATTAGAAGAAGAACAAAATTTACTTGAATTTAAGTTTTTTGCTTTGAGCTTGGAAACATATCCCACTACTACGAACATTCCTTTTATACGTTTGAATAATTGATACAAGTTAGCACTTGCCTCTGTTAACTTACAAAAGCTTACAAATATTAAGTGCCGTCTGAAGTTACAAAAAAAGTTGGTACCTATACTTATATTACTCCCAAAAGCAGCTTCAACCGATTTTCGTTACGTGGCTACAAGCTATATTTTTATGGGTTGGCAAATGATAAGTGCGTTAGTATTGTTACATAGAAATTCGTATTGGCAAATGTAAGGTAACTTCAAAAATTCTTCACCAACAAACTTGCAAAAAAATATGAGCCGCTTCCGCGCTATCGGAAAAGTTGCTGGCAGCGTTCATAGAATTTAATCCGGTAACTTCAAAATTTGAAATTATTCGTTACGTCTGGATAGTGATTTTTTTATCTCATAAGTGTGCCTTTGCTTAATATATTTAAGAAAAATCAACAATGTAGATTGGTTGAGGGAAAATAAAAGCATTTTCAGCAATTTTTCTGCAGTTAAGAAAAATGTATTCATGAAATAGAGGACAATGATATTCAAAAGCGGCAAATACACAACCATAGCCCATGTACCATGTTCTGTAATTATCACATCGATATTTATTTATCACTTAAAAGATATAATTTGAAAAACATGTTACTATGTTTTCGATGCGAAAATTTATCGCAGAACATGGGCACATGTTTGTCCTAATATGTTTGTAGTATATAAAACATTTTAAGAGAATTCCGTTTAAGTGTCTTTGGGAGAACCAGCTTAACATACTATGAAGTTATCTGTATACAAAATGGAGAGAACTGCCACGATTTCGATAACCTGAACAATTACATCACTGTAGCCTTACCATACAGAAATGAACTAGTAAGAGAATTCAACCAATAAAAGTTTTCTTAAAAATTCAGCATAAAACAGTATTAAATTGTTAAAATTTATGTTAAATTTAACTACTCGACAGACGACTTTTGTCATTGTCGTAAGTTTTGTATTTTGAACATAATAATTGAATTCAAAATTACTTTAAGGAAAAAAAATTGTAAACTTTTTGTTATGTTGAAATGAAAACATTTTACTACTACTTACTACTATAAAACATTTCATTTAATAGTTTTATTAACCAAACAAATTGTATTATAGAACGCATAAAAACTAACCAAAAGAATGTGACATTCCCGATTCTAAATTGACATAGGTAACACCGATAGAAAAACAAAATGAATAATTAAAAAAAAAAATCAAGTGGTCCAGGGGCAAGATGATTGCGATTTGGAGACCTCAGTATGGTTTGTCTATGATGCAAATGATGAAGATGTAGGTAAGGATACAATTGAAGCGCTCAGAAAAATTGCTGTGTAGAATTTACTTAGTTGAACTAATTTAGTTTACTCTTATTGCTAATAATTTACTACTTTAATACGTGAGAATAAATGGGTTCACTGTTTTGTTTTATTTTGTCTGGATTTTTAGCTGGAAATTTTGATTGCAATTCGTTGACTGTTTTTTTTGACTAGATTTTTGTTTTTTTTTCTCTTTTTCGGTCAAATCTGACTGCAAGGTCGATTTCAAAATGGCAACGCTGGTTTTAATGCGATGCGTGTACAAATACACACAAATATAAAGCGTTGCTAAAGCTACGATTACACGTTTCATTTTTCGTAGCAAATTTTTGACATGCTGAGGTCACAAAAATTCTCCCATTCGGTGGTCACTCGCACTCGTTCGTCTTTCGTGAGAGTGCTATGCGACAACTCGCTTACCAGACGCTTGACAGTCGATCACAAATAGTGAAAAATGTGTGGCAATGAACATGAAAATTGACAAGTGTAATCGTGGTTTAAGACCAGTTTCAATTTTCTTATAGACAACAGTGGAACCCAAGAGCCAATAAACTGAATTTCTCCCGTCACTCATGCTTACAGTGGCCATCCGTTTATTATAATAATGAACAGTTCTTTTTTTAAAGACGATGTTCACATTTTTTTTTTTGTGGGTAAACAAAAACATAAAAATGTTCTGTATTTTCTAAGTCGTTCATTATTTGCTCTTTATTTCATTAAAACTTAAAAAAAAATAACGCTAAATTTAAGAAAATCAAAATTCAATGAACAATGATAATGCAAATATGCGCCAAACTTGCTAAAAGCTGAAAATACCTAATCTAGAACCTACTAGAAAATGCGTTCCATTTATGTGCAAATTGACTAATTGAAAATAGTCTTAAAATTTGTTTGTTTTTCTTTTGTTCGTTATTTTGATTTCTAAAATATGGTCACCTGATATAGGTATAGGAATTTATGCTACATTAAACTACCGGAAGCCCAGTGCGAACGCCGCCGCGTCGTAGCCTCCCTAGCTTGAGTCTAAGCTTTAAATATTGGTACTATGTACGGGAAGTAACTATCCGTCGGCAAAACAAGAGTTTTTGTACCTACCGTCGTCATGGTTCTGATGTCGAGTTATTAAATCCCCAAGTAAGTCTCGAATCAGGAATGATTTCGCACTTTGCTGATGCATTGTTTTTGCCTTCAATGCTCTAGGTCTAGGTAATCCGCTTTAATTTGTTATCACTGTATCACTTTCCCAAAGGCAAACACGGTAGATAGATATTTATTCTTTTCTCGTTAGAGGTCGAAAGTTTATTACATTAAACGATTCAACCGAACGACTACACAACTGAAGTTGCAAAAAACCTTATTGCATCATTTAAGCATTTCACTTTTGATATCTTAAAAGTACATCACTCATCCGCAATGAAGAACAGTTACCACACTCGTATATGTGTGTGGAAATGAAAATTGCGGAAAACTGTCTCTAAACGAATTTTCCCATCAAAATGATTTAACACAATAAAAGGACGAACACGAAAAGCAAAAATATCTTGACTGAGATGATGACGTACGGCAAACACTAATGAACGGATGCGAATGAAATGGCAGACGGGTTAAATGTGAATCGAAATGTGCACATCATGTGCTCCACGTTTATCCTTATTAAATCATCTGCTACGTATACAGAGCTTTGGTGGTGTGATGTCAGTCAGCAGAAGTCACCATCCACCCCATCTAGCCACCCTCGAATTGCGCGTTAGCCATTTTGTAAAACGGAAACTGTCTGCAAATGCATGTAGTTGTTTCTTTTCCGCGCACTTGTTGGCATGCCTGTTTTCACCCCTTCAATGTGGGGGAGTGGTATGTTGTGTCGTAATCGTTATTTCTGATTGGTTGAGCGATTAACAACCCCAGTTGGTTTCCGTCATTTTTTAGATGTATTTTATAAACGGTATAGAGGTATCCTTTTTTTCCGCCAAGGGAGAGAAATATTTGTGGCAGAGAGATTGCCAGAAAATGCTGCCTGATTTCGATAGATATGTGTATGTAATTCTGGGGGTTTTTATTTAGATTACTTGGATATAATCACCCATTTACTGTCCTGACTCCAGAGGGGAATTATAAAGGGCGACTGTTGCGCTTAAGTGTGTTTATACAGTTTGCATGTAAAGGAGGTTCTGCTGATTGTGTTGATGCCATTTGAGGCTGGATTGAGAGCCGTTTTAAAGGTGAGAGATTATTATTTCCATATTTAATTGAACTGTTTTCAGCTGTGTTTAATATCAGCGCACAGGGTGGCACACATCGTATCATTTTTATTTAATTTGTTTTAATGTTATTTATTTTAAGTTTTAGTTGTCCTAGAAAATGTCACTTTTCAAATTTAAAACAAAAGAAAATCCGCTTATTACCCATTTTTCTAACTTGCAAATATAAACAACACAAGTAGTGGACAACAAAAAGGAGATATTAAAAAACAATTTTAAATTTATAACAAATTTAAGGTTAAAATAAAAATTCTAGTTAAAACTAAAATTTAAAAGAAACTGAATTAAATGTTAAACAAAATTAAAAAAAAAACAATGTCTATTGAAAAATAAATAAAATCTTAAAAAAAGGTAAATTTTAATTCAAAAAATATAAAAATTAAGAAAAGAAAAATTGAAAATTAAAACACAAACAATTAAAAAAATTTAATACTCTCTACAAATCTGCTTTTGAACGTTTTCCAAAACTTTTTTTCTTATTATTTGCAGAATTTTAAAAACAGACAGAAAGCTGAATTTTATAAAAAGAAGGTTTACACTTACGAAATTTTGACCCCGACTTTTTAGTTCAGTTAACATAAAATATTATTATGTCTTTATAGATTATTCGGAGTGCATACCTTCGGCGCAGATCAATGTGTGATCGACATAAAGTTGAATTTTCCAGAACCTTTATGTTACCGTAAATTATAAGTAAAAATGCATACAGGTAATATTATTCCTTATTCCTCGTTTAATGAAATTAGCCTTAATCGTTTGCTTGTGGAGTTGCGTACCTAGAGGTTTTGGAACACATATTTCCCGCTTTTCTTATACTTATACTGAGTACTGACTAGCCCACAGTCTGCGAACACTCGCTCTTAAGCTCAGTACGCAGATGACCCGAAACGGAAAATCCCATACAAAAGTGACACAACGAAATCATGAACGAAAAATTTCGCTCTCCTTTTCGTTTTGCAGTACGCAGCGGCAGCTGGTACGCAGATGCTGCGAAATGATGGCGGAAAAGTGGTTAGTTGTAGTAGATTGCTTGGTACAATTCACCACTCTCTTTTCGCACACGTTTATTGTCCGGGACATTATTTGCTTGCGAAAATTTGACATTTGTACTCCAGTGTTGCCAGATTTATAAGAGGTATGGAGGCAAGTTGGAAAATTTTGGCGCCAAAAATACCTAAACTCATTGGCAGACTTATTAAATTGTTTAAGGACGACGATAAATAAAAAATAGGCGGTCATAGCACAAATTCAGACAGATGGAACAGTAAAGAAATTAAATATTTCAGTGGAATGATTTGTTTATGTTTTTTGTGGAATTAACTAAGAAGTTGATCGGAAAAAATTGTTCATACGGAAAAATTCTAAAATCTTTTTCTAGAAAATTTACCTAAAGGTAATTTGCCGATATTTTCTTGATAAACTTACTTTATAATTCATAAGCAACATTTGAAGACCAAGAATGAGTTCAGCCATCAAGTTTAAGTGGTCAAAAAAAGCAAAAAAAAAAATGTTTACGGTTTCGTCATGCGAAAAGAATACGTTTGTTATTGAAGTACCTATGCATTTTTTTTTTATAAATACCTAACTAGCCAAAAAATCAGGAAACTTTAAAGTAAATATCTAAATTAGGACAATTCCCAAATGAAAATTTTAAGGAGCCAGCGAAAAGTTCGAGTATCCAAATCGGAGATAAATTGACAGTGATGGTAACACTGCTACTTGTGTAGCAGCTGATGAAAACCTCCACAAATTATTTTCCGCTGCCTTTTCGCAGACGTTTCGTTGTCCTTTTGGGACCACCGGAAAATTTCGTTTCGGATCATCTGCATACTACGCTTAAAAGGCGACCTTTTCAGAGAACACAATTTGCTGTGCCAAACATTTTTGTTTATTTTTCGCTTTTTACCGAAGAGTTTAACCGAACCGTTAAGTAATATTTAAAACATATTATATATTTAATACAACTCTGTTTGAGCAGCACTCCCATATTAAAGAAATAGCAAGGTTGTAGAGTTCTAATGATACACGACCGCAACTGCTAGAGAAACTACTCTAAACTTTACCTTAAAACGGTGAAATCATCCTTCAACAATATAATAACATAAATAAACCATCTTCGTTATTAGGTCAATACAATGATTTGTCAAAATGTGTTTTATTTCATTTTCAAATTCTATAACGCTAAAATAAAACACCCTATATACATATATGTCTCACATTAAATAAGTTTCCTCTTTGCCAACTTTTTTTCAGGTCAGTATTTATATTTACCTAGTTTTAGATGTATGTACACATATACATCATATACCTTAAAACTGAGACAAACGTTTGTCGAACTCTTCAAGTGCCAACACTGTAGCACCAAGTAAGTGTATAGATCCAGTCACGAGAACATCAACCTTTCCTTTTCCATATTTCTCCTGCAAGTAGGAAAAGGCTTCTAAAATTGTTCCAAATAATCGACTATTATCAGCATGTCCTGTCGATTGGCGCCAGCTTTCCGCATGGAATTCTGCTCGTACTAATTGATCCTGGTTACTATTGTAATTTGAATAAATATCACCAACGGCATTGTTCAGAAAAGGAATATTCGGAACAAAGCAAGCCAAATCAAAGCGAGTTCGATTGTGTAAGATTTTCAACAATGCCTTAGCGTCACGATCACCAGTTGCATTGAAGATGAGAACCTTTGGGCTGGCACTGTAAAATCAAACTATATTATATTGGAATTATTATTGGGAAGAACTGTCGCATATACCTTCCTCTGGTGGCGTTTTGAAACCAATCGGTGCAGACGTCCATACTTTCCAGAGTGTGCGCTCCGTCCAGATGAATTCTACAACAGAAACAAAATATTAACTCATCATTCATCCGCATACTGAAAGAAAAGTCATAGTTTACCTGAAATTATACAGATCCATGGCCTGGCAGCGTCCAGGCCAGACGCAATTTTCGAATCCTTCAACAACTTTATCTGAAATTGTCAGGGAAATATCTTCGGCTAGAATTTGCGCAGGTAGCCCATTAACATTGCTGATTTTCGAGTTTCTTAGCCAATTGTATGCCAGTTGTATTGCAAGCGATCCATTCAGCTGAGCCATCTTGTTCAAGTCGGAAGTGTCAATGTGCTTTGGCCAGTGATAGTCTCCGATATCAGGAACTCGCAGAAGTTTTGCCTGCAATGCAAATGTTGTTTTTATTAATATTTTATTGAAAAAATAAAAACCACAGGATATACTTACATTCTCATTTGCGGCCTTCTCTTCGAGAATCTTCAAACAAACCAATTGGCTGACATTTGTGTAAGCCTTTGAAAAGGGTTTTATGATTCCAGCTTTTTGACTTGCGATTTCCTCGATAGTATCGCCAAGGATGTTTGTGTGCTCGAGACCAAGCGATGTGATACCAACTGTGGGCGTGTTTCTGCAAGACGAAAATCAATATTTCTATATCCACCAACATTTGATCAAGACAGACAATATACAAAATGGAAGTCCGTGTGCTTAAGGTAATGAAAACAATGCTCGAATATAAACTTGACTTTAAATGCCATATGCCACCACTTATTGTTTAAGTTCATTAATTTAATTTTAAACTCGAATTGGCTTGAGCTAGATTAAGTACTCGCATCCTAAATCTATCCTTAACTTAAAACACCTTACCTATCCGATCCCTAGACCATTTTCAATTTCGAGAACATCTAATTTCAGAATTCAAAACCATAAACTGGATGAGAATTTTATAACGCACTATTGGCGTTGCGAGTTTAAGAACTACTCGAGCGGGCTTGGCTATACTCAATTGCCTTCTATAAGCCAGTATAAACACGCTAAACAATTCTTGCAGGAGGTAAACAAAGTCGATCACTACTTAAAAATTATATATTATGTCGATTTTTATGTTATATCCAACACGCCGATGTTGAATGTCCTTTCTTTGCTTTCATTTACCAAACTTTGCCGCAACTGCCTTCTGAATTAAATACTCACAATCACAAGTCACAAATGCACCACTATAGCTCGCTGAGTTTTTGTTACAGCGTCATCACTCTATCCACGGCAATACAGTCGCGCCCCTGTTATTTTGGAACATGCGTAAAGTTGGCTACTGGTAATTGATGTTATATTAAGAACCAAGCCAATGGTGGGATCTTCTTCTGTCTAGTCGCTTCTCATCCACCCATCTCATCCACCCATTCATTCCAGGTCTTGAAAACGTTAATAAATCATAAGGTTATAAAATAACGAGAACTTATCAACGACCGGCAAAGAAAATTCACTTGTGAATTGGTGACTAGAATCCAACCGAAAATTAAAACGCGTCTCCCACCACTTCGGCAAAACAGAGATTATTGCGCCTGATATTCGAAATCATTTATCATTTAGGAACTACCTTCCCCGATTCTAATTCAAGTTGTTTTTGATATGGCGGGGTCAATTGCACTTTGCACAGCTCAATCAACGCAGACATATTTCTTGCCTTTCTTCCGTCCCTTTCCTCGGGATTTTGGTACAATTCAACAAATTCAACAATCTATACCATTTCGAAGTTGACCGGAAAAAACCCTAGCAGCATTTCCTATGACCAATTAGGAAATAAAGGGGCCTAGTACAAAAAAAAAACAATAACAAACGTAGTCTAATCTAATCCAATTTTCGATGACTTTTTCCAACATTTGCGGCCGTATATCGGCAATAACGCGCGAATGTTGTCCTCCAAGTGGTCAATCGCTTCGAGCTTATCGGCGTAGACCAGCGTAGCGACATATCCCCACAGGAAATAGTAAAGCGGCATTAAATCGCACGATCTTGGAGGCCAATCCACGGGTCCGCAACGTGAAACTATGCGATTAGCAAACGTTTCATTCAATACATCAATTGTAACCCGAGCTGTGTGACATGTTGCGCCATCTTGTTGAAACCACAGCTCCTGCACATCATGGTTGTCCAATTGGTGAACGAAAAAGTCAGTAATCATGGCTCTATATCCTCTATAGCGGTCACCATTGACTGTAACGTTTCTGGCAAGCATCGGTTTTAAAGAAGTACGGACCAATTATTCCACCAACACATAAAGCACAACAAACAGTTAGTTTTTGTGGATGTAACAATGTCTCAACACAAAATTGAGGATTATTATCGCTCCAAATACGGCAGTTTTGTTTTTTGACGTATCCATTCAACCAAAAGTGAGCTTCATCGCTAAACAAAATTCGCTTCTGAAAATTGACGTAGTACGCGAAACGTATTTCGAACAGAACCATGATTTTCAAAATAAATTTGCACATTTTGGAAGCGTTGTTCAGGCATCAGTCTATTTATGTTGAAATGCCTAACAAAACTATAAATAAATCACTTGACAGCTTACAAAATGGACGCCAGTTAAAATAGCGTTGCCAGCTTAAAGTCTTATACCTCTAAAAAAAAACACGCTTTACAACTATTACCTACCTGACAATATTTGTGCAATCGTGTCGACCACCAATGCCAACTTCCAGTATGGCTACATCTATGTCTTCCTCGAGAAAGATGTGAAAGCATAAGATAGTCAAGAACTTGAAGTACGCTGGCAGATCGTTGTCGGATTGCTTGTGTTTTTCAAGTTTATTGAAGACTTTCCAAAACGCACGTGTGAACTTTTTCTTTGATATTGCTTCTCCATTTATGCGTATACGTTCTGTGACCGAAACCAAGTGTGGCGAACTGAAAAATCCAGTTCGAATCCCATGTGCTCGCAGAATCGATTCAGTTAAGGCGCATGTTGAACCCTGCAAAATAAAAATACTTTTTGTTATAATATAAGCCACACACGAATGGAAATGTTTAAATGTCTGATGGAGGAATCGATCAACTGAATGCGAGCGGATCGAATCTGACAAGTGGCCATTTATTTATATTATTATAGAAATGCTGCAAAATTATACATCTGTTTGATGAGTGATTTTATATTTAGGTAGTCAATAAATAGACCTCGACAACCTTTTAGATTTATTTGTTGTTATATGTATTCAAATTATTTGCACAGCTCTTGTGTCTTTTCCTAATATAATAAGTTCTTAACACAGGTTTTTTTGTTGTTCGCATTGACAACAGTCGGACTTGAGGCCAATCTGAATGTTTTATCAGCAGCCATAAATGCCAGCAAATCAGCTAGCTTGAATTGTAACACAGAACCAAATTAAACATTTTTTTCTGTTGCATGAAACGATAAAACGTTTTCGAGGTCACTGATTGCGATTCCACTCTTAGTTTTTTTTCTATCGCAGTTCCTGTCTGTACTGTAAGATACAGCTACTACTTGCTGTTTCCAATCTGAGTTCAGAAAGGCATACCTATTTAACGGCTAACAAATTCGTAAGTTTGTGAATGTTTGCGAATTGATGATTTTAGCAGTTCAATCATTAACTAAGCATTAAACAGATAGTCAGCTCAGAAAATTTAAGCGAAATTTTTGTTTTTATTTTACCTCCCGCCATTAAGAATTTTTTGGTGCTTCACATGTATTCACAGCAGGGCTGCCAATGTTGAGCCCAGAAAGTGTAGCAAATTGTCAAAAAAAAAAGAAGTAGATTTGGAAAAAAGTGAAAATGACAAAAAAAGTAGCTAGAGCCAATACCTACGTATCCTTTCCACGATTGAAGAACATGTTCTCATTTTCCGTTGGCCTTATCATCATGATATGATTTCCATCAACCCTTTAACTGCAAAATTTAAAGGGCAAATTTAAAATAGGCACCACCCCCAAAGAAGATTTAGAGTTCTAGCCAATTGTAGGATGGTTGGAACATGCGTTGACCTTACTTGTTGGTAGATCAACCAGTTCCAAAACAAACACAAACGCTTCTTTTGATAAGCGAAAGTTTTCCAAAAATCTAAAAAGTCACCAATTAACAATGAAAGTTTATAAATACATAATGCATACTTGGACTTTTTTGTAATTATTTTCTTCATTTGTGCAGAAAAGTTCCAATGAAGATAATTGCACTTCACGAATTTTCAAATTTCACTTTTTTATTTTAATTTATTTAATATTATTCTTTTTTCACGAAAGTATTTAATTTATTTGAAGTCGAAGTCGAGGTGCATACCTTTGAAAATGACACAAATGTATGAAAGCGACACCTAAATAGCTGTCACATGAAATTGATCGCAAAAAAGCGATTGTCAATTTGATAATCACCTTACGTGGACGCAAAGCTATGATTTTGATTGTCAACTATCAACTATCACCTTAGCCGATTCCACCCCTGAACATTATCAGATCCCTCAAAAGCTAAAAGTAAATGTTTGTTTCAGTTTTTCTACCCATAGATTTGCTGTTCATTATTAATGGCAGGCTTATAACTTTTCGGCATTTCGGTTATCAGCTTGCCGGACTGATACTCCGATTACTTTCCACCATTAAACTGGTTTCTGCTGGATTTGTTCTATGCATTCTGTTGAACTTATCTATTTATAGGGTCTAATTACTCACTTAAATACGTACGCATTTGTTATATATCAAGCAAAAAACTGATAATGAATTAACAAATATGCTAATAATAAATAAAAAGATATTTGGCTCGGAATTGGGAATTTCAATATCAAAATTAGTTACTTTACAAAAGAGATTTATGCAGTTCAACGGAACGGAAACTGTTTTCAGTAGTATGGATATCACGTAAGAATATTTTTTTTTTCTATTCAGCACATCAGGATTGGTCTCAGAGGATTACAATAGCAGTGGCGTAGCGAGGGGGGGGGGGCCAAGGGGGGCACAGGTCCCGGCCTGCACTTTGCTAGGGGCGGCAGTTTGGAGCTGATATACAATTTTTAAATACATAAAATCTATTAAACGGATTCTTATTCTTGTTCAACGAATTATTTACAAGGTTTAACAGCAATAACACTGCTTTGCAGTAAGTAATGAGCCATTCCTTGTAATGCTTAGCAACAAAATCCAATGAACGCTGCTCCCTAGTATGCAACTACATTAAAGAAGAACTGGAAAGGATGTCCGTCACCTTGCAATTACCAGATGATTTGAAACTTGTTGTCCTGTTTGGCATAAATGCATGCAATTGTTTTGATTTTTCGAGTAGGTACTAAAATGGTATCAACAGGCGGGAAAAAAAGACTCAACGTTCTCCTCAAGATGCTTATGGAAAGTGGCGACGAAATTCTTTCTCGCTGTATCAAGCAGCAATCCCCACCATGTAATTCTTAATGCAGTGTAGATTTTCCCTCTTCTCGAATGCTTGTAGTTCAATCAGTCAAAATCTTCGACATACTCTGATTCATCAATAAGAAGTTCGATTAAAAATTTCAGATCCCTTTCATCGCTACTTGAATGATGTAACTAATTTTCTTAATGTATTAGCAAGTTCCTCGAGTTTATCAGACTTTTCGTACCACTTTTTTGATTATTTGAATTATGTATCTGTCATATTTCATAGATTACTACTACAAAAGCTTTCCTTAAATTTTTCGTAAGTGTCTCTCTCTGCGAGAGAATTTATCCCCACCAATTCCATTTTGACAGTATTTTCCATTTTTACTACAAAAGTAAAGGAACAGACCTAGATATGTTAACATTTTTGGCACAGCCAAACTGCTGATATTTTTGTGAACAGTGAACTCGAATAAATTCGTGTAATTGTGTTTTGGTTTGTTTATACGAAGTGAAGCTTTACAAACATCTCAGTCGGTAGTAGATATAAGATTATTATTATTATTACAACTTTATTCTTACATAAATGGATTAGAATAACAATAGAATATAGCACTAGCTTGCAGGGCTTTAGGCTAATTCAAGATGAAAAAGGTTTAAATAGATAACTCTAACTTGAGTTTTATAATGGTCTTAAATACAGTTTTAGTATTGCTTTCTGAGATAAATGTTAGGAGTTGTTAAAGGTCCTTTCTAGAGATGGTTTTGCTTATTAAATTTATGTTTTCGCATTGCAGTATGTGTGTTACAGTAAAGGTGAGTAGGTAGATATAATAATAACAAAGAATTGATGCATAGGTGCTAAATTTGAACAGTGCACTTGTCCATGTCCATGATCTTGAGTTTTTTTTTTTGTCGATTTTGTACTCTTTCCGTACTATTTTTTGATTTGAATATCTAGTGTAAATTATGTGGGTATATGTATTACCAAAAATTACCTGATTGTTTCAAACATTTTCTAAATAATAAAACAAATAATACGTTTTCTCCTGTTGCATTCCAGTTATTTAAAAAAGCATTAACAAAAGAAATTTAGTAGAAACTTGGTAGAAATGTAGAAATGTTACCAAAATGGCACCAACCCACGCTACGCCACTGTACAATAGTTCAAATTAGGGATTTGCAAATACTTGACTGCTTGAATATGTAAAAGTACAACCAATAGTTTATATGTATACCTAACCTATAGGTAAAAATAAATAGTAAAAATATTCATCGACATTAGTGATTGATTATATTAGTAAGGCCGATTTGTTAAGGATGTAAGCACTTGTTGGTTTTTAAAGTTTCCTCAAAATATGTAAATAATTGTTCTTTCGATATCAATTTTTTAAAAGTATAGGTACTGTTTTCTATGATTCAAATGGAAAATTAAGGAATAAATAATTATGGATACATAAATTTATTAATTATTATTTATTTATTCAAAATGTACCACCGCAAGTTATCAAAATTATGGTATATATGTATGCGCGAACTATGTTTTCCCAAAATTATTTTTTTTTTTTTCAGGTACCTACGCTCATTGCGATGAGGCTATGACAATTAATCGACAAGATAATGATTTTTTTTAATTTTTGTTTATTAATAAATACTAGTCGTGATAAGAGCTTATACATGCTTTAACTTTAAGATGTGGGTCAATAATGTAAAGTGAAAATAGTGCAAATTTTTCGACCGATATATTTGGTTAGAAAATTTCATGTTTTTAACTACAGAACTACAGGTAGAGACTAGAGACTTAAGACTTTGAGCAATACTAATAATCACATTTAGGAATTATCCTGGCGAGATTTTTGATTCTAACCGAATTTAAAGTGTTAACAGAAACAGTAACAAACTCAATTACAGTTTTCAACTCAAATAAAATTGTGGCTTAGAATACATTTCAGTAAGCAGTCTGTATTAAAATCTGGGGACAGCATATCTCAACAAATAGCCATATTGATTGGTGAATACAAATCTGAATTGTGATATCCTACAGAGAAAAAACAGGTTTAAAATGGTGACCCTGGCCATATTATTTGAACACAGTTACGTAGGTACTTTATAAGAACAAAAGAACTTGTGTACCTGTAACACATTTGTAAGTACTAGATGACTTGCTTGATCGTTCCGCAAGTTAGGGCACGCTAACATTGTCATTCTGTTCATTGAATGTTAGTTTTCTGAATGTTTACGTTGGTGTTTTTAGGAACTTAAATGAAATACAAAATAAATAATGATCAACTTCTAAAGCACAGAAAATTACGTATATAGGACTATAGGTACATAATAATATTTTCAAAAATGATTTACAATGAACATCGTCTTCAAATACAGAACTGTTCATCATTATAAAGAACGGATATTCAACGTATCGACAAACAACTATCGAGTAAAATAAATACTTTGAACTTATTCAGATCGTTCTGATTCTGAACAAACTCTGTTCAGAGAATGCTGAACATATCCGATTTCTGTTTAGTAACTATTTAAATAGATCTTCAGGTTCCGTACTTCTACCTTATAACACCCCAGATCAAATATTAAGAAACAGTACAGGCAGCTTTTATGCAGTCGCCCACAGTGGATCTGTTTTGCATTTTGCTGCAGGTCGACTTTATACGTAGTCTGTGCTATATCCAAAAAAAAATAAAAATACCGGGTGACATCACTAATCCACCACACTAAAAGGAAACGGATATATGCTGTGGTCATCCCAACTAAAAAAAAAAAGATAACTCTTCATGAACAATTTTAAATCTGTAACTGCTGTCATGAGCAATGTTCCTTTGCCCAGGGTATTTGTTTTGGAAATATGTATTTCTCTAGATCATAATAAATAATAAATAAATAATAGTATAGTTTATCTACAATAAAAGAAATAAGCGAAAATGATAACCATTTTCAGCCTGAATACAATGGACACTGTAGCTCCATCACGGCCTGTCAAATGTTAAATATAAATAACCATGGATTCAATGTTACGGCTCAACGATACACATCTGCATTCGAAGGAGTGGGATATAATTAATTACATGCAGTTACAGTTTACAATCTCAAATGTCTATTTAGTCGCCTACAAAATCGTTCACTCAAAATATGACTTTCTTTTCATATCAATTACCTTGCCTTTGGTTCCAGAAACATGTATCACAGATAGTCTATCCAAATCCTCCAAAGTTAAACCACTACGATTCAGATATTCGATGGTATCTTCCAAAGTTGTTTGGTTTTTCTTATTTATGATCGATTGGCGAATACTAGACGCGTTAGATTGTAGCGTGTTGAGAGCTTTTATTGCTTGCTTTTACAAAAAAATAGAAGAGAAAACATTTTACTTCGCATTGCGCGTTGTATACAATAACACGTATTTCAAAGAACTAAAAGATCAACTGGTTATCGGAAGCAAGCAACATAATGAAAACATCTTGCTTTTGAATTTATTTATTTTTTTAGTTCACAAACACTGACCTCGTAATCTAAAGAATCGGAATTCAATCGGTGATTTGCACTGGAAATTGACTTTGGCGAAGCGCCTTTCGCGAATTCTCCTTTTTGTAGCATAACGATCTTTAAACGCGCTTTGCTGACTGAACGCAAAACACGCTGCAAAAACATTATAAGAGCACTCGATCGGTCTATCTCGATACAAACAAACAAACAGCGACACAAACAAATTAACGCGACTAGTTTCGGAATGAAGAGCTAGTAGATGTGTTTGATATTACTTGACTTTATTTGATTTTTCAATTATTCCATTTCAATATGGTGCCCGTGTTTGTGGTATTTGATTATCAATGAATTTGTAATCTGTAAGAAATAGTGAAACATGTTGTTTAATAAATTTTTAGGATTGAGTCTTTGAGCTTATGTATTATTAAATAGAAGATCTAAGAGCGGAACATAAGAGAGATTTAAAAAAAATTACAGTAGTGTACCTACCAGCGTTTTCGCTTTTTTTTTTAATTATATACCTGAAGATAATAAAAATTCTTAAATAATGTCTATAATAATTCGTGCGACCTCAATAAGAATGATTGAAATCCAAGGGTACAGGGAGCCTGTGCATTCCGTTTTGTAACGTCAAGCATGTTTATCTATTCATCATTGCCAGGGTGAAACTCGATGACACTAGACACTATAACTCGACAACCGATGGGACGATATTCATGTTCACTAAAGGGCCTGTCCCTACAGGTTGGGGGTTGTGTTTTGGGGTAACTTCCCAACCATGGAAAAATCAAGTGGTTCAAATACAACAACAATCCTTGGATATGAATGGAGGAAAAATATGACACAGCCAAGGTAGAATTCTACGATCTTAGAGAAGAGATAAGTACCCGAAGTACGACGTCCAGATTGTTCTTTAGGATCCAAGTCGGAAAGCACAGCCGCTTCACGACAGTACTTCCCGTAACGGACTTAGGCTATTCTGAGGGGCAAAATGGCATCGTTGGCAGCACACGTTTTCCACACCTCATCATACATAAGCGGATACGGTCGATCAACAAACCGTCAAAGAAAATACAAGGCATGCCTCTACGTTCCACCCAGGGTTACCTTTGGGACCCCTTAGGGTACGATTGAACCTCCCTTCCAAACTTTGACCCCAGGAGCCAGAACCCGCCTTTTCCAAAATAGTCCAAATCGGACAACTTTACGAAAATTCAGGAGATTTACAATTTACGAGACGCAAAACATTATAGGTATTCTCTCTTTACACAGCCATCTATCTATCGACATAGAATCGAAATAAATCTTGTTTTCAAATTAACATAGACGGAACACGTATATTTACCTCTATTTGTAGATTTAAGGTGTGGTGTTTGAACCAACGTTTAAAAAATATTTTATATGAATAATTTTCCTTGGAACCACATACAGTCTCATAGTTTGTGCATTCTGTTTCCCATGCATGAAAATCTAAAGTTAGCTACCAGTTCTTCCGATTTAGCCCGGAAGCTCAGGTCTCATTTTCAAATCGAAGTTTTTATAAAAAACACAAAATATCTATTTGTTTTGTATTGGGCAAAATGATTGTACAAGTATTTTGGGGAAAAAAACTTATCAACTCAAAAAAAAGCATACGTCTAACGGTATGATGCCAAAAGGCTTAGACCTGTGTGTTACAATTTCAATAGATGGTTTACTTAGGGTAGGTACCTAATAATTACTTTTCTAGTGGCGCCCTTTTTTTTCTTAGCCCTGTCCCTTAGCTCAAAGTATAGGCTTCTTGTAAATAAAAACGTTTTTCAAAACTTTGAGTTAAGATTCTAAGCCTTCAAAAATAAAGTGCACTGGGTCGCACGAAACTTTCTGGCTTGGAGTATCCATATGGATAAAGAATCCCTCATTTTAGAATATGTTTAGAAGTGAAGGATTTAAGGAGTTTCTCGATTCTAGTGGTGAGTTCCTAAAGAACTTTGCCGCTTTTACTTATTATTTTTTGTGAAATATTTATAGCACGTCACTATTTTAATTTTTTGAGAAAAACTAGGTACATACGGGATCTTATTAAGAATACATTATCTTTTATATGTATTTTGGTCAAAATCGTTATTGCCGTTTTAAGTTAACTAGACAAAACTATATTTTTAAAAAATTGCTATTTTCATAAATCCATTGTACGATAATATAGAGAAAAACTAAGCTTGCAATTAAGTTATAAATGACCACATACCTAACCTTAGAAATTAATTTTTGCTACAATCGTATAGACCGTTTTCGAGATATGTCGAAATTTCACAAGTACCGTTCTTCGAATTTTTAGCCAAAAACTGGGTACGCAGTCATGGTAACCTCACCTACTATCAAATCAAACTGGTACGAAAATGTTGTATGGGAAGTACCAATAATATTGAGGTTACCTTGCAAAAAATAAACACCTCCCGAACTGTAAGCCCAAAAACTCCAAATCCGAGGTTTGAACGTAATCCGGGAAGCCGTTTAGGTTGTAGGCCCGTGGAAGGACGGACAGACCGGACAGAATTTTGCGACCCACTTTTTTGAGTGCCATCATCGTAATATCTCGAGTTCAAAATTTTGTACCAAACTAATATCTTTCTCTTACTACGTAATGGAGAAAGTTAAAAAATTGTAATGTCAAATTATTGTACTACCTAATCAAAATGCAACAAAATAAAGGCACTTTCGAAATTGATATCCAGATCAACTTTTTTCTCTATACATTGAGATAAGAAATATTTCTCAAAAACAGGTTCAATTTCACATGAAGCATTTAAACAACTCATTGTTCTCTCGAAAAAAAAATCAAAATAATTGGTACTCCCATTCATGTGTCCAAGACCAAGTTTAAGGGTGTTCACTTTTTTATATTGTGCAATTTTTATAACTACTACTGTTCATACTTCATACATATCTTTTAAGAGTTTTATACTTTACTAATTTGCTTTAATAAATTGTAATCACTCTCTTTCTAAGCAATTTGCTCTTAAAAGCGATCCCACATGAAACGAAACAGAAAACTTGTTGGAAAAAGAAAGACATAATTTTAGATTACACCACACCACCACACGCATGACGCATGCATTTGCATTGGAATTGTACTACATACATAATACAAGACACAACACACAACACAAATGCGCAATGAAAGCACGTGTTTTTTGACAGATATTTAGCTTTCCAATAAAAATCAGCTGGGAATTCCAGTTCAAACATTCCGCTTGTGAGAGCAAAAAAAGAATAAAGTACATAAATGCAAATGGATACATAGTTATTAAAAAGTAACCGCAAAATTGTATTCGGTAACTGTTTACAAAACGGCAACAAACAAAGTACATATTAGAAAATCCACTTTACAATAATGAAGCGTCAGTTACCAATGGACAGCGACACAGATTCTGCAACATCTTTCTCTCCGGAGACGTTCAGGTGAATTTCAAACCCTACTCCAAGTATTTTCGACTTACCTTCATTTCATTTTTCTTGAAAGCTTTATATTCAACACAGAACTTGAAAGTTAATAATTTATTTCAATACCATTTAATATTTTCTTTCACAGTAAACGTCTAGGAAAATGCGAAGTTTGCGCAACACAAGATGCAAAATACACTTGCCCCAAATGTGAGGTTAAAACGTGTTGTTTACCTTGTTTGCAGATTCACAAGAAGGAACTGTCGTGTAATGGAATACGCGATCGCACTAAATTCATTCCGTTGAAGAAAATGACGAAAATGGATTTTATGAGCGATTACTACTTCCTGGAGGAATGCACCCGATTTGTGGAAGATCGTAAGCACGATAAAAGGAAGCGATACACACGCTACAACAAGGTTCTGCCGAACGCCTTGTTTAAACTTAGAAATGCTGCAGCTAACCGAAAGACAACGGTGCGATTTTTACTCGAAAACTTCTCACGTCGGAAGCACAATACTACATATCTGGATTGGAAGAGAAACATTATTTTCTGGCGGGTGGAATGGATTTTTACAAACGCTTGTAACATGAAATTTGTCGATGAGAAGTGTTCTGAGGAGGTTGTCTTGGCGGACCTGCTGGACAAGTATGTTAATTCACAAAACCCTGAGATTGTGCCGCAGAAGAAATGCCTCGAGTATTACCAGAACGAGGGGATTGGAAATTTAAGCATTTTATTGAAAGCTGAGGGCGTGAAGAGATGTCGAAACAGATTTTACAAATTGGATTGTACGAAAACACTGAAAGAGAATTTAGCTGAGAAGGTTCTGGTTGAGTATCCTTGCATATATGTGACGTATGACAAGAACCACCTTGGATTGGACGTCATCGATAGTGGTAAGTTCGATAACCTTATAGAGTTATAGTTGCATTTGCTTAAATTTTAAATAATCTTGAACTTTTGTTCTTGTAAATGTGTGCTTTTCTGCCTGATCTTCCTTCCTTGCCCAAACTGCTGTGTAATTAAACAGTCAGTAGTAACTTAAGTTCAACACATTCCCATACTGTTTAAAGCAATCCAATTATTAACGAATATACTCTTTCACTTTCAGATGACGACATGGAAGCTGAAAATAAATCGTACACCAAAACCATGGAAAAACTATCCACAACAGAGAAATTCAATCTCAAACAATCCACCTCCGGCGATAACGATCCCAAGGAGGACCTACAAAAGAACCTTATTGAGAAGAAGCGCGCAGAGCGACGCATTAAACGTGAACAACTCGAAAAGGAGCCAAGTAACTATCTATTTTCGGATGAGAAACTCTGGGATGAGATTTCATCGTCCTCCGACTCTGAAGGTGGAAATGTTACCGAGGAGGAGGACACACCTAGCTGTAGTTCCGCCTGCCGTAAAAGATAATGCTAAAGAATATATTATATCAATGTACATTACGTGGAATTAGGAATACGAAATGAATTCATGCCCATGAGAATGAAGGAACAAACAAAAACAACTTTATTAAGCTAGAAGTATAAAAAATGGAATCGTTTTAAAGTTGTAATGTACGTACTAGTTACTGCTATATGCCGTAGAGCGTAACTGCCTCTTTTATAAATATATTAAATTTTATGTTGATTTTATTCTTCAGAAATGTATACGTTTCGTTTAGTTTTCTTTTTATATATTTTTTTTTTAAATAACTTATGCACAGTGTGTTCGTTTCTAGATTGTTTTTTTTTTTTTCGCTGCCTCTTAAAGTACCCAAAAGTATAATATAAACACTACAAACACTATTCCAGCGGCCGCCGCCTTCACGTACATTGATTTTCGATTTAAATAAGTTGCGTCTTTCTTGTATTTCTGCGACATCATGGAGAGGTTTTGAGTTTTTGTGTCGAGCTCTAAAATGAGAACAAGTTTGATTAAGCGAGTTCTTATCGCAAACCTAATGTCGAAATGCATTGCTCCTACCTGATAAGACTGTGCCTCTTTGGAGTACATCATCAATATTTTGAACCTGAAAAGAGATTATTGTGATTAAAGACGAAGTTCGTTGACTTGAGTTTCGAATAGCTTTATAGAAATGCTTTGTTTTGTTTTGGAATGTCGAGAATAAATTCGTGTTTTCAATTCACCGATCAAATTGCCCATTATGAGTCCAACAATAACGCTTAGGGGGTTTCTAAACCGTTTATTTACTGCCTTGGAAGTGATTAAACCCGCATTAAATTTCAATCGCCATCAAAGTCAGTTATTAGTGCGTGTACGATATGAGTAATATCTGAGGCTCTAAACAGCAGTCAGTAGTATGGAAAATACCGAAACAAGTGAAGTACTAAATACCGAGCTATTACTTCTCCGAGTGGGTTCAGTGAATAGTGTGAGGCTCAATAACTGAAACAACACAAGCTGCACCTTTAGGTTTTTTCGCTTTGCCATCTCACTCGAACATTCTCAGAATGCGTCTCAGTCATTCAGATTCGGCATACCTTAAAATAACACCACTAACAAATGAATCGTTGTGGTTATGTAGTTTATGGAACTGTCTTTTTGTTAGCACCTTGATGATTTGATCACTGTAAACACGTGGTAGGGAATCCGGGTCATTTGCAGATAGGTTTCTTCTAGGCAGGTTTAGGACAAGCTAGTTTGGAGTCGGTGGCTATGGAGGTTCCATAGTAAAAATATTGCAGGGCATAAACTGAACTCTGAACGGTCATTCAAGTGTACTTTGCGCTTTGGTATGACGAAACTAAACAGAAAAGCTAGTCAAATATTTATAAGGGTGTGTACATAGTTTCAGCCTTATTTATAAACCCAGCGTAGAGTCTGCCTAACTTTACGCAACCCTTAAAATGGCCTTACGCAGTAAAACGTGAAGCACTCCGCTTTAAGCCTGCGTAACTTTAACGCAAAAATTTGCGTTTAGAGGTGGCGTAAAGCTTGCATATTTTTTTTCGTTTGCGAAATGTCATTCTGTTGAGATTAATTTTTGTTTGTTCGTTCATTTCGCATGCTGTGCAAAATTTCTGCCAAATGAATTTCGTTTGCATACCTATGCAATTATAAGATTAAAATAATATTATTTAATAAATGAAAATATAAAAATTATTGTGCGTTAGTGATATTATTTCTTCTATACTTCAGTTTTGTTGCTTGTGGGGAATGTCTTAGGATGTGTGTGAATATGTTTACAAATGGCCTGGCATTGGATTTGGCGGTGGTTGGTAGAATAGAAAAAATAGCAATATGGATATAGGAAAACACATAGATATATGATTGCAGTTTGATATTTCAGCAGTCCCTTCGAAGACTTTACGGATTTGTTTTAGATAATTTGACTTTTTATTGTGTAAAATGATTTCATTTACAAAATAATCACACTTGATGTCGGTTTTAGGGCAAAAAGGTAATAGATTTCTGTGTTTTCTGTAATAGTTTATCGAAATTCTTACCTATTTAGACACAAACCTCGTTTAGCAAAATTACTGCGGAAAAATGTTTATAAATCACAATTTCATGAAAGCCACGTAGAGGCTGCGTAAATCTTTACGCGATGTTTAACTAAACAACGTTGTAGAGGCGTCGTAAGCGAATCTAATAAATACGGCTGTTTATGTTTAAACTAAGCTAGTTTTTACACAAGGTTGACTTTGTATGACTTTTCATTTAGTTAAAACAATGCTTTGCGAATTTCCATTTATTTTTTTACACGTTCAAGCCAAATGCGTTAATGGAACACTACGTTAATCTCGATGTGCAATTTACGCATATTGCTATAAAATATCGGAATACATTTACTTGAAACAAGTTCAAAGACTGATTGATGTCAATTCAACTTATCATCGGTAACTGCACCATGAGTAAACTATTTTTGCAACTAATCAAGCGATTTCCATAACAAATTGAATGTAATCATAATATTTCAACCTTTGCACTCTATCAAAGCATTCAAGCAAATACTTTTGTAGAACATCTACCTACTACCTACTCACCATTATTCTCTGTACATCCTGCAATTGTGTATTTATTGTATTTATGTTTCTTCTTCTGTCTGTTAATTGTTTTTTGGCCTTTTGTATGTAAACATCGAATTCAATAAATGCATAGGGACGTGTCACCGAATTCACTCGTCTGCCATATGTACCGTGAAACTCTTGGGCAAGATCTTCCAGATAATTAAATGCTAGTCGCTTTGAATACATTTTATCACACATAACAAGGTAGCATACATCATTCTCTATTAGGTAACTAAAAGGAGAACAAATCAATTTTGTTAAATCACAGATGATACGCGGATTCTTACTGGAACAGATATGGTCCTGTTTCGATACTGCATCGCGCTGGTGAATGCGATCCCAACTTTCTGAAAAGCATCTTTGCTTGATTTTGGTATTCTAGAATACTGCGACCAGACTGGAATTAATTTTATTTTTTATTACAAGTTTATCAAAGAAATTGCCACACAAGAAAGAGTTTCGTATACTTGTTCATCATCTTGCATAGTGCCGACCAGTGGAAGACCGTCAATTACTCGTGCTATCATTGTTAGTAGGGCCATGATGAGGATGAATTTTTTTTACTACACAAATTTATTAAGTTAAATTTCTAGCCAAAGCAAAACATTTGCTAGAGTAATGTTTTGGAAATTTTGAAATTCAATTGAAAACACTTAAAAGTCAATGGTAGATGGATTTCTAGCAACACGTCAGCTGCGTCAAAATCGTGGAGAAAAACACGAAAACAACAAATGTCAGTAGTGAGTTTTTACAACAGTTGGCCGTAAAGCGCTACTATCAGGGAATAGATTCTTTAAGGTGGAAATGTTTAAAATTAAAGTACCTACCTACCTACATTAGGAGTTTTTCTTTTTTAGTTCAGAGCTGAGCTATGCTTTCGTTGAACATTAAAGTAAAGAATAATCAACACAGATAGAACGCAATTACAAAAACTACACTCTACTTAACACTTCAGAAATTCGCACTAGGTATTCATCGCAAGTAGGCGCAGTGGCTTAGTGGTTAGTGTGTTGGACTACTAAGCGAGGGGTTCAGGTTCGAATCCCGCAAAAACCCAATTTCCAACTCAGGGTTTTTTCACTGCGCCACCTCTCGCGAACGTCTGACAAACATCCGAGAGTATAACTGTCATGAAAGAGCTTCTCAATCAGCCGTTTGGAATCGGCATAAAATTGTAGATCCCTTCCATTCGTTCCAAAAATGAAAACTCACACAAAACGAATGGTTGCGAGAAGCTAGGCCTAGGGTCCGTACGGACCTGTTGCGCCAAAAATTATTATTATTTTATTTATTATTCATCGCAAGTACAAGTGGCTTGGCATTGACAGCAGCAGCAGCTTGTGGGTATGTGAAGGAAATGCAAAATTATTTAAAAGTCAAACAACAAACTGCCGAAACATTATAATAGACCCCTACCCTTGTTAAAACGAGACGACGGCCATTCAAGACACTCTAGTCCATTTTAAAATTAAATCGATTTTTAAAGCTCGGACTGACAACATTTGGTACCGCTTTTAAAGTAATTTCATTCATATCGTACTATTAAAATATATAGGTTTGTTTGACGTGGCTAGCACTAGTGCCCACTAGTGCGCACTGAGTAGTGTCAGCTGATTTTCCCGCCTGCCCAAAACCCTGCACAACCCTGAAAATTCGACTATCATATCGAACGCAAAATATGCCCCTGAAGTCTGTCAGTTTTTGAAATTAAAAAAATACTTATCTTTTGGAGAACGAAGTATGAAGATGATAACACTTTTTTCTGTTTATTGTTAAAAATGAGTGAACTCAATTCTGATCTTGTGCTTGATAAAATTGTTTGCAATGCAGCATCGATTCCAAATTGTTTTTCATTAGGTATCTAATTTTTTTCATTTTTCAAACATTTTGATCAAAAATTTGTTTTTACTCAATTACATACCTGTAGTCGTAAGCTTGTGGCCTTCTCGCTCGCACTTAGAATTGGATATGAAATGGCAGTACGTATAATTGTGAGTTTGTGACAGGTGAGAAAACGAAAGTCAAAGTTCCAAGTTGGCAGTAAAATTCTGTGACTGCTTTGGTATTATACTTATAACCTTAGAATTTCTCGCAAATTACTAAAAAATAATCAAACTTCTTCGACAGAATCTTTCTATTACGCAACATTCATCTTCTAAACATCGCTTATAGGTAAATCATTTACTTTGTGTATTTTTAAACGGGTGAAAGTTGACAGGAAAAAGGAAAACTTGTTTTCATTCCAAAAGCTAGACGAAGCCTGTCGATTCTTCTTACTCATTTGTTGATGTGCTGCAAAAAAAGAAAAGAAAAACTAGTGCTTGTTGTACTTGTATAACAGTTCATGCCAACAAAACAAAAGTTTCGCAACGTAATCATCTCAGCCAGACAGAGACAACTTGTGCTCAACTGTCAACTTGGCACAAGTATAATTTTTTTGTTCTTTCACCATTAATTTTATGTGCAGTTTTTTTGTGTGCGATTTATTTGTTCTCGTTGATAAGAGAAATTTTTCGCTATTATAAAAGAAAATTTGTTAAATTATAAATCCACTGACAGATACGGTATTATTCAATTTAAATTTGTTCATTACAGGGGTGCGTGTGTGTTTGGTGTAAGTGTGAAAAAGAAAATCGAATTATAAGAGCTGGGAGCGAGCTTCGCACTTGAGAAAATATATTTTTACCAACCCAATAGCCTCATAGCAGCCAAACGAAAACATCCACGTAAACTCGTCAAACGTCATATTTACATTAATTACCCAGCACTGCTTTGAATCGCTTCATTGCATTTTAAACAAATCACATTAACCCAAACTTTGCATACACAACGAAAACTCATTTTTGAACCAGTTAATCGAGACTGGAAAATGCTTGAAAGGTGTTTTTCACAGTGGTGGGGATAAGTTCATTCGACTGCATGCTGAGTGTCGGGAAAAAACGAAAGAAAAATCGATAATTGAATTAATTAACACAAGAGACGGTAATGTCGTCGTGGGCTCAACATCGCCAACCGGCAAATATGGCCACACAACCACCTCAGTCAGCACCTTTGCAGCAGCAGCAACATCAGTTACAACAGCCGTTGCTGCAGCCGCAGCAGGTGGGTGTTGGTGGTTCTGGGGCACTTGGTGTCACGGCACATTTTGGTTCTCAGGTAATTGGTTGTTCTGATTTGTAATTCATTTCTGGTACAGTATCTTTGTAAAGTCGTTCATGACAAAATTCAAATACTATTCATATTTAAATGTTATTTGTTTCTTTATTTTGGCTTTGTCCTTCGTGCATGGTTAAGCTTTTTCACTTTGCATGAGTTGGTTTATATTTATGTCTTTTTCATACAGCATAGAAAAATGGTTGAAATTGTTGCATTGCTTTTGGAATGTCAGAATACCTGAAACCTGATTTTATAAGGGATTATCTTATTAAACTCCCAAAAGAAACGGCAGGCAACATATATCACCCTTGTGCTGTACATCTTCCTTTTGATGTTATTGTTATTCAGGTACCTATCTATTTATATATACCGGTTGGCACGATTGTACGGTCTTTAACAAACTAGAATCAAGAGTACCTACAAACATTTTATTTATGTTTATTTTAATCTTTGTAGATGCTATACGATTTCATTCTTTTTTTTTTATAACTTCCCGATGTTTGCATCCATGTTCAATTATTATAAAAACTGCCAATTGTAATATTTCTTTGGTGACTTTGAAAAGTTGATTGTTCAAAGTCTACTTCTTCGATTCATTTATTCATATTCATAGGTATATGGGTGGCAATGTTTTTTTTTTACTTGGTACACATTTGAAACCAATGACCAAGTAGGTATGTATGCGGCAGTGTCCACGTTTTAAAATGCTTTTAACTAGCTACCTACTTTGTGTTAGTGGTTTGATCATGTGTTAAGATGGAGGAAATATTTTATCAGGTTTCTCGAAGAATACATAGCTTTGTGCGAATAGGACAATACGATAACAAAATTATGTTAACAGTCGATGGAGAAATTGGAGAGAGCAAAATGTTCCGCCAACGCTCCTTGTTAAAATGAATGTATAGATGAACGTTTCTTATTTCAGGGAGCGGTCTACTCTAACAGTTTCCAATTTAAAATCATTGCTCATTTATACTTCTTTTTAGATAACAGAAATATTTTATTTGATAGAAATCCCAAAATTCTTCTACATTTAATATCAATTCGTATGGGAAAAACAGTCTCGAATCAGCGCTAGAGCAATCAAAATTGCTGATATTAGGTACTTTTGATTAGTTTTTCCTCGATAAACTGATACTGATAAGTTGCTGCTTATGAAATGTGTCACATTTAAAAAAATCATAATAATGACTACATATTACCAAAACAGTATACGTAGCAACTGAGCTGACTGGATTATCTCACCGAATACACAAACCAACCAATCCATTAATCAAACTAGTGAAACTGAGTTCCTTTCTTTTATTATTGAAATAGAAAAAAGCATCCTTTCATGGAAGTTTTAAAAGCTGCAATTTGTCTAAGTTTGCCTTTAAAAATAACCTTGTTGTTAGTCGACGACACTGTTAAATGAACTTCAATGCACAGACTACTAATGAAAAAGACGAAATAGGTACCAAGAGTTAATCAGAGCAGTTGATGGAATCTAAGCTAAAGAAACATATCAAATTTACGTGAAAGAGAGCCTTTTCAACCAACCAACCGATGTATACAAAATGACTGATCCAAACAACTCCTTTTGGTGATAAGTCTGAGCTAAGTCATCAGCATCACCATCATTGTATACGATTAAAGAATTAAAAACGGAACACCGCCTTGGGGACAGATTATGGTAACAAATGTCACCTCGATTGTCTACATTATTTTCAGTCCTAATAAATACTCTTTTTCCAATATTTGCGCTCAAACTTGTGCCCATATTCGGTCTCAAATTGAAATGCAACATAATAATAATTTAAATCGGGGGAACTTTCTCGGCATATCTATCTTGAACAGGAAAAACATTTCTCTTGTGTCTCATTCAACTTAATACTGAATAGTTCAACTGATAACTTATTTTACAGAAAAAAAATTAAATCAAAGGACTTGGTTTAATGAGGTCTTCGAAAATTTTTATTATTTTGCTACAGAAGACGTCATAATAGTAAAAAAAAAAGTAGCAGACCATCACTGCCGAAGCAGATACAAGAAAATGAAACTAACTATGGTGTATTAGGTGGACACTTCTTATTCCCATGGCGTTTGTGTATCCCTATACCGGTATTATTAGGCTATACCCACTGCACTTGTTTCAATTAATTGTAATCATTGTGTTAGGTGTTTATTGTAGGTACCTATGTAGTTTGTTAACTTTCGATTGTCATGTATATGCGATTTAACTGTTATACAGTCACAAATCGTTGATTTGACTCTATGATGACTCTAAGGAACTGGAAGCGATAACATTTAATTTGTTTGTTTGTGTGTTGTTTATGTTTTCAAATAAAAGTAATTGAAACGGAACTGATAAAGAAGAATTCTATTCCAAGGAAATACTACCATTGAAATTCGATTCCTTTCCAATAGGGAACCCGCTTTTTATGAATGGAATACTTGTGTTGTGATAGAAACATGACGATATTTCATAAAATATATATTTGGCCCATGCAGGATCGTATGTCTAGCTTTTCACAACCATTCGTTTGTATGAGTTTAGTTCTTCGAAGAAATCCGAGCGACCTGAACGACTAAATTGAGAAGGAAAATTTACATCGACAATAGGAAAATATCCAAAACACGAGTCTGCTTCGTGTTTCGAAGAATTGTTGCTTTTTCGAAAGAGCGTTCGCTGCCGTATGAACAATAATAATAATAATAATAATAATAGTTGGCGCAACAGGTCCGTAGGGCCTAGCTTCTCACAACCAAACGTTTTGTGTGAGATTTCATTTTTGGAACGAATGGAAGGGATCTACAATTTTATGCCGATTCCAAACGGCTAATTGAGAAGCTCTTTCGAGACAGTTATACTCTTGGATGTTTGTCGGACGTTCGCGAGAGGTGGCGTAGTTAAAAAAAAACCTGAGTTGGAAACCACTAAGCCACTGCGCGTGCTGAAAATCCTACTTTGCTTTGCTGCGATCGAAGCTCAAAAAAACACGACTATAGTAGACAAAAATGAATAAATCTCAGCGAGCGATCTACTCTGTTGTTATTATTACTATTGTGGAAAATGACGCATATTCAACGCGCTGTCATACGCGTCGGCTGTCACGATTTGCTGCCAGACTATTATTTGCGATACACTCTCTACTCTCTCTAGGCTACACAGTAATGCAAATGTCTTTCGGTTACCTCTCAGACCAAAAAATACTTCGTTTTTAATGGACTAAATAGTTAGGCTCCGGCCTTGAAGTTAGAGTGCTGTTAGTTAGTATCTACTAATCTCTCGTAATACACGATGTCTATAATTTTGGGACAATAATAATAATAAAAGCAATTAATGTAAGCAGAGCAATTCTTTCGGACTTCATTTACGAATAAAAAGAATCCCTGAGCGTTTTTTGTAACTTTCGATTTCCACAACTCTGAACGTCGTCGTTTTCATGCAGATCAGGTTTTGCCCTCTGATAAATAAAGAAAAGTCAACGTCATGATACCAGGGTTTACTTTGTAGGACAAAAAATAACGTATCGAAGAATTTGTGAAACCACATTATCCACTTCTCAGCATTTGATTTAAAAATAGTGTTTTGAATAGATATTTATGTGTTTGACGGGCTTGGCGTGTACTTGTCTTCACTCTCAAATAAATAGTTTTAATATTTACCTTTTGAAAAGAGCACAATTCAATTTTAAGCCAACAAACGACTGGACCTGCGGGTATATCTGAATTTTTTGTGTATTAATTGAGGTAGTACCTACAAACCAATATAAAACATCTCACTGCGAGCAGTGTACAGTAACCATTTTATTTATTTAATGCAAATGTACGTGCGACAAAACAATTATTCTCAATTTTATTTTATTTACTTTGTCACACGTATCTGTGATATGGAGGTAGAAAAAAATCAATTCTTAAATAAAAATTAAGAAAAGTTGTATGAAAATTTGTTGCAAAAAAAATTAGCGAAACTCCGTCAGAGTCTTGAAAGTATAGCCCCAAGTTCGTGTATAGACTTGGAGTTACTTTGACCTACTTACATCTTCGATATATAATCCATATCACAAATAAATAAATATAACTGACCTTTTTTCAACATTTAAAACATCTGTGCCGAATTTTCTTCATTTTCACAGATATGTTTTTATGTGGAAATTGAATTTTAAGACGTATATTCAATTTGTTTCATGTCAACTTTGTGCATTTGACATATTAGGTCTGTTCCTTTACTTTAAAATGTTACGAATTTTTAAGAATTCTTACGAATTTTTACTCAATGCCGTTCCTTAACTCGAAAAATTCGTAAAAGAGAGCGTTGTCGAGAGAGCAAGATGTTACCCCTCCACTGAGAATCTTACGAATTCTTATGTGGTATTCGTTTGGGCTTCTTCAGATTTGCCCTCAGATTTCAGATTTCGTGTGCCTAATCGAACATAAAAACGTCACTTGCTCTTTTTTGTGTTGATATTTGTGCGATTTGAATATGTGTAGTCTTCGACACTTTTCTAAGCGATTTCCATTCACTTGTTAAATTTTGTATTAAAACATTAGAAATATCCGTCCCGATTGATTTCTAAATATTTATACATAAATAATTCACAAAAAAAGATTCACCCGATGCAACGCCTTTCTTTGCTAGAGAAAAAAATTCCATAAAAATGTAAACAAACTCCATCAGTTGTCAAACTCAAACGCACTTGTATTGGTAAATCTGAGAAAATATCTAGATTCGCAAAAGTGCTCTGAAATCTGAAAAAGATTGCTTTTTCCTGTACCAAACGAACATAAAAATTGCTCTGAGAGCAAAAAAAGTGCTCTGAGAGCGCCCAATCGAATACCACATTACTCAACAAATTTCTTGGTGTAAGAAATTTGAAAGGCTGTCAGTCACCAAACAATTAACAGCTGATTTAAAATTTCTTGTCATATTTGACATTCGATTGAATTTGTTTTGATTTCTTGCGTTCTATTAAAATGGTATCAACAGGCGGCAAAATAAATACTGAATGTTCTCCCCGAACATTCCATCGTATTGAAAATATTCTTTACCACTGCAATTTATGGAATTATTTATCTGTCATATCTGTCATTTTTCATAGTTTACTACAAAAGCGTTCCCTAACTTTTTCGTAAGTGTCTCTCTCTGTGATAGAATTTATCCCCACCACTCCCATTTTAATTGTCTTTTCCATTCTTACTACAAAAGTAAGGGAACAGACCTATTAATCAGCACTCGCCGGTATAAATTCTGAGAGCTGTTCCAAGAGAACTGCTCGTTACTCGTTATTTTGCCAATTTTCTCTTTTTCTGTCATTTTCGATGAGTACGTGTTCGTGTATAGACTGTGCGATTGCGATCGATTTAAACAACGTATGCGAATAAACCTATTGTTTATGATTTGTCATTGTAGTTAGTTCATTGCTCAGGGGTTTAGCCTTTATTTTTGTCGGAAGGGTGTCAGCAATGTGTTGTTGATATTGGTCTTGTTTTAAGGAAAGTGGTGTAGATATTGGTCTCGTTCTAAGATCATTGGTCTGCTTTTCGCTGTCACTTGTTTACATTCTTGAAATTAGTTTTCATCATTAATAAGATGATCACACGAGTCACACTTTTCTAACCACTGTACCACTCCGTAAGCTCAACTCGCCCTATATACTAATATAATAGGTAATATTTCGTTTATCTTTTGCAGCCCACTTGGCCGCCAAACTATAATCAGCAACCTATGCAACCAGTTCAACAACCTCAACCAAACAGTTGGGCACCGAACCCAATTGCAAATGCTTACCCACAACATAATCCGGTGGCATCGTCTCCTCCACAGTCGGTGCAGAACAATAATTGGACACAGCAGGATATGCTCGCCGGACCACAGCCAAATCTATCAACATCGGGATACTTTCTGAATCAAGAGAGTTTTATTCAGCCCCAACATCAGCAACAATATCCAAGCATGCAGCAGTCCTATCCGCAGAATATTCAGCCGCCAGTTGAAATGCCACCCTCAGCTCCTGTCACGACAGTCAGTTATTCCCGGCAGAGTACTCAACCAATGGATAACGTTAATGTGGCTCAAGATTATTTCGACAACAAAGCAAACAATAATAATGATGGTTGGGGTGATTGGGATTGGAGTGACAATGGCACACAGCAACAAAAACAGCAGTTGCAGCAGTCACAACAACAACAACAAGTACAGCTTCAGCCACAACAGCAACAAGTACAGCATCAGCCACAACAGCAAGCAAATCAGGCACCACAACAGCAACAACTACAGCATCAGTTGCCACAACAGCAACAACTGCCTCCACAACAGCATCATCATCAACATCTACAACAACAACCGCCTCCTGTTTCATTCGTCCCAGAAACATTGCTAAGCAACTCGGTGGCCATTGAGGACAGTTTCCGAACAGAAAGCAATGATAACTGGCAATTGGGTTCCAATAAGGAAGCCAATTTCCCAGCGAATGCCGTAGTTCCTGATGACGTGCATCAAAATTCCCAACAACCTCCACCACAAGAGCATGTTGAAAATGTTGGTCTACTACCTATAACGAATTTAAAATCAACCACTACTCCGGTAGCACCACCATCGCAGCCAAAGGCAACCATTTTGCAGTCTACTTTGCCGGGAATTCAACATCAAGCTGTTCATTCATCGCCAGTTGTAGTGAAACCAACTCATCTTCCATTAAACGATGTTTCTCAAACTTCAGAGGCGACGCAGGCCAATAACATACCCAGCCCGGTGTATGTATCACAGGCCAAACCAGTTTCAAAGCCACCACGGCAGTATGCAAGCCTGCCTGCGGTTACCAACGATGTTGTAAATACAATCGTACCCACAACTCCTCCACATGCCTTTCAAAACAGACCAGAGCCCCAACTGCCTTCGATTGGAGCCGTTGCACCACCACCACCAATTGCTGCAACACTGCCACCTCCAACGAAAAGCTCCACGACAGCAGCAACAAGCAATCCCTTTAAGCGAGCTGGAGTATCTCAACACCACCGAGCTGGAATCGTAGCCACTCCACTGAGCACCCAACAACCTAACATTGTTATGCCACCCGCTCAGTTTTACGCACCTCCGCCGCCACCTCCCGAAGATTTTGCAAATCCTTCGGAGGAAAACCATGAGGTAATTGTACCCGACAACTCGGAAGTATTGCACGAGAATCTGGAGATAGCTCCCAACCACGATCGCAATGAGTATCTTCAGACGAGTCATCTGTCAGAGATTGGCGGCAATACTGATGCTACATTCAACATTGAAACACAGGAGCAGAATAACGAAAGCGATGATTTTCCTCCACCAGGACTCTCAAGACTTGTGCTTGGGCAACCAGAGAATGAGTCGCGACAAGTGCCTGGAACAGAGATCGAAAACAGCTTGAATATCGAACGACAAGCAGATGGTGAAGACACTGACCCATCGCAGCAACGCTTAACATTCACCCCTTCCGGAGACGGTCAGAGCAGTGCTCTTTCAAATCAAATAGACATAACAGCTGATCGAAATTTGTATTTGGTTCCGGGTGAGAGTGACGTTCACGAGCAGCGGGTTGTAACCGGTTTGGAGAATGGCTCGTCCACAGTCGCTCCAGTTGCACCTATTCAAGTGGAGCAGAGAGAAGTTGAACTTGATGGGGAAAACATTGAAGACCAACATCAGCCTCAACCACCTATGCAAACTTCGCAGCATCATCACTCTCACTCCCATCATCATCATCATCGTCCAGTTAGTCCTGTTCAGACGAGTCGTGATGAGCCATTGGAGGGAGCGAACAGCCTCGATCGCCAAGTTCAAGGTAGCCAACACAATAATAACGAAACTGAATCAAGTATGACCGTGGAAACGAATGTGAAAGATCTCTCGAATATTTCCACTGGAAATGACGAGAGTGATCAACGCGATCGCCACTATGCGAAAACGCGTCGCGGGGGCGGTGTTGACGACAACAAGAAACGACAAGAAAAACGATACGAAAGCGAAGAATCTGAGTTTTCTAGTGATCGCGAACGCCGACGATACCGTGAAGGCAGTGTGCGCAGCGAACGCGATAGGGATCGTGACAGTAAAGAGCGCAAACGGCGTGATAAGCGAGATCGGGAAGTCGAGGGCGATCGTGAACGTGACAGGGATCGTTACAGGGGCGACGATCGTGAGAATAGGTATCGCGACAAATACTACCGAGATCGTGAGTCTAAACCCGAACGGGGAGGACGGTACGGAAGTGGTCGTTATGACGCCGATTCGAAATACGAAACAGAAGGTTCCACACGGCAGGAACGTCGTAGAGGTGGCGGTCGAAGCGAAAGAACAGATCGTGCTGACCGTGAAGCCTACGAAGAGTACCGCAGATACCGAAAATACAACACCCGCGAAGAGCGTAGAGGCGGAAATCGTCCCGAAGTAGACAGACGTCGTAGCGACAGAGATTACCGCGACGATCGTGATCCGCGTCGGCATAAAGATCACCGCGATAAACCACGCAACGAATACGATGAGTATCGTAAAACGAGCAGTCGAAACGCCCGTGACAGTGATATTGAAAAGGAATCGCGACTACGTGAGAAAGATCCTCGCTATGCTGCACATAGTATGTACAGTGGATATCCTGGATATGGATATGATCCGTATGCAGCCTACTACTACGAACAAATGGCGCGTACAAATCCACAAGCATATTCCGAGTGGTACAAAAAGTACTACGGACATGCGCAAGCACCAGAATCGATTACGAATGATGGACGAGAGTCGGTGCATTCTGGGCGTAGCTCAGCCAATAATGAAAAAGATCGGTGAGTTGGTTTTATTTAACCGTAAACTATGCCTATTTTTGTACATTTTCACAATTTTTTACCACATAACAATGAGATTTTTTCTTTCCATATTTGATGGTAGTTGTGGCTGTGGATTATTATTTTTTTTTTTTTTTCTATCTGTTAAGTCAGAGATTTTTGTTTGTAAATAAACTAACTGAAACAATAAATCATCTGGATAGGGAATAATTGGAAACGATTTTTTGCTCGATGAATACGGTGCCATTTTCCACTAAACTATATTATACTAATCATCGCTTGTCTATATTTAAATTTACTTGGCAATCTCTTAGGTAGATAGGTAGATATTGAGGTGGTACGAAAGTGCCGTGGAACTGTGATAAAGAAATTAGTTATTATTAGGTAATTATCTTTTATATTGGTTTCTCGCCTTATTAGATAAGACGTGGCGTGGGATATCTTACTGCAAATCTATCAAGTAGATAAACATTGTGAAGTTTATTATGCAATACAAGATGTGTTTGTTTCGTTGATGGCCGTTGACAGTACTCATCATAAAGTAAATAAAAAGTATTGAGACAGAATTTAATCGGAAATATAAGCTGCCGAAATGAGATTGAAGGTTGATTAAAAAAGACCTCTTGAGGTATATCTACCGCAATACTAGATTATATTCATGTCGAGCAGTTTATTCTACTAACGGAGGCGCCCATTCTTCAATAGTTTGGTCACGTAAAACCAAGATTGCAACGGAATCCGTGCTATTACGCTTCGTGTGAGTCCTATGGGTGAGCCCAGGACGAGAAGACTTTTTAGACAGTATAGACTATACTGTACCTGTATGGGGCTTCACCTTGATCATTTAAAGGGGATGACGCAGACCTAGAGCTATATAGGGTCCAGTCTAATAACAACAGGTCCAATAATAATAACAACAGGTCTGTAGGGACCCTAGGCCTAGCTTCTGACAACCATTCGTTTTGTATGAGTTTTCATTTTTGGAACGAATGGAAGGGATCTACAATTTTATGCCGATTCCAAACTGCTAATTGAGAAGCTCTTTCAAGACAGTTATACTCTCAGATGTTTGTCAGACGTTCGCGAGAGGTGGCGCAGTGAAAAAAACCCTGAGTTGGAAACTCAGGTTACCTTTTTTAGTACAACATCGGTCAACTGACCGCCAAGGAAGTTTTAAAAACTTCAATATTTTTAAGGTAATTACCGATTAGCTCGTATTTATTTAGTCATAACATCGCGAGTGTTGGTTGCTCGAAAACAAAGGGTTTTTCAAACAAAAACGGTTTTGGATATCAATGAAATTATTTATTCCTGTGAAAGTACGTTCGATGCCATAATGTATGGAACTTGATTTCTTTTGCATGGCCAACACGGGCACGCTCCAGACGCTGAACCCAATTTTCGACGGTTTTCAAGCATAAATCGGCCGATACTGCTGCAATTTCACGTTCGATATTCGTACGAAGTTCATCAATCGTCGCTGGCTTGGATTGGAAATAGTTTAACGGCGTCAAATCGCACGACCGAGGTGGCCAAGCGACTGGAACATTTCGTGAGAGAACACATTCTCCAAACTTGGTTTCCAATAAATTGATTGTGACATTCGCTGTGTGGCTTGTGGAGCCGTCCTGTTGGAACCACATGTTCTCCAAGTCCATATCATCTAATTGGGGCCAAAAATATTCGGTTATCATTGAACGGTAGCGATTCCCGTTCACAGTAACGTGCCGGTCTGGATCATCACGGAAGTACGTACGACTCATGGAGTACGTGTGGATTGCTGCCTGACCAATACCGCATATTTTGTTTATTGACGAAGCCATTCAGCCAGAAATGAGCCGACGATTATGACGACCATAAATTGGACGTAGCGCTCTTAACGTTGAGGCCACTGACTCCAAATTTCGGTAGTAAATTTGAATAATTTCGACTAGTTGTTGGCTCGTATATCTCTCCATCATGAAATGGCAAACCTTACTGAAGGGAAATGTCAAAAGAGCGGCAAGAAATTCGGCTTCGTTTGCTGTCCCTGTTGAAAAACCCTTTATTTCAAATTAGCAACCAGTCTGCATTGAAAAATACATTCATCTACTCCTTTGACGTCTGTGTGGAATCCAGGACTCCACGAAGCGGAGCGATCATGTTTCTTGACTCTGTTTTGTTCCAGCTATCCTAGACTCTAAACACCCAACATCCTGTTAGTTAGTTTTGAGATCGTCTCTTCAACTCAAACGGGACCAAATATTTAAGCAGTATTTTCCATTCGAAACACGACCAAGGATCTGTAAAGCAAGAATTGAGAAATCCCTTAGTTGCTCGGTAAGCGGTCTTACTTTTAAGTTGCCTTTTCAACCCAAATAATAAGCGATATGCATGAGTCTTTCTTTGTAATCAAACGTCCCAGTAACAACTCGCGAATGCCGATCGTATTGTACGTGTCGCATGAAAGTGTTTTGATTGTCTTATTATATGCTAAAAGTTGCCGCACTGTCTCTGCTTTTTATGGCAATCATCTTAATAGATTTCATAGTTATTCATCCGCTCTTTGTCCGGTCCATACCACTTCCTGGGTGGCAGTTATGCCTGCTAAATAGCAGTGTAGAGCCCTTGCTGATATTTCGGATGCACATGGGCAGTTCACAGTGGATAAGAGTAACACAGCATTCCCATTTAGGGCTCTTGGAGTAAAAAAACACTCTTTATTTAAGACTGCCTAAGCTGCTTAACCTAAATAACATAAATGTGGTGAGTAAACTCTCGAATTATTCACCATACCGATTGAATTGACAACCGTTGATAGTTGACCTTGACAACAATGCGTACACATGACGCCTTCCTCATACATAGAAGATGAAGAAGAAGAGAATTCAGTCACTCCATCGTAAAAGGTCAATACAACATTATGAGTTTCCCCTTTTATTCAATATGAGAACAGTTTTCTTATTAAAGCTTATTAGAGTCTCCTTCAACGCAAACATTCACACCTGTGCTTACCAAAATACAGGTGGTCGAGCCCAATGACTAGATACCTGACTTCGCTTTGCTAGTTGTTGTTTGTTCTTCATGATTCCTTCATTTATACTATTGTTAGTCCTGAATGGGATTGTTTCCACCCATCGCAGTACTTCTACCTTTGATCAAAGTCGCGCTGGTAAGGGAATGTTACTGACTTTGACTTTTGAACTAGAGCTCTATTAAACAGGAATAAAACTCACCCGTTTTAAGCTGTTCTTAGCTTGACTCTAATTTACGTTTCCAGATTTAACAAACGACTTATTTTGAATAATAAAAAACCAAGTAGTAGACGGTAGTAGTATAATAGTCCAGGGGGCAGATTCCGTATATCAATGATCGTCTTAGCGATATCGTTTTCGAAACTTTAATCACCATTTAAAGTTATATTCTGCTCGAATTTTGTTGAATATTGTCAGCATTCATTACATTTGTCGGAAATGATCTGGATTAAGCCCTCGAACTTGTAATTTTAGCACTTAGTTGCCAGTTTTGGGGCGCTATCGTTTCGACGATCTGAAAAGTTACGGAATGAGTGCCCTGGCTTCTCACAACTATGAGTTTCTGTGAGTTTTTAATCTTGGGACGAATGGAAGGAGTTGTCTGGGCCTTGGTACGAAGACGACTTGTTTAGTGAACTATCACTATAACCACTTAGCAATTACGCCCATTTGTTTCGATTGTTTGCATTCGTTTTTGTATACCCAATCTGGTCAGCTCGTGGAATGCTTTCTCAAAGTCAACCAGACAGACACCCACGCATTTCTTTCTTTCATTTATTGCATGTAGATATATCGGGGACCAGACTTGACGCGACCACATTCTGCAACTTGCCTTGAGCACACTAATCGTCAACGCCCATCCGATGAATAGCTCCAAAACTTTAACACCTGCTTTGTTTGCACTTTTGCTATACCAACCGCTAACATTGATCGAGAAAAAAATCGTTTCCTCCAAATTCGCAGTTACCTTTAATTTATAAATTTATTTTCTTTATGCCCAAATTAATTTCAAGCGCACACTATTACGTTCGTTTCAAATTGCAACACTTTTTCTTTATAACCACTTCCAAAGTTGTGTTCACCTTTGTGTTTATACTCTTCTAAAACATTACTCTTTATCAAATCGAATATTCACAATAATCAGCTGTCATTACATAACAATCATTTCAAAGCAAAGTCAGTATTTACCACAACTTAGAAAAACAATCGATTTATACTAAATGAATGAGCAAACGATATCATTTCTGTATTTTCTTCAGCCGAAAGTGTAGTTTAGATAAATAATAAATATAACACAAAACAAATAAAATTCAATTGTTTCGATTTTGAATATTTTATTTTTGGCATCAAACAACTCGAAAACATAAATTCCTTGCAAACACAACCAATCTCTAGGTATTCCGTGCAACATCATCAATACATTCCACATACGAACGATTATCATCGACACATCATGCAGCCAGTCGCAATGACTGCAAACATGTCATCCTCCTTGAACTCAACCATGATAGAAGCACGCCAACAGTATCAGCATCAACAACAAGGAAGCTATGGTCTAAATGGTGGACCATCAACAGGAAATCTATCGCAAATTAATCAACTGGCCGGTGGTGGTTACTATCCATCGACAGCACGATCATACTATGCCCGAAGTGAATACTCAGAACCAAGGTGCTTACTTCACATTAATTCGTAAAAACAAAACTAAATCAATAAACAAAAAAGGAAAATTGCAAACAACAGCAACTGGGCTGCTTTTTCTGTGCTTATTTGCTGTTTTGCAATTCGATGAATGAGTCGAATGACCAAACTCAACAAATTAATTTTATTAAAATATATACACACATTAAGTTGCTACTATCTCTCTTTGTTAAACATTTGTGTACATGTAATTTCTGTATTTAAGGGAAAACTAAAAACAGAAATCAAAATCTGATAAGGCTAGTTCTATTTTGCTCGAACTTATGTATATGAGTTGGGATTTACTTTTCCTTGTACCTAATGCTAATGCGTTGTTCTTTTAAAATTCGAATTCTTACTGCTTAGTGGTAATAATTCGCGAAAATATTTATTTTTTCTTTTTGGGGTTATATTTACTTTAAATTTGACTAATTTAATTTATTTTTATAACTAATTTTAAGGCCTATTCAGATTCACTTGGAAATATGGAGAAATCACTAGAAAATCATATTTTTTTAAAAATGCATACAGAAAGGTTTGATGACATTCTAGAGAGGGGTCGGCAAGTAATTTTAAGTGGGGTCCAGATACTCATAATTCTTACTTTTTTTTTTGCCTCTAAGTATACTAAGAGTATAGAAAACACAATTATAGGTAATATTAATGGGAGAAATTACAACGATGGTCTTGAGCCAATTTTTTATAGTTTGGTTCACGCGGGGAACAGCAAATGCGAAGAGTGCCGTCAAGGTGGAAGTCTGTTAATCTCGAACGATATTTGTTTTTCAAGAAATTAATTTTTGAAAACGATGATTCACATTCCGGTCCACCTGTTGCCGACCCTGTACCTAGACCGTTGTATAGCTTAACCTACCTACCAACCAGTCCCCATGTTCTGTAATTATCGCATCGATATATCTATAACAAAATCGATATGAATTGAAACAAAATGTCAACATTATGCCTTCTGTAACTGTGTGAATCGAAAACTATATCACATGGAACATTTCCATATGGAGCCCCTGGAAATATGTGATATATTCAGATTCTGTAACTGTGAGAGCGAAAAAAATATTCATTTCAACTGTCTAAATTTATCGCAACACACAGAGTTTGTGATGATAAAAAAGTATAAGAAATAATACTAAAAAAAACGTAAATAACTAGAATGTAATTTTTTGATGGGCTTACAAATTTCCAAAATTTAAAAGCTAAAGCTTGTTGAATTTATTTCTGGTTGTGGAATGACCTAAAAGCTTCTACCAAGAAACAAATTAATCTCTGTAGACATTTTATGAACCATTATAGATGCTCCGCATGTGGAATAGTTGATTTTGAAGAGGAGGTTTCAAAAATAATGAATCCGTAACAAAACTAGTAATAAGCTTAACATTTTTAAAAACAACCCTTAAACCACTGAAAATACATCTAAAATAAATTTGAAAAAAAAAATTTATTAGGGATATTCGCGATTCGATGTAACAGGCCTAGTAAAATTGCGAAATTTTATTGTTGTTTATCAGCATGTATTTAGCATCCTTTTGGTTGGTTGATTTAGGTGGCTGTATTTCCCGACGAGGGAAGAACACAAGTAGCGCATTGAGCGCCGTTTTGAAACCACAACTAACGGAACCTGATATGAAAAGGAGGTGAAGGAAGTTAAAAGAGCTCAAAACCAGCCTGTGGAGTTGAGAAATTTAATAATCCTGTGGAAATGGATGCCTTGGATGGCCGAAAGGTCATCAAAAAAATGGATGACCCAGTGCACTGCGTCTGGTTTTGGCTAGGGCTGGACACTCACAAAAAAGATGGAACACTGTTCCACTGTTATTTGTGTCATCACAGCTACGGCAGTGGGTATTATGGGGGATGCCAAGCTTGGCTGGGTGGGTTCCTAAAGGCCAATTACCCGTACTAATTGCCGTTAGTCTGGCGACATCTACACGCGCTCTGGATAGGAGGTTGTTTGTTTTGGCATTATCGTAAGTTGGCCAGATCTTCCTGGAAATGACACAGTTCGTCAGGTTCATCCATCTAGTCTCAGCACATGAGGTGCAGTGCAGGAGAATTTCTCTCTTTACATATCCCAGCGGAGGGAAGACTTCGGTTTGCTTTGGTGGTTTACGTACTCGTCGACCACCTTTTGGTATTTTGCCTTGTCTTCCTTGTCCCTCTCATGAGTCATACGTCATACCAGTCTCCTCGTTCTTTGCAATCTTTGCAAGAATGAAGACAGACCTGTTATACCTTGACTTCAAGAGACAGCAGGAGGACTTCTTGGGTTTGGGTGCATCCTCGGCCCCTACTGTTGTCGTAGAATTGTAAGATGTAGATGGTTGACTGCCGGAAGGAGTACTATGGCTGGTGCTCCTTCGGTTTGAGGGGTGAACTACTGTCTCCTGGCTGGAGGCTAGTAGATCCTCCTCGGAAGAGGTCCCTAAGAGGGATTCTTCCTTTTTATTTTTTTTTTTATTTTATTTTTTGTTTGCATTTTTGTTCATTTTTTAAATTATGGTCCCACGAGCATCTAGTTTTGGCCAGATTTGCTTGGATGTGACGCAGGTATCACTACTTTTCAACCTTTGGTTTTCGACCCTTATTGCCTCTTTGAATAAGAAGAATTTAATAGATTGCATAGGAACGTACTGCTCACTGTTTTTGGTTGAGTAAATGTCCCTTCCTTGTCTGGCTAGTTCGTCCGTTTTGCAGTTGACCGGAATTTCGCTGTGACCTGAAACCCTGCACAGGGTAGCTGAACATCTGTCCGCAATCATAGCCTTACCGTCTATCGCAAACCAAGCAAGTCTACAGGCTGCCTCGCGTATAGCAATCGTTTCAGCCTGAAAAACACTACAGTGGTCTGGGAGACATAGGGCAATATTAATTTCGGGTGATTGAGAAAAGACTCCTACTCCCGTGCCTTCCGCCATTTTCGACCAATCTGTACGAACTGCAAGTGCATAGTTATTTTCTCTTGTGCCATTTTCCCATTCGGAACGTTCTGACCTTACACCCTATGTTTCTCAAGTAATGAGTGCTTCGTTGACTACTTTTTATCCAGACGTTCTGCATTCTGCCGAAGGCTTCAAATAAATTAAACTGGTTGATTTGATCTGTTCTGACGAACTCGCGTAGCTTTTAACGAACAAAATGCAAGCACTGTGACTGGTTTCATGGCAACCCACTGGTTTCTACGTCAGAGCAGTTGTTCGTCAGAATACGCATCCACTATGCAAATAGTACGGCCCTGAAAAATTGTAAGCTAAACACAAATGGGAACTTGCTATCGAGAACCGTTACATTATGTTGGAAACAATTTTACCTAAACAAAAAATGCTTATCAATTATCATTATCTGTTTGATATGAACCTACTTTTACCGCCAATAGGAATGTACATGTTTTAGCCCAACGTTAACTTTATCCTATGAATGGTTTATTTTGTCGGGTACAGCTTCTCACTATCTTCTTCTGCCTGTCTAATAAAGTAAAAGTAAAAAACCCAACCAAACTAGCAATTGCAGTTTCTTGAGACACAATCGTGCAATTTATGTTTTGTCTTCTTGATTGCTTGATGGCTTTTTTGGGGCGTTCTTCTGTTACCAGCAACATTAAACATCTTTCCCTTTTGCGACTAAATACCTGGGCTGTGGCTATACAATTGCAAATTCTGGGAATGAGCTTCCGTCAAACAGTTGACATCCATGCTACTGCAAAATCCCACTTGCTGCCTTTTGAGCTTGAAATCCTTTCGACAATGTAATATAAGAATGTAAGAAGTAATACTCTGTCAGTTATTCCAATTCTTCAAATAGCTTTTCCTCCGTATAAATCCGTCAACTCCCTGGAAATGGTTTTGTTTTCCCAAACAAACTACATAAATAAAGTACAGGGTGCCGCATAAGTAACATTATGATTTATTTAATAAATAACTTTTTTCTTTCAGATTTTTTTTTTAATTTTGGAATTTATTTAGGTATTTTAAAAACAACAAAAAAAAAAAAAAACTACATAAATAAAATACAAGGTGCCGCATAAGTAACATTATGATTTATTTAATAAATAACTTTTTTATTTCTGATTTTTTTTTAATTTTGGAATTTATTTATTTTGAAAACACAGTTGAACAAGCTGTGTGAGCTGTGGCTCCTTCTTGTTGACACCACAATTCTGGATTTTTTTTTTACCTTTGGCCTTAAAAGTTGTCAATCATTTCCCTGCATTAAATTCGATTCAAATTTACCGCAACTTGTTTGTCGTTTTCGAAAAGTGATTGTCCAATTATCCTTTCCCAGCCCAGCCCATAGAATCCGTTGCATCCGTCGCGTCGACGAATTGCCGTATTTGACGGAACGAGTTGGCCCATAGAATCCGTCGCATACGGTGACAGGCAGAGTTTTAAAGTACTCTATACTTATTTGTCCCAAGAAACATGGTTATTTTTCCCTTTCCAGCGTACCTACTCAAATTCCCTTTTAAATAATTATCTTGATAGGTATTTTTTGTGAACTTTTAAGAGTAAAATGTATATTATACGGATAAATAATCACATTAAATAACCTTTGGTATAAGAATCACATTTTGTTAATATAATGATGATTACTTTTTGGTACTAGAAAATTTTGATATTCAAAAATCTTGCTAAAAGGTGATTTAAAAGAGCTATTTTTTTATGTACATTCATGTGTTGATTATTATCGTGAAATGTGGATACTTTTTTTGATGAAATTTAGAAAAAAAGAAAAAAAAATCATTTTTTTAAGATTTTTCTTTTTTGCCACGGTAGGCTTTTCGGACATCGAAATTCCCAAAAAAGGAAGAAATCCCACAATATAAGAGCACTGGTGACAGCCGTTGACAGTTTTTCTCACGCGCTCAATAGGTCTGTTCTGTACATTTGTAGTAAGAATGGAAAAGACAATTAAAATGGCAGTGGTGGGGATAAATTCTCTCACAGAGAGAGACACTTACGAAAAAGTTAGGGAACGCTTTTCTAGTAAACTATGAAAAATGACAGATAAATAATTCAATAAATTGCAGTGGTAAAGAATATTTTCAATACGATGGAATATTCGGGGAGAACATTCAATATTTATTTTGCCACCTGTTGATACCATTTTAATAGAACGCAAGAAATCAAAACAAATTCAATCGAATGTCAAATATGACAAGAATTTTCAAATCAGCTGTTAATTGTTTGGTGACTGACAGCCCTTAAAATTTCTTAGACCAAGAAATTTGTTGAGTAAAAATTCGTAAGATTCTCAGTGGAGGGGTAATATCTTGCTCTCTCGACGACGCTCTCTTTTACGAATTTTTCGAGTTAAGGAACGGCATTGAGTAAAAATTCGTAAGAATTCGTAAAAATTCGTAAGATTTAAAAGTAAAGGAACAGACCTAATATTTATTTCAACCAATAAAAAGGAATCCTCTCACGCTGTACCAACTGTCAACGGTTGCGATGGACAGAAAAGTAGAAAGTAAACCTCTACTTTATCCGTCGCGTCCGGCACGTGCGCTGCTTCCATAAGAGAGCGTGTATTCTATCAACCTGTCAGTCGAAAACGTTGCGGCAACGGACGCAACGGATTCTGTGGGTGGGGCCCTTGAGGTTATTCCACATCCTGTGCCTTTGTGGGTTTGATTTAAAACAATTCTTATTGGATTTTTGGTATCCCATATTCTGCAATTATGTTTATTCCGCCTTTCCATTGAGGAGAAAACGGGCCACATCGCGCTACAGTCCGGGGTGGACCTGGGCCTCAACCAATACGCCTCTCCAGTTAGCGCGATCTTTTGCTAACTGCCTCCAGTTGCGCACTCCAAGTTGGTTGAGGTCCCCTTCCACTTGCGCGCGCCATCTAAGGCGAGGTCTTCCTCTACTGCGTTGTCCCTCCGGGTTGGAGTCGAAGACTCTTCGGGCCGGAGCGTTGGTGTCCATTCGCTCTACATGTCCTAGCCATCTTAGTCGACTGATGACTGACCAACCAACCAAATAAAACCTCTTTCAAATCGGATTTCGAAGCACACATTTCGCTTTCGCAACCAAGTTTAGTTTTCCATGGTAGTGTATTTAAATATTGGGAGTAAAAGCAAGATATGCTTTTTCGTTTATAAGAAAATACTAAACATTAAAAATTGTGGCGCATATTTTAGTAAATATTTATTATACATCTGCCTAAACGACTTTGTTTAAATACAAAGGTCACCGGCGACATCTAGTTCGAATACAAACAATAACCCTTTACAAAGTTAATTGCTAGAAGAATTTTTTCATATTCGATTTTCTCCATATTTCTGTATAAATTTGAATTTAAAACTATGTATATTGTAAAGCAAATATTAACTCTATTTCTGTTACAACTATGTTAAATTGAAAGAAAACATTATAATATCTTATAACGTAGACGTAAAATCATATCAGTTATTCTAAATCATCTCATATGCTTAACCTTTCTATTCGGGCTTAGCTTGCATCGCCATTCTCATTTCTTTTTTGATTTCCAGTGTGTCCTGTTTTGTTTTTTCTTTCTTTCGTTATTTTCATTTCTATAAATTATGCATAATTATAGACAGATTATTTGCTTTTACCATATTACCTGTTTCGTAGATGCATGTTTAAAAGTATAAACGGAGATTGAAAATTGTTAAATAAAAATGTTTTTCGTTGCTTTAGGCCAGATAATAATTTGTCACTAAATTTAGTCGATGCTGCGAGCTCGTCAATTCAACAAGACCCACAGCGGCTAACGCCACATAAGTTTTCGAACGATCATCCGATAATTTCGTTGGGGCCAGGTTTATTGGTCGCTGTTAAACCGAAATACTCTCACAATGGTATAACGAATATTGTGAAGATTTTCAAAATGGGTGCCAATGATGCAACCAATAAATTGTTCCAATCGTTCCCGGGGCCTTTGGTTCGTGGCCTTACTCACAAAAAAACAATCATCGAGTTCTGTGAGGATCAGATCCGATTGGGACCATATTCGGCTATAAATCGTTCAAGACAGAACTCGATTAATAGCTTGGCAACAGCCGGTCAAACAAATAAGGCTTCGTTTACTCTGATGTGGAATCTTTTGATCCTACTGTTGCGACAAAATGGCGTAAGTCTGGTTTTTTGCAATGAATATAAGTATGTGTTTATTTACGAAATGTTTGTAGATGGTTGTCGGGACGGATATAGCAGAACTCCTCATGAAAAACCAACAGCAATTCCCGTATGAAACACCTCAGAGTTCAGTGGCTTCGTCTTCAAATCGTCGTGAATCTCTGCAGTCAGATGATCAGGGAAAATCTAAAGAGAACATACCCAGCGATGGTGAGCAAGAAGTTGATGATTTGATTACAGATGATCGGGATGAAACTGATGAAACAGACTCGAAGACATCGTCCCTCTCTGAAGATGAAATAACAGAAAAGTTCCGAAACTACTTGCTGTACGGAAATGTAAATGAAGCTTTGGACTGGGCAACAGATAACAATTTGTGGGGTCATGCTTTGTTCTTGGCTTCCAAGGTGGATAGACGTTCACATGCAAACGTAATGATGAAGTTTGCGAACAAGTTGTCGCTGAACGATCCCCTACAAACATTGTACCAACTAATGAGCGGTCGTACTCCGTCGAGTGTGACAAGCGTTCAAGATGAGAAATGGGGCGATTGGCGTCCACATTTATCCATGATCCTGTCTAACACCTCACAGAAACCAGAATTGGATAGAAAGGCAATCACTACGCTTGGCGACTCATTGTTCCATCGTGGCGACTTGTTTGCATCACATTTCTGCTATTTAATGGCACAAGTTGGATTCAGCAAGTATCCAGAGGAACAGAATGACTCGATGATGATGCAAAACTCTGTAAGGTAAGTGAATAAACGCTCTTAAATACTTTTCTTTAATATAAATTGTCATCAACCTATTTATGTTGTTAAAATCACACTTATCGCGACAGTAAATGTTTGTGCTAACATTGCTTCTTGAATTTGTTTTTACAGGCTAGTGCTGTTGGGATCCTCACACCATAAGGCGTTCGAAGAATTTGCAACAAATGAATCGATTATGATGACAGAGGTATATGAATACGCATGTTCATTGAACGACGACAAATTTTCGTTAGCAGAATTCCAGGTTCGTGTTTTCATTAATTTAAAACAAGTAACATGTTAAATAAACGTTAAACGCCTTTTAGCCATACAAATTCTTAATAGCTACAAGAATGCTAGACTATGGATATCAGTTGAAGTGCTTAATGTACATGGAACAGATCTCTTTGCACATTCAACGCGATCCAACGAAATATGAACCAATATTCATCAATCAGGTAGGCCCCTTCTGAATGGAAACTTTATGCATATCTTAATATCATCTTCATATCATAACTTTCACTCTGTCTTCTGTTAGGTCTATGAACTTGCCGATCGCTTGAAATATTATGACCCTGTTCTCGAAAAGTCCATGGATGAAGTCCAATTGGATGGCAGTCCAACCCATTCAAATGGAATACCTTTTGAGGAGCAAAAATGGCTGCAAGATCTACGGTCGCTAGCTGTAGAATATATGGCAGCGAATGTGAGTATATGCGCAAGCACGCATTTGTAATACGGTATGGAGGATAATAGTCTAATTTTATTTTTGTTATAGGTCCAAATGAGCTCACAAGAAGCCAACCAAGATTACCAACAAACGTCGAATGTGATTGATCAGCAATTCTCCGAAATTAATCGGCAATTCAATGAGTTGAATTTGCAATACAGCAACAGCGGAAGCTCTTTGCAAGATCAACAACAGCATCATCAACCAGAGTCGACTGAAGTGCAATACAACTCTCAGGCGGAGAAAAACAGTCAAGCACCGTTGCCAGCAATTGATCAGCAACAGCAGTATCCACAATTCTATAATCCGAGCGAAATTAATCAACCACAGGCAGTCGCAACAGATGGAAATATTTATGGCAATGGATATATACCGCCGCAAGAATCCTACCAACAACCACAACAAACATATGACCCTCAACAGCAAGCAATGTATGATCAGCAGCAAGCGTATCCCTCATATGGGCATGATGAACAACCGCAGCAGCAAAACACATACGAATATTGGGGTAATCAGGCTCAGATACCGAACGATGAGGTACGATAAAAGAGTATATATAATATGCGGAATATTTGCAAAAGTTTCTTGTATTTAGTATCTATAGAATATGCATATAAAAGGGTTAATGTACAGAGAAGGACGAACGCTGTATTTAAGAACTGAACTTTATCCAAAATATGCCTTCTTTAAAATCAAATCAGGAATAACATTCATGGGATTTCTCTAATGGTATTATTCTGAATGCGGCGATTAGGCCATATTCTTATATCTATTTGTCCCTTTGGTCAGTGTCAGCTGATTGATTTTGATAGCTGGGACAGAAACCAACTCCACCTGGGCTACATGCAAACACATGCATACCAGTGACCGCTCTATTTGGTCTGCCATTATATCTATGTCACATGCGAAGTAGTTGCAAAAGCTTTTGGAAAGTTGTGCCTATGGTGTTGGCTGCCGGTTTTTTTAGTGAAAAGAACTGGAAACTCTAATACGGAAGCTACCGAATATAACATGAGCTCTTAGGCCGTAGGTGGTCATATTTGACTATTGAGACACCTACAGTCAATCATTTCCGACCGCCGATTATTGTAGTGTTATGAGTAGTGTATGAAGCATAGCACGCAAGGTTAAGCTATGTATAGCTCGACGTTTGATGCGGCTATTGGAGTTGCCAGACTAGTTTTTGATTCGATGACCTACATTTACCTGTTCTTTACGATTATACCGTTATACAGAAGATGTAATTCCCTGTGTGTTGTCATAATAAAAAACTCGCCCACCTCCGCGTTCCTATCCCCATCAAATTTATGAAAATATCTACGTATTTGTTTAAAAAAAAAAGTTTGTCCTTCTACTGTACAGGTATATAAGATAAAAAAAAATCACAACATCCATAAAATTCATAAAGCTAACTCAAACAGCGTTGGCCCAAATCCCAGTAATAATGTGTGTCCTCTCCTAATTATTTTACCATTGGAATGCAGCTTGAGGACAAAAGTAACTCAAAATCAACTTCGGTATCTGAGAACTCCGACTCAGTGAGTAGTACGGTAAAAAGTATGCCAAGGACCATTAACGGTCCACTAAAACCATCTCAATTGCAAAATACATCAACTCTTGCTATCACAAAAACAAAAGCCGATATAATGCGATCACCCACAAAACAACAACAGCAAAAGCAGCAATTTAAAAGTTTCAACTTTAAACCAATCGAACGAAATGATAAAGAAAAACCAAACTCTGTCGTTAACAGCAAAGCGAATTCGCCTATATCTCCTACATCTGGTACGAAACAACAACAACAACAACCACAGTCTTACCTTACAACCACAGATGTAAGTAATCAAGTAATAGCGCGAAGCAACAAAACTTCACCTGCACCGAATAATGCAACAAATCAATGCAAAAGCAATACGCTTTCGCTTATTACTCGTAATCTAACCGACCAGCAATTAGTAAGCAAAAATAACCGAAATTCTTGTACGTCTTCTTCTGCCGTAGCTAAAGTAACTTATGTTCCTTCTGGTAGTGAAATTGTGACGAGTAGTAAACGAGTAAATTTTAATCTACCCAATTCGGAGAACAAACCGAGATCGGGTTTTTCTTGTAGTCGTAATGTTGTTAGTAGTAATGCTAGTAAGTTGACCAATCAAGCCTTATTTAAACGGAAATTAGAGATATCTTCGAGTTACAAAAACATCGTTTTCAATGGCACATACCCCATTGATATGCCACTGAAGAGCCGCTTTGACGCCATTCTGGAGGATTATGATCCCGAAACGCATAGAGAGTATAACGACTACGATGAGGATGATGATGATGATGAGGACGACGATGACGACTACGATGATGACGATTATGATGATGAATACTATGAGAATAAGCATACGGCTTGGACAATGCAAGAACTTTACAATGATCCGTCGATACCTTTAAATTACAAAAAGATGTGTAGTGATGTGGAGAGTAGTTTAACGAATTTTGAGCGATTCTTAGAAAGTAAAAGCGTAGTCAGAGAAAATGAGGTGGTGCGCACCTTTGATATCGACGGGCCTATTCTTGATGAAAAGAAGAATCTCTAGATAACAGTAGTCGAATTTATAAATTGAGAATATGTATATTTATCCTATACATATATATTTGTTAGACACTTTGTAAGTGTTTATGTTTAGAAAAAAAGTTTTTGACCACATTTTATATTTGAATCGAAATTCAGAGAGCTATGAAATAATGTAACTTTGCACTAAATAGGCCAAGTAACCGAAGTGGAAATCGGTTTCCTGTAGCCATTGCTAACCGGAGGTATGGCAAAAGAACACCCAACATCTACCGTATATTTTAGCCACAGGGTCGCCCAAATATTACAATTTAAACAACTTCTTCATAGTGAGTTTTATATGAAATGAGAAGTGTTTCAAGTCGCACTCTACAATTTGCTGCAAGTTTGTTCTGGGATGAAGGCCTCCCACTTTATCTCTCATTGGACATATTCTTGCCGAAAATCGAAACAGGCTGTTAGGACACTCCTTACATTCAAATTACGGCAACCTACCTACCTTATTTTATGATACTGTGATTCTTTGGTAATTGGACTAATTTTTGTTTTAACTACCCCACCTCTGACAGACATTGACAAACACCTGAGTTTTAACTGTACTGAGAAAGTTTTTTCAACTCAGCCATTGTATACCAGTTCCCACTTGTGTGAGCTGGTCAAGAGGAGTGTTCTGTGCCAAATTCAGGTCACTACAATGACCCATAGTTATTACTACTGATGGGGAAAGATATTGTCCCGTGTCACATAAAAAATTAAAAAATTTAAAAACAAAGTTATCGATAACTTAATCTGATGCAAACAATCCGTCAGAGTATTTTATGAAGACCTTTTGCTGTTCAACAGCAAACAAGGAAATAAATGTTGTTGTTTAACTGAAAAGCTCGTCATGATCCTGGAAGAATTATCTCCAAGGGAATTTGTTGCAAGTATGCTAGCGACCTTGACAAGCACAGAAAGAGGATTGTGTTACTCACTTTTCACAGCAGACACTTCACAATTTTTCTTCAATTAGTCGCATTTTTCTCATGTGATACCACAAAGTACATATTGTAATATTTCCTCGTTTCCTCCGATTTATTAATTGGTAATAATATTTACACCCAAATTCCGACTCAGGGTTTTTTCTTTTTTCACTGCGGCACCTCTCGCAAAAGTCTGACAAACACCCGAGAGTGTCTTCAAAGAGCTTCTCAATCGGCCGTTTTGGAATCGGTATACAATTGCAGATCCCTTCCATTCGTTTCAATAATGAAAAACGCACACAAAACGAATGGCTGTGAGAAGGTAGGCCCAGGGTCACTACAGACCTGCTGCGCCAACTATTTTTTTTTTAAATAATAATTATACAATTGATGCAAAGCTTTCAGCTAGCTTCTTAAAGTATTTTCTCGGCGTTTATCTGTTTGTGATACGCACAGGTAGGCACAGTTTTAAGTGTGTTCGACTACTAAGCAAGGGGTCTCAGGTTCGATCCCCGAAGAAGCACAAATTTTTCCACTGTCCCACCTCTCGCGAACGTCTGACAAACATTCGAGAGTATACTGTCATGAAAGAGCTTCCCAATTAGTCGTCTGGACTCGGCATAAAATTGTAGACACCTTGCATTCTTCCAAACAAAAATTAAAAGCTCACGCAAAACGAATGATTGTGCGATGATAGGTCTAGTGTCCTTAGGCCCATTTTATTCACTCGAAGTTGAACACAACTTCGGGATTTTTATATGGCAAACTTCCCAAGTTGTGTTCAACTTCGAGTGAATAAAATGGGCCTTACAGATCTGTTGCGTTGACTATTTATTTATTTATTTTTTATCCACAAACGAATCTTGGATGTTACCAGGTATATAGTGGTTCATTGTAGCTCCTAACACAATTGTTCGCCCATGGAGAAGTCCATACGCCTTTGTCCGTTTCCAAGTGTGGTATAGTTTTCGTGTAGTCTGCGCTCTATGCATACTGGTCAAAAACATATAATCTTTTTTTTAAATATTCTCGGTTTAAATAAAATTGTATACTTCAAAAGTTCTTGTTCTTCTCTAACCTAAAATGTTTGATCTAGCTTTGGACAACCGCTATCCATGGTGTCCACTAGATACAGCAAAAAAGCCGATAAAATTAAGCTCAAAATGGATTTCGATACAAATGTTAAGTTTATTCCGTTTACTTTTCTGTAAAAGTGAAAACACAAATATTGTAATAATTAGGTCACAATCACTCACCTTAGCTAACTGCACCGATACGTAGAATAAAAACATTGAAAAGTTATACTTTCAGTGCCTAGTGACTTTCTCTAACAACTTTAAATCGAATACAGATACATAAACACTGTAGTTGAAATTGCAAATATTATTATAAAAAAATGTTATGTTTATAAGCGAATTTTATAAAATGTATGCCGTCGATTTGTTCTTTGTATATTCAGAAAATTATTCTAATAAAATCGTTACCGATATAAAGCAAAACAAAATCGTAATCTGTTGTCAGAAAAAGAAAAACTGTCGTGTGAAGTTGTTTTGTCCTTGCGAATATATTTCAATAACATTTTTTTTTTTTGTTTTAATTTTATGGTTTCATTAATTGATTTGCGAATTTTTTTTTTTATTTAAACACTATATTGCTTCGAAGTAATTTCTTATATTGAATTAGGGAAACTAATATCGTTAAGTTCGCTAAATTATGTGTTCAACTTGGTGGTTCTTAAATATTTTAACAGACTAAGTTTGTTTCTGTACAGATTTCCGATCGAAATAATGTTACAACTGAATTGATACTAACACATAACGTTTACGTGGTTTCTTTATAGAATACATAATTTAAAATATTATTGCTTACGTAATCCTGCACAAAAAGAACTTAGTTTTACAGAGCCTACTCAATTCCCCACATTTGACTCTCCGAGTTGAGAAGCTTCCTCAGATATCAGACATCTGCCCTTGGCCATTTAGAATAGCCCAAACGCGTCACCACAATTGCCATTCATAATCTAAAGTACGGATTGACCTTAAATAATTCAGGAACACTTTAAATCCAGAAGGCTAAGTATAACAAATAAATTTTAGCAAACTGTTTGCTTGATGGTGGCAACTGTAAAGAATGACAGGGAATTTCAAAAGCATAACTTCATAGACAAGTTTGTAACATTCGTTTCTGATCCGCGGAATGGCCATCCAAAACCTACTATCCCGAGTGGATTCATTTTAGTTCGCATTGTATTTCCTTTTTCTGTTTAAGTTTCTCTTCAGTTTCTTCTAGAGTTTCCCTTTTCTCTTACATTGGTACTGATTTAGAGGTGTTTGGTGTTTAACCTCCATAAAGTGCCTCCGTCATGATTTGAAAGACATTCAGAATAATAGTCCTACACGAATGAGGGGTTGGTAAAACGAGATTGACGATTTCGTGGAAAGGGATGCCTTTATTATTTTCCTTTTCAAACCTACGTTTTGTGATACTTCAATCAGCTCAATATGCGATTCGATTTTCTTAGTGAATTTCAATTTAGTTACAATATTTCTTTGCCGCTATTATTCGCCGTACATGTTCTAATGAGTTTGTTAATTAGCTACTTACATTTTCGTGCTTATTTATATCTAACCCTAGCGTTTTATGTTGTGTTTCTTTTCCCACAAAAGTAAGTTTGCATTTCATATATTTTTATTTCTCTTTTTATTTGTTTTGTGTTCCTAAAGTCGTATCAAAAAGTTTATTTCAAATCAAAATAGACTAAGTGAAACTGTACACGAATAACAAAAAACAAGCTCAATTAAAAAAACAAAACATAACTTTAGACCGCACGTCCCACGATATCGATGCCTAATACTCAAAAGCCTGGTTACTATGATGACTCACGGCCCAATGACTCTGCGACCAACTCGAATGATGTAAAGAAGGCGGGATCAAATGCTGCAGGGCCGAAACCCGATTCGAAAAATCAATCTAAGAGGTGTGTAGTGATATTAAAATATTTTACATATTTGTTCATTTAATACGATTTCTAGTGGTGGGCCGGGCTCTAATCAAAACTCCGGATGGTTTGGAGGTATATGGAATAAACTGTCATTGAAACCGAAAAACCAAATGATATTACCCGATGATAAGAATCCCGCTATTGTATGGGATCCAGAGAAAAAGAAATGGGTGAACACTGATGGCGAAGAGGAGGGTGAAGCTAGCTTAAAACCTCCGCCAAAAATGAGCGATATTATGGGAAGTACTCAAAATAATTCATCAAACCTACAACAGCTGCCGCCACCGCAGCAGCTTCAGCAACAACACCAACAGCCTATGGCTTATGAAGAGGTTCCACAGCAAATACAACAGCAACCGCCACAGCCGATTCCAAGCCCGGGACCTATCCCAATATACAGTGCGACATCGTCATCTGTTGCACAGTTGCCAGGAGAACCAGCAAAACAACCAAGCTTACAATCGAACATGTTTAAGATGCAGAGAAATAGAAGTAAGTCAAGATTGTTGTTGTTAAAACCTGTGCAAATTATTTATTATTTCATTGGCTCTGAACAGGTAATATAATAATAAGATATCTAGCGGTTTTCTGTAAATCTTAACTAAGAGGGCAATTGAAAGTTTGCAACCGAAAAACAAAAAACCGGTTCTTACCACCAACTATAGTTTTCGTTTGACTTTTCAATCAGCTGTGAGACACTACTCGGTGCAACCGTTTTTGGTTACAAATTTATGTCGTTTTCCATTGGGATTTTCGGATTTTGCTCTCAGACTGTAGATTTTTCATGCCCAATAAAACGAAATGTTTCTTTCTTCGCATTTGTGGTAGTGCGTGTCTTAAAAGTCAGCTGTTCTTAAATTGCACTCAATTTATGTTGATATCCATTGCGGCGAATATATAGGTAGTTGGCACGACAGGTCCGTAGTGACTCTAGGCATGGCTTCTCACAACCATTCGTTTTGTGGGAGTTTTTCATTTTTGGAACGAACGGAAGGGGGATCTACAATTCCATGATGATTCCAAACGGCTAATTGAGAAGCCAGACGTTTGCTAGAGGTGGCGGAATTAAAAAAAAACCCCTAAGCTGGAATTTTGGTTTTTGCGGGATTCGAACCTGAGACCCCTCGCTTAGTAGTCCAACACACTAAGCCACTGCGCCTATAGTTAGTTAGTCATTAAATCTCCCAAACCCAATAAGCACAAACGGAACAGAATATTTAAATAATTTTCTCTCGATACGGAAAAAAAGTTTCGGATCCATGGAACAGGACTGGTGCAGGGAATCCTTAGAGGGAGAGGGTATAGCACGTGAGGAAAATTACGAACTTATTTTACGTAATCGTAGCTGTACTAGTTAGGATATTCGTAAGGTACTCTTGGCTATAAGTATAGTATTCTAAAATATATTCCTGCACATAATTTATGTAGTTCTATAGGTAGGTATGTTTAAAATTTCACCTTTTTGACTTCTGATTTCTAGACCTAATACGCACCGAGTCACTGTGACCCCTTTTGTAGCGCATGTTTTTATGTTCGATTAGACACACGAAATGCTGTGTGAACGCCTGAAACCATTCGTCAACGATCTGATAGGTCCCTATCAGTGCGGTTTTAGGCCCGGCAAGTCCAGGACCGATCAAATACTACGGCAGATCCTGGAGAAAACCCAAGAAGTCCAGATCGATACTCACCATCTTTTTATCGATTTTAAAGCCGCATATGACAGCATTTATAGAGACGAGCTCTACAGAGCTATGTCTAGTTTTGGCATCCCTGCCAAATTTGTCAGATTGTGATTGTGCAAAATGACGATGGAGAACGCTCGCTGCTCCGTAAAGGTCGGAAACAATCTCACCGAGACATTTGATGTCAAAAAAGGATTTAGACAAGGTGACGCGCTGTCATGTGACTTCTTCAACATCATTCTTGAGAAAATTGTGCGAAACTCGCAAGCCAACACCAGAGGCACAATTTTCCAAAAGTCTGTGCAATTGCTTGCATACGCTGACGACATTCACATTTTTGGCAGAACACAGCGAGCTGTCACTGGTGCGTTTGCAAGTATTAGTACAGAAGCGGCAAAAATGGGTTTAGTGGTGAATGAGGGTAAAAAAAAATATATGCTGTAAACAAGAAGGGACACAACACCGACGAATCGGACAGAACGTCACGATAGATAGCTATAACTTTGTGGTAGTTAGGGACTTTGTCTACCTCGGCTCCGCTATAAACTCTGACAATGACATCACATCAGAAATCAAGCGAAGAATCACACTTGCCAACCGCTGTTTCTTTGGCCTAAGACGGTAATTGATTAGTAAGGCCTTGTCAAGAAGCACTAAGTAGATTCTATATAAGACCCTCATTATCCCTGTCCTGCTCTATGGCGCAGAAGCATGGACCCTAGCAAAGACGGATGAGGATCTTCTTGGTCGCTTCGAACGCAAAATTCTTCGAGTGATTTTTGGTCCCGTTTGCGTTGACGGGGTTTGGAGGAGAAGATTTAACAGCGAACTCTACGAGCTGTACAGCGACATCGACCTGGTCCGAAAAGTACGCATTAGTCGTCTAAGATGGCTACGACATGTAGAGCGAATGGACACCAACGCTCCGGCCCGGAGAGTCTTTGATTCCAACCCGGAGGGACAACGCAGTAGAGGAAGACCTCGCCTTAGGTGGCGCGCGCAAGTGGAAGGGGAACTCAACCAACTTGGAGTGCGCAACTGGAGGCAGTTAGCCAAAGATCGCGCTAACTGGAGAGGCGTATTGGTTGAGGCCCAGGTCCACCCCGCACTGTAGCGCCACCTTAAGTAAAAGTAAGACACACGAAATCTGAAATCAGAGAGCTAGTCTGAAGAAGACCAATCGAATACAACATTAGGTTTAGTTTATAGGCAGTTTTTTTTACATGTAGGCAAGTTTAAACTTAACTGCACGGTGCACAGAACATTATACCAAAAATCATTTTAAATAAAATAAAGTGCACGACTGCGTCGCATGATACTTTCTCGTTTAATGCGAGTCTGACTGACTTTAAGAGTGTTCAGGAAATCGAAAATTGAGGAAACAATAGTTTTGAAAACATCCATTTGACTCTAAGTTTGCATTTTGGTCAAAATCGTTATTGCCGTTTTCCGGTAAACTGAAAAATTCTTTTTTTCAAAAATCCATTGTACTATAATATAGAGAAAAACTGAGTTTGCTATTAAGTTATAAATGACCACAAGTACCGTTGTTTGAATTTTTAGCCAAAAACTAGGTACGCAGTAGTGGTAATCTCACCTACTTAAGCTTAAATATCAATTTTGGTTGAAATCGTTAGAGCCGTTTTCGATCAAATCAAACTGGTACGAAAATTTTATATGGGAAGTTCCATTAATATTGAGGTTACCTTGAAAAAAAAAAAAACACCTCCCGAACTGTAAGCCCAAAAACTCCAAATCCGACGTTTGAACGTAATCCGGGAAGCCGTGTAGGCTGTAGGCCTGTGGAAGGACGGACAGACCGGACAGAATTTTGTGACCCACTTTTTTGAGTTCTTCTATCATCGTAATATCAGAATCAGAATATCTTTCTCTTACTACGTAATGGAGAAAGTTAAAAAGTTATGACATAATATAAATAATAATTATTTATAAAGAAAAAGTTAGTTAAATAAATAACACCTCATAAATCTTACTGTTTTCTACAGCCCTAAAGAATTCATACGTAGATGTTTTTAATCCATCTGGTGCCGCTCCGAAATCAACCGAGCAAGTTCTAGCGCCCGCCTTACCACCAGCTGCTGTACCTGTTGGTGGATTCTTTATACCAGGTGCTGCTCCTAACGATGGTGCATATCAGCAGCAGCAGCAACATCAACCTACGCAAGAGGTATGTTCTAAAAAAAATTTAAACAAACGTGAGGGTTTTTCTGTATTCATTCCTCTTTATTTAACAGGGCGGTCCACAGTTCTACAACCCGACCCAATTTGGTGGCTACCAACAATAACAATAATTAATATCCATTAGAAAAACGATATTCTGAGTTAGCAAAATATATGTTATAAATAACGTCAATAGCATAAAAGTGAAACAAAAAATATTAATTGTGTATAAATAGGCCGTTAAACAATTCTACTGGAAAAATTCAAAAGCATTATCAAGAAAAAAACAGCCATCAACAACAAACATCAACAAAAACAGATATACATTACAACAAATACGTTTAATTGTTGAATAGTTATAATTTTGAATGGCAGAATAGAAAAATATGGGTTTAAAAAAAATGTTCAAACAAGTTACTTTAACAAAAAAACGTAAACATTATGTCGATGAGACAATTACTGTGTAACATGTTGTGTATAAAGGTTTAATTGGTTTAATTTTCTGTTGTGATTTTCTTTTTGTTTTATTAATGCGATTGTTTTTCTGTTTATGCGTGAGATAGTGACTTTATTTTTAAATCCGTAGTCGAAGAAAATCAAAAAATGTAGATACCATAACCATACTGAAAGGAACACCTTTTATTAGATGTAAATTGTTTGCACTTTATGTGGTGTAATATGCACATTTGTTTTCTTTCTTATTTTTTCTTTATTTAATTTTAGCGCAATAAAATATTTATATATATAAATTGTATATTCAGCATTTATATTATTAGTAAATTTGATTTCTTTATTTCTTTTGTTTTGATTTATATTTTAATTCGGTGCAGGAGTGGTTTATTCTTTATTTTCTAACCTTTTATCCCCCCCGTTACGTATATCTGCTTAATATGGGCAATGCGTTCTGGACGAAAGAGCAAAACAACAAAATGATAAATTATTTGCCTTGCGATACAATGTTTCATCAATTCTTCTTAAAATATAAAAGCTAAATAACCTATAAATTCGAAAGTGCTGTATAAATTTATACACTCGACCTCGTATATAGCCTATCAGCAGCGAAGGATATAAACATAGAGACAAATTCAACTTAAAAAAATATACATAATATGTATGTAGGTACATGTATTTAAATAAATTATGTAAGAACAATTCATTACGAACATTTATAAACGAAAGACAAATATTAATGAATACATATATATAAAGAAAAAGATTTTACTGAAAAGTAAACTTGTTACAACAAGTAAACATTTTTGAAAATAAAAACATTTATTAAATAAATCGACTTATATGACATATGACACTGTTGTTTTATTTATTGTATTTAATTGACCAATAACGGCATTGATTGTGAAAGCAGTCCCAGGTTCTGCTATCTCATGTCGTTTTCCATTGGGACCACCACAAATCTTTTTCAGATCTCAGATTTTACACGGCGAATGGAACATGAACGAAATTGATCTGCTTCTGTAGATGTATTAGTTCGTATTTGGCAGCAATATCAGCTGTTGAAATTGCATTTGTTTTTGCAAAAATCACAAATGGAAATCGACTTAAAAAATGTTTCCCCTATTGCACATAGTACAGAGTATTTTTGGTGATTCGGAGTCTTCAGATGATGAGGAAAACTATGAAGATAATAGTTCCTCCTAAATTATCCATGGCTTTCAATGTATTTCGTTATTTTGGTTTTCACGAAATTTCTCCAGTTTGTCTTGAAAGCAAACTTCTTAAAATGACACAAAACAGCTGTACGAAGTATATTGGAGCGTGTGTAGATCTGAAAAAATATAGAGATCTGCAAAAAGTGCTCTGAATCGAAAAAAAGATTGATTTTTGGTCCCAATGGAAAACGACATCAGTTGTCAGAGCCAAAGCAAAATTTTAATCAGATTTTTTGTTCTAAAAACTAGCACCGCTCGATCCTGTTGCATAGATCTACAAGCTATGCACATACAACATGTGCAAATGTTTCACAAAACAATGAATACTCCTGTTACCTTCCTTTTATGATGATGGGTGGACAATATGTTGAATACATGGGCAATAAAAATTCAGAATTTCCAAACTTAGAGGGAGGGTTAGCAGAGGCTGCCCACTAGGATGTGTTCTTTAAACTACACTGCGAAATATCACTGTTGAATCTCTGCTTACAGTGGTATATGCCGAGGACATAGCAATAATGGCAGAATGCACTCAAAGTGGTTGAATGGTTGTGTCTGGAACAAGGGTTTTTTAATATACCAGCCTTTAACACTTTTCGGAGCGGAACTAACAATGACCAGGGCGGCTAAGTATCTCGAAGCGGATCTGGATACAATACTTACTTGGAAATACCATGTTGACGAGAAGGTCCGGAAGTTGGGTACTACATCAGTACAAACCCGTATGTGAACACTGGATGTATACGATTTTAACTAGACTCACTATCACCTACGCCTTGGTTGAATGGTGGGCGGCTCAGGCAATTGTGAGGAGGCACCTGGATAGGGTTAAACATTTAGCATGTACAATACGTGCAACACCAACATGAGCATTGGAAGTGATCATGGCGATCTTACCGATTGGCTTATTTATAAAGAAAAGAGCGGGCCAAACGGCACTTCGTTTGCATCAAGATGCGAAATGGCACAATCGTGGTATCTACTATATCTATGGACAATGAAAGATCCGGGAACTCGTCGAAAATGAGATAAGGGAGCTGAGTATGAACATGAATGGAATAACAACGTATAGAGAACGGATTACTTCAAAAAAATAAATTTTGAAATAGTGATTTCCACGGATGGATCCATGATGGATGGCGGAGGGGGGCCGGTAGATTTAGGAAATACACTTCAGTATATTTGCTTGAGAGTGAGGTGCAGTGTTGTTAGTATTCTCTCTTCACTCATCACACGAAGTGTAGTCACAGTGCTTAAATTCCCTTAAAAATCCTTCGATACTTTTTTGCGAAAAACTCGAATTTTTAAAGTAAAATTTGTATTACACGGACAAAAATAATATTTAATTAACCTTTAGTATTAAAATCGCAGATTGTTAACATTACTATGAACTTTTTTTGTGATACTAGAAAATGTTCATAAAATCGCCCCTATCCGTTCAGAACGGAATTTTGCATGATTTATACGAAACCGGAGAAATTCCAAATTGGATGACATAAGCGCTCCTTGTCGCATTGCGTGAAACCGCGTTGTACCCCTCCTTTCGACAGCTATACGGCACATATTTTTCGAAGCTCTTCGAAAACTTATTGCTGCGAAACGCGATTAATGCTTCATTTATTTTTTTCCGAAACGAATTTGACTTACGATCAGATTTGACTCTCGTATCGGAATTTTTTCCGAACGTATACCAGTTTGTTGTATTGCCTATGGGCGTTACAATTTCAAGCGAGCACCAAATGTTAGTGAATTTCTACATTGAATCAATCTCAATGGGTCATCAGTCATCACACTCAAGATGATTTCCGCCACTATGGAAATGAACTTATGGGGTCCGTAGTTTGACAATTATACCTTTCAGGGCTAGGACATGTATGTAGGAAGACATGAACGGCAACTGCAACTTTGGCCCCAGTTATAGCCATACGTAAAATGCAACAGAAAAAGTGGGAACAGTATGAAAATGATTTTTTTTTTCGTTTAGGCGGTTATAGCGAAAATTCTGTCAGAAAAATGTTTCCCTATGGAAACAAATACAACAAATCAACCACCACTGCTTGGATTCCATCAGAGAAAAAAATCGATAGATGGAACAGTAAAGAAATGAAATACTTCAGTGGAATGATCTGGGTTTTTGTTGTGGAATTGACTGAGAAGTGGATCGGAAATTCATAAGCAACATTTTAAGACCAAGATTGAGTTCAACCATTAGGATTAAGTGGTCTAAAAAAGCAAAAGAAAATTTTTACGGTTGCATTTTACGTATGGATATAACTAGGGCCTAAGTAAAGGAAACCTGTAGAACGCAAGCAAAATGTAAAAAAAAAAAACATTTTTGTTGTTATATATATGTATGATTTTATTTAGCATTTGTTGTTTCATTCATTCATTTTACAATGAGGATTAATGGTGTAGGTATAACAAAAATAACAATATAACTAAAATAATAATAATAAACAAAAACAAACTTTCTAACAAGGGAAAAAATTATGTAATAATAAATAATTCATATATACATTAGGAAGGAAATTAAAAAAAAAATCATATTAATGCATTTTTTCTTTTACAAAAGAGGAAGGGTTACAGTAAGTAAAAATGTATTCATAAATAATACACACGACTACTACTGTAGTTTTCGTTTTTTTTTATATTTATTATTATGTTTGTAAGCTAATATTATGTATAACCTAGGTCAGTTGTGTGTACATATTTAAGTTATGTTTTATTATTATTATTATTTTCTTCTTCTTTTTTTTGCTCTCTAAACTTATGTAAGTGGTTTACTTTTGGAATTGATCATTTTCCTTACGATGGGATATTTATATAGGGTTCTACTGTATACATACATTATGGAATGAAATCATAAGGAAAATATATTAAGATTTATTTGTATTGTTAAAATATAGATACGGATGTCTGTTTATTTATTTTTTTTTCTTTCACTTTTATAAATTAAAAGATTAGATGTGTGCGTAGTAATATATTTTGTATGAACTTTGATTTTCTGCAATACATAGTTAACATGTATTTTTAACAAAATTTTAAGAATTGTAGATTGTAATTACAAAAATGCATATTGAAAGGCTTGGTTTACAAACTGTTGTTTCAATGGGTTGGAATGGTTATTTTTAGTCTCAAAGGCTGAAATTCAATTATGACGATCCCCTAGATACCATTTTTTTAAAGCCCGAAGAAAAATTAATTGTATTTATAAAAAAAAAAATGAATTCAAGGTAAGGTTCATTTAAAATAACTTGCGTGCTTCGTTAATGAATGGCTTTGCAATTGATGGAGTCATATGTATTAACATTAACTTATCCACAATTGTTGGCTGCTCCAATGAAAATAAATTTTTCCCGGAATGAACATTTTGGATAGGAATGAAATTCGAATGAATTTACCCACAGAAAGAAAAGAGCAAATCAGGGCAACCAATTTACAAGCCGTTTCAATTATGTTATCAGTTATCATTTGCTCGAGACACAGACATCCGCTAAGGTAAAAAGAGACTTCGGGCCTCTGACTTAAGTAGGTACCTAACAGCTTTTCACAATCATCGGTGCACGATTAGCAAATACTAAGACTTTGATTTTAAATATTTGAATGTAAGATGCGCTGGAACTACAGGGTGACGCAGAATGAGCTATATGGCTTGAATTCTTTATAATTTTTTTAAAGAAGCAATCGAACTCAGTTTGATTATTAACAGGATTTTGTATAGAAACATTCAAAAAACCTTATGGCTTTCTTGCAATATACAGTATAGTGGATAAGGTTGACCTTATGTCAACGTGAAATCGACAAACAAAGCTAAAACAAAGGATATCAAATGGTATTACCTTTGCGAGCGTTATTTTATTTCAAGTCGCTCAATAAATGGCATTCTATTTAGGAGATGCTTTCTATTAATAATTATAGCTTTCCGTTATCTCGTAAGCCAAGTTTCTTAAAGTTCTGCGATCTTACTTCAGAAGAACGAACTGAGAAACATTTTCTACCTCAAGCGGAATGGTCAGAAACACATACTCAGTGTGACAAAAAAAATCCAAAGTGTCCTATCAATCTACGTAACTAAGGAACTGTCTGGCAAGAGCAAAGTGAAGGTGAAACTGTTGCAAAAACTCGGACATAGAGGTTTTTAAAAGGATCAATCAAGCTCAATATGTCTTTCGAAATCTTTTCAGTTGAAAACTACATACTCTCGGATTATCTAGCTCACCATAAACTTGATAACCACAACCATTTCTTTACAGTACAAGTGAATTCGTAAAAGTACAAAACAAATTCGAGCTTATTGCCACTTGTATGAAACTTTTAACAGAACCTGTTTTGATACGATATCCACCGATCCCTTTCAATCCAGTTTATATGGACAGTAGAAAATGTTATGAAGAGACTTCAAAAATCCAAGTGTCCTTTTTTTATTAAATTTCATGCCCATGAGCTATAAAAATGTGAATTCAAGGCTACGAAATCACCTCGCTCGCTCTACAAGGACAACGACATTGATAAGCCCAGCTAGCTGTATTAAATGTAATTCGAATTAAGTCCAAAACTTAAGGGACATTGCTAACACAATGTTGTTTGTCGACCGCTTATTAGATACATATCTGAAATTAAGAAATTTCTAAAATTGTTCCATTCACATAATGATAGAGTGTATTATAATAGTGTTATTGAGTTTTGGACATTCTGTACATAGATTTCAGTCATTTATGCGATTTAATTAAACAATATAAATACATCGGGTAAAATGTGTAAAAAGAAGGTGCTACCCTTTTCTATTATTAAGTTATTAAGTGTTTCATTAAATTATTTATTCCTCATGTACATAAAAAAATAGTTCTTTTTGATATCAATTTAAGATGATACCGATGAAATCTGATTTACTTCAAGTGTCTGTTTGATGTTTGACAAACAAAAACGCGAGTTTAAATTTGTTTCGGAATTCAATGAACATTTTACTCTGTGTTTGTAGTTATTTTATGTTTGGAATATTTCATGCAAGTTCACAATAGTACTTCGCTATAAAAAGAACTTAAAAAAAATAAGCTTTTAACCGACACTATTAGCAAAATAGTAATAATACGTTCAATGTTAAGTTATTTTGAAGTTAAAAAAAAACTATTTATGCTACATTTTGTATTTATTTTGAATACATCTAATCCCAGTACTCCTACTATTTGTTGTTATAAGTTTAATTCACAGTAATTGCAGGAAATATCCTTCGTTTAATTTATAGTTACATTTATATAGTATTTATATAATATTCATATAATATATGTATATATGATACACTTAACTAAGTTTATTTAATTAAATTACATCACCTCGGTGCTTACAATTACAGGGAATGAATATTTTTTGGGTGTTCTAAAAATTTGTTGAATCGGTACGATATTTTGCATATGTATGGTTAACATTCTTGTATTATTAGGTTTATTTTCATTTAAACTTTGACAATCATCACTGTTTCCCTTTGACTTTAATGGTAAGGTTTTAAATGTTCCACGTAGTTTTCGGGAATCAGACCGGTTTTACCATTTAGAGTACCCTGTAGCCAACCTGGTTCGTGGGAGAATCGCACTGAAAGAAAAAATATACATTACGAATAGCTCAGAACTATTATTATAGCCCGGAATTTTATGATGGAATATATAACGCCATATAGATCCACTATACGTCGTGGTTAGGCTTTAATACATCGGATAAAAACGCACAGAATAGATCGCCGGAACGTTCTTCCTTGCGTTAACAATATGTTTCATGTTTCCAGCAAAATGGATCAGTATGATAATTATGCCAACAAAATGTAAGCCACTTTATACCGAACCGATTTTTGTGTCAAACTTACCATTTGTAATAATTTGATTTGGTTCAAAAGACAGCTCCCCTTCGCTCTCGCCTAAACACGCGTATAGTGTGCGCACCCGTCTGAAACAAAACATGCCGTGTAAGTAAAAAATACAATCACTTGTAACATAAAACTTACGCCGTTCCTGCGTTCAAATCCCTTTTGATCTGAGTTACATCTTTTGTCCGATGGACCTTCTTTGGCACATAATCTCCCGCCGTATGATTTGTTGCTACTCCTGCTGGAGCAGTGCTAGACGTCACAATTACATCATCACAGCTGTTTGCATTTGATGCAATCCCCAACAGGTTTGATATCGATCCGGCTACACTGACTTGGCCCTGATGGGTCGAATAGTCTATAGATCCACGTTGTTTGTCTCTTGACGATGACACCGAGTCGCATACAGACTCATTCGAACTGCTTGTCGAATGCATTCGATCATTAGAATCGCCTCGCATAGATCCGGGATAAGGCTTCGCCTGAGCATAGCCCATATGTGAACGACCTCCTAAGAGTTGCTCGGGTCGCATTGCCAGCGGTGGTGGCGGGGATATATTTGCACGATTACTTGGTGGGCTAGGACCATTGCATGCCAAACCAGCACCCGGTTGAGTGAGGTATTCATGACGTAGATTTGTCGCATTCGCTGGCGTTGCATGTGCTACAAGAGGACCGTTGGTTCCGGGCAATACAGCACCACCGACAGTAGCATACGCGGACGGATCCCGCCGCACGCTAATATCACTCTCGGACAATGTCATGTGTGACATTTGATGGTGGTTAGATTTGTTTTGGTGAACTGGTATACTGGGAGCCATGCCTTTGGAACTTGGCGGCCCATTAGTGCTGCCTGCTGATGGACTACTGCTTGGCTGATAAATCATACCGTTGGGAATGTTTTGTAGTGACGATGACATTGGCTGTTCGGTGTAATTCGATTTGGCTACCACACGGTAGACCTGCTGTTGGGGGGAATACATTGCAGGACGACTCCCCACAGCGGGTGGACCTGCCGCAGGAGTTTGATGTGCACGTGGAGCTCGAGCTGGGGGACTGGTACTGCTTGTGCTAGAGTTGATGCCAGGGAGTGTGCCCGGCGGGTTGTTGAAAATCAAGTCATAGTTTTCGATTAGAATGTTTATTACAATGTTGTTGAATTTGATAGCGAAAATGGCAGCGACAGTATCCTCCTGCGGCTGCAGAAGTGTTGGTCCAAATACGACGCCCAAATTAAATACGGACATCTTGTTCTTTTCGTATTTTCGAGAAACCCTTAAAAGAAACGTTTTAAAATAAGATGCTTGTAATGCTTTATCCGAACATACTCAGTTAAGTGCTTTATAACCATTTCCAGCATAATGAAATTCGGCTGAGGCAGTTTGTGGACTAATTTATGAACTTCATGAACTCGTTGATTAAGATTGTCTTTTTCTTAAGATGAAGAAGTAAAATGAAAATTAGATTCTCGAAAAAGTCAGAACTAGACTTATGTACTTACTTGCTGCCTCTATGAATCCACTATGATACCGATACGTCATCAGGGGCTCGTTTAGATTCCTCAAGTACGTCTTGAGTGCGCTGGCTATTGTGTTACTCTCCATAAGGTCTCTATATTGTTCATCACTAAATACTAGATCAGTCTTTTTCTTATCCATGCCCAGTGAGAGTAGCTTTGTTATCTTTGTACCCACACCACTCTTACGATATATGCCCTCTTCTTCGAGTCCACGATTCTCCAGTACCTCAATGCATTTGCGTACAAAGGCAAAGCCCGTCTCGTCCAGCTGATATTCCTCGGCGCCTTTTGTTTTACCTGGAGTAAGATATGTCTAAGAAGGAAAGTACATTATTGAAAAAAGAAAAAAAAAAAACAGTTTTTGTAGTTGAACACGCTTACTGGTTCCGTTCCATCCATTGCATTAATCCACGCTTTTCGATCGTCTTCGCTGAGTGCTTGAAATGTATACACAATGTTGGGTTTCTCTTTGAACGTAAGATCGAAACAGAAACGTTTCTCGAATTCGGATGCTCTCCGTTGGCACGAGATTAATGTGACCTTCTCGTCAGTTGATTCCGGACGACCGGATATCTGATTGTACTGCAACATTGTGAACTCCTTCTTTTGTTTCTTGTATGTGCAGTAGTATTTGGTCCATGTTGCTTTAAATGGCTCTAGAAGGGAGATTTTCAAAATGGAACCTTTTTTCAGAGATTTCAAATATATCTTCCTGGACCTATATGATTTTTTTTATTAAAAATGTGCTGAATTATAGACTTACTCTTTTCCATTAAAAATAAATAGCCACGCTTTGTGAACTTCTCCTCTGGTTTCTGCAAAATAAATGAACAGAATTTAATTAATCATTGGAAATGAAAGAAAAGGCTTATGAAAACATTTGCTGTTAATTATAGCCGCTCCGTATTTTTACGATTCGTCAGAGACTCTCGACTGTAAGACGTCTATGTAATAATAATCAAATAAGAGTTACTCAAGGTTCACAAGCCATTCTGTTGAGTCTAGTATTGAAATTACGAGTTTAACTCTTTTTATACGAAAATTCAGATCAACCTGACAATGATAAAAAAAAAAAAACTGCATACTTAAAACAGTTTCATTTAAAGAAACTTTCCAACCTCTTGAACTAATATGTTAATCTCGCATTTAGTTTCAAATATGTGATATTTGTTTAGTTTCAGATGTGATGATTTAAATAATTATTTACTTTGTCAACTTACCGTTTTCTTTTCCATATATTTGCTTTTTAATTCATTGACTTTTTCTCTAGCTTCTTCAAAATTTTCTCGGGTCTTTTGTGTTTCAAATCACGGTTTCATTGGAATTGAGTTTTATAGTTGAACGTTAAAAAAAAACAAAGCAACATGCAATGAGAAGCATTAGTTAGATGTTTGATTCAGTGCAAACAAAAACATTTCCCTATGCTAGTAGCATCAGAAGCTAACTTACCTTTTGAACTTTATGCCTTAGATCTGTTAAATAGTCCTTATTATCTTCGCTTTGCTCATGCGCAGTATGGTAAAACACTAACCATCCTGATATAAATGCCAGTAATATTTCAACAAATTCAAATTTTATCCGTTCTTGCACTTCCTGTATTCGCAGAACATAACTAAGTGATTCTTGGATGTATTCACGCTCATGCATTCCTAAACTAGCATCAGCCTGTAAGAAAAGAATATACGAATTGTTGTAAGCATTTAAATGGAAAACAACTGTTATAAAGAAGGGATAATATATTAGAAATGCGAATCAATAGATGGAGTGAGAAAGGTTACTTTAACTTATTGAAAGACCCTGCGTGAAGTTGTGTCAGTTGTTGTAAAACAATCACATTATTAAGAAATTGCCCGTGTTTTAATCTATTAATATGAGGGAGCAGATCAATTTGTGGGCTCATCCATACACATAAACTGAAAAAAACTGTTCACGTGACGAATCCAAGCCAACAAAATCTGTAACACATAAAGTCAGCTATCCGTCAGACTTACTAAACCAGATTCTTAAACCTTCTCAATAGGTTAGGCAAAGAACTGTGATTTTTCTCAAAAGGGCACAATAATAGACTTATAATGGACTGCTAGAAGCCAACTTCACGTCAGTGCGGAATAAATTGCAAACAAATTATAAGAAGCAGAAGTAAAGGAGGTTTTATGGGCTTCATTATTATTTTGAAGAATTAAAAAAAAAAATTAAAAATGCATTAAGAACAATAAAAAAGCTTTGAATACATTTCGTCTTATAAATTGAGTAAGGAAGTAAGTTTATTCACTATCTTCCCACATCTATTGTAAAACATTCCGCAACTATTTGAATTGCAACAGTTTTACTTAGCTAATCTACTTACACCCAAAAGGTGTCTCTAGCATTCTATGGAGAAATCCAAGATAGTTCGTATTTTGCTAAAATATTTATTTGCTGTCAACCAAGAGCGCTAGTTATGTCCGAGCATCATTTTTTGGGCACAGCTTGTATGGAACTGGCATTTCACTAGCAGTACCTACATATATATATTATATAGTAAGTCAATGGGAAAAATGTTGCAAGTTCAAAAGAGCTTGTCTTGTATTGAATAGAATTTGTAATGTTTGAGAAGAATATTCACATACATGACTGGCGACGTTTGGATTTCTAGTTAAATAAGTCTGACAGCTGACTGATTTAAAATATTTCAGTTTTCATTGGCGCAGATTCATAACGTGAATAGTTTTTTTCAGTTCACGTTGAGTAGGTGGCCGAAAAATCAAATCAAGAAAATGGACACATTCAAGCATCTAGTTATTTAAAAAGACTAGAATGGTCTGGATAAGATGTAACCTGAATGCAAAAACTAGATTGGTGGGGAACGTCACTTTTTCTACGTCAGCCACATATGCGAACTGCTAACTTGGTACTCAGACACGCATTTCTTGACTAGATTCGTCGGCTTTTCCTCCATAAACGTCAAATGAAACAGCTGCTCATAATACGACCGATTTCAGCCAATCAAAACCGAGGTACATCTAGTCAGACAGCTGTCAGACTTACTAAACTAGATACTTGATCATCTCCATACCCATGTGGTATTCGATTGGGCTCAGATTTGCTCAGATTTCTGTGGCTAATCGAACATAAAAACATCACTTGCTCTTTTTTGTGTAGCCTTTGATTCTTTTCTACGCGTTTCCCATTCACTGGTTAATTTTATATTAAAACAATTGAAATTTGCGTCCCGATTGATTTCTATATATTTATACATGAATAATTTCTTCCAATGCACGACCTTTCTTTGCAGTAGAAAAACTTCACGAAAACCTTAGCAAACTCCACCAGTTGTCCAACTCAAACACACATTTTGTTTAACAAACGGAAGTCATTTAAACTACTTCAACATCATGCGTTAATATATGTAAGCGCTGCGAAAAAATGGACGTATGGTAAGGTAATCACAGCCAGCTGTCAAAGTAGTAAGAGTCCAAGTGGATATGTGATCATTTAATTGTACTAGAGCCACAATAAGCTTTGAGGGCAGAGACATCCTCAGAAACGCGCCGCCTATCATGCATATGGAATCACTGCTTTTTGACAGTCTGGTCAATCTGGTCTATAGCCCTGTTTTAATCATATCCAAATATAAGCGTCGGGGTAGGTACTAATGATGCTTTTCTTGGATTAGAAGTAGCACATAGCACGACCAACAATCCGGCAATTGCATGGAATAAGTAGCATATATAACTTGTCTAATGTTTTCCAGTTTAAATCGAGGAATAATTTGATTATTATTTATAAATAAATAAAGCAAATCGTTTAAAATAAAACTTAAAAGACAAGTGGATACGCTAATTACATGACAGTACCCCAAATAAAATATAAAATACAATGTTACCAACTCAAAAAATTGCCAATTAAACGAAGCCACAAAAATAACCACTGAACGAAGACTAAACCGAATTCATGGTCACCTATTCTCTGTGCGAACAGAGGTCAACGCAAATTCAAGTTTAATTTTACCAACAAAAATATAGGTACAGCTTTACCCATTCAACAGTTTTATCATTGAGAAAAGTTGAATAGTTCATTCGGTGCTTGAATGAAAATGCCAATATCAGCAATACTACATTTAAAATGATTCGTATAAGAAAAAAAAAAAAAAAAACGCTTAGCCGTAACTTTCTACATACGAACGAAAAGCGAAACAAATAAGGGAAACAAGCCTACACAATGTCAAAAAATGAAAAACAACATAAAACAATTAATTTTGAGAAGGGGGTTGAAACAGAAAAAAAAATGACTAAGGTGCCGAAATCGATAAATAAATGAATGTCTCACCGCACACACTGCATACAATATTCATTAATGTCTCCGAATGGGTTTGTAAACTGTATTCTTTACTCATTGCTAATGTTTGAGACATTAGATATTGATTTTTTGCACCGAATAAATAATACTACAAAACAAGAAAATAATAGAATGCCTTCTTGACAAAGTCTCACATAAATTGCTTGGATTAGGTCATCATCAGGATAACACAGTCAAGCATAAAAAAGAGTTAAGTTGTTTCACCATATCAATATAAAGTTTAGCAACTTAAGCATTCACTTGAAATTATACATCTTGCAGTACAAATTATTTTTCAATTAAACATGGTTTTTTATGAATGAGAACAAGTGAAAAAAATAATAATACTCCGAAAAGCCGTAAACCGTGAGGATGTGGTTTTTCAATATGAATACTGAATTAATTCCAGGACGAAAATACAATGACAAACACGTCTACCAAAAGAGAGAAGGAAAATGTGAAAGGAAAACACAAATAACCACCCTCGCAATCACAAGCATTTTTTCGTGTGCGTACGAAAAGGAAATCCTGTTCAGGAGAAAAGCTTGTTATGAACTGTGATATACGCCCCATGATTTATTGGAGTAGATTTCGTACATTGACCATCCTGTTTTATTCTATTACAAAATAAAGATTGTACGAGCATACGTATCAAATGTATTTAGATAAATTATAAAATTATTGCAAATAAATGCCTGAGCGTGCACTGAATACATTCCATTTAAGCTTTAGTCTCTATTACAAATATAAATTAATTAAGTGAATTTAAGACAGAACTAAAAATGGTTACCAGTAAATTTCTTTTGATTTTTTTCTATATAATTTAAAACATTGACTTCATATTTTTAAACCGACTTAAAGAATGTAATCGGCAAACATTTGTAAGTCATTGACAGACCATTCACTTTCACCATTCAAATGATTTAAGTCAAAAGAATGTCAATATTTCCAAACGTCATCAATCATTTGAATTCTTTTACATTCTTTTTCCAATCATTTGCATTCTTTGATTCATCTCCAATCATTTGCATTTTCTTCACTCATTTACCTTTCAATAAAAGTTAATTATTATAAAGGCCGTGGATCATTTTCAAATTAGCAAGTATTTATGCTTTTATGCGCAAAGGGGCTTTCTTTACAATATGCGATATGCGACACTGAAGTTCGATCTTCTTTTGTAACGAATGTTAATATTGATTGTTCATACTATAAGAACTCTCAATAGATAGGTTGGTAGGAACGAAATATTTTTTTTTTTACGAGTGGATGAAACCGAAAATGAAAGGAAAGTTGCAAATGCAAACCCTATACAACTTACAATAATCATAATGGACAATTTAGCGATAATGGAAAATCGTGGGCTTATAATTTGAAGGCTATAAACACAGCATCGAAAGAGTGATTTTTAAAGAGCACTAAGTCTTATATACAAGGAGCAGAGCGTGTTTCCTTAACCGTATAGCTTCAAGTAACATTTTTCAGTTTCTGGTAAAAAAAAATCCTTTCCCAAGGTTCACTGTAACGTGTTTGCCATCCATCACCATGTTGAAAGAAAAAATCGTATATGTCATTCCACAAGGCTTTATTGGCATTGATGACCGTCTCAGGTGGGAAAGGCAAGTTTAATTAAGTGATTTAAGTGATGAACATTTTGTGTTTTGTTGGTAACTTCAAGCAACAATTTTTTTTTTTTTCAAATGAAAATTTCTTCTAAATATACAATACATAATAAACAAATAAAAATTAGTACATTACAGCTTTATATTCAAACAAACTGTTACTTTATAGATTGAATTTTGTTTCCTCAAATAATTTTATAACTTGTCAGGAGCAGCTCCCTAAGTATCGGTGCCCTATGCTATATAATTTTAAACAGCCTTATTCATAACATTTAATTAGAGCTTAATTAGAGCTAATTTTGGTTTAATTGAAGAAAACCTTGTTCTTAAACTTTTTTTTAAACATAATTCACACTTAATCAAATGTCTCATGAATTAACTTTCATTTTCCCTGTTTGTTTCAAAACTCTGAATATATTTTCGAAAAATTTGAATACGTTTTGTTAGTTAAGCAATAAAATTCGATACAACAAAAGTAAATGTGAAAACAATTATAAATTTTGCAAAGACAAAAAGAACTTTTAGCGCTTCTTTTTTAAATTTGGGTTTTCTGTGGGTACATAAGACGTCAAAAAGTCCTTTTCCTTCAAGCTGATAAAATGACCAATATATCTGATTCATATTTATATACAGGGTGTGCGCCGGGAAGGTAACAAAAGGAAACATTCTTATTAATTCTGCGAAAATATGTACATCTCATTCCTTTTGCATCCTAACATGTGTAATGCTAATGTGTATACATCAAATCAAACAATCATCATAACGTCGCTTAAAGCCTTCCGGCTATACAGCTAGTAACTGAATACAATTTGACAATAATTGTCCAAAAACCCCAACTTCAAACGATAATCTTTTATACTCAATCCGCGGTACTAATAATCATTTTTAGTGTCCAGGCTAAATTTTTCGAGCTCACAATGGCGAAAATTTCCATACAAATCTGCATATTGTGACCTAGGAAATATTTAATGTGAAGGTTAAAAATGATTATTGGTAAGGCCCAATACCTTTACCGTCTCCACAATAGAAGTGAGTCTTTCAGTAAACTATTGTAGTATACGTCAAGTTTTCAGTACTATGTTATTTATAACGAAAATAAAGTCAGAGAACATTTAACTACTTAAAGTACTAATCACAATTTGACTACCACTTTAACGATAACTCCAAAGCTCGGACATGCGCAGATTTTATAACGCGTGCAAATGTTGTGGGCGTCTTTACTATAATGAAATAAAAAGCTATGCACGGTACTGTACTTTAATTGAAATTGCATCAAATGTCAATGCAAGAAAGACCAAAGTTGAATTTGAAATTCAAGTTTAATTTTCGATGACTTTCCATAGAACTTCTTATCATGAAATGCACGTATAGGAATATTAAAACAGACGTCATGAAACTAAAACAAATTGTTTTCATTGACAATATAAGTAGATGTGGAGTTCATATATTTGATTTGATTGATTGAACTTAAATTTATATGAACAGCAAATCTGATATCAGTACCTATATTAAGACCCAATTAAAGAGATGAATTGGTGGTTTTAAACAACTTTACCAGTTTGCAACAGAAGCCATGTTATAAAAGGAAAAACCACGTAAGTTTTACGATCTAGTCAGCTCATCTGCTGAAAGTCCACCAATTAACAAACACTCGCCATAAATTTTTGCTAGAGGTATAACGTATAACTTAAAAAAAAAAACACAAATATCTATACTCGGTGTTCAATATGGACATATAATCGATTACATGAGTTTAAAGTGTTAGTAGCGTGTAGCAAACCACCCACCCAGGAAAAAGGGATGCATGAAATGTTTGTAGATTTGTTGGCACGTGTAGTTGAGTTGTTTACCGGCGAGATGGACTCATTATAGTAATTGTCATGGACTACTCTACTGCTATCACAATTTATGTTCTCGATTGATGTCAACGTGTACCACAAATTTTATTTTATTTTTTGATAATGGAGTTGAGCGCTTAATATAATGAACCATAGCATTGGCGGTAATTTTTATGCGGAATTGTGGATAATATTAACCCGTGTACTGCATTGAATACATTTATATAACCGCCCAGAAAACACATCATTCTCAATTAAATGCAGCAGGGCACATTTCGTTGGTTTTATTTGCAGATTACTCAATACTAGTCTTTGCCAAAGAAGAGAAAACATGGCCGACGCATCTAGCTTAGGAGAATTTGCAAACAAATTATGCCGCCAAAATTGTATTGAAGACGTTCAAAAAAGTTTCTGACATGTATCTAGAATATTATGACGACTGGAAAGTGTTGAATGGATTATTTGGAGTCGAATCGCATCGTTCGTGAACGAGCACTATTTGACGGAATTTGTTTTGTTTCATATGTATATAAAATCAACTTAATTCCGTAAACCTATAGCTCGTTCACGTAAGTGCCGATTCGACCCCTGGTTTCAAAAAACAGATACAAAGTACCTTTACACATATTCTAAATCACTACACCATATTTTAAATGTAATGTAGCTTCAATGCATCTTTGGTCGAATATACAAGAATTTTTGTACAGACTTTTGACAAATCGTACCCCTTTTGAGGGGTTGAGATTTTTCCAATGTCAAAGGATATTGAAGACATTCTTTAATTTTTTCTTACCCACCAAATCATAATCAAATCAATGACTTTCCTTCCAAGAGTTTATAGATAGCACTATAGAACCGAATGAGAGAGGATACACTCAGAATGTGGGATCCATTTCTTGTCTCTTTTTAAATACCGACGTAAGAAAAGCTCATCGTAGGCTTTGGCTCTGTTACAGCATTGATAACATGTCTCAATCTTTAAGGCTACGATACGTTTATTCGAGAGCACCCAATAAAAGCTGGTTGACCATAATACAACACACTCAACCCACAAACCGAAGGTCTCAGCCGACCAGTCCAATATATTGTTAGTAATCTTAGATCTCTTCAATAAAAATTCTCGCTTCAACTTCAAGAGGGAGGCTCGTTCACAGAAACAAATTCGTTTAGAATGTGCGCGTAGTTAGTACATTCGAATCTGTTTGCATACTAAGAACCAAGGTTATTAATCCTTAATTTGCGGGTAACCAGACTTTACTCTTATTTGAAACATAAACTCCAACTGCATACAGAATTTGAACTATACCTACTATGCATGGCTTAGAACACAGATTTAATAGTTCCTTGTGAGAACTATATTCTAAGCTTCTCACTACCCACACAATGGGGGATCCACTCTTGGGCTATTAGCTGATACAACCCTTAGCGGTTTTAGTTCCACATAGATTCTTATGTTACAGGGTTTGCTTTACAAAAAGTAACATATAGCATTATGTTGAATCGTTGAGTCGTATGAGCTTACTCTGAATCTCGAAATGACTCGAAACTAAAGTTAGATTAGGCGTTGAACGTGCGAAGAAAGCACTCCTGCAAGAGGCTCGAGGGACTTACAGCCCAGTGTTATGCAATTTCTATACATCAGGACATACATCTTTGTGAAATTATACATGTCAAAAATGAACAAGTCAAGGAATGAATATATTTGGTTCAGTTGTCATCAAATGTTGCAACATTTAATATCCTCTGCTTCAAAAATTCGTTTCGCCTCGGCTGTAGGTACTATACGCATTCAACTTAAATCCATTTATAAAAGGCCAAACTTTCAAATTAAATTAATAGAAAATCATTTAGGCCCGTTTGCTGATACTACTCAAAGCGATTTAAGTTCTATTTAATTAAATACCTCATTGGCTACTTTTTCTATGTCACAAACTGTCACACAAGATTTTAAATGGAACTTAAATCTCTATGAGTAGTAGCAGCAAACGGGCCTTAGTGTAGATAGCGTACAAAAAAAAAGAAATAAAATCTTTCCGAAATCTTCAATAATCTATCTTTATCCTTTCGATATTATGTATGTATAAGGCGGCAAAAATCAGTTATGTTTTATGTACCAAGGCAGAATGGATTACCCATTCTCTCTTTATACATTTCCATGCAACCTACACTAGGTTCTAATACATACACACCTATTCACATTCGCAGACACGACTCCTACGAATATATATTGTCATTTACATAGTATGTAGTTATTTATGAAATTGTTGCTTCGTCAATATTTAAGGAGCAGTGCCAGCAAACCTATTGTTACGTATCGGCCTTGTTACCGTCACACCAAAGAATGGTGCACATATAGCTAGTTTTACTCATCCTTCATCCGGATAATTGCCCTCCTACGAAAGAGTTGTATCATTTTTTCCCATTCATAGAGTTTGGAGGAGACCGACCAGCTTCCTTGTCCTGCCCCGTTTAGTTGTACGAGTGTACCCAGTCTATCTCTCTTTCTCTCCGCAAACGGAACAATATCGATTTTTTTTCTTTCAAGATATCCATTAAACAGTGCAGCTATGCATAGCCGGAAGGAACAATGTGGAAAATACACAAACTAACGCCTGTACACATATTGTACATGTACATACATTTTACATGTTGCGTGTCACTACTAATAGGGTTTTTTTTTTAATTCTTTGATTTTTAGTTTTCTTTACTTATGTTTATCCACTTCACTACATAAGTACACATATGGTTGGACGTCTGGTGGCGGTCTAGCCCTAATGCCCTCCAATCGTTGTACACTATAACTCTTATTTTTTAGATTATAAGAGCGACATCTCAAAAGAGGGTTGGAGTATTTGTCACGTGAAGCATTGAAATGTATGCATAAAGAGCTGAACGTTACTCGTACTCGTAAGTATATGACAAAGAGTGACGGACAATTTCAAAGAGTTAAAATTTCCTTAGTACAATTAACAAATCCACCGATTTACTTGTTTGAAATCGAGGGTTGTTGTTTGCCTGTGGGAATTTCTTAATAAAGGTTTTTAATTTCGACTTAAATCAGACACAGCATTTACATTCTATACAACTAACGCAGTGAGATTCTGTGGCGCCATATTCCGGTTTCCACTCGAGTTATTCAGCACTTCATATTTCGAAAATGGACGTGGAATTAAGTTTTGAGGTTAGAAATCCCTTGATGGTTATTGATTGTTTCCGAATCTTTGGAGTTGTCTTCATGCTCCTGATTTCCCCAACGCGGTCAAGGAAGACATTTTCGTAACAAATATGGCCATAACATGTACCGATTTTACAGGAACAACTTTTGAAATAAATGCGGCAAATAATTCTTACTTAGCCGACTCGGAAAGAGTCGCTGCATGAGACACACACTTTGTAGATTTCCATCTGAAATTCTATCACTATGCGGCTTTAAAGTTAAAAACGTCTCGACATGAAATCGATGGTCTTTTTCAGTACGAAAATTGTAGTCCAAGTTGCGAAATGTTTTGGGGCGTTATCACTGTATACTTTGGATTTAATCATATGCGACAGCAACCGAGATATGGCTGGATAGGTGATAATACAGTTTTCGCATGCATTTTTCTAATCTTGACTTGTTTGGCATAGTGTGCTGGACTATTAATAAACCGGTCTCAAGTTCCATCACCATGAAGATTGATTGCGAACTAATTAAAAAAAAAAGGAACGTCAGTAAAGGGCTGGAATCGGCTAAGGTGATGGTTGATTGCCACTTTTTTGATCGTCGTTTTTGATTATCAACTCTTCTTTGCTCGGCGTAAAGCGATCACTAAAAAAAGATTGATTATTGGCGGCACTTAAAGTCTTAGACGTCACTTCCTTGCCGACGCTGTCCTGTTGATACATATTGGAAGTGCTTTTTTTAAATTGTAAAAATCGTAAGTGAATTGGATAATGATAAGTTCACATATTACAATAAATTTGTTTATTTTTTATAAAGTATCAAGCTAATAAAGAGCAAAAACGGATTTTTTCCAGATTTATGTATTTATACATGTTCTCATGTTCCATTGGCCTTATAATCATGATATCTACCCTTTAACTGCAAAATGTAAAGAGCAAGTTTAAAACAGCCACCACCCCCAAAGAAGATTTAAAGTTGCAGCCAATTGAAGGATGGGTGGAACATACTATAGTTAGGGAGCTTCCAAACCTGATGGAATAAAACGCCTTAGACAAACAAATCTGTTTTTCTGTGTGTTTTTTGGAGTTTAAATACCCACATTTTAATACGCGCGCCCACACTGAATAAGGCAAAACAAAACGAGAAAAACAGTTTTGTATGTCTGTTCCATCCGGTGTGGAAGCACCCTAAGTAAATCAGCCAGTCCCAAAACAAGGTTTCTTCTTAATAGTTGGACTTTTTTATAATTATTTTCTTCATTTTTCGTAGTAAAGGTCCAATGAAGTAAACATTGCACTTCACGAATTTTCAAATTTCACTTTTGTGTTTTAATTTATTTAATATATACATATTATTTTTTCACGAAAGTATTTAATTTATTTGGAGTCGAAGCCGAAGTGCAACAAATGTATAAAAGCGACACCTAAATAGCTGTCACATGAAATTGATCGCAAAAAAAGCGATTGTCAATTTGATAATCACCTTACGTAGACATAAATCTATGATTTTGATTGTCAACTATTAACTAAGCCGATTCGACCCCAGGAACCTTAAGCTTTTCCTTGTTGAGAAGGTATAGCATTTTTTATTTTAAGTACCTAGTCACTCTTTCAAATCGGGTGAAAACGGAACTGCCGTATTTTTTAGTTTGCCAAAACTTCTACAACGCCCACCTGTATACTAATGATTTTACTTGCTATCTCACCTCAATAATTGTGTTTTCTGGTTTCTTTGTTGACATGTTTAGGGTTCTCTCCTGTGACTGACAAAACTTCTCAGTCTTTTTGTCGAACTTCTTTTTATTTTCCTTAACACCACCAATCTGTTTTTTTCGAAAATCTTCAAGACGTTCGATGATCTGATCATTAGCAAGTTTCAACTGGAAATATAAAATTTCAATTATAACCATGAAAGGGAATATTATTTTAAGACAATCATACCATATGCTCGCGGTGATCCTCAATACTTTCAATAATAGTTCCAAAATGCCTTAGGCTATCACATATCACCATTTCATCATCTGTTTGTGCTGTGCCAATGCACTCGAAATTGAATTCTTTTAAGCTTTTTGCTAATTGACATTGTCGTTGTGATAGAACTGTAATTAAAAGAAAGGAAATATATTTTGGTTTATGTTTCTAGTTAAGTCGTATGTAAAATTGTATCGCCCGGCGAATTGTCAAATTCTATTTAAAAATGTACATTCGAAACCATTCATGGTGGAACTTTTGTACGAATGGGTTTGTCAGGACTATCATATCAACCACTGAGCCACATGTGTCTACAATATATTAACACAAATTAATAATACACAAAAAGCTGCAGAATTTTTCGGTAAAAAATACTTTGAGTTTAACCAAAATACCAAAAACAAGTGGTTCCATTCGTTACCTGCCCGATCTTGATGTCATATCTCTGGAATAATTTCGAAGCAATCGCCTAGACAGAGTCAGATTTATTATTTTTCTAGAATAAGATTATGATTATCAAAAAAAAATACAAAATAGTTTTTGTTACTCTACCAACGTGTAATTTGAACTCAGTCAAGTCACAAAACTATAAAAATGTCCTCTAAAGCAGTAAGGGTGGACTAGCACCCCTTGGAGTTTTGATTTTGAGAAATGCTGAGCTGACAGTCATCATTAGTAGCATTGAGGATTATTCGTATGTTTCAAGTAGATCCGGCCAAAAACAGAGCGCAGCGATATTTAATACATACACTAGAATACTTCATTCAAAAATATGAAGCAAATATAATTTCCAAAACGACTCAGTCGATAAAACATCTACAGCTGACCACTACCTGCATAAACATTTATTAAGAAACTCATATTCGCATAATGTAAACGCCCCAAAAGTCATATCAATCCTTTTGACCGCCCGGACAGTTTATATTTCTTAAATGTAAATTATAGCTAATCGACAGGGTTTCTCTGCCATCGCATTCGTATATGAATGTGATTTTGTTTATTTCTACTTGACTTGAAAGATTTACGACAATTCTAATAAACAATCCCAACCCAAGACAGAAAATGAATAAATCTTCCAGTTCATTGCTTTCACTTTGCGTCAAACAAACACAAGCAAAACCAATCAAAATTGAACGCAACCAATCATACAAGTTATTACATAAAATCAAAACATGGCTAATTGTTTTCAAAACCTCCACTTTATTTTACAATCTTAACAAACCGGAAAACACACACCAAATCAACGAATTTAGAACGCAAAGTTCTACTACCTTTTTCTCTCAATTAATTTACTTAAACAAATTCTCCCCGTTCGCAAGAAATCCATTAAAAAAATGAACTCAGTGCCGAAGGGGCACCTCAAACTTGTCCAAATCTAACCAAAACAGAGAAACAAACAAATGGATCACGGAAGATATACAACTAGGTCATTCGTACACCATGATCTCTCAACTCAAACTTCATCCGAAGCCAATTTCACTTCAAAGATTGTGTGTGTACTTATGATATAAAAATAACACGAAACCTGGATACGAAAATCCAGCCAAGAATATACAATAAAAAGCTACATAGCAACAGTTGGGAATTGGGCATTACCCTATTATTTTTTAAGATAAACTAATACAGTTACAACACGAGTAAGAGTTATACCCTAATCACACCGAGCCGAAAACCGGGTTGTCGCGAAATCACTCGAAAACTCCATTGAAAACAGAAGTTTTCCCATACATATTTCAGTTTTCCAAAAGAGTCGTTTAAAGTCGTTTTCGACGAAAAACAATTCCAATCGTTGGGTTGTTAAAATAAACGCACGTTTTGTAATATTCAGCAAACTCAGCAGAACAGCTGACCGAAAAATATCACAACTCACAACTTTAAATCATTTTCCACGCTTAATTGATGAGCTAATATTATTTGTAAATGTTCGAAATTTGTAACCAAAATAGTTTACACAGAAGTTTAACGACTAGTGATTCACAGCTGATTGAAATGTCAAACGAAAACTAGTTGGTGGTCGGTGTGAATGCATCGACGAGTTTTCGACGAAAACACAGTGCGGTGTTAATAGAGTCTGAGAGGGCTTCCAGCATTTCCCCAAATTTTTGAATGTGGCTATACGCTATACTGACCAGGTATATACGTAGTACTCACAGTTTCCAACGTGGAAATGTCAACATATCGTCTAGTTTCCGCATCCAAACATAAACACGCCTTTGTTTAGGCATAATCGTACAGAATAGCGGTCAAAGCGTTGCGATATAGCGAATTTATTAATTGGAAACAGCCGCCCCCACCCCTGACTGACTATTTTGGGATAGTTTGAAAAATATGGCAGTTGCCATCGGTCAGTGATTTCATAACTATACAGTATACACATCATGTCATGAGAATGAATTTTCGTTCAGCCGTTTGGAGGAGATGTAAAATGTTAGGTCCCTTCAATTCGGTTCGAATATAACCTAGACTTGGTTTCAGTTTCAATTGGACTTTGATTAGGGACAAGTCGAACAAATTGCACTCGAAAACTGTCACTGTACAGTTCACACGAACAGACCTTGCAGCGCCAAATACTAATCCGTAGGGCTTGATAATGTCCGGTGCTGTAGCTTTTTTTTATCTTTTCATCTTGGGCACTTGGCCACTTTTTTTGATACTTATAATAATTTTTAGTACCCAGGCTAAATTTTTTCCACTCACAATGGCGAAATTTTCCATACGAAATTGCTTCCACACAATATAAAGCGTGTTTTTTTAGAGGTACTTTGAAATGGAATAAAACTAAGATGATTTTTGAAATTGACATGTAATTTACTTTATTAAAAAGATAGTCTTTTGGCATTATAATTTTAATAAGACTTCTGGCATATCACAGCCATACGGCTGGTTCGGACGTAGCTTAATCTGGAGGTCCAATTTTCGATGACTTTGTCCAACATTTGTGGCCGTTTTTTGGCAACAATGAGGCGAATGTTGTCATCCAAGTGGTCAATCGTTTCAGGCTTATTGGCGTAGACTAGCGACTTAAGATATCCATACAGAAAATAGTCAAGCGGCGTTAGATCGCACGATCTTGGAGGCCAATTCACGAGTCCGCAACTTGAAAATATGCGGTTACCAAACGTTTCCATTAATAAATCAATTGTGGCACGAGCTGCGTGACATGCCGCCGTCTTGTTGAAACCACAGCTCCTGCACATCATGGTTGTTCAATTGATGAACGAAAAAGTCAGTTATAATGGCTCTATAGCGGTCACCATTGACCGTAACGTTCTGACCAGCATCGTTTTTAAAGAATTACGGACCAATTGGAAGCGTTGTTCAGGCGTAAGTCTATTCATGTTGAAATGCCAAACCAAACTAAAAATAAATCACTTGATAGTTGATATAATGGCCGCCAGTTGAAATAGTATTGCCAACTTAAAGTTCTATATCTAAAAAAAAAAACCGCCTTTTATAAGGTGATGGCTAAAAATGATTATTAGCAATGCCCTTTGTCCTTAATATCCCTGCTATAATAACCCGTATACTAATAACAAATTAAGCAAAATTTTAGCTTCGACTTTAATTTTACGGAAGCTCACAATTGCGAAATTTGTATAGAAAATATACCCACTGTGAACTACTAAAATTTGGAGTCGAAATTAAAGGGTAGGTAAGGTCAAAAGTGTTTAAGTACAGTTACAGCAACAATTCAAAATTTAAAAACAAAGCAGAATAGTCTCAGTTACAGTCATAAACTTTATTTAATGGGTGTGCCTCGTTTTGTGACCCTAACTGTAGATTCGAATGCGACTTGTGCTATTACGATTTGTATTTTATGTACATTGTTTAAATGAGTTGTGAGGGCAAAACTACAAGCTTTTTGTTACCTGTTTGCTTTGTTTTTGTTTCTATTTTATTTCCACCATTCACCGTACGTAGGTATATATATATATTGTACGAATACGAGAGCTAGCAAAGTTGTAGACATTGTTGTTTACCTGAAACGCTCTTGGATAATTGAAAACATCACGATTATTGTGACTAAGCTTTGGCATATAGAACCAGCGCGTTTAGGAGCATCTGCAGTTAATTTACTATCAGCCATGTTTTTTTCTACTGTTGCTGTCGATAATGATATCTCGCAATTTTATTTTCACATTTACTGGCAAAAACGGTAACAATGAGTCAGACTTCTAATGTGTTTCGCTATACAGGTGATTATTTTTCATATGTGCTCGTATGGGATGTGGAGGTTCGCGTTTATCATGCGCTTGTATGGATTATGATCCCCTAATGGTGTTTGGCGGAGTGGGTTTAACTGGGCTTATTACTTCCTATTGACCGACATAAAACGTAATTTAACGTTACCACATGACATAAGCAGCAGGCCGTGTTGTAGACCGGTAGGACAAATGCTTAAGCCTAATCTGTTTTACAATTACAGTAAATATCCAACAGTTGACAAGAGTAAACGCGATCATGATCATTAATGTTCGACTATGCACAGCGATTAGAAGAAGCTTTTCAAAAAGGAGGACAAGTTCCAAACATACTGAAACTTAATCGACACGTTTAAGGGTTATAAATCGAAACAAAAATGTCAATTTAACTTTATGGGGCATAACCTCACATGCAAGCAACAGCGCATATAAAAAAAAAACTGATTTCCATTTTGGAAGCCAATCGTTCACCTCGAACGTACCATCATGCCATATCTCTACCGCGTGTAATTCAAATCAGGTAGCTGTGCATTTCAACTTCGTTACGTTTGGTGTATGTGATGTCATCTCTGTTTTTGTGCCATATCTTCCTAGGGTACATTATTGCTTGTCCATAGCCGTTAACACAGAATAAACAACGGTAATAAACTCAAAAAAAAACGGTGCCCTGACTGCAATAATTCTCTCTGCTGAAACATTACATTTTGAGGCATATGGTTAGGAGCTATTTTGTTCCAAACATTATCAAGCACCATTTAGTGAGAGGATCACTCTAGGCTCTCAGTTTTGTTTACTTCCAAGAGTCTGTTAAGTTCATGATATGCTTACATAAATAAACAAATTAAAGTACGCAAAAGCTAATCTTCGAGTTTCCGGTAATGAAATGTTGAACATTTTTGTATTCTTTTTCTATACTGATGCGATTGAGCTGTGTAGGGCAAGTCTAGCCGACCGACGGGATACAGCATTCAGATTGGGGATATCCACTCTTGCTCTAAAAATAGTACTGATTATTTTATATGCGCCAGCTCTCGACTGAATATGGTGCATACTGAATAGATAGCAGATGAATAAGTTCTTGAAAATATCTCTTGTCGATAAGACTCCAAAGTTATATCCTGTCACTTATGCTCTTTGAAAATTGTAGTACATTACGGCCTCGATGAGATTTTTTTTTTGTGGTAATTGCATTATCAATATTTGAAATTTGTTTATTATTTCATCTTAGCATAGTACCTATTATGCGATTTTGAGCTGTCACATTGAGGATCCAAGACTCATGGAACTTTGAATCTTGCAAACTTTTCTGCTAATCGGGTTTACATAGCGAAGCCTCTAACCTTCGCAAAATGATGGTAAAAGATGTGAGAGTTTCCAAATCCATTAAAATTTCTAAGGGGACAGAATGAAGAGAGAAAGCTTTAAAAACACTAGTCGAAGCTCTGACTTGACAAAGGATTAATGTCGAGTTTTTGACTTTGCAAGATGGAAAGTCAACTCTCTCTTAGAGGTACTCCTGGGGGAGGAGTTATATCTGCTTTTCACATGGAAACTTGTCATAAACTATAAACTTCTCAAAATTATTAGATGCATTGAGCGAAAAAATTAAGCCTGTCGGTAATAATACTTTCGATTGATCTGTGATCTTGCAAGAAAACAATTTTTTTTTTAGACATTTCTATTTTATTTTTCGACATAGTCGAACTTTTTTACAACCTCCAAGAAATAGGGTTTGTAGAACTCTGCAAAATATGCCTCATTTTCGACAATGGCCTCCTCGTTTGCTGTGAATCTCTTTCCGCCTAAACATTTTTTCATATTTGGAAACAAAAATAAATCACATGGAGCCAAATCTGGAGAATACAGTGGATGTGCGGCAGTAATTCCATCAATTTTGCCGCCGCGACGTGACACGAGTGAACCGGTGCATTGTCGTGTTGGAATAAATTTTTTTTCTTTGCAAAGTGGGGACGTTTTCTAACAATAATTCAGCATAATATTGTCCTGTTATCATTCTACCCTTTTGCAAAGAATCGATGTAGAGTATGCCCTGAGAATCCCAAAAAACGGTGGCCATGACCTTTCCGGCCGATGGAACTGTTTTCGTCTTCTTTGGTGCACGTTCTCTGAGTGCAACCCACAGGCGTATAATGATGGATCCAAGTCTCATCAATAGTCAAAAAGCGGAGCAGAAACTCCTTCGGATTGCGCTTAAAAAGGTCCGAATTCAGCTGTGAAGTGGTCATTCAAATCCGCTTGTTGTCGGCGATGAGCAAACGCGACACCCATGTTGCCGATATAGCTTCGCCATGCCCAAGTAATGATGCAATATATTCTGCACACGTTCAATTGAGATGAATATGATCCTAACAATCTCACTTATATTAACTCGCCATGGATTTTGTTCACCATTTCATCCGTAGTCACTTCAATTGGACCACCTGGACGCTCGACATCTACGACGGATGTACGACCACACTACATATAAATCAATCTGGTTTTCAAATTTCGATTAAGAACTACTAGGGTCATTAAATACTAGAAACAAATTTACTCTCTATGTTCACAGTATTGAAAAATTCAGCATTACAGTTTTTTTTTTACTTTTTTCCTTAAATCTTAAGTTTGAAAATATTTTTATCACAACCTATTAACAGAAATAACTTGATTTAAAAATAATGTGAAAGAACCGATTCCCGGCTTCCAAAAATGTTCTAGTACTAAATTGCAAAAATTGCCAGTGTTGTGTATTTTTTTTTTTTCATACTTAGTACTTTTTTTTTTAAATACCCCCTCCCAATAGTAAATAATGCTTACATGTAACCCAAATAGAAAACAAATCTTTGCTGTTCAAACGGCTACACACTACTGAAAACACATTAAAAGGACTTTGGAAGCTAGCGAACTTTCTTCCTTTAGTAAGACTATTTAGACTATCTTACATCCGTACGTTTTCCGTAAGCAAATACTTCAATATCGTTCTAGCGGTTTGGGAGAAAAAAAAAAACAGAAAATATCTCAGTACCAACATTTCATTTCATTACATTTATTTTAATTGAATGATGTGACTTACGGCACTTACAGGCTGCGTGACGCGGAAGCTCTAATAGCATCGTATACGGCTTATCGACACCCACATCAGCATTTGAGTGTTGCACTTCAACTCCTAAACAACGCGAAAAGGTCGCGTATCCATAGCTGTGCAGTAGCTGTCATACCCCGGCCGACATTCGAATGTTATTAATGTGCTTCACCCGCTCTTCTGCTCAAAAGTTCTTCGACTATGCCTACGTATATTCGTGATCGATAATTGGCTCCATAATTAGGTTCTTCGGTCATCCATATTTGTTCACATTTAAATTAAAAAAAAAAATTACCATGGAGATGATCTTAAAACAACACGTTTCCCAGCTCAAGTGACGTCGATTAAAAAAACACGCGCGTATACGTATATCATGACGGCGGTAAATTTAAATTGAAAAAGAAAAAAAAAACATCTAAATGGACACATTCGTTTGCTTGCATATTATGTATTGGAAAAATGTCGATTCTAAAATTATATACTGTCGTGCGTGTGTATTCAATTGTTTTTCCTTGACTGCAAATAGCAAAACAAATTAACAAAGATTTGTGGAACAAATTCTGGGCTTTCGGATTTAACACAGCAGCGCAAACAACAAAAAATACGCGCGCAATTAACTACTTACGCTAACTGTGCGATCATTATTGTGACGCCTGTTGCATGTGCACGACCTTGAAATTCTCTAATTTCAGAAACCTTATTTTGAAAATGACAGCGTTTAGGTACACGACGAAGCTTGTATAGAGAAACAATAGTGAATGAGTGCTGTGTTTAACACAGGCAACACAATACACCATGACGATGCAGACGTAGTTGTTTTTTTGTTCATTATTTGTTTGGTGGTTACATTTTGGTCAACGTTGTTTTTTTTTTCCTATTGAACAGTTTTCTTTTCTAATTAACAGCTTGTGGTCCGAGTCAGAAGAACTCACATACAGATGTGAAGTCTGGGATAAATAAGAATTTATTGATTTATTCAACATTACAATAGGTAACCGTGAAGGTTCAGGAAGACTATGTAATAAAAATGCGGTCGTGATACAAAAACAAAAAAAAAATGATCAGCCAAAATAATAGTCACCTGACAAACACGTAAACAATTACAAAAATGTAAAAATTACCATTATTCACAATAAATTGTCACCGCACTTGTTTGTAATCTGTTTTCGGTCAAGTCATTTCAAATGCACCGACTCAACGATCGATGGAAAAAAAAAACAGCAAGTCACACAACTACTAGTGCAGCCGGTCTAGTTACTTGTCAAGCCAAACTTCATACCCATTTCCAAATCAAAGTTCAATGCCTTATAAGTAGTTGATTAACAACTAATTAAGGCGGGCTAAATTACATTTTCCGTGCGCGAGTGCTAGACAAATATACTTACCGTAGGCGACCTGATTTTGTTTGGCTGTATAGCTGTATGATCGGTAACTGTTTGTGTGTGGGTATGAAGAGCTTAGCTGAGACACACGTGTCTATCAGAAAAAAAAATTGTTTTATGTTTTATTGAACGTAAAATCCGAAAGACGATAAGATACTGATCACGATAAAATGCACTTATGCACCGCAGCAGAAGACCTGCGCATTGAGGTGTAAATAGAGGAAGTGTCCATTGAAAATAACATACGGTAGTGAGTAGAGATTTTATAGGTTGAATTTGACAGCACATTATGCTTGTATGTATAGCAGAAAAACGCAAATGTGCAGTGAAAAGTTTGTTGGGCCAAAGGCAAATAAAGAAGTTTCATAACCGCTTGGCGTATATTGAAATGATTTTTTTAAGAAGCTGCATGAAGGAAAAAAAAGACTAAGAAGTAACCTCCATTCTAGAGTAGTAGGTCCTCATATTTAACCTTACTTAACCTTTCCCCAATAGATGGCAGATGAGTCACTGTTGGGAACTATCTCATAATTCAATAGGAGGTTAAAACGTCGCATGACAGTTTTTACTGCCCTGCCCAATATCAAACAAGGACACTTCGCACCCTTGAGAAATTTTGCAATGACCAAAACTTATATTCTCTTTGGGCCTTACTAATAATCACTTTCAACCTTCACCTCACATATTTTTTAGGTCCCAACATGCAATTTTATCATTGTGAGTTGGACAAATTTTCCCTCAACTCAACACTAACAATGATGATTAATATTGCGGTTTAAATTGGTTTATAGTTCCGACTTGCCACCAATTGACGGTTGATACAATTTATCAATTCCAATATTTAAAAAACGAAGAGGTCAGCAATTACCTGGAAAAAGTAACAACTGGAAAAGAATCCAATTACTCGCTTTGGAAGGCTATTAAAAAATGCCGAAGCTCGCTGCGATGCCTATTAAGATAACCCAAGACGTTTGGGCAAAAAGCGACAAAGAGAAGGCGGACTTTTTCGCCGCCCATCTAGAAGAAACTTTTAAGCCGTTCGATGGTCAAGCACTGGATGGATAATGGACGTAAATGGCGTCGGACAGAACAACTGAAATTAATTTGGTAAGAAATAAAGAAACTTAAGCCCAAAAAAAGCTCCAGGTTACGACCTGATTACGGGTGAACTTCTAACTCGGAAAGCATTAACTAAACTTCTTCACATTATAAACGATTCTCAGATTACAATACATTCCAAGTCAATAAAAAATCGTGGAAGTCATTATGGTCCTAAAACCAGGCAAACCACCGAATGAAAAAAGACTTGTAGACCCATCTCACTTCTGCCATTTATTTCCAAAGTTTTGGAGAGGATATTATTCAGACGCTTACAACCAATTATTGTAGAAAACCGTCTTATACCTGACCACCATCAGTTCGGCTTCAGAAGCAAACATTCGACGATCGATCAAGTGCATCGGATAACTGAAGTCATAAAGCAAGTTCTTCCCGAACGGTTATGAAAAATTCTAGAATCATATCTAGAGAGTAGTCTTTTTCGTGTCAAACAAGGAAACAAATATTCCGAATTTAAAGAAATAAGGGCATAGGTGTGCCGCAAGGAAGTGCCATTGGGCCACTCCTGTACTTATTATTTTCGCGTGATATACCGCAACCAGAAGGCACTACCGCAGCCACTTTTGCTGATGATACTGCTATACTAGGAGTTGGTACAACGACCAAAAAAAAACTATAAAAATGTTACAAAGCGTGCTTAACCGGGTCAATGAACGGACAAAATCATGGAGGATCGCTCTTAACGAAACGGGTTGTCGGGTTCACATGGATTTTACATACAAGCAAACAAATATCCTACCTGTATTTATAAACTCGGTCCAATTTCCGTTTGCAAATGAGGCCAAATATCTCGGAATGACTCTTTCGACGAGTTTTTTTCTGCTTTTGCTCAACACCGATTTCAAGGGTGAATATCTGAATTTAGTGACCTCAAATTCCACAGACTTCCTACACATCTAACATCAAATCGCTAGCTGATCAAAGTCCTCTCTGGCGTATACTTGCTTTATTTTCTACAAAGCTCCCCTTAGATTTTCCACCGGAAAACAAGAAAATAATTTCTATATTCGATGTAAAGTCCATCTTACAAGCTGCATTCGCATTCGCATTACAGAAAGAAAGAAATACAAATTTTGGCAAGTTTAGCCAACTGGGTAAATAAAATTAAACACAACATCGCAAGCCATTTCCGTTGTAACCATGTTCCGACTTATTATTTAATTAATTTGCACAACTCTCCCTTGTGGATTTTATTTATAAAACAATTTCCCAGATTGGAAAACTATGTCTGCAAAGTTTGTAGTTCCTCTGAGATCCATTACATAATGTAGTAGCGATACACATTGCAGTTGTATTCCAGAAAATGTTTTCTTACAGGAAATTCATTATTATTGGATGTCATTCGATCAAACGTCACTGCCGCTCGTCTTCATTAAAAGCCATGTGGACTATCGCAACAAATGTGCGTCAGCAGATTGCTTGCCCGCCACACCTTTTCCATTGCAACGCGTATATATATTTCGTTTTCTTGTTTAGTAAGTGAAATTACAATTACTCGGACAATTTCTGTTTTGTGTTTCTTTTCTTTTTGTTTACACCAGTCAGTTAAACTGACGCAATGCTGTTGTCAGATATTTCACAATCCGAAGATTTTCTTCAAGCTAAAAGAAAAGAAAAGGTATGTACTCGGTATATGTTGCTGATGTGATGGGAGGTGCGGCGAAGCGACAGTGTTAATGGACTTTGAGTGTTTTTTGTTTTGTTAACGCTAATTATGTAGTAAGCCTTATAAACAAATTATTTGGGACACATTAAAAAGGAGAAACAAAAAGTTGGGCTTTGTTTAAATTTGTGCAGAGTTGCATGGTGAAATAATTTTATCGAGGTGGCTTGGCAATTAATATTCATGCCGAAAACTTACAGACGACCCGCACACAATCCGGACAGGCGATTTTGGCATTCCGACCTGTGCATTTGACGCATTTTTTTTTTTGCAAGAGAACACTGAGATTATGACGTATACGAAATGGATGTTAGCAAGAACGTGTTGATGGTCGACTCTTCTTTTCGTTTAATTCCCTGGAAATGTTTCTTTTTTCTTTAGTTTTATACATAATACACTTTGGGGTTGATGGTGGCGCTAATATAAACAAAGTTTGATGAAAATTCACCAAAAAGTCGTGCACTTTGTCAGCTTCTTTAACATTTCGTTCGCGTTCCAAGACTGATTAAAATATCGAGTTCGAAATTTTTAATGAAACTGTTTAGACGCTTTGAAATGTGAGCATTACTTGGTTTTCAAAGTTTTGTCGAAATCGAAAATGGGGTTTTCGAGATATGAGCAGTTTTTAAAAATAGCGTTTTCGGTTATTCGAATTGAAAATTAAGGACGCAATAATTTTGAAAACACAAATCTAACTCTAGGTATTCATTATGGTCAAAATCGTAATTGCCGTTTTCCGGTTAACTAAAGAAAACCACGATAATATAGACAAAAACTGATCTCTCTAGTAAGTTAGAAATGAAATTGTTACCCTAGAAATGAATTTTTGTTACAATCTTATGGACCGTTTTCGAGATGTCCAAATTTCTTTGAGTTTTTCCGAAATCAAACCTTAGAACCTTCTGTTAGTAGTTTAGCTCAGTAACTACTACGCAATTACCCAACTACGCAACAAGTTACTAGTGTGATTGTCAAGATTGTTTACCTAACCCATTATAACTAACTTTGGTTAAAATGCAATTCCATCTGATTTATACTCCCAATTTGTATTTAGAACAGCTTCTTTTTAGGAAACCTATACTTACGACTTTGAATTCAGTATTCACATTCTTTTTTGACAAAACCAGAAACGTCACTTTGAAATACCCAGTGAGTAAGAGGACTTGTCACTTACAACTGTATGACTTTCACAGAAAACATACGCTTGCCCACGTCAGCTAAAAAAAACAGCAAAATTTATAACAATAAGACTCAAAATTCCCAACACAGTCAAACCATTGACTGGCTTCGAATTTGACGTTCGAGATTTAATTATTCAGCACACAAGCTCTGATTATTCGCCTGTCGCTTAATTCCTTTTCCATCGCACAGACAATCGCAGCGAAAGGAGGTTGAACATTTATATTCAAACAACAGATGAATGTATTTCCAAATTAATATTAATGGTTGTTTCAACGGAGGTGCATATACTTGCTAAGTGAAATTCTTATAACTTTCTATGGCGCTGTTTACCGAATTCAGAATCGCCCTTGAACCCAACGGCGCAGAATATAGGAACCAAACAAAAGACCACTGACTGACAAGTGATTTCTTCAAATCAGAAGGAAGAGAGAATGAAAAAAAGTGAAATTACTTACATATACGAGTATATGCCTGTCGAATGTGTCGGAGAGAAAACACCAGGAAAAAAGTGAAAACGTTGAATATCTGATTAGTTTTGAACTAAATTTTAGTGCTATGGGAAAACGATTAGATGGGCATAGTCGCTTTGGTGGTGCGTCTAACTAGCCATCATGGGTTGAGTTATCCGTCCGACGACTATTATGACATAATGTTCACAATTCGAGACGATTATCGAACATTTATGTGGATTTTGGACGGATATGCTCAATTTGTTGCAATTAATATGTAGGTTTCGTTGTTATGGTGAACGAGTATCTCGTGGATTTGTGGGAATCGCGATGAAGATGAGCCGGTTACCATGGATTATATATTGATGTATGTAAATGACTTAACCATAAAATTATTGTTGATGAACCTCATTATTTTTTTTTTTTTTCCCCATTTCAATTCATTACTTTATTTAGCAAAAAATTAGCTCTTTTAACATGTTTAAATGTAAATTCAAATAAATAAAGGGTCTTTCATTAGCGACTTGGAATCTTGAAACTTTCAGTGTGAACGCACCCTTAAACCGATTACAGAACTGTTAGTGTCAAAATATTCAGTTAAATCAACATTTTCACAATGGTGAAGGACACGAAGGAAGAACGTTTACAAATAATTAAAATTTATTACCGGTCGCAGCTTTAAGAGCGTAAAAGGCAGTTTCAACTTTCAGCGATGAAGAGCCATTTTTGGTTAAACTTTGGCTTTGTCAATAAGTCAAATGTGCGCTACTGGACAGGTGAGAGCCCTCATGTGCTCCATGAAACACCACTTCATCCGCAAAAAGTCGTTGGCGTTCATTGGGCCGTTTTTTTTTGTCTCCGATGAAAGTGACCGTCACTTTACGGTAAATGGTGTTTGCTACGGACACATGTTGGAACGTTATTTCTTTGAGCCAGTGCATGAATTGGACATCAGTGATATTTATGTGGTTCTTACAAGACGGTGCCACAAGCTAGACAGCGGGTGAAACAATCGAGTTATTGAAGTCTCAGTTCGGTGAACGTGTTATCTCGAGAAACGGACTTCTAGACTTTTTTTATGGGGCTACATTAAATCATTGGTCTATACCAACAAGTCGGCGAAGTAAGAGGAGCTCAGAATAAATATTGAACGAGAAATAGCGGGCGTATCGGTCGAAATGTGCGGACGAGTCATCGCAAATTGAGTTCAACGTATCGACCGCTGCATAAGTTCCCGTGGTGGATATACGTATGATGAACGAAGTCGAATTCCTTTTATAAATGTTTTGATAGTTTCTAATTCAAGCCAATAAACATTTTTTTTTGAGATATCTCAAGTTGTTTGCAGTTTATTTAAAAAAGATGTTGTCAAGTCCTTGTTGAAAGACACTTTCTTTTGGAGAAGTTTGTTAAAAATCCAAGCTGCGATACATAATGTTTAACCAGAGAAATCTTTCTGTTTAATTAATCTGGGATAATTTTATAATTTTAATTCCAGTAAAGTGAGTGCTTATTTTTTGTTTAGTTGATTATTCTGAGGAGTTTGTTAAATGAAACTTCTCGATAATTTTCAATATGATACATACCTATTTATTAATTTATTTGCCGAACACCTTTCCCTTCGACTATTTCCAATTGAATGTCCCAATTCCGAACAATCCTTTCTCTTCTTCATACCCGTTCCATTCTAAAGACTCATAATTGATCAGGTTGCTACGTTTACATTGTTCTACAAGTTTAAGAAGCAACTGTCCTGTTGTTCAACAACCTATCACTTCCTCAGACCTCAGTCAAGTGTAAGTCTAAAACGCGTCTATTGACTAACACTAGCCTGATAAGGTATACCTCAGATCCTATCTAATGTTTTCGTGTTTCTTATTAAAGAAAATTCTAGCAAACAAAAAACCACATTTGCGAGGCATTTTAGACCTAGGACTTTCCTATCAACTCAACGGAAAAAGTACTGATTGCAACCAAGGATAAAGTTGATGTGACACAACTTTTTCCTTTCAACTAATAGCTATTTATTCAACGATGGAAAATTCTGATTATTTCTCCACTTCTATCGTCGTTGTGTAAATATTGCAGGAATGAAAATCCCATCATAGCTGTTGATGTGCTTTCTCTGCTTAGGTTCGTTAAACCTTCTCGAGGAGAACACTTTAAAACGGAAACCGTATTTAGATTCCCATTATGTTGCAAGCACGTGAATGAACCATAGGACTAGCTTAGATATCTTTGAATGACAACATTAATAGCGTCAAATGTAGAACGAATACGTGCGCAAATTAATAGATTTTCATAGGAATTTCAATGAATAAGAAAAAAAATTATGTTTCAAAGAAATCGCTGCAGTCCTTCACGATACAATTGGATTGAATATTTGTCTTCTCTCTTTTCAAAGTGAATTAAATATGAACTAATCAAACCAGGAGCTCCCAGAATTTTATTGCGGGAGTCCTTCGCCATTTTTATTGATATTTTCAATGGATTCTGATTTAAATAGAATAAATCACAATAAAAGCTGATAAGAAGAACCTGGTACTCCCATAATCTATGTATGGAACATTTGTGATTTAAAATATTTTCCCGCCAAATTATGCATTGCAGCTCACTTCATGAACTGCCTAACAAATGCTGAACTGTACGTTATGATGATATTAGGTATCCAATGAAAAGCGGCAGACGACTTGATAACTGAAATTTGATAGCCTCTTGTACAGTCCGTGGTTTACGTTAGGTTTCTCCATCCCCCACATAAATATAGGCGGCTCTTGCAAAATCAAATAGATTTTTTTTTTGTATTTATTTATTTTTTGTTCAATTGTGATTAAAAAAAAAAACTAGACGACCTTTAGTGCCGCGTGGTTTGAATGACTGGTAGTGGTTGCGTAGTGTTAGAAACTGTGACAAGAGTACCTATAATCTATATGGCTTTTTAGGTTTGAGAGGGGCGATGTTTTCTTTTTTTCGTTGCAAAAATAAATAGAAAACAAAAGGTTTGCGGTGACACTCGAATGTCAGACAAAGAATGTTCGACATATAGTTTAAAGGAATGTTTGTTGCTTAACCCTATTACACAGCTGTTCCGGAACGAAAATTCTCATATACAAACTCAGCTGCTCTTATGTCGTTTTTCATTGGAACAGATTTTTTTTCAGATCTAAGATGACCCATAGAGCATGCAACGATATTGACCTGATGCTTTTGTAAAAGGAACAATTAGCTGGCTACGGAACTAAAAAACAATAAGACCTTAACATTTCCTAGTCCGCGACCTTTTTTAGAATCTATTGAATTTGTTGTCATCGCAGTATTCAAGTTTCAAAATTCGTTTCCGTGAAAAATAAGGTCAGTGGTTCCTTTAAAAAAAAAAGGAATTTATGCATATAAATTGCAATTAAATTTGCCCAACACATATCTTTCAAAGGCTTTATGAGGCTTATTTTAAGCAAAAAACTAAACACAAAACAAGAAATGCACAAAATATCCGCTGATCTGTCAAATATCATATGCAAATTATTAATGCATACTTTCGATACTTTATATAGTAATCTTTCCATTGTTTCCATTACTTCAGGATTGATTTATGAGTGCATTTGTGTCGTAATAAAATCCCATTAAATTTATTCAATATACGAACACAGTTTATTAGAATATCTTGATTAATTCGTAATCTGATGATGTAAATCAAAACTTATTGTTGGTCTAAAAATCCCAATTGAGTCGTTAGCTAATGAACATTTATGTGAAAATAGTAATGCATAATAGCCTGTTTTCATTTCAGAATAAATTAAAATCTCACGTAGGATGCGTTTTGAGAACCCATTGCAATTTAATCTTTTAAAAATTGTATGGCTTCGGAAAACTTAAAAACCGACAAAAGTGTAATTTCTCGCTGCAAAATATAGAGCCGTGGACAAATTTTAAAGCACGAAATCTGTCATGTTTCCTCCTTCATTAATTTACACATATACTGCCTCTTATTTCTGCAGAGGTTCCTAAATTTGTTTTCACATATTTTGCTCAGTGCTGACAATTCTATTCTTACATATATCAAGATTGTCCGCGAAGTCAACCAACCATTGTTTCATAAGAGATCTTCATTCTCGGCGAACAAACTCATTTTCTTTGATATGGGTATGGACGTATGGTTGCAGCCAAATATCTACTTGAACCGCCTAAGGCACTGAGAATTGTTGGAAAAAGCAGGTATTCAGGTGTGAGCCATCGAAACTTAACTGAACATAATATTTTATTCTCTTTGCGACGACTTGTCTTGGAAGATCCCAAACTTATATATAAAATGTATTTTTTGGTAAGCATCCATTCAATGCCTATTAGAAAGGCAACCAATCAAAAAGCAAGAACTTCCGGCAAAGCAAGATACGGCTGAGAAAATCATAAGCCAATTCATTCAATCAGAAGTGCATTGAAAGAAATAAATATATATACACAGAGATACATATATTTTTATGTTTGTAGGCATAAAACAAAAACGCAATATTTTTCAATTTCGTGTACATGTTTCTACACATTTCCAACGAAACAAGATCAGAAAACATCTACTAAAATTAATTTATAATTATTATAAAGGCTGAAGCTTAACAACAGCGAATTTAAAATCGCTCCTATTACGATTTTCAATACCACCATTTTGGATGGTTGGGCAACACTCCTCCTATAAATGACATTAAGTTAGGATTTATTTACCTAATGCCAGAGATAAACATGGCTTTCTCAACGTTAATATTTGACCCTACAGTTTGCGATATTCTGACAACTATATTTGTTAATTGGTAAAGGGATTTTGGAAAGTGTGAAGGTTTTGCGTAAGCTGCCAGACTAAATGTATTATTATTGGTAAGGCCGATTGCTTTCAATGTGAACAAGCAAACGCGATGCGTGATTGATATAATCGACACTACCGGAAGCCAGATTATGTCCTTGACGATACAGATACCATTGAGTCTACTCGACGCGTTCTTCGTCTTTAGTTGATTGCATTCATTGTATTCGTAATAACCTAATGCCCTCGTGGCCTTTTCCAAATGTATAGCAAAACTGTTGCCACTTGTGTCGTTAGATAGTTGTTTTTCTTCAGACTCCGGTTATCTGAAGATATTTTTTATTAGAACTCAGAGAGTTGATCCGGCCTACTTTTCTGACGGAACCATATCTGTTAATAAGTACATTGATTGCAAATATTGCGGACGGTATTCAGAAAGTACACTCAACTTTCGGTTGGCAACATCGGTTTCGCCACAAATCAAGACAACACCCCCCAGATAATGAAAACTCTCCGGCTCCAGTAAAGCATATACTCAAGCGATGAGCGGTAGATATTGTGGCTGTTAATATTGTAGTTTTATAGTCCGTTATTTTTTGTTTTACGAACAAAAAAACAATAAGAGCACGCGTGCAATCGCTTCCTGTACAATCAATACCTGCTTATTCGATGTTTATTGCAAATGTAGGCGAAGTAACACGCTTACTGGCACTTTTGTGCTGGCTGTTTGCAAACTCTTGATAGCCGTTACCTTTATATCGTCATGAACGTGTTGTTCGTTGGTTTTTAATTTGCGTCAATAGCCATTCTACGATAGCATATCGACCATTTGAATTATGCATAAACGGTGTCTCAGCGCATGTTATGTCGAAAGGCAACACGTGAACATGATAAGAGCGTTTTCCAGCTGTGAACTCGTGAATGCAACTTTATGCTCGTAGTTGTGATAGATGTGTCACATGTCACTCACCTGAAATTAAATAAGAAAACAATGTCTATTAGAAGAGGAAAATATTTGATTATTGGGAAGGAGGATAGGGAACTTTAGAGTTGCTTAACTATTTATCTGAAAACCCAGTATTAAATACTGTTTAAATTGTAAATGGGTTTGCGACATATGAGCAGCTTTTAAAATAAGCGCTTTCGGTGATTCGAGTTGGAAGTTATTTGAAAACATAAATTTTACTCTAAGTATGCATTTTGGTCAAAATCGTTATTGCCGTTTTCCGGTAAACTAAAGAAAACCAAATTAAATTTTTTTTTTTTTTCAAAAATGTATTTCACGATAATATAGACAAAACTATTAAGTTACAAATGAGATTGGTAACTTATAAATGAATTTTAGTTACAATCTTATGGACCGTTTCCGAGATGTCCAAATTTCAAAAGTAGGTACCTTTATTAGGTTTGTTAGCCAAAAACTGGGTACGCAGTCATGGAAACCTTACCTACTTTAGTTTAAATATCAACTTTGGTTGAAATCGTTAGAACCGTTTGCGAATAAATCAAACTGGTATGAATATTTTATATGTGAAGAACCATTAACATTTACTTGCAAAAACGAAACCCCGGCTGTCGTTTAGGCTGTAGGCCTCGGGAGCATACAGACAGACATACAGACGGACAGAATTTTTGGAACCACTTTTTTGAGTTCCTTCATCATCGTTAACTGAGAATTGATTAACATCTCGAGTTCGAAATTTTGTTCGAATTAATATTAATACAATCGGCCCTAGCGAGGTATCCGTCGGAGCGGAAAATTCTCTGATTTTATAAAATAAATTATTAGTAAACAATATAGCAACGCATTTGTTTGTATTTATTGCCTAAATTTGTGTTTCCAGTGCAAAATCTAGCGAAAAACCAAGCACCAAACAATACGAGGATGTGAAATCAATGCGTCATCGCACTTCAATTATTTTTTCCGAGAACGGATACCTCGAATGCGATTTGCTGTTCCGACAGAGTATGCGCTGCGGAGAATTTTCCGTTCCGACGGATACCTCGCTAGGGCCGAATATCTTTTTTTTTCTTCTACGTAATCGATAAAGTTTAAAATGAGGTTTATCAAACGTATAAGGTAAAAGGCTTGAAGTTAAGGTAATGGGAACTGCTTTTTAACAATTTTTTAACAAAACACTAATCTGGGCCATTATAAACCGGCTTTGTTATTCTAAAAGTTTTTTTCGACTTTTGAACCAAAAGTATAGACAATCTGTGAACGAATGGGCGAGACACTCTATTTTTTGACGTCAACATGTCATCCAGATGATCGTAAGAATGCACTTGCATAGGTACGCCTCTTCCTCTTATGCCGTGATGTCTCCAGTTAGGAGACAACGCGTCAACGAAAAAAAAACCTCAGTCGTCAATATAAAATACTCGTACCAATGAAAAATCTTACGAAACAAATGCCATGAAATAAAATATAAAAACTTTATAAAAAAAAAAACAACATGTCTGCGTCAGAAAATAAATAATTTCTTTCATTCGGTATCGTTATCACAATAAATGCTCACCTTATCTTATCTCAATAAAAAATAATATCAGCCACACCACAGTGATGTGTCCGTGTAATTTTTAAACAAACAACTTCGATGTGAAATTAGGTGCGGTTCAATGAGTTATATCGAACTTGAGATAGCAGGCACTGCTGCTACCCAAATGCAGTAAAAAGGCCATCACCGCACGTATACGTACAGCCCATTGCGAGTTAACATGTTTGTGCCTACCTTCCGATTGAATGCGTCTGCTGCTACCGTTTCAGATGTGACACATTGGATACCGAATAACAACCTACATACTCGGAAATATGTATGTCATGTTAAATTTCAAAAAGAGTATGGCTAAACGTGTCGATGATGATATCATATCGTATTTCTATCAGACGCGTGTATTTGAGAAAAAAAAAAAAGTGTCTATCTCAAATTTTTCTGTGGCGTTTGTTGTGTTTTTTTTTTTTTTCTTTGGGGACCTACCTCACTCACTTGGATGATGTCAAAAAGTTGCCATTGCCAAAAGTATTCCTTGCAGTTGAAAATAAAATACTTTTGCATTCCTCTATATCCGTAGTGTCTTTCTCCGAATTTAAATTTTGTTTTCTTTCGTCTGACTATAATATTCACCTTGATAGGTGGTACAGTTGCTTTATGGGATAAATCTCCGCCGCACATACAGATGCAACACCCACCCGCGGATTTCTTAAATGGTAACAATCCGGAGGAATATTTTAGTTTATTCTGAACTGGCGTTGATGATGATGACGACAAGTTTCTTGTTTGGTGAGTCAAATGGCAAGAAAGAAGGTTAATCTTGAGACGAGGTGTTTATCCGTCCACTTGAAGAGATGTAAACATGACTAATATACGTACACGTATACTTGTGCAAGACAGTGGTAGTGAAGCCGGTAACTGTAATTTATTTTTCATTTTTGGGTGTGTGTAGTTTTTATATGATAAATATGGTATTTTTTAATATGTGTGCTAATTTTATTAAAAAAAATAGTTTCATTGGGTATTGACTCAAGGCGATGATGTCTGACTATTTACAGCGGTAGAGTTTTTATTTTATTGTTGAGATTTTAACTGAGTCTCGATGTATTTTGATTTGTAAATTGTGTTTTACAAGTGTTTGTTGACGAGTGTTTTTTTTTACTAGTGTTTGCCCAGTGACCGAAATTCTGCCATTATTGTGATCTCTCTTATACACAACACATTGGAAAACAAATTACACACATTGCATCTCTGCAAATCAAACGGGTATGTTGTCTTTAAAGCAGTGAAAGGGGTTCTTAACAGCTTTCCTTCGCCTATTATTTAGGATTATATCTAAGATAAGATGACTGAAGTGGACGACAACCCCTAATACGCAATTCATAATGTCGGATTGATCGCGTGCCAAAGCGCGCGAGCAACAATTTTGTAAAACGAAATGCTGCTTTGAAGCGAATGCGCCTTGAGAGAGTAGAGTAGGTATGACAGACTAAAAGTTCGGTTTGTTTTTAAATAATTTTCACAAATTTAGAGCAGAATTAAAATTGCAAGTGTACTCCCTTTAATCTATTAACAGTAATTTTTGTACAAGAATTGAAAATATTATATTGTGCTGTTCACCAGTAAAAAAAAAGGCTGATAAAGTGCGATCTAGCATCACACGGTCTATGCTTAGCTATAGTCCTCAAACTATTTAGCAGTAAATATTGACGAAAACAGCCTTATTAGGCCTTATTGTATTTATTTTTCTAGATTAAGCTGTGGATATAGAGTCTGCAAAATCTAGAATCTTATCAAGAGAAAGACACTCCAAACCTAATTCTCAGCTATTGTGACGTTCTAAGAACCGTTCTAGATTTCTCACGTTATAAAAGTAGGTAGTACTAATTATAACAAGCCACAGGAATCGAAATTAAATTTGTTTTCATCCGAGAAAAACACATTCGGCTTCTTCTTCTGAGACATATTAGGCTTGACTGGTCACTTCTTTTAAAAGGACATTACTGTTTTATCAATTAATTATTTATTTATTACACTTACGCTTAAAATGCAACTCTTACTAGAACACAAATAATTAATATTAAACTTTCTTTAAAAACGATTAATATTTAATTTCTATTAAAATACAGTTTTTTGACGTACCCGAACTCATTCACTTTTGTACACAGCACCATATTTTGTTTTTGTTTTTTTTTAATCGTCTGAACACACCCATTTGACACGTCAGTTTCTTTTATATTTTTATTGAAGTTGTTAAAATTTGTGTTTTTAATTTGTTGTGATGAACTAAAAAATCAATTTTTCATTTGAGATTTTTGAAGGTGTCCTCTTTTTGATGGGGGTGGATCTGGTCAGCCTAAGCTTGACTTACTCGAATCATTTGTTCCTTCGCTGTTCAATTAAGGAGCTGGTTTTTTTCTTCTTTTTTTTTGTGGTCCATTGTTTACATCCCCAACCTGTGAAAGGAAACCACTTGTACCACATTTTTGTCTGATCTTTGCTTTTGAATCCGGTCGAATTACAGGCAGCCCATATTATTCGTCCAGTGGTAGAAATTCTACCATTATAGTGACCTGGATTATACACAATATAAAGGAAAACAATTTACACACCGTATTGCAGCTTCCCAAAGAAAAAAGAGAATATGTTGTTTTTAAGTCAGTGAAAGTTGTTCTTAACTTTTTGCCTTCGCCTATTAATATAAGATCCTATCCTTACCTTGTTCGAGATAAAACTGCAAAACAACAATTTTTGGGGATCACTCGTCTAGAAGAACCTTGCTCAACATGAACTTAATTTTTTGTTCGTTTCACCTGTCGGCTTTTGTCCATTTTCAAGCGGATAACCTCCATAAGTCTTAAAAGGCTTTGGTATTAATCAGATTAAACTGATGGACAAGGTGATGATTATTGACTGGTGTACGTCGACATATTTATAATTTTTTTATTGTGTGAGATTGAAAACCAGCTGCGAAAAAAACCGCCATAGTTGGAAACTATTTTCTTAAACGGCCATTATCGCTCCCGAGACAGCGTACACATATGATCTCATTCAGTGACAAGAATTTGGCAGCCAGACATATTGAAAATACTCTGCTGGCATTTTGTGTTTTTCTTATTCACCACTTCATAGAGCGCTACGCAAGAAATCGATAAAAGAGCAGTCCGGGTATGTCAACAAAACGCCCAGTGAACCAAAAACAATATTGCTGTGGTGGCACAAAGTGTGCGAGAAAAATCTTCGTCAAGTATATCGAGCCCTGATAACCGAGTTTATTCGGTTGGAAATTGGCGTCATGTGGTTTCAAAATAACGGTGAGAACTGACACAAGTTGAAGGAAAAACTAAGAAGTGAAGATATACATATAAGGTAGTGTAATGTCATGAACAGCTCTTGGAATTCTTTTTTATGCTACGTTGTCTGGTCTAAGCCAATTTCTCAGCTCCAATTGTCAACCTCAATGAGCCCATAAGGTTTTTATCGATTTTAATCCATTAAACTTTGTAAAGTCGATCTGCTCAAATCAGCGAGCTTGATGGAGATGTCAAAACTAGATATGGCTCTGTATAGCTCATCATAAAAGTCTCAATAATATCAATTCTATATAAGCTATCAAAGGTAAAGCTAACGATTGACAGGTGGTGGGCCAGCTCTGTCAGCCTATGCCAATTAAATGATGAGTTGAAACTTTTTCTTTTATTATTATTGCAGAATTTCTCTAAGCTTGCAGCGTTGCGGGACATGACTCGGATCTGAATAATATGCCCGCTGACATTTTGGACTTAAATCTGGCAGCACAGGACTTCATTTGGACATCGAAGTTTCTCACAGCATTTGCCTTTCCTTTGTACTGTTCGAAGTATTAGCAATTGTTTCAATTAGTTGACATTGCATTTAAGTATTTTTCGTTTATTTAAAAAATAAATGTAAATGCTATGACCTCTATACTCGCACATACTTGCAATGTACGCATTAGCAAAGGTACCTTATAAATATTTATCTGATTGCATTATTTAACAACAAAACAAAGTGATGTCAGCTATCTATTTAATTTGGCAGTTCTCTGCTACAAATTTTTATCAAAACATTTTTTTACTGAGTCATCTGACAAATTCCTATTTCATGATTTAATAAGCATGCATTGAATTATAAAAGTTATTTTTTTTTTTCTGCTTAAAAAGCAACATTGACCGCATCCGCCCTCGTCAAAGTCATTTAAATTAACAAACACAAATCGCTGACCAAATGTGTAACGCTTGCTGTCGGCGTTAACTTTTCTGTCACAATCTCAGCGTAGTTATATGTGTAGGTACATAAGGCAAACACAGGCCTTGTAGTTATGTGCAGTTTTTGTCTCGTTATACATGCCACCCGAGCGGAAAATGCTTCTTATCAGTATCAAATACTTTGATACATTTTGAATGATTAAATTCGAAACCACTCGCAGGGTCGTTCAAATTCAGTTAAAACGAAATATTTTCTATGCTTGACAAAGTTGCCGAACTGATGGTCACATCAATACCACATTCGCGAAAACTTTGCGAATATTTATTAAAAAAAATAAACAAAATGAACCCATGAATGAAATTAAAATAGATTCACAAAAGAAAGTTATTAAAATAAAGGCAAATAAATTGTATGACCTTCTAGCTTTATGCTCTGATTTTGCAAACAAAAAATGGAGCACCTAGTTTTGAAAAAAGAGTAAAACGCGTCATGTACGTGCGTATGTGTGTTATATGTTACGTTACGACTATGAGAGCTGAGTATGAATGATTGAAAACGAAGTTAGTTTTTATTTTTACCATCTTCCTTTCACCTGGTCTTTCCCTGACGTATAGTACGTAAATAACTATTTCTCGTTTTGCTTTATCCAGTCCATTTCTTGTGGAGGTAAAATGTTTTAGTTTTAAAGAGTTTCGGATTGTGTGAAACTTAAGTTGCAAAAATAAAAGAGAATGTTAAGTTAATATCATTCTTAATCCATTTTTGCAAGGCTTTGTTATTCAAATTAATTCAATTTTATTAATTTCCAGTTTCAATGTGAGCTGTGAATGAAATGTATTTGGTACGACTTCCGCTGATGGTTTTTAAAAGTGTTACGAGTTTTGTTTTTCTTTTGTTCTTGTTCATTTTGGAAAAGTTTATACAAATATGTACATTGTACAAGCATTGAACGTAATTACAGAAACTGTAGATATTAAAATTTACATTTATTCATTACATTTTTTGATTATTTTATTATTTGCCCTAAACTACTATACACAGGTTCTAAACGCTAATTTTCCAACGAAAACACATTTTTAAGTTTATTTTTAAATAGCTGCACCCGCCCAGCTTTGCCCGTGCAGTTTTTTTACAACCAAAGCTACAATAATACAATTTTTAAACTTTTATACAATTATGTTGTATGGGAAGTGTTTTTATTTATCAAAGTTGTAAATTTTACAATACTGGCTGTCATAAAAAAAAAAAAAAATTGCTTGAAAATTACGAGCGACAGACGGTAACATACGCCTTTTGCTTCTTAGTTTATCGAAAAATTAGCGGTCTCAGAACTAAATAACCTCCGTAGACAAAAGTGGGACCTTTATACGAATCCTGGAATATTGGTTCCATAATATTCAGCAAGACTTTAACCACTTTACTTACTACACAGGACACAGAGACAGCAATTCAACTAATAAGACTATTCTACACTATATCATCGAATCTATACAGCCTATTACTCTCTAACCTTTGCTTATAAAGAGTTTTTAATTAAGCGCTTCCTATCTTTAAATTTAAATAAAACAAAGTGTGGGTGAGATCGAAATTTTTGATTCGTTTGAAAGGCTATCGATGCCACTATGTATGGAAATCCAATCGTTCAAATGTCCGGCTTGCTGCCAGCTTCCTTGGGTGCGCATCCGAAATGTCAAATTTTTCATGAATCTGTCGAATAAATCAGGCTGAATTTGACCGATGGGCCCTAGGATCTGCGACTTAAGAATACCCCACAAGATAAAATCCAGGGTTTACCTCGATATATCAAAAAAAAAAAAAATCGAAAGCATAAATCTCGAATGTAAAAAAAAATCTTGAAAAAAACTGTTGTATAACAAAAGTCTCAAAAAAAAAATCTAATAATAATAATAATAATAGTTGGCGCAACAGGTCTGTAGGGACCCAGGGCCTAGCTTCTCGCAACCATTCGTTTTGTGTCAGTTTTTAATTTTTGGAACGAATGGAAGGGATCTACAATTTTATGCCGGTTCCAAATGGGCCGATTGAGAAGCTCTTTCATGACAGTTATACTCTCGGATGTTTGTCAGACGTTCGCGAGAGGTGGCGCAGTGAAAAAACCCTGAGTTGGAATTTGGGTTTTTGCGGGATTCGAACCTGGACCCCTCGCTTAGTAGTCCAACACACTAACCACTAGGCCACTGCGACCTAATTAATATTAATTTTTGAAACAGTTTGCGCAATCAATACAACAACAACAACTGTACATGAAAAAATACGAAAATCAATGATAATACATCATCTGAGGAAAATAAAAAACACATATTTTCTTAACAACATTCAGTCACGTGCAACAGGGACGTTTTTTTTGATGATTTTTTTGTTTTATTTTGACATTTTCTACTTTGTTAAGTTATGTATACTCGACTTTGAAATTATTAATGTGTTACAATGAATAATTATCTGTTATTTTTGTTTTGTTAAATTTAGATATTCTGTAGTTGTTTTGCCAAGATGAATAAATTATTTGATAAACAGAACATATTTCATGTTTTATTCGAATTTTAGCTCTCGAATTTACTATCTATTTACGAGATTTTTTTGAGATAGAGTCTTTCGGGGTTTTTAGCCTTCGCGATTTTTGTCATTAGAGATCACGTCAAGATCCCAAAAGTCCAACGTTGCCCGAACTAAAAAGGCATTTTGATAATTAATTTCCTCATTTGAACTTGTTGTTGAATGCTATGTTTGTCCATGGAGATTTGGCGTAACAGACTAAATAAATGACAACCAATTTGGCAGATGTAGCTTCAACAATATGGACATCACTTTTTCCTTTTTTAAATCGCCCAATATGATTTTATCGTCTCCTTTTGGTATTGTTCGTAGGTGTGGTCGTAGAAAATGTCTGCGTTAGCTTCGTCGTTAGGCCCGACTTTCTACAACCCCAACCAAAAGACCAGCTTAATATAATATTCTCAGTACAAGGAACATTCCCTTTTGACATTCAAATTTTCAAATTCAACAAAAAAAAACAAATCCGTAGTAGGTAGGATTGTTTTAGTTATTGATAAACAAAAATCGATATACCTACATAAAATATATCCAAAATATGTAATCCATGAATTTAACTATTGAGTTCATATCCTTAAGGAGTCAAATATTCATTGAATCCAAGATGTCACCACCAGATACGTATAAGGAGTCACATCTACTGACGCTTATTTAACTGTAGGATAGTTAAAATCACAAAATACATACTATCCGCGGGTCATAAAAATCACATAAAATATTGAGTAGGTACAAACAGTTCCTTAAAAATTCAGTTGGGGATTTATTTATGATGCATCTATTCTATAGTATCAATTATCAGTTTAACTTATTAAATCCGCCCTACTCGTGGTCGAATACACTTAACAATATAAAACCACGATAAGATTATTACGGTAAGTAACACGTATGTACAATACATGGCTATATACCATCTTTTGTTCTCGGTTGTGTTTTGATATCGCCCAAAAGTAATTGTGATAAACGTTCCCTTGTACCCTAAAAACCGGCACGAACATTCCCCGCCATCTTACCCTTATCAACCTTGAACTCGTAACCAAACCATATTCGTAGAAACAAACACATGCACGTACGTTGTGTGTATTTATTTATTTAAATTATACTTGAATTCTCCTCTCAAAATAATCACTACTTTGAAAATACGTAGCCACGCTTGTCGCTTATATTTTAACATTCCATTCCAATGGCAAGTTGGAATTTTTCCGAGGAATCCACGGACATGTCAGAGTCCTTTTAACACATTTCATTGCATCAATTTTGGACTTGTTTTATCTTTGATTTAAAAATAAATCTCTGGAAATTCAATCTAATTGCAAGAGAGAAAACAATAAAGAGAAAAAAATAACAGAAAACGCTTTTTCTTTTCTTTCTGCCACGATAGAAATGCCAAATGCGACAAAAAAAACAACAAGACCGAACGCATAACAATAAAATTAAACACAGATAAAGAGTATCTATAGATACCTACTCTATTCCTGATAGTTAGTGTTCGAGGAAATTGGAGAATCATTTGTTGCGCAGTTTTGCGGTTATGTGGCTCTGATGTGTTTCTCTGTTTCTGTTTATTTTCTCTACGTTCAATTTATAGAGTAGTTTTCATGTGGTGAAGTTAAAAAAAAAATGAAACGAACATCTACATACATAAGTAGGTATGTGGGGCGTGTGTTAATGGACTAGACAAATTTGGTTTATCAGATTTGTTTTTTTGCTTAGCCATCGCCGGATGCGATTCGGCGTGAAATATTATATATCAAAGAATTACGATGTTTGTAAGGTTAGAATTATTGTTGTGATGTGTCTCGTAAGTATATTCTAGGTAGCAATTTATTGAATCAAAAACCAACGAGCTAAAAAGTGTCATGTTCTGAAAAGTCGAACCGCTTTTTATACAATCTAACAAGTACTTGTGAATACGAGAGAATAATTAACTGCGATAATGCGCTATAGCAAAGTTATTGACATAGGCACGTTACAAACTTGCCGCTACACTGCTTGCCTAAACCAGAATATTCCTTAGTATTTTCAGCTCTATTAATAAAAATCATTGGATCATTGAATCAACCGCTTTACGGACGGTGAGTAAGGAACTACAGTCACTTGTTTTTTATTGTCAAACGTTATTAAACCACCAACACGTTATTTTGCGTTGCAAGTGAAAAACCCTCTGTTTGCAGAGAAAAGAGATACCCAACAAGTAGTGTGACTGAGTGCATGTTTGGACCCAAAAAGATCTGTACGTAGAAAAACCTTACACCTTGGAAAACTATCACAATCAGTGTTAAAGACGAAAGCAAAAAAAACCTTACCCAGGCTATTAAATGGCGGATACGAGTATGATTCAAGTTTCGATGTTGGGCATTCAATTCGGATCAAAATGAAAACTAGCAATATTTTAACAAGACTGGTGCAACGGACAGTCTACATGCCGATTTATTTAAGCCAGTAAGAGGTTAAATGGTACAAAAAAAACATATTAACACGGAACAGTTGGGCAGCCCACAAGAAATGAAAAAACCTTAATTGCCTTTACTATAGGACGGTCTAAAACCATATGTGTATAAGACCGTTTGGATCCTAGCAGTACGATGCTAGGCCCGGTAATTTTTGATCAGAAGAAATATTAATACTACTACACGTTTATAAACACGAACCTTACAGGGCCGTGTGTTATTTTGAAATAATTTGTTATGCAAAATAACCTTTTTTTAGCTTTAATCTCAACAATTACAACAAAGTTCTTGTAATTGAGTGCTGAAAATACTACTTCTCTTTGCTGAGATCGAAGCTCAAAAAACAAGGCTTATGATGAAGAACATCGGCTGCTGCTCCTTCAAGTTCTGACAAAAATGTACGTAATCAAAGAATTGCAATTGCTGTTTCTTCGTCAATTGAAATAGACATCAACAAAAGTAGGTACCAAATAATCTCCCATACACAAATTTAAAAAGATAAAATCAAGCGAGGCCCGATGAAAGTAGTAGTCGTATTTATTTATTTAGTAAAGATTACTATTACAATAATTTACAATTATTCATTTACATTTTTACATTGTTTTGTTTTTTTACATTTTTAAAGTTAAAGAAAAGTAATAATTCTAATTAAAATACTGTATCTCTTATATGTACGACTAATAACTGCTTAAAGCGTGCAAAGAGAGTTTCGTTTTTTACTTCTATAGGTAATTCATTAAAAAGTTTTAATCCTCGGTAAAATATCATTTCCACTCATTTAGCTCGCGAAATAAATATCTGGTATACATTAAATCGAAGATAAGTTTTGAAAAATAAAAAACATAGGAAAATAATACAAGGTTTTTTTCCCCAGCAGATAGAACCCTTCCTTGCCAAAGTTGTATATTTATGGATGTCGGAGTTTATACTATTTTGCTCAACTTAAACTCAAGTTGACGTTGAAAACCTATATTTAAACAAGATTTGATTGTGAACTCTAAAAAATGCACAGCGACAAGAGACATCGACCTACATAGTCCGCAAATTGTCCAGTATTTATATATAAAATGGTCACCTACGCTTAAGCCCGAAATTACTTTAAGTCCAAACTCTACAAATAAAGAAATAAACGAATATATACATATGTCCTTGGGTAGATACCGCACGCAAGTGCAAAGTAGTAAAGAGAAGTCAGTTAACATACAATTACAGAAAACACTAGGTATTGTAAATATTAATGGCTAATTATTTAACATTTCTAGAAACGAATGCAGAATCATGTGCTCAAATATGAAATTGCTGCTCTTACTTTAGCATCAGACAAATCACATCAGATCAAAGTATTTTATCCTGATTTTTAACAATAATATTATTTCTCAGTCGTAGTGACTCTGCGCGTGACATTTGCTTTTTCTTCCTGCTTACTGAACTGCCATGTCGTCTTTGTTTTGATTTTCTTTCCCTTTTGTGATTTAGTTTTGAATTTTTTTTATGTGAGAGACTTTTGAAGACCTTTTTAGGAGTAGTATCAAAACGATGTGAAAAAAAAAAAACATTTCTTAAAATGTTCACTCAATCGCCGGATGGGATTTACTCATGCACGTAATGTGTATTCAAAATCACGAAACACCTTTGTGCAAGCGATAGGGTGGTTTTAAAATATGAAACGTGTATGTATATAGATACACATTCGATGACAAACCAAGATCTCGACATCGACGGACAGCAATTAACAGCATAAAACCATAGGTATATGGTTATTGTTTGTGTTGCTATTTCACTACATACGGTGAATATGTTGTACATTGCATAATGTAAATGTAATTCAGAAGAATATTTAAATGTTGTCAAGGACAATCCAACCTAAAACACTTGAATTGTGTAATGCTGCGTTATCTTGCTGTTATGTCGGTGAAAAACCTAGGTTTGAAAAGCACATCTATGCTACTTCTCCGAAAAGTTTAGCTTTAATTTCAAATTCAACTCTTTTTTTACTGACTGACTTTGGGATACGACTACGTAATTAACTTGACGTTATGATATTGTTATTTAAAATACCTATCGTTCTAAGAAGGCTGTTGCTATTCGCGTCCAATCATGGTATGTGGTTCGATGGAAAGATTCTAAATTAAAGTATTAATTTATGGCTGCCATCATGTTTCTTATATCGGACAGGATAATGTTCAAACATGAAGTGAATTCAAAATAGTCGACTGCTTTCAATTCGAATAATCCTTCAGTGAATTGCTACTGTTTGGTTATGACCACGACAGTCACCACTATTTAATTCCTTCTAGCAGAGCATTGGTAACTAGGTATCACCTGTTGCCTTAAATTTCATTTCAAATTGCACACCAATGTAATGCAATTCCTAACAAAATAAAACACCAAAGGAAAATGAACATCAAGGGGCAAAAGCATTGAACTTGACAAAAAAAAAACTCACCTTTAGCCGCATTCATTAGGTCCTTAACCTCCTTGATAATCCGCTTGATTTGATGACTAGTGTGATCCAATTCCTTTTCGTGTCGTGTCAAATTATCCCGAAACTCTGGACTATCCACTATGCATTCCTCGAATTCGAGCGGCTCGAGCCCACGACGCGTACCACCACCCATTTTGCCGTTCTTCATTATTTACATGCAAATAACGCGAAAAAAAAGAAGCAAAATCGTAGAAAAAACGCGAAAAACCAAATGAATATTAGTTTTCTTGAAAACTTTTGTGATAATTCAGATTAAATTCAATAAATTTTGTTAAGCAAAGCAATAAACGGAAGAAAAAGTAAAATGAATAAAATTTTAGAGAAAGATTGACAATTTCGTGTATTTTTTTTTTTTTTTTTTTGTTTGTTGTTGTTTAACTTTGAACTCTCCAAAGAACTAAATAACAAAGAAAACACAAAATTAAAATATCACTACTACTACTGTAAAATGATGATGATCAGTGTTGTTGTTTTTGCAATGATGACGATGACGATAGTTGTTCTGTAGAAACGAAAACATGCATCCTCCTAGATGGTACGAGATCTAACGAATATTCTTCCCACTGTTTGTCAATTATTTATAGGATGCAATTATAATTTCTTTTTAAATGTTACTCAAAACCGCGAAAATTGTGCAACTGGAAATTATCCACTTTATGAACACTTTTGACGTTTAAATTGATGTCGGTGTTTGTGCGATGGTTTAAGGCCTTAACAGAGTAAGTGCGGTATTCCAATCGTACACTATCCAGTGTATAGCTGTGTGTGTGTTGAAGTGGTGGAATTCCAAAAAAATTTCCAATTTTCGCAAACAAAAAAGCAAAAAAAAAGTAATTTGTAAATCATAGATAGCAAGTTTTCGTAGAAAAAGATTAGGTTATTATGTTTAGCAGATGTACAAAAACTAATTCCAATAGGATACAATTTGTAAATGTAGGTAGGAGCAAGTCACGGAAGCGGCAAAATAAAAGGAAAATGATAAAGAACAAAATAATATTACATTGAAACTTTTTGTTTGATCTTGTCACGGCAAAACTAACAATACCGCACACAACAACGAAATATTTTTCTTTATAATATGGTTCACGTCACTCGGTGAAATAATCGAGGCGAACAACTTTTTAAAATTCGTAAAAAACGCAAGAGAAAACCACAATAAGAAAAATAAAAAAAATATTTGTTGCGTGTAGGTATGTGGGTGTGTGTTTCCAACTTTTTTGTTTGAGGGTGCACTTGTCGTTGTCGTTATCATTCGCGATTTCGAAGCAAACAATATTTTTAAATTAGCTGGCAAAGTTTAATTTGAAAAAATTCACATTTCGCTTGTTTTTTTTGTTTTGAATTTCGTTCACAATTAGAAATAGCAAAGAAAAATGTTCGTTTTCAACTGGAAAAGGCGACGGAAAACACCCGAAGATTTATTTAACGTAACCGATTGCAACCCCGACCGCTCGTAGTGAACTGAAATCGTGTCGGATAGATGAATTCCGACGAAGTACCACAGAAAGAAGAAAATTTTAACACTTGTCAGCTTTGTTTTGTGAGTTCATTCGTTGGACCCTACCTCTTTTGTGCTATTCGTATCGTAATTTCGTTATTAATATAGTTTTCCCTTTCTCGTTCGTTTCTTGTAATCGTAAATTCGCTGGAATTTGTAGAGTTCCAGCGATTGGAACACCGTAATTCATTTTTCATTCAATGTGGCGGTGGCCAGCAGTGTTGCCCCCCGGTTGAAAATGTAGCGGGCCGAATTCGCCAGGGGATTACCATTTTCCTGGTGAATTTTTGAAAACTTACGTTAAATCCGGAGTTTTTTATTCTTTTTTTATTTTTTATTTTTATTGGAGGCCCCGGTTTGTTCCACTTCGATTTATGCAAAAATAAAGATCCCAACCGCTAAACCGACAGAAATATAAAATTCTGAATATGGTCCATTTTTGTTTGTTTTTGGGTATATAGGACTTAAAAACAAACTCCAATCAGCGAAAGGTGTGGCAACGTATGTCAACAACCTCCTCCGAGTCAGTCTGACATTATGGCATTGATCAAGTTGTTTTTTCTCTGTTTTGCTTTAATCTCAATTTGGGGAGATTTCTCGTGAAATCGTGTCCAAGGGCCCGGTTCTGGGACATATATTCGGGTTTACTGGTGAATGCAACCTTTACGTGTTGGAAAAGTGTAGTGTAGTAGTAAAAGTGTAGTGTGAAGTACACCTGCAAAAACTTACGTACAACTTTGGTACTTGTTTGTAGTGCATTGAAGATTCTACTTTACTTTACTTTGCTGAGATATGTCCAATAAAACACGGTTAATATAAATTACTTGAAAATACGGAAAAACACTCGTGGCAATTCTTTATTTACAAACTGCAGAAAAAAACTCTTGCCCGGGTGCTGACCTAATTTAAAATGATACACAAAACACAATTATACACCCCACAGACCACACTGCCACTGTTTGTTTGCACTATCCAACTATAGGCTTGTTTTTTTGAGCTTCAATCTCAGCAAAGCAAAGTAAAGTAGGAAAATGTCCACTTAAACGATTCCCAGCAGCTTTCTGAACAGTAGGTTTTATCAAAAAAGGTGGCAGTGTGGGCCTGTTCAGTAGGTAGCATGATACAACATGATTGAGCACATCACAAGAAGTAACTTTTCTCAGTCAAAGAAACACAATTTTTTTGCATAAAATTTTCCAATGGATATTGATCCTTCCTCATATTTTGGGGTTTAAAAAATATAAAAATATATATCTCAATTATTAATACACTAATATCTTACGATTACAAGTTTAATAATTTATTGCATACCTATGCATATTTTAATAAAATCCCTTATATTTATTTGTTATTTTGAAAATTAGTTCACTTATGCATTTCTTTATGAATTTCCACCAATCACAACCAACGAATAGTATGTACTGTAAATAGAGAAACTTTGTGAACAGATTCATATTATACAAGGAGGGCAACAAAAATGTTCTCCCCCTGGTGTTCAGAAGTATACATTTACTCCCAAGTGAATCTTGCTGGGAATGAATACCTAGTGTGAGTCGTCGAAGTGTCAAGTAGAGCGTAGTTGTTGTAATTGCGTGCTGAAAATCCTACTTTACTTTGCTTTGCTGAGAACGAAGCTCAAAAAAACAGGGCTTATATCTTCTTTCTGTAGATAGATAGAAAAGAGAGAGAATGCTTGTTTTATTGAACATTCATCTATAGCCCGTATGCCACATTTTTTCCTCATTTGTATCAGATTAAATCATGTTGAAAAGTAAAAAGTGTACCAATTACGAAATGCAACCACAAATTTTCAAATCATTTTCAAATAATGTTGAAATGTCAAAAACTAATTGTAAAAATGTAATTGGAATACATTTTTTTACCTATACGTGTACGCACTCACTCCTATCTCGAATTTTCATTCTAAATTTTTGTACTACTTTAGGTTAGGTTAGGTTAGGTTGAGTGGGGTTGTGAGTTCATCACAAAAAGACCAGGCACCATAGTGGGCCCATCGCCATCCCCAGGGAACCGTTACGGTTAAAAACCTAGACCAAATCGCCCAAACAATTAATTTCCCTGCAGAATTTAATAATGGTCCCAATATTGTTTGAGGAACCAACCTCCTCTAAGTGATTAAAGAAGTACCTGCCAAGCTTCCTTCTACTCCGAGCGATTGCTTGACACTCACATAAAATGTGGAAGATGTCTTCCGTGACTTGTAGGTCCTCACAATACCTGCATATGTCCGAGCTAGCTAGTCCTAGTCTCATGGCATGCTTCCTTAGAAGGCAATGTCCAGAGAGTATTCCTACCGTTAACCTTAGTTTGGTTCTACTGAAGTTGATTAATTCTTCAGACTTTCTCCGGTTTAAAATGGGCCACAGTGCCTTTGAGACCCTGTGACCATCTAGTTGTGACCATCTTGTGGCTGCTAACTGGGAAGTTTTTTCAGAAACAACCCTTCTAGCCACGGCCATTGGTGGTCTTGTGCCCTCAATCATGCTGTTAGGTGAGAGCTCAGCTCCTTCCTTGGCCAGAGCGTCGGCCTTTTCATTACCTTCAATGTTACAATGCCCAGGTACCCAACATAATCTGACACGGTTCTGCGAACATAATGCCTTGAGCATTGTGCGGCAATTCCTTACTAGTTCAGATTTAGTGGTATGTGACTCTAGCGCTTTAAGCGCAGCCTGACTATCAATGTAGATGGCGATATTCTTGTTGGATATCGATCTCATCTCAAGTACCTCCGCAGCTTTGAGTACTGCCAGAATCTCAGCCTGGAACACACTGCATGTGTCCGGAAGTCTCAGGGCCAGATGTAAGTCCAGTTCATTGGAGAATACACCAGACCCTGTGCCCTCACTGGTTTTGGAGCCGTCAGTATATATCGAGGTCTCATTTACCCTCGACACCAAGTTCCTATACCAATCCTCTCTGTCAGGGTACAACACATCATACGGTGTGTCAAAATCTAGTGTACCAAGACCTTCATCCGCCTTTTCCGGTATTTCGGAGAATGATTCCTTCAAAATACTGCTATGTCCTATCCTACTGTTCTTAAAGAGCCCAATGTTAGTGAGCCGTAGCGCACTATTTCCTGCAATTGATTTTATTTGTAAGTCCAGTGGCAAAAGATTCATAAACGCCTCCAGTGCAGCCGTTGGTGTGGTACGTAAAGCACCCGTAACGGCAATGCAGGCTGTTCTTTGTACCCTGGTCAACATATCCCGTACATACTTCTTGTTTGTGGCTTTCCACCAGACAAGAGCCCCATATGTAATTATGGGTCTTACTACCATTTTGTATAGCCAATATAAGATTGACGGCTTCATGCCCCATTTCTTTCCTGCTGTTCTCCTGCATATGAAGAGAGCATTATAAGCCTTGCGGACTCTTTCCTGTACGTTAAGTTTCCAATTTAATTTCCTGTCTAATACCGTGCCAAGATATTTTGCGCTCTCCGAGAGAGAGAGCTCCACTCCATCAAGTCTGGGCAGGTTGAAGGGTGGTATCTTGTATTTTGTACTAAATAGTACGAGTTCGGTTTTCTCCGGGTTGACTCGTAGTCCACACCCTTCGGCCCATAATCTAAGCCTATTGAGGGCTGTTTCCATGAGTTCACTCAACGTGTTCAGGAAATTTCCTTGAACAATGATGACTACGTCGTCAGCATATGCGATGACTTTGAAACCTGCATTGTTTAATTCTTTAAGAATGTCGTCTATGACCAGCACCCAGAGGAGGGGAGAGATAACCCCTCCTTGCGGGGTGCCTCTAGTAACAGATTTCCTTATCGAACTGTTTCCGAGAGTGGAATTGATGTTTCTCGTCGAGAGCATTTCGCATAGCCAGTTGGTGATGCGTTGCTCGACATTTATCTTTTCCAAGGCGCTTTTGATTGCATCTTTCCTGACGTTATTAAAGGCACCCTCAATATCCAAAAAGGCAGCTAATGCAAATTCTTTCTGGTGTAGGCTGCCTTCTATTTTGCCTATTACCTCGTGTAGAGCCGTTTCTACCGATTTACCTTTCAAGTATGCGTGCTGAGCACTACATAGAGTGCCGTTGAAACACTTGCTTCTTATATAGATGTCTATAAGCCTTTCAAGTGTTTTGAGGAGGAATGACGACAGACTAATAGGTCTGAAGTCTTTCGCTGAAGTATGACTTGGTTTACCCGCTTTGGGTATAAATACCACTCGTACTTCTCTCCACGCCCTGGGTACATAGCCTAATCGCAGGCAGTGTGTAAAAAGATTACCGATCATATTCGTAACTATGTCTGGCGCCCTTTGAAGCATAGCCGGCAAAATGCCATCGGGGCCAGGAGCTTTGAACGGAGCGAAGGACTTAATGGCCCATCGCAGTTTCTTTCCAGTGATGACATTGTCAACAACCCTTACGTCTATTCCTGATTCAATGCCATATCCATTAGGTAATGGAGTTATTGGCACGCTACTTCCTGGAAAGTGTGCTTCCACTAGTGATTCCAGAACTTCCTCGCTGCTTTCGGCCCACGAACCGTCCGATTTCTTAATAAAGCTAGGGACGGCTGCGTCCTTAGCCAACATTTTGCGAAGTCTGGAAGCCTCGCTAGTATCTGTGATCGCCTCACAGAAAAGCTTCCAAGATTTTCTTTTGGATTGCCTGATCAAGTATTTAAACTCTCTCTTGCTTTCTATGTACAGATCCCATGTAACGTCGTCCCCTACAACTTTGGCCCTATTGTAGAAATGTCTAACTTGCCTTCTTTTGGAGCTTAACTCCTTATTCCACCACTGAGGCTGAGACCTTTTGGTTGTCTTTCTGAGCGGGCAAACTTGTTCGTAAGCCTTGTTCATTATCCTGCCTAAGTTATCAACTTCCCTGTCTAAGTCTAATGACGTTCCGATGAATGGTACTTCATTTCCTAGCTGATGCCTAACTATGGATTCGTACCTATTCCAGTCAGCTTTCCTGGGGTTTCGATAGGTGATCGTAGCCCTACTGTGGAAGCCTATCTGAAAGCGGATCCACTTATGATCCGAAAGGGATGCCTCTTCTAATACCCTCCATTTCCCAATTGTGAGGGAGTCAGTACAAGATGCGAGAGTAATATCAAGCACCTCTTGCCTGTTCCGTACCACAAATGTTGGGGTATTGCCTTTGTTGCATATAGTGAGTTTAGTCGATAAGATAAAATCAAAAAGACACTCACCTCTAGCATTGATGTCACTGCTTCCCCATTGCGAATGATGCGCATTAGCATCGCATCCAATGACGAAGAGCCACTTGTCCCTGGTCAGCAGCTGCCTTAAGTTATCGGGTGGCACTGACGTCGACTCGTACGGTAGATAAGCCGATATCAGGCACACCGGTTTGCCTCCCTCTCTCTCGCAAGAAATTGCGGTTAGATCTCCGTCACTGAAATTATTCAGAAGAAATGCCCTTATATTGTTTTTTAATAGGATACAAGCCCTAATTTTACCTTCGTTAGCTTTGAAGTAAAGCGTATAATCCCTGATGGAGAGCCCCTGGATCTTGTTGTTCGTGTTGATCCAGGGCTCTTGTATCAGTACGGCTGCAACGTCATGCTTGATTACGTAGTTAACCAAGCACGCCGTCGCGGCCTTACTGTGATGCAGGTTTATTTGCATCGTCTCCATCATCTTTTGGTTCTTCCACTTCCGCTTCCTTGGTCATGACCTTAATCATGACCTTACCCATGCTGTATCGCACCATCCCCTTGGTCTTTTCGAGGGATGGGAGCGACTCCTTGCTCAGGCACAGCAGGAAGTGCAGGCCAAATTGCCTTCTGGGACCTGTCTTTAAGACCTTCCACGTATCGGCCTTCAGTTCCCTGTTCTGCATGTGGAGAAGGCCGAGTAGCTTGTCGGGGTACGTGTATGGCAGCGGAACCCATACCCATGCCTTGGGCGGAGAGTACTTAGCCAACTCCGCCACGGTTACGCATTTGAGTTTGGCGCCGCTTCACACCTCGCCGACCCCCAGCACAAACTCCCTGAGGAAGCCAACAGATTCCCTGTTCCCACAAGCTACAACCTTGCGACCGCTATCCCAACCAGCGCCGTCGAAGAGAAGATCGCAACTCTCCGCGGAAGACATTTTCTTCCACAAAGCGTCTTGAAACTTCTCCTCGACAGTTAACCACTGTTCCATGGTCAAGCGTCCGCTCGGCTCCTGCTCGTTAATTATCGCGACAAGGAGCTCGTCCTTCGAGTCATAAACCGGGTGCACCACGGGCGAAGTACCAGCCTTCACCTTTTTGGCCGCACTCGGCTCAACGACATCGTCAGATCTGCCCCTTTTGCTTAGGAGGGTCTCCTTGACTTTCCCCGACACGGCCTCCTCTCCATCCTTATTGCCCTGTTTTGTACTGGCTTTTGTAAGTCCACTAGTGGACGGCCGAGTATCTGCCCTGCCTACGACCGCTGTGGTTGCCGATTTTTTGGCAGCCTCAGCGACCATCGTCTCCTTGGCCCGTTCTAGCTGAGTTCTATCCCAGGCGCTAAGTGAACTAACGTCACAGCCCCTGAACTGCTCTACTTTGCTCTTCGCACTCTCGACTTTACGTCGGGCATTGCGCATCAGAAGCTTGTTCAGCTGGTGTGCGTTTTTGTTCGTCCCTGCTTGCACGACCACGGGGGATCCGGAGGCAGCAGAGTACCTGCCGACTGCGCCTCCAGTCCCCTTCGTCGATTTGTTGCCCTTAGGGATATCAACGAGAGTACCAGCCACCTCGTTGCTATCCCTATTTACTAAGGTGAGTGTACCAGCCAACTCACCTTTGCCCTGTTCTGATTTGGTGGGAGTACTAGCCGTCCCACCGGATGCCTTATCTACGGAAGTGAGAGTACCAGCCACCTCACTTCCCGCTGAGTTAGTGTCAGTGAGTGTGCAGTCTGCATCCTCACTGTCACTAGCCAGCAATACCTCCTCGAGTTCCCTCTCCAAGCCGGAGATGGAAGACTGTGGTTCGGATTCATTCGAATCGTCTCCCAGTTCCATCGCCGGCGTTATGGAGTCCGTTCCCTCCCTTCCTGGAATAATAATTCCTTTTTTTGTATGTTTTAATTTATTTTTATTTAAGTTTTTGTTCATAATGTTCCCACGAGTAAGGCCGGAAAAAACAAGGTCGACCCAGGCAGCGCCGCCATACCTGGGCAGGGCAAAATACAACAGACCCTCGCCAAGGCGTCTGAGGGAGCTCGTATGCGACTGGTTTTACCCCCAGCCTTTCATCCTTGGGTACGGTTTGCTATCTGCTCACGCCACCACTGGAGTTAGGTTGGATTTAAAGGTTTACTCCTACCTCAAACTAAATGGATCACGACAAACGATTGAGACGTTAGTGTAAATCCTTGGCTGACACTAACCATTTGACTGGTTAGCCATTTTCAGGCGGGCGCCCACGTGAAGGACTAGAGAATGAGGATTTGTGCCCAGGCCCTTTTGTACTACTTTAGTTTCATTTCAAATAATTGAAAAATGTAAAAAAAAATGTAGTGATTTGGGCTTAAGCGAAATTAAATGAAGTACATAATAAAAATAAACAAAATGCTCGTAACCAATTGCCAAACTTGGTGTAGTTTGATAGATTTCAGAAATCTCCTTTTTTTTTTTTTTTTTTTTTTTTTTTCAAATTCGGTAACTTTTGCTGAGTCATTTTCCTAGACAACGGTTTTATTGTTCCTAGATAATCTTGGCGGTACAATAAAGTCGTGGTTCTATACTTTAAAGCACAAAAGATTGCCTCTCCATATAAGGCCCCAGTTATAGCCATATGTAAAATGCAACCAAAAAAAGTTGGAGCAGAATCAAATCAATTTGCAAGTGACAAAATTTTTTTTTGGGAAATTTGACATTACGTAGTTCTAAAACGGGCTAAGATCGTTTTCAGCAGTTTTTAATCCGTGTTTAAATGCATCTTTACGTATGTTTTTGAGTGAATATAACGGTTAAATATTTAAATCATCGGGATTAAAAAATGCGGATTAAATGCGTAGGGTGTAAAATTAATTGAACATAATTTACAGACACTCGGTGTGGATAATATGGATGTGGATAATATTCAATAAAATAATGTGGTATTCGATTGGGCTTCTTCAGATTTGCTCTCAGATTTCAGATTTCGTATGCCTAATCGAACATAAATACGCCACTTGCTTTTTTTTTCAATTGATATTCATGAGATTTGAATATATGTAGTCTCCGTCGATTTTAGCGATTTCCATTAACTGGTTAAATTTTATAATAAAACCTTGCAAATATCCGTCCCGATTGTTTTTTAAATATTTATACATACATAGGTATATAATAATATACAAAAATAGATTCACCCGATGGAATGCCTTTCTTTTCTGTAGAAAAAATTCACGTTGTCACTCAAACGCACTCGTATTGGTAAATCTGAAGCAATCTCAAAAAAAAGATCCAGATTCGTAAAAGCTCTCTGAAATCTGAAAAAGATTGCTTATTTTGTACCAAACGAACGTAAAAATTGCTGTGAGAGCAAAAATAGTGCTTTGATAGCACCCAATCGAATGCAATATTTATGTTACTTACGGCAATCAAACAAAAATTTACTATTTTGTACCTTTCAGTACTATTTCTTTTCAATTTTCAGTACAACTGACATAAGTCGATTTGCATCGCTGTGTACATCTATGCAAACATATGGGATAGGTGATGAGCTTATGATCTCAATGCTCAATTGAACAGTAACAAAACAACGCAATACATTATACATACCTATACAAATACAATTCGCAACGCAACTCAAAGTCAAATCAGAGAAAAGTCTCATTCATCGATTATTATCTTCCTCTCGCTGTCACCAGCAGTGTTGCCACTAAAAAAAAGTAAATCCGGTCAAATCTGACCGAATGACCGATTTCTATTTTTTCAAATCCGGTCAAAAAATCCGGTCATAAGGTAAAATAAGAATTTTTGACCAGAAGTTCGGTCAAAAATAGGATATAGTAATAGTTTTACTCAAAATAGAAAACAAAAATTAACTAATTTATGTAGGTACCTATTTTTATTTTATTTTTTTTCTGACAATAAATCTGAAACCTAATAAAAAAAAACCAACAGTTTATTGAAATGCTTTGCATCGCAACAGAAAAAGGAACTTCAATCTGATTCGGTCTTCCAAAATATTTCTTAATAAGTACATATTATTGGAAAAAAAATTGACACCATTTTCAGCTATCGGAATCGCTTGAATTATAATTTTTATATACCTCGTCTGTCCCTATTTTTCTATGATATCATCATTAATAAGGCTGAATTGCAAAAAAAAGCAAAGCGTATTCAATCCCTTTTTTATTTTATTCACTTTTATTCATAAAATACTGGTTTCTGTGCGGAATTGTGAGCGTGTTCCTTAAGTATGGCCAAGTTTCATTCAAATTATGTCTTTAGGTTTAATAAAAGAACAATAGTATTTTTCCGGTCAAAAAAGGTTTTTCCAGTTAAAAATGGTTTTCGTTCCGGTCAAAAATCGGTTAGACCGGATTTCTAAATTTTCTCCGGTCAGAGTGAAGAGATTTCGGTCAGATATGACCGGAATCCGGTCAGAATGGCAACACTGGTCACCAGTCACCATCACCACTCACCAACTCTCATTTTCACGTCTCACCTCTCACCAAAAGCCGCGTTAGCGTCATGCGTCAGTCACCTGCTCTGCACCTGCACCACACTGTTGCCATAACCTCCATTCTCCATATCAATGTCCATATAGCCATATAAACGTGTATATGTAGATACCAGCTTAACCTTCATCCCAGTGAATCACTAGTGAGTGAAATTTGTTTCTTTGCGTGATTAGCTATGTGTTATGGCTGTGTGATAATAAATAGTGAGTCACATCACAGAGTTTAAGTAATAGGGGCTAGTGAGTGGATACAAATTTATCAAGATTCAGTAACTATTGTAATTCACTAAAGTTAAGAGCATAAAATAAAAATGGCACATCCCTTGGTGATGGTGGTATGTAATAATGTCATTGATGACATTTGACACTGAAATAAACCATATAATTTAGAGTAAGCTATCAAAACGGCAAAAAGAAATGTTGGTGAATGAAATGATGGAGAGCATACAATTATTAGAAGGTAAATCTCAAAATCCAGAAGGGGCACGTGCAAAGAAAGCGGCATGGCATCGTCTGGCCGAAAAGCTAAACAGCTTAGGAGGACCTAAAACGGTAGCACAGTGGTCAAAGGTAAGAGCGTTTTTAATAACTTGACTTTGTCTGGTTCTTCTTCACTTTGTTTAAACAGTGCTGGCGAGATATAAGGGCTTCAGTGAAGAAGAAAGTAATCAGAATCCAAAGTCAGCGTTACACAGATTTAACGGATCCTATGTGCAAACGCGAAACTTTGACAGATGAAGAAAAAAAAATATTGCTTGCGTGTAAGACGCAATACTTCGATTGTGACAGCATAACATCTGAAAATGTGCAAGTAAATGTAAGTTTGAATCAAATGTTGGTATTACCGCATAATAGAACTGATGCATTTCGTTATTTTGCGTGCAGACGCTAGCAATACAGGACATAGTCACTGAAGAGGTCGATCTCAATCTAAAAGAAGAAATTATGTCAGGTGACGAGGAGGAAATTCTTCCGCATCCATCATCGATTGACAATGCTTATTACTTACACAGAGAAAATCCTACAAGTGTTCCGGTTATCGATACAAATTCGATTTCGAAAAAATTTATAAAAATGCAGCCTACTGAAAATCAAGAGGAAACTGAAGTTCTTAAAGAATTAAAAAATATTTCTGCGTTACAGAAAACTACTTTGAACGAGATTCAAAAGCAAACAAAGCTTTTAGAAGAAATGTGTGTTCTAATGCGCAGCCAAATAAATAATTACAATTCACAGTAAATTATTAGATTATTAAATTAAATTACATTTTTCCACTAAAGCTTAGTATGCTGCTCGAGCTAAACTAAATTTTACATGCTCTCTAACTTTTCTCTCCAAACATCAGCTAAAGTCCTAGCTAAATTTTGACATAAAGAGCGCTGTGGATAAATGTCACAAAAAACAGCTGTTCTTTGAAAATAACTTACTTCAAAAATTCAACTCTCTCGAATTTAAACCATTTCCGATTCTAAGTACCTACACCTCGTCGAGAAATTTATTAAACAAAACTCATCCTTGCTTACTTCCACCGCTCTCCGCAATACAAAAACGCTACAAAACAGCAGAACTCGACGATCTGTCTTAGACTTAGCTTGATAAAATGTACCGACCCATTACGCTGTGTCCCAGGGTGTCCAGCGTAAGCACCGGGCACGATTATTGCGTGCGATGCGATGCCCGAACGCACTCAATTTGTTTGCGGTAAATGCGAAAGTGTCCAACTACAAGACGATAGTGCGTTCATGCGCGTTGCGTTAAAAACCAATTTTTTAATATATTCAATTCGAAATGACCCTATTTTCGGCCCGCAATCTCATGAGAAACAATAATTTGCAATTTTCCAAAACAAATAATCACCCGCCGCGAGAAGCAGAAACTACACGAAACATTTTTTGTGAATACTTTTCAGTGCTTTTCAGTACCTAAATAAAATATGAAAAACATTGTATACCTACTTAATTGAAATGCCCACATTTTTAGCTACTGCGTCTCATTCGTTATCTGTGGTTCTTCTGTCCTTATAGCGACAATGCATTTTGTTCCACAAAACATTTCTTTTTTGCGCCTCGGAAATCAGAACCTCCATTATTGATTATTTGTTTCCGTACGATAACTGCGAGAAAAATCAAACTAGTTTGATTTTCAAACAATGCGTGCGTTGCGGAAACGTCGCAAAACCCGCGTTGCCGCAATATCGTGCTTACGCTGGACGCCCGCATATGGTCGCATCTGTTTGATTTTGACAGCTGCCCGCATTAATCGCATCGCAACGTATGCTCGTGCTTACCAAAGATAATGGAATACAGAGATATATATCTTTCCAGTGGAAAGGCGGCTGCCTACAAGCTGTTTTCCAGAAAAATTCATGAAGTCACACACACCTGCTCATTTCTATTATAGTATATGTGAGTTCATGAATTGGACTTTACTGCAAGAATAAAGTATTTTCTAATGTGTATTTCACTATTTTTTTTAGTTTAATCAACACCTCCACAAAATCCAAACAAATACAATATGAAACACAAAACAATTAAGCACCGCGATACTCGTAAAAGAAAGATGATTCGCGGTCGGTCATGAGCAACATGCTTTTTTGTTCGTCACACGTATTCACAGACGGGGGTTGAAATTACAAAAACAACAATGTAAACAAATGGGTTTTGGGGGGATAGACGTACGAAAGATAACCATCTCTTTTATTCATTCATCTCTGGTGCTTACGCTGGACACCCTGGACACAGCGTTAAATGGGCGCACTAAATTTTGATAGATATGAAGTACTTTCTGAAACAAAAGCTTGATTATTTAGCTTAAATTTAGCTCAGCTAAATTTTGGAGAGAATTAGGTATGGGAGCGAAAATTTAGCTCGAGCAGCGTACCTACTTAGCTTAAGCCACTGCGCCTGTCATTATTATTAAATTAAATTTTCATTTAGAATAGACATTTCAAAACAAAAATTACAAATGGACAACTACTACTTACGGGACATTCTTCCAAAATATTACAGATTCATTTTAAAGTTTAAAAGTTCGGAATGATAAATAATACGAACTTACGAACGTGTTTTTCTAAGGGAATGTATCGTGAATGTCTTTAAATTTAACTTTACATTTTCGGAGCAAGTGCAACGGTAAGAAATAAAATAAGTCAACAAGATTTTGGAACTTTACTTTGCTTTGATCGAAACTAAAAAAAAAAAAAAACACACCTAAAGAATTATCGCCAGCATATTTTGTTGTCATTAGCCTTGTTTCTTTGAGCTTCGATCTCAGCAAAGCAAAGTAAAGTAGGATTTTCAGCACCCAATCACAAAAACTATTGCGAGTCCCGAAGTGTCAAGTCTATCGTAGTTTTTGTAATTAGCGTGCTGAAAATCCTACTTTACTTTGCTTTGCTGAGTTCGAAGTTCAAAAAAACTGGCCTATTAGGTATTTACACCAGATTTACACTATAAACTAAGCTATTTTGTGTTTATTAATAACGTTGCAATTGTTTTAGGTATTTGAAGTTTCTCAATGAGTATAATTTAATATTTTAAATTTGCAAGTTCATTTTGTTTTACTTCAATAGCTTCTACCACAAACCAATTTCTTATGTTAAAATTTTTCCAAAACTTTTATTTATATTTTGCTTGTGTTCACTAGATGCGATATAGTCCTTCGTCAGTTGTTGAACAAATAATATATGCGTCATGTAGGCGCCCCATTAAATACCCGTCATAATGAACACTGTCCGAAGTTTGTCGTTAAGTTTTGGAACACTGCTTTGACAGTTTCCAGTTCCATTTTCCAGGTTGTTAGCATATTCGTTGCATGAACCAAACCTCATCCTACAAGCTACTTAAAGTCTTAATTGTGTAGAGTTCTGATTAATATACAGTTTGAAAGACTCTACCATAATCGAATGTTTCCCATTATTTTCCCTTTCAGCTTGTATTAGTGTTGAAAATTAAACATTCGTAATTTTAACAATGCATCTTATACCACCATCTAGTAAATACGACATATTTCACATTAATTAGGGGAAAATACATACACGATCGAACCAACCCCTGATTCGATGTTTTATCACATCTCACAACCATACCCCTTAATAATAAATTATCTCTACATGAGATAGCCACAAGCGCTAAGCCGCATACATTCCAATGACTTACGTGCTGGAAAGGAGGTAAAAAGACTGCGTTATTTCGAGTCCCACCATATTCATTTCTTATTATCGCTGATAATTCATCTAGTGATCCAAAGTTTTTATAATTTTCAATACGAAAAAGTGCCCAAATTAAACAGAAATTTTGTTATAAAAATGAGTGTATCACGTAAAACAAATACAGGTATAGTGAATTTTCATTTCGAAATTACTAAATATTTTGTGGGGCGGATGTTAAAGAGAAATATTATTCAACGAAAGATAACCAATGGGCTCAACAATCGTCGCATATACCCCATACAGCAGTAGAAGAGAATAAAACATGGCGCACAAAAATGAACAACGGGGAACATAATGCTGTAGCTTTAGCTTCCCCACAACGTAAAACATCTGGAGAAGAACTAATGTTTTGCAGACGGCTGAGTGAAAACGAGGAAATCATCCCAAAAACGTCCTCAACCAAATTAAATGGTCCACGGATATATGAAAGTTACTATGTGCGACTTGCAGAGGAATCCCCAAAAAGAAATAGCGATGAACTTTCCGATTCGTCCGCGTTTTATGACAGCTTTAATTGCCGCGAAACGGGTGAGTTTTCTTTATCAGTATGTATATTGTTATGTAAAGTAATTTCATTTACATGTAATAAAAGTTATTACATAAATTAAACACAAGAAATTTATTCTTAATGTACTAACTCTTTATACCTACTTGTTTTAAGAGTAATTTGTGATTTTCCCTATAAGAAAAGTAAATATCTGTGTCATCCTCATCCGTAAACTGCAAACACGTCAAAACTCGTTCAAGTCCAAATTCGAACTGATTGAATCCAAACCTGAGATGTTGGCTAGCTGTGCTGGCACTAGCAGGCTGGAACTGGAACGAATACGAACTCTGCGAGTTGATTCCGTGGACGACGCGTGTCATATAAATAGATATGTATATATGTATAAGTGTATATCTATTTTTCATTAATATCAAGTAGGTTAGGTGATTCGTGGATCGTGGTTCTACGGTACTACGTTCTCGCTTGGCTTTTTTTTATCATTACGCTCGTGAGTGACTCTTGTCTTTTGTTTTCTTTTTTATTGCGATTATGCGCGTTAAAAATAATCGTAATAACATTTCTACATCAGAACTGGTTCATGTATAGGCACTGTTGTTGAGTGAAGGTCGTATAGTTTCCTCCTACTATAGTCTGTTCCGAATCAATTGATGCCAAATTCCGCGAAACATTGGGTTCTTCTTAGTTTAGTTTCGGTTTTACTGATGCGGAAGGAACTCTATAATATATATACATACTTGGGCCTTACCAATAATCATTTTTAATTTTAGATTGTGTAGATTAATATTCAAGCTGATTAAATCAAACCTTTGTCGGTAATCAAAGCATTACTTGTCTAGCCTACACAATTTGCATATCATAAGAATTGATGGTGTAAAGTTTTGACTAAGTGTGTACTTGCAGTATTCACTGAATGTAAGAGCTTTAAACAAACAGCAATACAACAGTTTACTTGGAGCGAAAATAGAAAAATACGCACAAGATGTAAAGAAATAAATGGTTGAATAAGTGAGCGCAGAGTGTGCTGAACCATTGTTCAAGGTTTTAACAGGTTCTGATTATTACAATTTTTTCTTTTGTTTGTTGCAATGTTTAGGGTATTCTAAGTAGCCGGGAAGGCGCCAATGTCGGTACCTAGCTGTTATATTAATTGTTTTATAGAGCTACATAGTTATACCTATAATGTTTATAAATATAATAAGCATAGGTAAGTACCTAGTAATGTAATGTTATACTGAGGTCCACCACGATATCTCGAAAACCAGTATCTTAGAAAACAAAATAGGTAGCATTTTATGTGAAACTTCAATCGATATGATGAGTCTCAAGTCAACTTTGTCCACGTTTTTCCATTGGGACAGAAAAAACACTTTTTTCGAATTCAGAGCAGTAAGAAAGTAAAGAAAATCAGCTGGCTGCAAGATTTCATGTTCCATTTTCCATTGGTCGCAAAATAATCACGTTTTTTGAGAGTCATAGCAATTTTGCGAATCTCGATATCTGAGCAAGATCCACACCTACTTACACTAACACCAAAACATTTGACTTTTGTCAAACTTTAAAGGGTGTTATTAATTACGTATTGAGAAGACAAGTCTGTGAAAAATAGAGACAAATTTACATTTGGCTGCAGCAATGGATATCAACATATGAGTGGATTTTTATAAGCATAAATTACAATTTAAGAACAACATCTCGTTTTATGTTCCATTGTGCACGAACGATCAGAAATCTGATAGCAGAATCCGAAAATTCCAATGGAAAACGACATAAATTGTTCATTTCCTGCATGTGGTTGAATTCCGCGCCATAAATCAACCATTGCAAAAAAGCTATACGTTCATGAAAATACATAATGACAATTAGGCAAACACAATAAAACCAAATTCCTTCCCAGAAGCCAATCTGCGATCTCTTAAAAACATTTTCAACTGAATATTAACGATCTCGGTTCTAAACTACTAAAAGAGGATAGAATTATGTATTCGATATTAAAGGCTATTTCATTGAATTCGGCCTTCGATATAGAATAATGGAAAAGCAAATGTGTAGATCTAAACCTTTCCTTCAATCATCAAACAGTAATTTTGTTTGTACAAGAAACATGTGTAGGTAAGCGAATATTTTTAAAATACTATCTCCTTCTATTTTAGATGTCTGCCGTGATTCTAGTGATACCGAATCAAATTCGTCTTATACTTCCGGAGAAATTGGAACCACAATTAAAGTGGTCGAGTATGAAGTGGCAAGTGCAACCAACAGCGACAATATGTTTTCAAACGATTCATCGAGTGGAACAGATGTAAGAAAAAAATTTCCTACCTCTGAAGGTCAATATACTACTGTATTGTTGGCATTTTAGGATTTCATATTAGCGGCCTTTGCTACTGCCATATGCCACACATCGAAATGTTCAAGTGACTTTGCTGACACCGAAGAAGATTCCTCAGATTCCGATACGAAATATGATTCCGAGTTCAGTGCAGCTGATTACTGGGTTTGTGTGAAATGCAAGAACAAGAAGAACAATCCAATGTTTCGGTATTGTGAGAAATGCTATCAGGTAATTGATTGTTTTGTTTATATACTTTCGCAATTTATTACGTAGTATTTACATATTGTTATTAGTATTTTTGTTTTTACTAAAAAATTGATTTGTAACTGAAATGTTTGTGCCGTGATACTCACTTTGCATGCACCTACTAAAGAGCAACGCGGAATGTAAAAATAAATACATTACTCACTCGTTGTGAAAGCCAAATTGCAAAACTCAAGCACATCGACAAGTCTGAACAAGTCGGCGGTTATTCGTTTTGTATTTCATTTATATCAGTTGGTCTGCCGTGAACTCTCACAAGTCGCAATTGCTGTTGTTTGTGGTGTTTATTACGAGCTATAAAAAAAAAGGTGAAGAACTGCGTCATCGTAAAACGTCATAGCAGTTGGCAATGTTGTGGCGCGTTTTCTCATGAGTGCTATGAATGGTGAATTGAGTAGGGTTGTAATGTGAACAGTGCTGGGGAAGTAAGGGTTTTATGAATGTTAAATGAGAATATGGAGCAAAATTTGTATGACGTTGCATGGTGTTGGTATATATTGTTGAGATCAACATAGGTATGGAAATATAACATTATTATTATACATCACTGGGTATACCAGACGTTGTTTGGAAAGAAGAATGAAATTATAATTTAATAGGCCTATTATCGTTAGCGTGTCGAACAATTCGCGAAAGTCGAGTTACTTGTCGAAACACTCGCCTTGTACGATTATGGTAGGCGAATTAATTCATTCGCCTAGAAATCAAGTGCTACCAATATAATAAAAACGTCAATTCAAACATTTATGTCAACACAAAAAAAATTCTAAATAAAAAAATTGAAGAAAACAACACGGAGGTGCAAAAAAATGGATAAGCCCAGAAATGACCGAAAATAAAAACAATCCATGAGCTCCTTTCCTCATTTTTCGTTAAAACTGGATTTCCTGGGGTGGTTGGCTTAGTGGACGAAACACACATTGGAATGGCTATATTTGTTCCATGAGCTCAAATAGCTTCTGGATTTTTTGTTCGACTCGCCAACGATAAAAGGCCTATAAAGCTGCTTATTGAAAGAGGTTTGTTGACCGTTTAGCACTACATCTCTCGATCGTATGTCGATTTTATCTCTTTTTGTGATAAAATATTTATTCTGATCAAAAATATTGTTTTTGTTGTAAAATCTAAATCAACTGTTGAAAATTCTACACTTGTTTCCGCAATTACTTCGACTAAGGTTCATTTGCTCCGAAGAAATTGCAAAGGTTTTGTTTTACTGCGACTTTTTGGATTATTCCCCAGATAATAGGTTTGTTCCTTTACTTTTGTATTAAAAATGCAAAATACTGTCAAAATCCTAAAATTAGTTATAAATTCTGTCTCAAAAACACCTACGAAAAATTTAGGGAATGCTTCTGTTGTTATCTATGAACAATGACCGATACGATACGTAAATCAAAAATACAAAAAAAGTTATACGAAAAATCATTAAAATAGGCATGTTCCCGAACAACAAGTCAAATTTAGTCAAACTTCCTTATGCAAAAGTTGGACAGAAGAACAGCAAATTCTCTTTCCATAGAAAACATAATATTTTCCCAACAAATTTCTTTGAGATTGGTAGTTGTTATTACTGAATGCTGACAGATGGTTGTCAAATCGTTCAAATGCTAATTTGTAATTTTATTTACATTTTTTGCTTCTAAAGCATTCAAATATGTAATAATAATTGGCGCAACAGGTCTGTAGGGACCCTGGGCCTAGCTTCTCGCCACCATTCGTTTTGTGTGAGTTTTTAATTTTTTGGAACGAATGGAAGGGATCTAAATTTAATGCCGATTCCAAACGGCCGATTGAGAAGCTCTTTCAAGACTGTTATACTCTCGGATGTTTGTCAGACGTTTGCGAGAGGTGGCGCAGTGAAAAAACCCTGAGTTGGAATTTGGGTTTTTGCGGGATTCCAACCTGGGACCCCTCGCTTAGTAGTCCAACACACTAACCACTAAGCCACTGCGCCTGTAGATGTAAAAATAAGAAGCAGAAGCAGCGACATTTTTAATTTTTGCGAACTTTTAAATAAAAGCAATTCTCTTGCTCTCAAACTTAAATTTTTACTTTGTTCAATTGATATTTCAACATTACCGCCCAGAAAAATTTCACATTTTTCAAAATTGTGATTTAACGTGCTCCTTTTCTTTTTGGTGAGCGAATTCTCTCGCAATGAGAGAAATATTACATATTGATATTGCAAATATTGAACCAGAAAGTAAGGGAACAGACGTAATATGTGATTAACTAAATATATGTACTAACAAAATTATTTGATTCATCGACCTAGCGATGAAGCAATATGTGGAAGAGTTTGGTCTGATTGAACTGCAAGCATTCGAGAAGAGGAAAAGGCGACACTGAATTTCGTCGCCACTTACGAAAAGAATTTTGAAGAGAACATAGAATTATAGAATAGAAAAGCCGCCTGTTGATACCGTTTCAATACGCAGGAAATGAAAAATTTGGCACTCCTGTGCCAAAAAATATAACAAACTAGCTGAAACCCCCGGCTTCGCCCGTGCCTTGCCTTCGCCTGTTTCAGAACAGTTGTTGGAAAAATAACATCTAAGAAATTTTCAATCTTGTAGGGGGGCATGTTTTTCGGAAAAAATGTATTTTTCTCATAACGCCTGAGTTAGCGAATAAGAGATATTTCCTACCACTGTATAAAATAATTCGTCTTCCTTCTTATTACCGTTACAGGTATTCGTTTGAAATTGTAAAACACTCTCTTTCAGTCCCGTTTCCCGTATACATTTCACACCCTATCTCTTTCAATCCCAAGCCCCCCACACACCACATTCCATCTAAATTTAAAATGCGATTTATGGACGAATAAAATGAAATGAAATATAAATTGGCCAAAAGAGCAGGACAAAGATGGTGCAAAAGTGTCTACACCTTTCATACCTTCACCCGCTGTAGTGCGATTGAAAAGCGGGTACAATTGTATCAGTTGATAGTTGATACAAATATTACAAATGTTCAGTGAATTGAAACCCAGAATTTGTTAACAAATGACGCATGTAATAATTTTAAAATTGAACGATTTCTTTTAGGAAAGAACTCACTCAAAAGTACAATCTGAAAAGTTAATTTTACATCACTGATTGTGCATGCATAGGTACTTATGATTGCATTGCACATCCAAGTATATGAGGTGTATAGGCCGCTTTACTCTTTAATGATAAGGCATCTCTCTCCTTCCTATTTAATAGATTATACACATATTCACCTGCGTTTGTGCAGAGAGTATAGAAAATAGTTCTTACCCCTACATAAAATAAATCGTTTCCCTTCTTATTACCGTTACGGTACCAGGTGTGTACAGGATTTATGAATGAATGAGAGACATAGGAACTGACCAAGAGAGCAAGACGAAGATACTTTTTTTTTTAAAAGCAAAACAGAGATAAACAAACCTTTCCTACATATTTGACATTTCTTGTATGGCTTTTTTTTTTCTTGGCAAACCAAACAAAATACTGCCTCTGTCTGTCTCTCTTTCCGTCGCATAAGCCTTATTTGACAGTGATACCAGATCGGCAATAAGTTGAAAGAAGTTAAATAAAAAAAGTTGTTAACCTACGATCAAATTAAATATTTTCTTGATTAGAAAAAAGTCATTCAAAATAGGTATATGAATGCATTCATTTTCTTCTGCGGCAAAACCGAGATCCCAAGACAGTTTGCAGTTAAAACATTTCGAAATAAAGTTGTTTGCATACCAGCCATTTTCAAATACATATGTACATATTTATTTTTGTTAGCTTTCATATGGCACGTTTTTTTGAGCTTCGATCTCATCAAAGCAAAGTAAAGTAGGTTTTTCAGAACTCAATAACAACAACTACGCTATACTTGACACTTCGGGACTCGCAATAGTTGTTGCAATTGGGTGCTGCAAATCCTACTTTCTATTGTAACTTGTATTTGTTAATAATAAAAAAAGAGTAAATTTAATGAAACACTTTTTTTAAATTTAATATTTGATGGCATAAATGTGGGATTTTTTAAAATTTTGGCGATGGATAGAAGAAATTTTTTTTGGTATAACCGAGGGATAACCTGCTTCTAAAGTCTGTGATCACTGATTTGACATTTCTTTTTTTCTACCAAACCAAACAAAATACTGCCTATGTCTGTCTCCCTCTCCGTCGCAAGAGTAAACTAATGTCAAAAGAGAGGTCATTATATTGCGTGTATGTTTGATTTGAGAATGAAGTGCATATCAACTCACCCAGGTGAAAATCGAAGAAATTATTTAAATTTTGCCTATTTATTCAAAAACCTTTTATGTTATCGTGTAGATAGCCTAACTGGAACCTGCAGATGTATATAAGATGGTATTTACTTTATTTAAATGCTCCCAGTATTTTCGAACGCAAAGCGTTGCAAAGCAAAAACCGAAACGAAACAAAAAAATAAATTACTCTTGTCCAATTTTTTCCGGAATTTGTGGAGATATAGAGTTAAAACAAAGTGGAGATTGTGGGCCTAGGTATCCTCTATAGGCCTGTGTAAAATGCACCAGAATATATTCAGTAGTTTTTTAGATTTTTGCATTTAAAGACAGGCAGTCAAATTCATTCTAAGTCGAACAGAACTACACCAATTTTATTTATAAGAAGATTTCAAATCATCTGCAATTAGTCAGGTGACTTGAGTAAAAACTCGTAACATTTTCCGTTGAAGGGTAATATCTTGATGGTCTCTTTAAGAAATTTTTCGATTTAGGGAACGGAATTGAGTAAAAATTCATAAAAAATTCCTATAATTTTAAAGTAAAGGAACAGACCTAATAATTCACTTGACTTCAAAACGCATTAAATGAAACACTCGTTGGTTGAAGAAGCGGATAGATGGTTTGTGCATATATATCCTTATCCAATTCTACTACTTGTCCAGATGTTTAATCCTCTTATGGAACAGTGAACTACAGAATTCCAGAATGTGATCGGGAATTTTGCCCTCTCATCGTAGGATCTTTTCAGGAGGTGTTACCTGCGGTCAGATTCTGTAAGGCGAAAAGCTCAAACGTTTTCGTGCCCTATTACACAAGGAAATTTCTTCATTCATACGAAAAAGTTAGAACGCTTCGTCTTGCGGAATCTGACGCCTGAGTTTACAGTATATCGTTAGGGAGTCCCATTTGAACTCGTGATTTGTTTCTTACTTCTAAAGAAAGGAAAGGAAAGGTGCTTTTGTGTTTTTTTACCAATTGCTTGTCTTTTTCCTACCACTCTGTAAATATAGTTAAAATTAAAACCGTGCCTGAAAGATTGTGTGGAATTTTATTTTTAAGGAATTCAATAAGCATTTTGTGTGGAAAATTTCGCCATTGTGAGTTTGAAAAATTTAAGCTGGACAATGAAAATGATTATTAGTACCGTGGAATGTATTCGTTTAAAGTTTGCTGTATCTTCGGAGACTCTTTCCTTGGACATAAACATTTTTTTCTCTAAAAGTGTAAACAATCATAGAACTAGTCGCAAAGCGTGTTTATGAGATTCAATGCGAGCTCACGATATAAATGGAATATGAAATAGTCTGCACCCAGTACAGGATAGTTAGTGTTACTTTTTTGGCCGAAACTTGGATATTCTGTACAGCTTTCTGAAATCCACTTCTTGTGGAATTTTCCGCGTGTTGTTCCGACCGACATTCAGAATTTGATCGTTTGTCGCTGCTGAACAATATGCTATGCGTGGTCTGGCCTCTAATGCAATTGCCCATCGGTAATCGATTCGATAATTGTTGATTTTTGACTATTATCTATGTTGGCCACATATTTCCTTACAGGCATCACATGATGAATTTCTCTATCGCTGTTGCATGAGGTTTTTATTTCAATAATCATCGAGATAAAATCGAAGGGTGGTAGGCAAATATAATGTCGTTTTCCATTGGGACCAAAAATCAATCTTTTTTTCGATTTGGAGCACTGTTTGCAGATCTCGATATTTTTTCAGATCTACACACACCAATATACTTCGCACAGCTGTTTCACGTCATTTAAGGAAGTTTGCTTTCACGACAAATGGGCGAAGTTTCGTGAAAACCAAAATAACGAAATAACATTAATAGCCATGGATATAATTTAGGAGGAACTATTATCTTCATAGTTTTCCTCGCCAACGGAAGACTACGAATCACCAAAAATACTCTGTTTGTATGTGCAATAGGAGAAACATTTTTCAAGTCCATATCCATTCGTGATTTTCGCAAAAACAAAAATAAAATTTGAACAGCTGATATTGCTGTCAAATAACGCATTAATCCATTTAAAAAAGCAGATCAATTTCGTTGCATGTTCCATTCGCCGCGTAAAATCTGAGATCTGAAAAAGGTTTCTGGTGGTCCCAATGGAAAACGACATAAGTCACCAACTCATTTGCCATTGGCATTTCCCAGCCTATGGACAGTTGTAGTTTCTCCATGATATCAATTCTCGGAACGCTGTGCACCGACCTTATAGGAGGAGAATAGAAACCATTTTCGCGTCGGACATTATTGTTGAACAAAGCCTTTGTTGGAGAAATAAATTCAGGGGAAATAAGTCTGCGCCTTGCTTTGGATCTTTTCGTTATATTTGCGCTTGCATAGTTTCATCTTCTTTTTACCATTTTTGTTTACAAATAATTATCTAGTTCACTATATAAAAGCATTTATTTTTCTTAAGACGGTTTGATCGACCAGACAGTCAACTATTTGCTCGAAAGATTCGACTTGCAAACCGTAATAGTTTCCTTATTATAATTTTAAAGGCAAAACTTGGTTGTTGTCTCACTGGTATAAGGACAGTGATAAACAATAACGCATGAAATAATTATCATTAGAAGACACCTCATTTTTCTTTCTTGTATTTAAATTATTTTTATTTCTCCACGCCACCATGTCGCACAATCTTGTTTAGATATGGCCAGGGTACATCTCAACAAAATTGGTTTCGTTGCTGCTTTCTTCACACGACATTGTACAAACATTTCATTTCACAAACATATTTTTACACATCATGCTACACATTTTACATTGTTTTTACATTTATAATATTATGTAGGTTTATTTATGCATTTCTTTGTTTCTTTGTTATTAAACGTTGTGGTGTAGCCTTAAACCCGTGTTTGTTATCGTTGAGCATCATTTTAGCGGAATGTGTTTAATTGCCACTATTTCTCCAGAAGGGAATAACTACCAATGGCTGTACTAACGTGCCCAAGTGCTTGGACCGAGTTATTAACATCCAAAGCATATTTACTCAATATATAGTAACAAATAATATTTAAATTTATAACGATTTACACCGAAAAAAAAACATACAAAAAAGTTCAAGAAAAAAAAAAGGAAACAAAAAGAAAGAAATAATAAAAAATACATATATGAAAAAAGCACAAAAAACATAACAAAAAGAAAAAAAAATAATAAAATAAAAATAAAGAGAATATCTTATATGAGAAAAAAATTGAAGACATTATAAAAAAAATATTTAAAAAAAAAACGCATTAAAAAAATTTATTCATATTTAATGTTGAAAAAATTATGAAACTAGAACTAACTAACTAACGACTCGTTTCTTTGCTTGTATCTTTTCAGATTCGTAAAACACATTTTCCACCCCGTCCTCGACTACGCAAAAGTCGTTCAGCAATCAAACGAGAAAGATCCCCCCTAGGTTGTCCATCCGTAAAACGGTCTGCTACAACAACTGACATAGATAAATCGCTTAAAAGAAGAAGAACAGAAGAACCCCTCAAGGAAGACAGTCTTGCTAACCTTATAACGCCTCAATCATCCAGCAGCTCTCTGCAGAGCGGATCAACAGGCACATCCGGTAGGTTGGTGGTTGGTATTTCGCGGAACAAATCAAGCAGTACCTCCGGGAGTAGTAGTGACGAAGACGATAACATTGCAAGTCAGTTTTATAAAGTTTCTTCAAATGAAACTCATTGCGGAGGCAAGACCCGTGCAGATAGTAGATATCTTACCCATTCCGGCCGGAATACCAAATTAAATGAACAAAAACCCGCCCAACACTTGCGAATGGCAGCAAAGAGACGACTCGTTAAAGATCTATCAAAGTACAAATCGTTATCAAAACGAAAATGTTACGAACCGAATGTTGTTCCTAGCAACACTGAGACTGATGCTAATTTAGTTTTAAGTCAATCCGTAAGTGGTAGCCAGAATACCCAAAAGGATTCGGGCTTCAGTTCGGCTCCGTCGAGTCAAGAAAGGAAATCTTCATGTGAGCAGCAAAGTGATGACCGTAATTGTGGTGATGGCGGTGAGAGCTCAGACACTGTATGCGATGAACTGAATGACAGCGATATATCTGAAATGTCGGAAGAGAAAAACTGCATCCCTAGTACTCTAGAATTTGATTTAAATTCACAGGAGCAGGCTTTAGTTAGGCACGTGTCTGAGGTTGTCCCGCCAACTACTGCGAAATCACTTGCAATATCACCGTTAGTTCAAAGTCTATCAGAGTGTTCTGATGCCTACACAAATGTGAGGGCGTCGGCTAGCGATCCGGATATGCTCAATCTATCGTCAATCAAAGAGAGTAAACTAAGGTCACTTCAAACGCAGTCGACAGAAAATAATGGCGACTTTTCCAGCTATGGATCATGTATGACGTGTTTGATTGAGCCGAAAAACGGAGTTTTTGTGCACAGCAGGTTCTTGCATCTTTGCTGCTGTTACAAATGCGCGGTGAAAATATGGGCCAAAAAGAAAAAGTGTCCCATTTGTAATTGTGCTGTCAAAAATGTCAAGAAGTTGTTTGTTTATTAAAAAAAAAAAACAATTTGATTCCTGGAAGTAACGATTTTATATGCAGAGAAATTATCTTTGTAAAAATTGCGTTTCGGCATTACCTCGCTTTCGTTGTTTCCTGCACACATCAAGTCACTAGTGTTGAGGGCGACACAGCGATAGTGCTGTTACCAAATGAATTTAGTTCCAGACGTTTAATTTTTTTTTTTTTAACAGACGAAACGAATGTCAAATTTTTTTCACAATCGTTTTTAGTACTTCAGCACATTAACAAATGGTATAAGAATATAAATATTGTAAAAAAATAGGTATACACACTGTAAAATGCATTATTAAAGCCTCAGATAATAGTTATTAAAAATAAAGTAAAATATCTGAAGCATGCCGCGCACTAATACCACCCCTTTGGTTGGCTCATCAGCAAATGGCATTTAATAATTTGGCAGTTGTTCTATTACGTATATGGGAAATTATGTACAAAATGCCGGGTCTCTTCGATAGAAAGAAATATGAAGTCAAATGATTATTTTATTTTTGCAATGGAAACAAATAGACTGCATTGTTTTTCGTTCTTTGATGAAGTATAATGAAAGGTAATACATTTTTAATTATTATTTTTGATGCGATTTAAATATTATAACGTATTTAAAAGGAGAAAAAGAAACTGTCTTGTTGAAAAGGACAAAGCTTATTTATTAACAAAAAAAAAGAGAAGAAACAAAATTCCAAAAAAAAAAAAAATAAAGCATTCAAAAAACAAACGTTAATAAAAATTAAAAACACTTTCTTTACAGCAAAAATATGGTTTTATTTTGAAATGGTGATTAGCCGAATTTTTTTATTAGGGACCAAAGCTTGGCTGTTTACTTTTATGAAATCTTCATGTTAACTCTTCAATAAAGATGGAGCAATGCTGTTTGTGATTTCGAACTTTTTTATATCTTTAAGGACCTGATACGACTCTGATAGGTACCGATTTAAGGTCCACATAAAATCCTATGTCTATATGGTAGTTTCTGTTGTAAAGGGTGATTTTTTAGCTGGTTTGGTTTTGGCAACACTGGTTTTGACAGCTGACGTGTGTTTAGTACCTTGTGTCACTGTCAAACAGCTTCAGTTTGATTTGCAATTTAACCATGGATCGTCTTTCAAATGAACAACGCTTGCAAATTATTGAATTTTACTATCAAAATTCGTGCTCGGTTCGAAATGTTCATCGCGCGCTGCTTCCATTTTATGATCGGCATTCTCGACCTTCTGAGCAGTCTATTCGGAAGATTGTGACCAAATTTCGCACCAAATTTACTTTGTTGGACATTAAACCACCAACACGTTTACGTACTGTGCGTAGTGAAGAAAATATTGCGGCCGTATCAGCTAGTGTGACAGAAGACCGCGAAATGTCGATTCGGCGCCGTTCCCAGCAGTTAGGCCTTTGTTACAGCACTACGTGGAAAATTTTGCGGAAGGATTTGGGCGTAAAGCCTTTTAAGATACAGCTGGTGCAAGAACTAAAGCCAGCCGACCTACCACAACGCCGAATTTTTGGTGAATGGGCTCTTGGAAAGCTGGCCGAGGATCCGCTTTTTTATCGAAAAATTGTGTTCAGCGATGAGGCTCATTTTTGGTTGAATGGGTACGTAAATAAGCAAAATTGCCGCATTTGGAGTGAAGATCAGCCAGAAGCATTGCAACAGCTACCAATGCATCCCGAAAAAGCCACTGTTTGGTGCGGTTTATGGGCCGGCGGCATTATTAGGCCATATTTCTTCAAAGATGATGCGAATCGCAGCGTTACTGTCAATGGTGAACGCTAACGAGCGATGATAACAAACTTTTTTTTGCCCGAAATGGAAGTTCTTGACTTGCATGATATGTGGTTTCAACCACATGCCACACAGCACGCGAAACAATGGCGCAATTGCGAGGCGAGTTTGGTGAACAGTTAATTTCACGTTTCGGGCCGGTCAATTGGCCGCCTAGATCGTGCGATTTGACACCATTAGATTATTTTTTGTGGGGGTATGTCAAGGCTAATGTGTATAGGGACAAGCCCGCTTCGATTGACGCACAGGAAGCCAACATCCATGCATTCATTCGTGAGATACCGGCCGATATGTGTGAAAGAGTATGCCAAAATTGGACTCGGCGGATGGGCTACCTGAGACGCAGCCGCGGTCAACATTTGCATTAAATTGCAAGGTTCAAACTATCGATTCAAATAAATATTTCATTCATTTTTTCGAATTTTTTGTGTTTTTTTTTTTTAAAAAGTTCTAAGCCTCTTAAAAAATCACCCGTTACAAAAAGAAACACATAAAGTTATTTATGTAGAACTTATATCGTGAGTCGTATCACCTAAATGCAAAATGCGAAGTTAGTGCGAATTACACTAGACAACCGCGGGGACGGTGATGTGTCCGCTATGGTGCCGGTCTTTTTGACGATCTCACAACCCCTCTCAACATAAACTAACCTAACACTAGACAAGAATTTTTTTCTTTGAAATGGTATTAATTATGCGAAGTAATTTGCTTCAATAGATTTTAATGCACTGAACGGGAAAATGAAAAATTATCTAGTGTACGTTGTTGAGAAAATTTGAATTTTTGGTTTGGCACAGAAAAAATGAATGGAGCGTTACTTTTTGATTACGTATTCCAAATGTTTACTTTAGTCTTTTTGGTGTTCATTAACATCCTGTATTTGGTCAGTCAGTTGAGTGGTTTGTGGGTTTTCCCCACTTTAATGGTACCCCATAACGGAAAAAATACTTGCCAATTTTTTGATTGCAGCCGGAATGCGGAAACATCACATTTTTTGCACTAAAAATCACTAGCAAAATTGTATCCAAAAATATTTAGGTTATTGACAAATTCTCAGGAGATCTATTGTAAACTAACTTTAACTTAAGAACAGTGCGGAAAATTACAATGATCAGTACCTGTGATCACAAAAAAAGATTTAACGGATTGCGAAAACTTGAACTAAAAAATTAAAAAACAATCTATATTCAGGATGGCCAGAAAAGTAAAAATAATTATAAATATTTCAAAAAACATTTCACTCATCTAGCCGTCGAAATATCAAACCGTACTCACGTTAAGAGTATTTCACCTTCTTCAAGCACTAAAATGTTAAAAAAAAAATGAAACAGGAAGAAGTTTTTCATCTCTGTTTCACTAAACAACTTTGCCGAAACAAATCTTTGATTTATGTCTTTTCGTGAAATAATGAGAGCTAAAAAAACACATGCGTTATATTGTGAATCGCTGTTCCAAGCGCTATTGAAAAAAAGTTCATAAAATAGGGCGGATCTTAAATCCGCAAGACTTCAAATTTAGCACAGGGACTGTAACGGACAAGTACAGAATATTGTGTCAAGACTACTATGGGACAAAATACTGTCTGCAATTGTTTTTTTGTTTTACTTCTATTTTCAGAAAACTGATTGTCTTTTTTTTTATTTTTTTTTAATTCAGAGCAATTTTTGAGCAAGATTTACACATACTTACACTAGCACCGAAACATTTTGTCAAACTTTCAGGTGTGTTATGTCTTATGCCACGTATAAAGTAAAGCCACTTCAAACCAACAGGCTAATTATGCTTTTCACACCAAGCCGAAAACCGGATTTTCGCCAACACACACAAAAACTTAATCGAAAACACAAGTTTTCCCATACAAATTTCGGTTTTCAAAACGAGTCGTTTGCACTCGTTTTCCACGAAAACGACTTCTTATCGTTAGGTTGTTGAAACAAACAATATTCAGCAAAATGGCTAATCGAACAAATGTCACAACTCACAAATTAAAATCATTTTCCACAATTAATTGATTATTTGAAATTAACGAGATTCTAGAATTGGTACCTAGTCTGTGTGGAAAAATATTTTATGAATACTGTTAAAAAACTTGGATTGAAATGCATCTCTATATAATTCTTCGTCAAAGAAATGCTTACAAACGGAGACAAATGTAACAAATATGTATAAAAAAGTATAATAATTGCAAATAATGCATAAATTTATATTAGCCGAAAACACTCATAAGTTTTTCTGGAACTAAGAATTAAACCCATTTGATCTTCCTGACGAGCGTAATAATTCAAAACTTACTCTTTTCAACCGGCATTTTAATGTTTTTTTTGAAACAAATAAAAACAAAGCAGTTTATTTTGAAAGGTTCGTAACTGATGTCAATTTTCGAAGTTCCATAACAGAGATCCATAAAAGTTCGAAACCTAGAATGATTTATAAAAGATCTTTTATGGTCGAAACCAGAGACGTCGAAGCCTTTTATGATTCATAAAAAACAATAAAAGATTTAGCTGAATAGGCCCAATTTTGTTTACAATATAACTACCTACCTACAGTAGTTCCGGAAACATCACTTACTCTGACCAAACAATGTTCTATTACACAACTCATCAATCTACTACAAAACTAGCATCCAGTATCTGTGCCATTCCCAAATCATTTCTCATCATGTACCTACCTACAAACCTACCTAGACTTTGTTCAATACTTTTGCACATTATTATTTCTTTCAACAGCCGGCATTTTTTGTTTAGTATGTGTTAATATTATTAATAACGAATTCACAATCGCACACAACGCCAAATGGCACATGCGCGTTTACTAAAAACCTCTTTCATGCATCACCAATTTGTAAATAGAATAATGATTTAAAACAATGCTGTTCATTCATTAGTGTATTTTTTAAATATTTCAGTTTCTACGTATGTACATACCCAAATCTGTATTCTAGTACATTTAATATTTATATAGAATTAAAATAATTACAGTGACTCATTTCGAAATAGATATATCTATAGCTACGTACCTACTCATCACATTTCAGATTTCATATAATCCCATAGCCATAGCGATTAGCGAGCCACCGAAAAATGCAAACGAAATAAAATAGAACGGCAAAACTCTGGCAAAACCTATTGGACCGGCACAGTAACGGAACAGACGACAAGAGAAATGGAACGTTGAACTTTCTTTTCTACTTCGTCCAAGTTTACGTTGCATTCGCTGCTTTTCCGTTGGATTCTTTAGTTAATTTTTAAACGTTCCCTGTTAAAGTTGGGTTCATTCCTTAAAATCGCACTGACAACCGTCCTGCTGCACTGTACCGCAAACTTTTCTTTTTGCCTTTACTGAGTGAAATTGTTCAATAAAGTCTTTTTGTTTAAATTCATCCTCAAGAAAAACTTATACGTAAGTAAAAGAAATTTTATTAAAGGGGATATTTTACGAAAATTTACTCCATTTTGAGTTATGCATTTTTTGCGCAAACGGGACGGGAGTTGAATTTTAGATTTATTTGAAGTTCTCTGTTTCTACATGTTTAGTTATTTCAATATTTATTGTATGTTAAGCCTTTCGCAATTTTTGAGTTTTGATCGAGTACACGAAATTGTTTATTAAATTGCGACGGTAAATATTTACCCAACAAAAGCCGGGTGTCTGACGTGGGCGTAGCCCGACTTTTTTTAATTTTGAACAATGGCACTGGCACCGCATATATTGACAGTCTCTTGTCGTTTTCCATTGGGCAAAAAGAAGCGTCCGGGAGAGTCCGGAATCGAAAAAATCACTTCTGAAACCGTTCCATTGGCACAAAAAATACTCTTCTGGTGATTCTGAGGAGAGAATTTCGCTTCTGGATTTGAAGTCAGAATCCACTCAAGAAGCACTCACACAAGTGTAGTTTGTGTATTTTATACAAGGCAACTGACAGCCGCCGTAGATTATTTTTTGGCATTTCACCAATACTCTTGTGGATGCAATCAGAAGCAGTTTTCTTGTTCCATTGGACTACAGAATGAGTGGATCCCCGAGTGAAACCAATGGAAAACGACATCTGTCTCTGATGTGATGACAAACAGCGAATATGTAAAAATTCCTTATTTGCTTGCAAAACGTGAGTAAATTTAGAAGATGTAAGAATTTGCATATTTCTTTTTGCGTTAATTATTTGATTGGTCATTTATCACAACTTAATTATTTAATCTTAGTAGGTATAGATAAATAGTTTAGCAATGGAACTATCTAGTAAAACTATCTATCAACACAGTCGGCTGATTGATGGGAAGACTGAAGAGTTGCGTATTTGCTATAGGTACCCCATAAGCCATAACTATCTTTCTTCATTTGTTTTACCACTTTCTTCTTTTTGTGTTTTTGCTGGTTTTCTAGAAAACCCCTTCGGTCGCAGATCGAGCAATATAGAAAGTCGGTAATCCAGGAAATTGTAGAAAAATGCTTATCTTTGACACCCGACAAAATATTCTGAAAATATTAAACAATTGTTTTGATAAGACAGCAATTGCTCATAGTAGGGATTATTCGGGAAATTGGGCGTGGTGTTGGTGGTCTGATTTATCACCGAACCCGATTTTAATCAATCCCATGGCCTTACCATATGTGTGCATAACGCTAGGAGGATGGGTTCTGGTACTTTCAATTGAAATTAGTAACAATACGCCACGGTCGCGTACATAATTCTCTCCCCGAAAAAAGAAATATATATTTCCATTAAAATTCATGGCTTGCACTATGCGAGGTAAAGTGGCGGTGGTGGTGGTGGCATGGCTGCAAATAGCACCAGCCAGCCAACACTCCAATATCGAATCCACTGACTTTGATTGCATATTCTGTTTAAACGCGAAATATAAATTCGTCATCAAGAATACAATACATAATGCTACAGAATGTGTGTAGACACTATGTACATGCGTGAATATTATGTATATCCTCTTAAAAGATATCAATGATTCCTTTTTTTATTTCATTGCAATCCCCAACAGTTGGTAAAAAATAACAAAAAAAAATATGTTGAGTGGGATGACTGTTGTTTTTGTTGTACAGACGAAGTATGTCTGTACATAATGTACAAGGTACATGTACCTATATGAAGAAAGAAAGGACAAAGAAATACATAATACAGAAAAAAAAAATTTTATTCATTCGCTTTTCATTGTTTCTGATAATGAATTTTGTCATTTTCTTGTTCTTGAAATGGCTGTAACTTGTTTTTTTCTTACTGTTTTTTTTTTTTGTTTTGTTTTATATTTAATTGGGAACGCAGGTAACAGAAAATTGTTCAATAGCAAAAAAGAAAACTGAAAAGAATTCTAAATGCATCAGCAGTATTAAGTGTGTCCTCAAAAATGGAAGCGCAGACTTCATTTTTTCAAATTATGTATAGACACTCATATGAGTCACGGTTACCGGTATTTTATCTGTGAATGACCCCGATTGGTGATGATTTATTCATCAGTTTTATTATTTTCTCTCTTGTGGTTTTCTTTTTGATTTTTTCTAACGTTTTTTCTTTTCGCCAGCTTATGTAGGCAGGTTGATTTTGCGCGATTAAATTGGAGCGTTAACGAGAAACATTTCGAATTTCGAACTCTACTACAGAGAATGGAAATTGCACAAAAAAAAAAAAATCGGTCCATTGATGTTATTGATTTTTGCCTTGATTGCAGAGTTTTTTTTTAACCAATTATAGTAAATTGTGTGTTCTAGTAGTTATTAGAGATATGAGGTTGTTTAAGTTTAAACGTGAATCGTTTAACTATCAAAGAAATGAAGAACCTTAAATGGTGGTTTCGATCTACGGGCTAACGTTTTTTTTTTACGTATTTCTATTCGTATTTAACCTAATATGGTTGTACGCATCAGGGGTTACCTTGCACAACACAACGGCGACACACTCGGATAGTTTGGGTGCATATATGGTATAGTATTAGCCGGGTCGGATTATGCTTTAAAGAATTCTACTCTATTGTAGCCTGTATCTGTAAACTAAACAGTTGGTATCTTCTCAGTGGCTGTGATGCATAGATACGAGTATTTTGGTTGTAAATATTAAGGTGAATGTCATCCCCTTGATAAGTGAAATGTGTACCTACGTGATAATGTATGATGCAAACTGATATTTTTGAACTAATGACTCAACGGTCAACGGGTACGTTAAATGTTGATAATATGATAAATGAATTTATAACAATAATAATAAAGTCAACCAGCGTACTAGGTAGGAAGGCAAACAATAGTGGTTGTTTGTATTTGACTTTATTAATTTTGGTTTTTGCGTTGGTGGAGCGAGAGTGTGTGCGGTCGAATTATTATAAATAGGTGACAATTCAAATAAGTAACTAGTATTCACCTACAACCTATAAAATATTATATGTTTTTTCGTTATTGTCTCGGCAAGAAGTTTCGTAAATTAGAAATTAATACGTAGGTAGTTGGTCATGATAATGTAGGTTTGTAGATACACTCATATTTATTAGGCCTTATGTATTGGGTGTAGTAAGCACTTATCATCATACTAATTATAATATACCTACCCAATTTTTTGCGATTAAATAAGTCTCCTACAATTCTACGCGTTATCCGAACGGTTGAAGATTAAGAAGATTTTTTATCTTTGGTTTAGTTTGTTAGACATTCGCAAGAGATCGGGCAGTCATTTTTGTTCAATTGTTGATCGTGGAACATTTCGCTCAAACGTAGGGGCAACTTAGTTAGGTCATAGCTATTTACACTGTGTGCATTTGGCGGTGAAAAATGATACACTTGCAGTAGAACGAAACGTGACTTTAGAGTTAAATTGAATAGCTATACCTATGCTATTTATAGTTAATATTAGTTGGCGTTCTCTTTATACTGTCAGGCCTTACAGCTATTAGCAATTCATTTTTCTATAGGTATTTGCACGAATGTACTAATTATTAGTGAAATTGCATTCTAGCGTCAATTCACTAGATTTGACAGATGAAGGAGGAGGAGAATGGTTTTCAAAAATTTCTTACTTTCGGTTTAATTACCGAAATGGATTAGATTCAAGGATAAATGGACCGTTTCAATCAATTGGGTGCCCTTAAGCAACGTACCCTATTAATTCGACGTAACGCATTATTGTGAAACATTATTTTAAGTGACAACTACTGAACAAAGTTGTATTTGTATAATAGGTATGTTTATTTCATGAATGTATTGTATAGGTACCCATTCAGTACTTCAATTTCATTAATTCCAAAGTCAAGCATATTTCCCGACAAATGACTTCGCCATGCTGCAAAAGTTGGAAAGCATTTGCGGGAGCATTAGAGTTTAGAATCTCAATTGAAGTGAAGTTCATATTCACAAGTACATAATACTTTAGCGTGTTTGGATAATTACATAGGTATATGAATTTCTACGACCCGTGTTCTTCAACCAGCTGATAAAGTAGCAAATTCTGTCGAACTGATGGCGTAGGGCCAAACCAAAAAAGTTCAAACTTCTAAGAAATAATAAGTTTGTACCATAGTCACTTATTAGGTAAGGTTAGGTTGAGTGGGCTAGTGAGATTGTCACAAAATACCAGCCACCATAGCGGGCAATCCCCTAACTAACATCATAAGCCTAACTGAATATTGAGGTTTTGGGTGTATTTGTAAGAAATTGTGAGAGAAAAATAAGCTACAAGCCATGTACTGTTTATGCCTTTGTTAGTTCGATTAGTTTGTTACTAATAAAATGATTGCAATGGACATATGTATTAAATTATTATGCTTTTATTGATCAAAAATCAAAAGTTGCGGATATACCTTGTTTTGTTGTATTTTTGGTTCGATCTTTTGCCCGTTGGAAAACAAAGTTTGTGTTCATGTTTTTGTAAGTCGAAATTAATTCCGTGTAAAGAAAGTAGGAAAAAATTAAAGAATTCAATTGAGATGGGTAAGAGGCCCTTGCCCCCATAATCAGCATTTTGTACTGTTAAAAACGACCACGGAAATAAATGACATAATAAATCTGTATATTTGCTGATATACCTATTACATCTATCACTGTACTGTTAAAAACGACCAAGGAAATATATGACATATTAAATCTGTATCTTTGCTGATATATTACATCTATCACGGCTTTTAATGGTTATCATTTTATGCTGTAGTGTCTATATTGCAATCTGATTTAATGTTATGCTTAAAAAAGGAATTTTAGAATATTAATAATTGAAACACTTTCTTGTTAGTCCATCTTTTTCGTATGGATAAACAACGAAACTAGGCGAATAATTAGATCCTTAACCACTAAACTAAATTAGTTGGACCATTTATGTTTGCCGTTGTCAGCCTTGCACAGGTCCATACAAAGCACATATGACTGTGCTTTCTCAGTCATGTGTAACCATATCTAGAAGTTTTCAATCAACACAACGTACTGCAGAATAATTGATTTACAATTGCCTAAATATGAGCAAAACCAGATTCATGCCTTGTTTCTGTTAATGTACACTTGCGCCTAAAGAAAAACAAGCAATTCGATTTTCTATATTTGTCGATGCAAAGCAAATCGCCTTTTACAAACTAAATTGATAGAATGGGTCATTATCGCATGAATCTAGCAAATAAAAATTACTGTGTACCAGGGTGTATTTACTTGAATATGACTAATTTTTCACCAATTCTTAAAACCAACATTTAGCAAAGGAATTTGTCAATATGTATATCGATAATAATCTTGCAGCGTGTGTTCTGCCTGCCTAATCGCTGGCAACTAAACAAACAAAGTTTTCACAGCCGGCGGATAATTCATAAAATCAAAATAAACAGGAATATAGGTTTAAAGAAATGCTAAAAATATAAATTGAGTGTGTGTCATATAAATACTTAACCGTCAAATTAATAGCTAGCAAAAATTTGAATCAAAGTTTGGACAGTATGTGAAACTTAATAATTAGGGTTGCTGCTAATTAAAATAAGATTTCGCTTCTATAACCAATCATAATGCATGCATGCACATATTCCAATTTGAATTCTTGAGTTTCGGTATTGAATCGTTGCCAGAGGGCGGCAATTTTATTTCGGTATCAATGTTGTATCTATATTTAAAAATGCAGGCGTGGAGAATATTTTCTCCACAAGAGTGGTTGTATGTATTTTAAACACATAAAACAACAGCTAGTTTAGTTTCCATTTAAATGACGTTTGTGTATTTCTTTTTTCAACCGGTCGAGATATTTTTAAAGAGCCGCTACATTTGCATGCATAATAGGATACAAATTAGTAAGGTGTTCAAACTTGAGTCTATTTCCATATTTGGTGAATTAGTTAGTCATTAAGTTTGCTGCACTTTCGTTGCTGCCCACTTTGATATTTTGAAGATCGAAATTTGTGAACATGTGCCGTAGGACATACTTTATATGTATGTTGATTTGAAATCAACTCAATAATGTGGAATTGGCTCACCTCCTTAGCGATTGAATAGTCTTTGATTTGCAAAGTTTGAAAGTATACCTAGATAGTTAAAGTACTTGCAGATTTTGCAGACTTTTTGTTCGGCTTTTCAAATATAAATATGTATGCCCATATGTCACAAGCGATTACAAAAGTGTTATATAAGCATCACTTGAATTCTTACTTCAGCTGATGTGTATAATATATAAATATAGTGAGCCAAATTGCTCGTCATTTTACCACCCACGAGCCGTTTTATTTTTGTTTGTAGATGAAATAAAATAATAAATAGGTGTTTGTATTCTAAGTTACATTTTTAAGCAGACAATTCTTTAAGTTTGTGAGTTTTTGAGACGTGTGTATTTAAAGAGTTTTTTGTTTTCTTATTTCAGTACACCATGGCAGCACCAGCATTGAAGGATCTCCCAAAAGTTGCTACTGATCTTAAAAGTCAACTCGAAGGTTTTAACACCGAACAACTGAAGAACGCCAGCACCCAGGAGAAGGTTATCCTGCCAAGTGCTGAAGGTAAATTTGAAAATTTTCAATTAAAATTTGATTTTGATCCACAGATTCGTACATATAATAAGATCATTCTAGTGTAAAGTAAAAGTGCACTTCTTGGTCAGGGTTCAGGTCCAAAAATGGGGACATTTTCTATAGAGATAAAATAGTAAATTAATTTATTTATCACTATCAATATATCATAAATCATAATTCATAACTGATAAGGATCGTTTGATTAGGGATCTATATAATTCGTTTGTGCTTCTTTTTGTAAGGCATAAACTCTCACATAAAAATGTGTGCCATCTTAACAACAAGCTGGTCATTTATGAAATAAATCCTCAAGAACCCTCTAGTAATTTTCGAATTGACTGCTCAACGAAAACGCGGTTTTCTTCGAAAACTCGTCTATGCATTCACACCGACCACCAACTAGTTTTCATTTGTCGTTTCTATCAGCTGTGAGACACTAGTCGTGAAACTTTTGCGTAAACTAATTTGGTTACAAATTTCGATCGCATTATTTAACAAATACAATTAATTCAGAGCAATTTGAAAATAATTTTAGCTCATCAATTAAATGTGGAAAATCATTGACTTATTGGGTCGTATGAATAAAACGTAGCAATTGCTTTTACTCAAGAGAAATGTCAAAATCGAAGCATTTGCTACGTTTCGTATGAATAAAAACCAATTTGAGTTAGTTCCAACTTTTGACATGTTCGAAAAGCGGCGGCACTGACCTTTTACTCAGATCGGTATGAATAAAACTTGTCAGACAAAGCAAATGCTATGCAAATTCTGAGTCTGCTATTTTGTTGACTCAGACCTTTTGCTAAATATTTTGTATGCTCATTTTTCAACATAAAACAATCTAAATATTATTAATAGTTAAGTTGAATTCTGTTTGTACAGGAAAACCAACGAAATACATACGGAAAAAGCAGCAGTTGTTTCGTCTCAAGCGAAGCTAATATTTCTTTCAGATGAAAATATTTAGGCAGAATCATTTGTAAGGTAGGTATATTATAGCGGAGATCTAGGTCGACTATTTATGTAACTATTTGTCTAGTTTGTTAACAAATAAATATTTCCAACAATATCGGATACGATTCCCGGCACCTAAAGTAGAACGGAAGCATCAACAAGCTATTCGGCAAACATAAATCATATTTTCAGGTGAAATTGAAGATAAAAATTGCATTTATATTTCTGTATTTATTTTTTTTAATTTCAATTTCCACAAAAGTCGTTAGAATCTTAAGAAAAATTCAAAAATTCAAATTTACTGGTCAGGTTTGACAGGAACTGCAAGGCAAGTACACGTACAGCGAAGTAAATGCTATGTTCGAATTTTCGACTTTACTTTAGCAAAGTATATTTTTATTCATACCGATTCAAAGCATTTGCTAAGGGCTTTTACTTTGCTACAACCTTTTGCTCAAAGCAAATGCTAGTTTTTATTCATACGACCCATTATATATGGACTGCTAGTAGCCAACTTCACGCATGTTCCAAAAATACTGACGCGCCACAGTTTGCTAGCGGAAAATAAAGTAAACTTCAAACGACCTGATTTATGTCGTTTTCCATTGGGATTTTCGGATTTTGCTCTCAGATTTCAGATTTTTCGTGCCCAATTGACAAATGTACAAGTTGGCCTGCGATATCTGGTGGCAAAGAAAAGAACCCTATCAGACATACAGAAATCTGTCATCGGTAAGCGGTACATGTATTTTTGCAAAAGTAATTTATTTATTTTATGAATGAAAAACTATTTTAATTGATATAAATGCCTTGTCAGTCTAAAATCCAAGTATTGTTTAGGGAAAATAAAATAACCCCGGGTCAATAAATTATGTTTGAATCGTTTAAAAGTGGAATGAAAAATTTGTGTTTGTTTCGTGTAAACAATTTGTTTATTTTTGGATTATACTCTTTTATAACTGTTTGAAGTACTTCGAATTGTTGTTAATATTCTATTTATTATGCAGCATTAGGTATCTATTATTGTGTAGCTGACGCAACTAGCCAAGATTTATCTCAGACTTTCTCGATATGATAATTTTGGAAGGTTTCTGCTGGGAAATGATACTTCGAGCAAACGCGTGCAGTATGTTTTATTATGTCTTGCAATTTGCTTTAATATATTGCCTTCTTTAAAATGTAAACTAGGTACATATTTTAAAGAACTTAGGAAATTATTTTCCCATGCGAAGAACAATTTACCACTTTTTTTTTACAAGGAATCGAGTTTTAAACTTCATTTGGATTTTTGTACACGGTTATACCATGTTCTCTATATGAGTTGCACTTGGGTACACCACAATGAGACACTCGATCCAACACTTTTTCTTTATTTTCCAACACTGTAAACTATTTAGAAATTTATTTGCATGTTTTTAATTAACAAATGTATTTATTTGCCACAATATTTAAATATTTAATCTCGCTTAGCTTCTTTTACGTATATTTTTTCGCTGATCTGTCAAACTTGTATGTCTAGTAGGGTTCAAATTATGGCCGCTAGGGTACACACTCCATTTCTCAATGGGACATAAAACGAGATTTTTCTTTCTTCGCATTTGTGGTAATGCGTGTTTTAAAAGTCTGCTGTTCTTAAATTGTAATTTACGCTAATAGAAATCCACTCAGTTTATGTTGATATCCGTTGCAGCGGTCAAATGTAAATTTTTCTCTATTTTTCGCAGACTTGTCTTCTAAATACGTGAGTAATAACACACTTTAAAATTTGACAAATGTTCTGGTTGGTTTTGGTGTTAGTGTAAGTAGGTATGAATCTCGCTTATGTCGTTTTCTATTGGGACAGAAAAAGCACTAATTTTCCAGTCCCACTATATTAGTTTGATTGAACGATACATGGAAGATACCTGTAGGCATTTTTGTTGTCAGTTTATGGGTTAATAAGTAAATAAATTGTTATTTTCGTTTTCTTTTTCAAAATAATAAACATTCCTTAATAGTAATAAAAAAGCACTCTTTGTAGCTTTGCATCTTTCGAATAGATGACGCTCTTTTGTTTACATTTTACTATGGAAATGAGTCTCTTCGCACAAGATGTCGCTCTTTTGTTTACATGTTTCTATGGAAACATACTTTTTTTTTGAAAAAATGTAGCTTTTTTGTTTATGTTACTATGGAAATTTAAATTTGACGGCGGCTATGCTTCTTTGCTAATCCGCTAGCAAACTGTGGAGCCTGTGCTGTTTTGGAACATATTTTCTCGAAGTATATGAAAATGACATTTCACTAGCAGTCCATTATATAGTATGTCTATGGTGGAAAATGATTTTAAGTTGTTGTGACTTGTTCTGTCAGCTATTCTGCCGAATTTGCTGAATATTGCAAACGGTGTGGTTGTTGCAACAACCCAACGATTGGAAGTCGTTTTGAAAACTGAAATATGTTTTCGATTGTTTTCGTCTCGGCGGTGTGAAAAGTGTATAAGGCAGTTAAAGTGGTTACATTTTCCTTCGGGTATTTGTATATAAGTAGTAGGCGCAGTGGCTTAGTGGTTAGTGTGTTGGACTACTAAGCGAGGGGCTCAGGTTCGAATCCCGCGAAAAACCCAAATTCCAACTTAGGGTTTTTTTTCCGCTGCGCCACCTCTTGCGAACGTCTGCCGAGAGTATAACTGTCTTGAAAAAGCTTCTCAATTAGCCGTTTGGAATCGGCATAAAATTGTAGATCCCTTCCATTCGTTCCAAAAATGAAAACTCACACAAAACGAATGGTTGTGAGAAGCTAGGCCCAGGGTCCCTACGACCTGTAGCGCCAACTATTTATTTTTTTTTTTTTTTTTGTATATAAGATACTAACTATCGTAGCGCCCTCTCGTACATGTAAAACCTTATAATATACCATTTCAACTTTTTAAACAACCAACATCTTTTTGTAGAAATTAAACAAGAAAAACAACACATGTCCTTACTAAAGGATGTGGAAGATTTTAGCGCAACTGGTCTAAAGCACACAGAAACACTTGTAAAAGTGTCCCTACCTACAGCTGAAGGTTTGATTAAAACAGTGTGTCATGAGTTGCAAAGAGTGTGTGCAGATTTTAATGCAAAATGTAACGTCCAAGCTGATTCATTGTAAGAAATATCATATATCTTAAAAAGAAACAAATGTGCCTGTGTGTGTGTTTTTGAGTTAATCGAAGAGACGACAGATTAATTTAACAAAGTGCTGATTGTGTGGTCGATTGAATTTTATAAAAAAAAAAAAAACAGAAATTCCTGACAAGCAAAAAATGCAACTGCTTCAATTAATAATTATTAAAAAGAGTGTACCCGTATGTGCATACGTGTTCTATTTATAAACATGTCTTGACACAATTAAAAATCTGCTGTATTTCAATTAAACGCCTGATTTCTGTTGTTGTTTTTTTTTGTCAATAATTAACAATAAAGAAGAAGAATTGAAAAAAGAAAATAATTTATTTTGTATTTTTTTTTTTGGCAGATGTTCAAGCTGAAAAGACCCAACAAAGCTTGTTTGCGGGTATTGCTGCTTTCGATCCCACTAAATTGAAGCATGCCGAGACACAAGAGAAGAATCCACTTCCTGACAAAACAGGTAAATTAAGTAAATTTAAAAAAAAATATTCAACTTTTTAAAACTGAATTTTATTATTTGATTTACGAGTATTATTTAATTTTAGTGAAGGGATTGAGGTAAAGGTGAAATATTTGAATGGCTGTGCGGAATTTGAAAGTTAATGTGCGCATATTTCATTGACAAGCTTCCATTAGCCATTGTAAATCACTGTGCATTAGGTTCCCATTGGAAACTACTGTTTCTGTTTCGATTGGTCGGAAGTTTCATGCATTGCTGATTTCTACCGCTTTGAATGGATATATTCGGGATCGAATGCTAGTCGTACCCTTTCCGTTTCTTTAGAAAATCTATAACTTTTGGACGATTTTTTCGATGGTGTAATTGGAATTTCTCAACCTTAATCAAAGGAATGGTGCGTATGCCTTCTCTGAATCGACAAGACGTGTGATTCACTCCATACTCGACAAGTTCTCGCCACAGAATGAAAATACACAACAATAAATTGATTCTTATGAGCTAGAGAAGGTGGAAAAACAATTGTTATGTTGCATGAATTGTTATCGAAAATACAGGGCTTTGCACACCACCACTTGTATAAATCCAACCAGCTTCGTTGTCGATTACTGCGTTCTTTTGGTTATCGCACAATGCAGCGCACATCGCATCAAATTAAAAGAAAAACAAAGCAAAACAGGAAACAATGTTTCATTGTCGATAGCTGGATCTTAGTTTTTCAGATACAAAATATCTTTGTTTACTATTTATGGATTGGAGTTTTACTAACTTGATTTCGTTGAGAATGGTCTTAGGCGCAGAAGTAATAGCTTCATATCTCTTGCAAACCTCAATCAAATTTTCACAATTTCATCGTCTGAATTACACTAAAGTAGTAAATTCAGTTTTGTTTCTCAATGCTCAAAGAACGAAATTTAAAATAAAATGCATAATATATTTTAAGAGTACGGTTTCGTTTCATTACAGCAATCGAGCTCGAGAAGGAGCAGAACAACTTCATATCCGGCATTGAAAATTTCGATTCAGGCAAGTTGAAGCACACTGAGACATGCGAAAAGAATCCCCTGCCAACCAAAGAGACCATCGAAGAGGAAAAGAAGGCATAAACTCGAAGATATTGGATGCATTCATTCCGAAACTCTCTATCTTATTTTGAAAGTTTTGTATTTATTATTTCATATTGGTATTCATAATAGATTGTTCGCCACATAAATTGTATTGAATAGAATTAGTGCTTTTTGTGAGTCGGAAAACATTTTAAAACAAACAATAAAAAACCTTTTCATATTATAGCTGTGTGGCATGAATAATATCTACTGTCTGGCAAAAAAATAAATAAATAAATGTGTAATTCCATTTGAATCTTCCGTGTAATAATATCCAAAGGAATGTTTTTTTTTTTATTTTTCTATCAACAAACACTCAACAGTAACTTAAACAAATAAACAAAAAAAAAAAAATGAAACGAAATGATTTTTTTATAAATTTTATAATAAAACAAACGAAAAGTGTATTAAAAAAATAAACAAAAAAATAAACGGAAAATAATGTATTTTTTTATATTAAAATTAAAACTAACCATAAAATTTTGTATTAACTATTTTATATTCAATTCATTACGAATCGAAGTATTATGATGGCGTATGTTCAGCAAAATGTAAAACTGAAAATCCCTCAAAATTCGCAAATTTATGGGAAATTTTAGGTGAGATTTCTAAAATCGGTAACACCTACACCATCCTACTGTACATATTCTAAAACTATTTTTGATAAAGCCAGCTATGAATGCAACCGAAATTCGTATATGAAATAGTAAGATAACGCCAAGTGTTTATTGTTTAACATTTAACGTAGAATAGTCGTTTTGTATTGCGTCGAAAGATAAAGAACAAGGCATGCGATCAGATAAAGGCGAAATGAACGAGCAATCGCCTATTTTCTGTACGGACTATTTTTGTTTACAATTATTTACTAAGGAAAACAAGAAATATGTACGATTACTTAAAAATGATTCTAATGAATTTGCGGATTACTTAAAACAGTAGTATAGTAGTGAGTGGGTGACTTTTTTACGATCATAATATTATACTAAACAATGTAATTGATATTTGGTGTAATAAATTAAGCTTTTTTACTTAAACAAACAATTTTTATGTTGGTTTTAGTGCAAACATAAATGTTTGTTAGATTTAGATGCTTTATGCTATGTGCACTAATTACATAATCCGAACTCAACTTGCCAATTTTATAAGCGCGAGTGACCACAAAAAATGGAGAAAGGATTGGCTGTTTGCGTAACACGTGCTACTTCCAACCAAATATAGTTCTGAGAGATACGCCAGTCCTGCAGGAACTGAAGTGTTGTTTGTGATGCTTGTCGGCTTAGGCCGAAAACTCCCCAAGTTGTGTTCAACTTCGAGTGAGTTTTTTAGTCGTATCAAAATGGTTATTCCGTCTTTTGATTTTTGCTAAACAAAAATAAGCCTTAGCTTTTCACTGGGCCTAGACTATGGCACTAGTATTCTACCAGAATAGCTGCAACGACCTTGATCACTGACATTATTGTCGTTTTCCAAGCTTCACTCGGGGATCCACTCATTCTGTAGTCCAATGGAACAAGAAAACTGCTTCTGGGGCCCTACTCTGTTGTCGTTTTCCATTGGTTTCACTCGGGGATCCACTCATTCTGTAGTCCAATGGAACAAGAAAACTGCTTCTGATTGAATCCACAAGCGTATTGGTGAAATGCCAAAAAATAATCTACGGCAGCCGTCAGTTGACTTGTATAAAATACACAAACTACACTTGTGTGAGTGCTTCTTGAATGGATTCTGACTTCAAATCGAGAAGCGAAATTCTCTCCTCAGAATCACCAGAAGAGTATTTTTTGTGCCAATGGAACGGTTTCAGAAGTGATTTTTTCGATTCCGGACTCTCCCGGACGCTTCTTTTTGCCCAATGGAAAACGACATAATATTCCTATCGAAATTGCTTCACGAAACGCGACAGCCAACCGATGCACATCACCAAAAGAGTGAACTTAACATCCGCCAAGGAACCTCACTTTTTCAAAACTCCTTTGTCTATTGCACTTATAATTTGGAAGTCGTTGTCCCCATTATGTCCAGATGACTATGACTACAACTTCCAATGAGGATAATTCCGCCCGCTGTGCATGCACGGCTGGAAGACTTCGGAGAGAGGGTAAAAAAATAACTGCATAGTGATAACCCTGGATATCACAAATGCATTCAACACTGCAAACTGGAACCATATACAACAGACACAATCACCCCTATCGGGAATGTTCCCGGGTAAATATTATTCCCGATAGGGGTGAATGCTTCAGAGTACCATTGTATCTCTTTCAAATCATAACGTACTTCACGTTCCTCATTTAAACAACTGATAATCACAATTCATCCAAACGCCGTCCCATATCGGAAGAGATAAAAATGATCGGTTTTGCCGGTAAAATTCCAATTGTCGTAACTTGCTATCCATCACCGTGTCATACAGAAAGCCCCAGACACTCTTCGACTGCTTTCGCCCACTTTTGGAAAGACGCAATCTTGCTTAACAATGTCGTGCTTTTCAACAAGAAACCAATAATTTATCTGGTCTTTAATAATTTCAATGGTCAGAGAAGTAAGACTCCACTCAAAAGCAAAAAATAAACTTTATAAGCAGCGAAACTGGATATAAAGAAGTCGAGACCACACCTTTCCATATATTTCACATTTCAAAAGACACTTTTGATATTTATCGCATTTTTATTTTTACTTAAACTCGATCAGTTTCCCCCGAAAAAAAAAAAATCATAATTAAATTAACCCATATATTCAAAAAATTCCCGCCCACAAGAAAACAATTATGCAGTTCAAACGGATACCAAAACTTGATACTTATACACGGAACCCCAATAAAGATGTCAACCAAATCGTAATTCTAATTGCGAATGTGAGTATATTTAATAGAAATCGTGTAAATAAATCTGGCTTTTGTCCTTTTCTATTATGTTTCCTGCCAAAGACTCTCAATAATAGTCTACAACGGATCCAATTCCCAATAATTGTGATTCTTCTCCGGTTCGTTAAATGCTCAAGCCTGAGGTAGATTTCAGAAGATAGGCTTCGTTATGTCTTTGTTGTTTTTTGGTGGTGTTTTATTTTGCCGCAGCTGTGTGTGTTTTTGTTAAAATTTAAGAGATTTTGCAATGAGGGCTGCAGTGGCTTGCGTTTTGTTTCCGTTTTGTTTGCGCAACTCAGCGATGACGTCGTCACGCTTGAAACCCAATTTGACTAGGTCATTGACATCAGTCTCGGTGAATTTATCTTCTCCTTTTTTAGGCTCGCCGGATTTTGATGTCGATGGTGAGTCTAATTGGGGATATGAATTGTGATTAATCAGCATAATTTGAGTGGGTGCGGTGAGTGGACATATATACCTGTATCCATTTTACTCTCTTCGATGGCTTTACGTATCGCATCATCTTCTGCACTTCGCTTGGATTCTTCGACAGCTGCCATTTCTTCGTCTGGACCACCAGACAGGCGAGCGCATTCGGGCAGTTCGTTTTCATGCAGGAATGCAGTCTCGGTCCCAGTGGTACCGATACGTAGTACATTCTTTTGCAGATCAATGTTCATCTGGAAAAAAATGTATGTTAGTAAATTAGGACCGAGTGTATTTCTTTTGATATTTTTTGCATAACTATCTAGACACTAAATATACTGTGATGATGATGATGATTTTTGGCGCAACAGGTCCGTAAGGACCCTAGGCCTAGCTTCTCGCAACCATTGGTTTTGTGTGAGTTTTCATTTTTGGAACGAATGGAAGGGATCTACAATTTTATGCCGATTCCAAACGGCTAATTGAGAAGCTCTTTCATGACATTTATACTCTCTGATGTTTGTCAGACTAAATATACTGTATTGAAGTAATATCCAGCTACTGGCTTTTGAGACTTTATACTCGACTGCTGCTGTATAAAACTGTATGCAAACATATATTAAATGTAGTTTTGACACTACGTCTTAATGCGTCCTCCTTTTAGCGTGTTTTGGCTCTGGGTTGAGAGAATCTGTGGTCAGTATCCATTTATTTTACATGTAATACCTTTCTCTGACGACTGGTGCACACTTTCCTTCACATCTCTGTTCAATTTTTCCATCCAAAGCATCTCAGTGCAAAGGGGACCAAAAATCTCAGAATTGGACGACAACAGTCGGATATCTTTATTTTCTTTTGTGTCATAAAGCATTACTGGGATGTTAGTGATCTTAACGCTCTAACCTTATGTCGTTTTCCATTGAAGATCCGAGAGAATTGCCCCGAAATTTGGAATTGCTTTTTTCAATGAAATTTGTTGGACCATTTTGCAATAGTGTATTTGGTTTTCTTTTGGTACTTTTTTCTTGCTTTCTGCAGCAAAATATGAATGTTTTTATAAGCCACATCAATAAAGGTTTACATTTACACGCAATGTTTTATATTTTCGGACCAAATAGCGCAAAAAACGCAACACATTTTAGTCTGACATTTTGCTAGTGCGTGTTGTTGAGTTCAGAGCAATTCTTTAAGAATTGAACTGAAAGTGCACTTCTTGTTCTTGTTTGGACTTTGGAAAAAAAGAATCTACTCTTCGGTGTGCTTAAAGGATTACCACATTCCTAAGTATTTGACATTTGACGTCTTATGTACCTAGCATATAAACAAGTGAAAGCCTCTAAATGGGATACACGTTTATAATTCAAAACAGAGGGACAACGTAACAAAGGAAGACCACGGCTTTGGTGGCAATCATAATGGACACCTTATCCGACTGGGTGAAAGAAAGTTAGCTAACCTGTAAAGTATATCAACACTTGAAAAAAAAAAATTATAACAATATGCAGTCGATTCCACTTATCCTAACTACGATTTACTTAAAAATTGCTTATCTAAAACACAAATTTTGTCACAGAAATTCGCTTTCTTCATTTATCCGAACTTCGTTTAAGAGAAAATACCGCTACTGTAATTGTGGCGATTTGATGTTTTGGTTCAGCGGTCGACTGCACATAAGTTATAAAATATTAAGGCTCGTTTGCTAATACTACTCATAGCTATTTAAGTTCTACTTAAATACCTTATGGGCTGCTTTTTCCTTGTCATAAACTGTCACATAAGATTTTAAGTGGAACTTAAATCGCTATGAGTAGTATCAGAAAACGGGTCTAAGTGAAACTATAAATGCTTCTAAATTTAGATATCAAAATGACTGCTGAAATTAAGTGTGGATGCAGACGAAAATCAAAACAGCGTTTCTGTTATCTCGTCGATTCAGTTAAAGTTAGCCTAGCTGCCTCTTAAAATATCGCTAAAGATATCAATTAGTTACTCATCTGTAACATCATCAATTGTATTCTCCTGTAACATGAAACAGAAAGTACTGTAAAAGCTTTTAAATATTATTCCTTTCGTACAACAAACTTGTTGTTTCTGTTTATTCGACTCATAGCTATTGTGCCAATTGCCCCAATGTAAATGCGGCCACCTGTCTGAACAAAGATCTGGCTAAGAAATCGGATTCTTCGGACTTCCTCTGTGGGAAAAATACTACTCTAAAACTAAATTAGACTATATGGGAACTTATCTGCTAAGAGCATATTCACATATAGAATTACCAAGAAATTGGAACATTCAAGCATCCGTAATAATTTGCACAATTTCCGTTGCAAGATTTATAAATAGCACATTTAATTTACCTACCTGATGTCTCTTTAACATATCCAGCCCCAACAACATATCCATTGGTTGCTGTTCCAACACAGAGAAGCTCGACGTCAAGTGGTCATTCTCTATCTGCATCTGTACCATATGAATACGTCCGATGATGCGCTGTGTTCCCACTCCTTTCGCAATTCCATTCCATCTGCAAAAACAAAAAATACAAAAAAAATAAACACAAATTCACCCCGGCAGCCGTCCACCACGTCTCACCTTGTATCGATCAAACGATTAATGTGACATTTTTCCGCACATGCTGCGCTCATGATTGTTGTCTGCGCCCCAGAATCGATAAACGCCTTAACCGGCACACCATTCACTTTACAGTTGATGTATCTAAAAACGAAATCCATTACCATCACCATAAAAGGATACAGCAACTGTGCAGCTTGGTCGTGCATTTTATGATCAACTTACAACATAGTAACCGTGCCAAAAATCTCAGGGTTGTACTCAATTGCAGCGGCCATATTCTCCTGAATATTCTTTTGCTTGATTTCTTCGGCTATCAAGCGTTGCGCCTCCGTATCAAAGGGGTCAGCTTGAAGCATTCTTACACGTTGCATTTCGCGGTCTTTTTTATCGTCTATCTGCTCGCGCAAAACTTTCGCAAAAGCATCCAAGTTGCCGGAAAGTAGAGCATCGGCCAGTCGGGGATTGTTCTGTTTCAGCAATGACAGGTGCTCTGGATTTGTGAGAAACATCTGTCGCACCATTGCGGGATCTTCTTCGTCGCCAACAGTAAACTCACCGGGTGGTGCAATTTGAGGGGTTGAACCAGGGACGCGTATTCCACTAAAATCAAGAGAACTCAATGGTGATGGTGCTCCAGTTCCTATGTACAAAGTATAATAATAGTTTAATTTTTTTTATGATATACTGAACGTTTGTTCGAAATTTTATTGCTGCATATTTTAAAGTTAGATCAGGAAATAATACGAGTGGGCTGTACGTACCTAAAGAGCACTGAGCATATTGAAACAAGAAACTCATTCTCAGACATAACTATGACTCGTATTTCCGCTATCAGTTAACTGGAATAATTACATATCTTATACTTAATCGAAAAAATGGGATATGCATTTTTTTTGTACAGCATTTACCATAAAGGAACTGAATATTTTAGCGGCTATTATATTTGCATGCATTACATATGAATGACCAAAGGAGATTTGAAACTCTGCTCCAAATTCGATTTATTTCTATATATGGAGGATTGCTCCAATCGCCGCTTCTGCCCCGCACTCAATCAACGTTGTTTTGACGAGATGTTGGAGGTTGATACTTGACAGGTGCTGTGTAGACTGTTTCGATCATCCTTCATCTAACCGAAGATAAACCGTCATCAAGCAGCAACAAGGCTCCTACTAGTATGTCCGGTCTAGAAATTGGAAACTGTCCATCTTCACTTTCCCTCAATCATGTGGTATCATAAAGGATCTCTTAAACTGGTCTAAGTGTTTCTTTCTATAACCTTTTGACTGAACAAACTATTTATCAATTTGCGGAGTCTTATGAGTGCAGTTAAATCTAACACCATTGATGAATAGGTTAGGATTGGTCAGTCCTAAAAGGAAATAACAAATTCAGTTTGTTTCAACACCAAGAAGAATTTTTTTTTGTTTTTTTACTTTCAAAAACTGCTTATTTTTGTTTATGGTCAGTGGTATCAAAATGCTGTCCCGCACCGAGGCTCGAACCAACGTCGGCGTCGCCTAAATGTATCAATAGGACTGAGTTTCCACCGCAATATTAAAAAGGAAGTTTACTGTGCCTCACTTTGATGAACAATGTCGAGTAGACGGCGATGCGAAATTGCGAAAGATAACAAGAGTTGTTTGCTATTTTTATGTCAAGTTTTTCCCATTGAAAGTGAGCGCTAACTTCACTTTTTCCTCTTATCACGCGACCACATAGGTATTTACATAAGCCTACAATTATTCATTAACAGTGAAAAATGTATTTAAAATGACCCCTGCTGGGGGTCACTGTGTAGGGGTGGACGTAGGTGCGAGATTGGGTGTGTGCAAAGTTGTTAAGCTGTGTTCAGACAATTGACAGATCGGCGATATTGTCAGGTCTACAAACCATAGTGAAGAAAGGTGATATATGTCACATCTAATCAAATAGAAAGTCAACGTATATTTTTAATCACCCTCTTGAAATATGAACGAAAGGAATCGTACATTAAGCAGGTGATGAAAACCTAGCACAACTTTAAACAATCTCAATAGACTTAGCTGCAAATTACTACAATGTATGTAACGTTAAGATATTATATTGCGGTAGATACCTAGTTATGTACTTATCATTACATCTAACAATACAGTCGCGAGGTATCGCGCACATTGTTTTAAAATAACACTTACCTAGAACACGACCCATTGCTGGTGCTCCAGAAGGGTTTCTACTCAAGTTGATTTTCTGGAGTACACAACAATCACCATCACTCATACCGTACGCCTTTAAAGACTTCTTATTATCCATTAACGGATGCCCATTAAATATAACTTGAATTTGCGGCCCGGGAACACCGGATTCCACTTCACAGAAGGCCTTAAAATTCTCTAGCTCCAATTCTTCCGACACATCTAAGACGAAAATCTCGTCGGTCAATGTAGTTACCGTAATCTTCATCTTTTAAACCACTCGACTTTAATATGTAGAAATTAGTATAAACTTTTTAATAACTTGGTTAGCTCCAAAATGCTACTTTGCCCCACAGATATCGCAATCGGTTTGCGTCTAATACAGCAATGTCGACGCTTTTAGACACCTTGGTTTCTGTGCGTAGGATAAACCAAAATTCTTTGTTCTTGCAACGAACAAAGTGTTTACTCGTCTGTGCAATATGCGCGAAATTAATTTTCCAGATATGTATTTCGTTTTTTCCAAAAATAACTTGGTCGCTGCGTCTTCTTTTTATTAACAAAAAATAATACTCTGCGAGTACCGAGTTGCACGACACGATAGAAAACAATCGGGGTAATATCGAATGAATAAACAAAGAACAAGTCAAAGAGGGTACGGTGGGATAAACTCGAGTTTTGGTTTCGCTGAAGGGTGACACAGTTGGAGGGAAAACGAGTATTATCGATTTTATGACTTTCGGATTTGGAATTTTCACAATTAATTCAAAGAGATGTTGTGAAATTTGAGGACTTTTCTAGAATAAACAAATTACGCGAGATAACAGAAACAAGTTCACAGCTAACAGATTCGTTTGTGAAGTTCAATTACAGCCATTGTGAATTAATACTTTGCGGCGAAAAATAAACAGCTCATGAGCCATGACAGGAGGTGACTACTAACACAGTGTCTCCATGAGCAATATTTCATAGCCTGTTATTTGTCAATTTTCATAGAAAGGAAGGACGATAGGTAGGTACCTATGCACTAAAATGTAGGGTGGGCATTTAAAAGCTTATTACTGCTTATTACTTCATTCGTTCATATGTTGCTGAGCAGAGCATGTCGTTGTGTTCTCGCGTTGACTAAGCAAGTTGAATTGTATTTGTATTCTCGCGGTCAGCGTTACCTTTGCTTGATTTTGCACTTTATTATTTGGAAAGGCCCTTCATAAATCTTTAAAAAAAAATTATTTTCAAATAAGTACATTTAAAATGTAACACGGCTGGCAATCACTACACTATTATAGTGTTATGCGAACCAATGGTTGTTAAATATCGTGTGAAAATTCTAAATTACCAGAGTGGCCTTAGAAATCACACCTTTTTCTCTCATCGCGCTTTTTTTCGACTCCTCAAAATTCTGCAACGGCCACTCTGTTTATTTTAAATTTGACTCTTCGAAATGTCAACTGAGTACGCAGGCAGGATTTTCTTGACTAGATTGGTCGGCTCCCCTCCATAAACGTCAACTGCAAAAACTATACACGTGAACACTCTGGGCCAATAAAAACTGAGACGCATCTAGTCAGACAGCTGTCAGACTTATTAAAAGTAGGTATCTATATCTTAACACATCAAAAAATTAAAAATTTTAAAATAACAATTTTGATCGATTTGCCAAAAATAATAATATTTTTTTATATGCTGCAATTTTGAGACACATTCTTTTTTTTTTTACATTTACACATAATCTCACTAATTCAAACGTGTTTAGTGGCTACGAATAGTTTATCGTTGGATGGAATGATTTCTGCTGGATTACCTCATTTATAGCATATTGAAACGAGTTTTATATAAAATTATTTCGAAATGCGTTGGTATAAATATGTGAAAATAAAGTGCTATGGATATTTAGAGCATGTGAATAAAGTTTGTTTTGCCGCCAAAACTCCTTTTTAATGTCAGATCAAAATTGAATATCGATTTTTAATCGAAAACTACATAGGTAATATAAAAAAAAAAGTTTCTTTTTCTCAGTCGAGAATCTTGTTGCAAATGACACATGAAGCACCCTGTTATAATTGATTTTTCGCCTTCCACAAAATGTCAAATGAATTCGCCGCACTTGAACTTTTAGTACACAATTACCTTTTAGAGAAAAAAAAAGTCTAAAAACGAAGATGGCTTCCTGCAAAAAGTGAATAGTCGCGTTTGATTCAAGTAGTTTCCATGCATTAATCTCCTAATAATTCGTGATATATAATCTGAAAATATAGTGCAAACTGCTCCCAAATTAATCAGCAACAACATTCTATAACAAACAGTGTTAATAAGTGCATTAAATTCTTGAATTCTTTGCTTCAATAAAAATATTTTCAGTGCCATTGTGGTAATATAATCCCAAATCCCAAGACGTAATTTCTCATTCGCGAAGTAGAAAAGCATACTTCTCTAATTTCTACCCTCCAATTTTATCATAAACCGTCAAAATATTTCCACAAAATAGCTACAGCTACCACAAGCTAACCATGAGTAGCCAACCAAGTCCAGCGAGCCTAAATCCACAGGCTGAAACCGAAAAGGTACGTACCTACATATATGTGCCTAATGAAAATATTTATTTTCTGCGTGTAGCATATTTTTTAATGGATAACAGATATAAACGTATTTTCCTTTTCCTAATCCTATCGGGACTCCGGAGGCCATTTGCAATAGACAATTTTTATAAAATAAAAAAAAACATTACGCGTTACGATGGGGACTTTTTCTTTTGTCTTGCATTAAAACTGTCGAAGTTAGCCTTGGGAAATCCCTCGAGTTTGCTGATGTGTTGTCAATTGTTTTTTTTTCTTGTTTTGATCTTTTTTTTTTAATTTGCTTTGGGTGTTTTCTCATGATGTGATGATGTTACCGGAGATTTAGTTCAAAGCCTATAAATGAGAAAAAAAAAGTATTTATGTGTTATATATGTTCTTGTTGTTGCTGCGCTTTCTTTAGATACAACAAATACGACGCCGGACCGATTGTGCCGGTATGGCTTTTCGGGGGAGAGAAAGTTCTTGTCTGGTTTTTAGATCGGGTCATGGGTGCGCGCAGATGTATGTATTTCCCTTTATGCATATTCAAATAGGTGTTGGTTTTGCATAGCAGATGTAAATATACAAAATTATATTCAGCCGCAATTAGAAAGCCTATAATAAAGTTGAAACTTGCTATAAATACATATTTGCAAAATTTATTACTCCTCATCACGCAACATACTCAACTTCGAAATGTTTGTTGTTGGCGAATTAAAACGTTTTATTTTAGAATCCACCAAGTCTTGGTCGCCGATTCAACTTCTAACGATTAATATTTAATAATTAAACTCGCCTATTTGTTTGTGAAGAATAGTGTCGGCGATAGTATAATCCACAATGAATTTGTTGATTTGATTGTATTTCTTTTTCTTTCTTCTACTTATTGCAATATGATGAGTTTCGATTTTTATTTTCTACTAATTGAATAGTTGTTTTCTAATCCTCACTCCTTAGTTGGTCTTCGCGCCCAGTTAGTCAATAACTAAGTTGGCTTATTTGATTGATTGACTTAGATAATTAACTACCTACCAGGGCAAAGTATACTATTTTATTGTTCTTTTGAAATGCGAGACGATTCGTCATCGGATAAACAATTCGACGCATAATTAAAAATTACACAAACGTATGATTCACACTATATTATTATCTAATTCAGTTATCTTTACCCCGGCGTTTTCTGATCAATGGACGTGGATTATATTATATAGAGCATACATACCAACTTTAATTTTAATATTAAGTATAAATTTACCAGCTCCTAGTCAGCAGTTAATTGTTGTAAGCACAGGTTTATCTAGTGGCTATGCCGCATACGCTTCCAGGTAGGTACCTAGTCTATCGATTTTTGTTAGGGAACAAATTAGCGCAACAACTACAATCTCATGATCCTCCTTGTGTTTGCGCTTACCTGATAGGTATCCTTATCTTAAGTACCGAATAGTTCTCAACAATCTTGGAAGCAAAAACCAAGTTTGTCCCTTGGAGATTGATTTGATTTGTTGTGTACCCAGTTTGATTTTTCCTGTCAAATCATCGATGTAGCCTCCGAAATGTTTCTTTTTTCAGGCGTAAATATTTCCAAAAGTCCACCACATCGTAATCGTCGACGCAAGCAGCTTGTGCATTCCATATATTCGACGAGGACGAGGTTGATTCAACATTAACTGCGGTCTGTTTCATCAGCGCTCCAAAAAATTGGTCTTCTGACGACGATCAACATTTCATCCATTTCACGAATGAAGTCTATTTTTGTTTAGCTTCTTGCCACTTTTTATCTACTATTTCTTTTTTCTACTTTTCATGCATGTCGCAGATTGAAGAAGTGAATATTATGAAATTGAGCTTCAACCAAGTTAACGCACTTAACTGGTATCCTGAGTTCAGCTTAAATTCATTCGGATTACCTACCTAAATGCAGTCAAATTTAAAAATCCCTGAGTTTATGTTCGGGTTGAACAACTGAATGTTATGGTAGGTAGGTAGAAGTGGCGGTCCCGCTTGGAACCCAAGTAGCACTGTGATGTGCCTTTTTGTTACCACGACTCGTGTTACCTAGTTTGTGATGTTTGTTAAGGGTGCGAAGCATTCGGTGCCTATTGTGGTGAATGTAGGGGACGCGGAGGATGATTCCCTAATGGTGCCAGTTAAAGCGATGGCAACGCTACAATCAGAGGCAAAAGTGCCGCAATAAAAAAAGAAGAAGGAGTGTTGGCCTTCGGTTGACGTTTATTTTAATGACCATTTCCAATCCATTACATGCTATTTATACTTAAATTATTCACTACAACTATTGAACATTTGACTTATGTGACTAATGGTTTCTACTTACAACTAGGTTACAATATAATTATTATAGCTGGCTCAGCTATGTTCATTCATAGTCTATTGGGGAGGTCAGTATGCTGACGGTGGCTCGGATGACCAGCGTAGTGTGGTCGCGTGTTGAGTCACACTACATCCTTCCCCCAAAAAAAATATTTGTTTATATTTCTTGAAATCTAAATAAATATTTATCTCTTACATATTTCATAATATTTTAAAAAAATATTGTGCTGCTTATACGTGTACTCTTGCGGTAATATTTATTTGTTCTAAATAGATCTATTTTGGTTGCTTTCTTATGCTTGTGCGGTTTTACATTTAATTAAGTTGTTGTTATGCACTTCTTTTTCATTACCTCCTATTAGTATAATGCTATTGGGTCCTATTTGCTTTATGATTTTAAATGGACCTTTATATGGTCTTTCTAGTTTTTTCCTATTACCTACTTTTATATATACATAGTCATTTACTTTAAAATTTGATTTATTTACGTTTTTTTGATTTGCTTGTCTTTTATTTTTACTACTTACAAGTAATTCTTTAGCTCTGTTATGAGCGTGATATAACTTAAGTTTCATCTCGCTTGCATAATCGTCTAGATTATATATTGCTTGATTCTTATTTTCTAATATTTCACAGGGTAACGTACAAAGTTTTCCGTAGACTAATTCATATGGTGTGTAGAATGTAGTACTGTGTGGGGTAGTGTTGTAAAAGTAAGTGTAATATGGTAAAAGTTCGTCCCAGTTCTCCTGTCCTTGTAGCGTTATAAGATATTCGTTTAATACCCTGTGGTTCCTTTCAATTGACCCTAGGGTTTCATGATGGAATGGTGTTGAAGTTACTTTGTCTATTCGTAAAATCTCGCAGATGTGTTTTAAAAGTTCGTTACAAAATTCTGTCCCTTTGTCTGTTTTAAGTTTCTTAAAACTCCCGTATTTTAATATAAATTTTTCTACGATTGCTTTAGCTACGGTTACAGCGTCTTTCGTTTCTAGTGGTATTGCTTCGACAAATTTTGTGAGTTCACATTGTAATGTGAGAATATACCTGAAATGATTAGCTGGTCGCAATGGTCCTACTGTGTCTATAGTTATTGTTTCAAATGATGTACTCGGTGTGTCTGTTATGACGAACTTTTCTTTTGTGTGTCTCGTTGTTTTGGCTTCTCCACAGTTTTGGCAGTTGTTAATATGACTTTTGACTTGTTTATTCATATTTTTCCATACATATTTTTTGTACTGACTATGTACCTTAAGTATAATTAAAATAATTAACCCTATGAATATGAAGGATAATAAGTTGTCACTGTTGATACTTATCCCAGTGGTGTTGGTGCTTCCCGTGTTGTTGTTTATTACTTCTTCCTTTGAGGTGGTTCCGCCCATGATCTTAATGCCTTTAGTTTCTGTATCAGGATTGCTTTTAACTCTTTATCTCTCGTTATTGTTATTAGCCTGTGAAGTTCTGCTCGTTTTTGTCTTAACTTAACTACTCTTCCTCCTCTGGTTTTTGTTTTCTTTTGTGTTTTTTCGGGTTTTTGGTAAGATTGTTTGGACTTCTTATTTCTTCTGAGGTATTCCTCTATCGTTAATGGTTTCGGGCCAGCTTCCTTGGGTGTTGGGATGTATTCCGGGACTTCCTGTGATTTGTTGAGTGTTTCAGGGATGTATTCGTCCGGTGTATAACTATTCTCCAGCTGCTCGAACAGTGCATCCAGCTGTTCCTTGTCGTACATCTGTTGCGACCTATCGGGCTTTATCTGTAGATAATATTATATGGTACTTTGGTTTGGCAGGATCGCCATGTGGTGAATGTAGGGGACGCGGAGGATGATTCCCTAATGGTGCCAGTTAAAGCGATGGCAACGCTACAATCAGAGGCAAAAGTGCCGCAATAAAAAAAGAAGAAGGAGTGTTGGCCTTCGGTTGACGTTTATTTTAATGACCATTTCCAATCCATTACATGCTATTTATACTTAAATTATTCACTACAACTATTGAACATTTGACTTATGTGACTAATGGTTTCTACTTACAACTAGGTTACAATATAATTATTATAGCTGGCTCAGCTATGTTCATTCATAGTCTATTGGGGAGGTCAGTATGCTGACGGTGGCTCGGATGACCAGCGTAGTGTGGTCGCGTGTTGAGTCACACTACACTATATCCAGCCTGTGGAGTTGAGGAACCGTATTATGTCTGATATCCCTATACCCGAAATGTCGCTAAGGTTGTCGAAAAAAGGTTGGTTCAGTGTGCGCAGTCTGGCTTTCGCTAGTGCCGGACATTTGCAGAGAAAATGGAAGAGAGTTTCTTTCTCATGTGTATTCCCGCAACTGCGGCAGTGAGTGTTGTGTGGGATCCCGAGCTTGGCCGCATGGTCTCCAATTGGCCAATGCCCCGTGATTATTGCCGTAATTCTGGCGATATCTGGGCGGGTTCTGTTTAGTAGGTTCCTTATTCTGTTCTGATCGTATATGGGCCATATCTTCCTTGAAATGACGCAGTTGGTCAACCCCTCCCATTGGAATTTGGCTTTCTGCAGGAAATATGAATGAATTTGTCCTTTGACCACTCCTAGTGGGACGTGGACACTTGCCGCGAGTGAGCTGTGCAGAGCTGACCCCCTTCTGGCCAGCTCATCTGCCCGCTCGTTGCCTATTATGTCACTATGCCCTGGTACCCAGAGAAGTGTGACATTGAAACGTTCACCCAGACGGGCAAGCTCGTTCCGGCACTCCAGCACTAGTTTAGAGGATATGGTAGCCGAATTTATGGCTTTGATGGCGGCTTGGCTATCTATAAGGATAGCGATGTTTTGTTTGTGAGTAGTGTTACGCCCTAGATGCACGCAGGCTTCTCGGATAGCCAGTAATTCCGCCTGGAAAACGCTGGCAAAGTCCGGCAAACGGTATGATTCTGATATATTTGGTGATTCTGAGTAGACCCCGGCCCCCACACCACAGTTCATCTTAGATCCGTCAGTGTATATGACCGTGTCGAAACCCTGCACTACTTCGTTTCCCTTCCACTGAGCTCTGGACGGGAAACTTACCTGGAAGCCTTTCTTAAAATTAAGTTGTGGTGTGATGTAGTCGGTTGGAAACGTGACCGTGCCATTTGGTAACGAGTCCAGGATATTGCTGTGGCCATACGGCCTTGCACTCCAGCACCCAGACTCCCTGAGTCGTATGGCGCTGCATAGTGCAGTATCTTTGGTGTGCAGATCGAGAGGTAAAAGATGCAGGAGCACAGTAAGAGCATCCGTTGGGGCCGACCTCATTGCACCCGTAGTGCCTATACTGGCTGTTCTTTGCAGTCTTTTTAGTTTTGTAAGGTTATAGCCCTTACTCAACGCGGGCCACCATACGAGTGAACCATAGGTGAGAATGGGACGCACAACAGCTGTGTACATCCATAAGGTCATCTTTGGTTGAAGTCCCCACTTCTTTCCAAAGGTTTTGCTGCAGGCGTAGAAGGCAACGCTCGCCTTCCTTACTCTGTGTTCAATGTTTTGTTTCCAGTTAAGTTTACTATCAAGCATTATGCCCAGATACTTAGCGCTGGAGGATAGTGTGAGTGGTTGACCATTTAGACGGGGGAGGGTAAAATCGGGTATTTTGGTTTTTGTGGTGAACAGCATCAGTTCAGTTTTGCTCGGGTTGACGCCGAGGCCGCAACTTGCAGCACAGGTGTTTACCTTTTCTAGAGCGGCCTCCATAATTTCACTAATCATATATTATGGACTTGGGTTTAATTTTTTGAGTTTAACTTACTTAAATCCGGGTGTAAACTGGAACCCGGATTAAAATTAGTAAGTAATATGGTTAGAGACTGAAAACAAAACTTCTCAATTTAATAGTTGTTGTTATGTCTCTTTCGGTGGTTTTTGTTGCGAAACTAGTAAATAGTGTGAAATTCAAGCTGGTTTCAATCAATAGTCTCAGTTGCGCTCTCAGTACTGCATCCTTCCTGATACTGAAGCTATGCAATAACTGCTTGTAATATAATTTGCTGATAGTTATGTACACGCTATCGTTACAGTACATGTGCAAATGTAACACAAAATTTCTTTGTCTCTTCAACTAGTAACGATACACTTTTAACAACAATGACCAGCAATGAACTCACGTTAAAAAAACTATTTGCCAACTTTGCAAATCAATTCTGATGCATATGCTATTTACCAACAAGGTTATCGACTACTACAACTTGCTATTTTGTATAAGCTATTACTTCTCAAATCAGCTGAGTAATTCACCCACGTGCACCCTATGTATGAGGGTAATACTTTCGCCATAATGCTTATCGTGTACATGAATGGAATACTTAATGGTTTGATATGTACATATAATACAAATTATAACATACAAGATGAAATGATAACAGATAGGAATAGATAGATAGATAGCTGGTGACCATGTAAATTTACGTAGAAAACAAGCAAAACCACATTTATTCGGTATAATTACTAAAGATGTGAGCAATTTGGTTGCTCCAAATATAGAAAGAGCTGCATACGAAATTTAAGTTCATTTAATGACAGCAGAAAAACAGCAGAAAACTGGTCTGGAATCTGCGTCTTTTGAAAATACTTTTTATCTCACTGATAAATGGTGTTTACATCACAACAACATTGGCCTTGTGTTTGTGTGCATTAAATGGCGCAGCGAAAAAAACACAGTATTTAAAAATACAAAAAATAAAACCAAACAAATGAATAAACATATACAAACGATAAAAGGAAGAATCGAAGTTTGAAAGAACTTGCTTAGGCGGCAAAATTTCGATGAATAATATTTACAACAGAAGGAGTATTGTATTGCTGTATATTTATGACCACTGAAAATATAAAAGCAGACTGTGTTGACAACAAGCGGCGAGCTTATGGCAAGAATGACTTATATTCAACCTTGATATAAATTTACACAGTCTCTACCTAAAATGGAATAATAAACAATATGAATGCCAGGGTGGATTTATGTAAGTTTTCCATTTTGCTTTTGAATTTATGTATAATCGAATACTTCCTCACTTGTTTTTTTGTTGAAATTTGTGATATATTTTGAGAATCGTATATTTTCTCGGTTCAAACAGATATGACATCTGTCGTATTTTGCAATTGTACGGGTACAAAAAATGCGTATAAGAGCGTAGAGGTCATATTGCAATTAGTTTGAATGTTATTTTGTTCTGCTCGTGAGAAATCGGCCAGTTTGAACTTAAATCTCCATTATTAGTTTTGTAACTACTAAGTTTTAGGCAAATTAAGCCTTAAAAGTATTTACCAATAATATTAATTATACCTTCTTAAGGGTTTACACCCTTAAACAAGTTATTGGGCTAAGTCCGAAATCTTTTGAATCTATTGAAATATTTCCCTACCTACCTTCCTATGATAAGCGGTTTAAGAATTTATGTCACTTAGGGAAAATAAATGCTTCTAACCAATTTTATTTTTCAACCAATCTGAAATGTTAAAAATTAAAGCAACCAAAGGGTATTTAAAAATCTAGAGAAAACATATTACAAGTAAGAATTGAAGGCCTTCGTTATAGCTTTAGCCACACGTAAAATGCAACCGAAAAAAGTTGGAACAGTGTTTACGTTTAGGGGGTCAAAGCCTAATATGCTTTTCACACCAAGCCCAAAACCGCGTTTTCCTCAAAAACTCGTCGATGCATTTACACCGATCACCAACTCGTTTTCGTTTGACATTTCAATCAGCTGTGAGACACTAGTCGTTAAATTTCGGTGCAAAAATTTGCGGTTACAATTTTCGATCGCATTTATTAACAAACAAAATGAATTTAGTGCATTTCAAAATAACACTAGCCCATCAATTAACTGTGGAAAATGATTTTAAGTTGTGAGTTATAACATTTGTTCGGCCAGCCATTTTGCTGAATATTGCAAAAGGTGTGTTTGTTCCAACAACCCCACGATTGGAAGTCGTTTTCGTGGAAAACGAGTGCAAACGACTCGATGAAGTTTTCGTGTGTTTTGGCGAAAACCCGGTTTTGGGCTCGATGTGAAAAGCATATAATTCTGTCAGGAAAATGTTTGTTACGAAAATAATTACAACAAATTCTAATTTGGGAAATGAAATATTACAGTGGAATGATCTGGGCTGGAATCGGCTAAGGTGATAGTTGATTGTCACTTTTTTGATTGTCGTTTTTGATTATCAACTCTTCTTTGCTCTGCGTAATACGATCACTAGAAAATGGTTGATTATTGGCAGCACTTAGAGCTTTAGACGTCACTTCCTTGCCGACGCTGTCATTCTCAACAGCTGATGGGTTCATATTCGAAATGTTTCTTTTTTATTTTGAAAATTGTAAGTGAATATGAGAATAATAATACTCGTATGTTCACAAATTACAATAATTTTTTTAAGGTCTCAAGCTAATAAAGAGCAAATACGTATCCTTTCCACGATTGAAGAACATGTTCTCATTTTCCGTTGGACTTATCATCATGATATGATTTCCATCAACCCTTTAACTGCAAAATTTAAAGGGCAAATTTAAAATAGGCACCACCCCCAAAGAAGATTTAAAGTTCTAGCCAATTGTATGATGGTTGGAACATGCGTTGACCTTACTTGTTGGTAGATCAACCAGTTCCAAAACAAACACAAACGCTTCTTTTGATAAGCGAAAGTATTCCAAAAATCTAAAAAGCCACCAATTAACAATGAAAGTTTATAAATGCATAATGCATACTTGGACTTTTTTGTAATTATTTTCTTCATTTGTGCAGAAAAGTTGCAATGAAGTATACATTGCACTTCACGAATTTTCAAATTCCACTTTTTTATTTTAATTTATTTAATAATAGGTATTCTTTTTTCACGAAAGTATTTAATTTATTTGGAGTCGAATCCGAGGTGCATACCTTTGAAAATGACACCTAAATAGCTGTCACATGAAATTGATCGCAAAAAAGCGATTGTCAATTTGATAATCACCTTACGTGGACGCAAAGCTATGATTTTGATTGTCAACTATCAACTATCACCTTAGCCGATTCCACCCCTGGTTTTTTGTTGTGGCTGAAAAGTAGATAGGAAAAAGTTTTTGTACGGAAAAATGTATAATTAAAAAATTAATACTACCTAATTACTTTTCCTAAAAATCTAACACAATTTGTTTATTTTTATTTTTTTTTTTATAAACTAACATCCTTATTTATAAACTCATCGTAGAGTCTGCTTATCTCTACGCACCCTCTAAAATGCCCTTACGCAGTAAAATGTGATTTATAAAGATTTTTCGAACTTAAGCAACGTTGCTTTAGGGCTGCGTAAGTAAAACGCGAAAATTTGCGTTTAGAGCCTGCGTAGAGCTTACGTAAATGTGTTTTTGCACCAAATGTCATTTGGTCGTCGTCGAATTGTAAACAAAACCAAAAAGTGAAATTCATTTTTGTTTATTCATTTATTTCGAATGCTGTGCAAATTTCTGCCAAAGCAATTTCGTTTGCTTATGCAATTATAAGATTGAAATTATATTTAATAAATTAAAATAAATAAAACATTGTGCGTTTGTGATATCATTTCTTTTACTTCAGTTTTGTTGCTTGTGGGCAGCTTTGCCAACCAAAAAAAGCCTAACTTGAAAAAATAAGATGCCTTTTTCAATAAAATAATGCCTAAAATATTTTTTTATGTAAATTGGAACAATAAATCAAAAATTAAACACAAGTATAAACAAATTAACAAAAAGATTTTTTTTGATTGAATGTTGAAACGCATTCTTTAAGACCGAGCACCAAGGTCTTCTTTTTGCCAAGATTTTTTAAGAATATTTAAAAAAATAAAAAAGTCAGTATACGTTGAATCAACAAAAAAATATATATATTTGAAATAAAAAAAAGATGCCTTTTTGGGAATAAAAAAGCCTTAAAGCCTTAGCTAATGAAATAATGCCTAAAAGGCATGAAAAAGCCTAGGTTGGCATCGCTGCTTGTGGGGAATGTCTTAGGATGTGTGTGAATATGTCTACAAATGGCCTGGCATTGAATTTGGCGGTGGTTGGTAAGAACAGACATAGGAATGTCTGTTCGGAATTGGTTTAGATAATTTGTGTAAAATTATTTCATTTACAAAGCTAATCAGAGCTGATGTGGGTTTGAAGGCAAAAAGGTAATAGATTTCTTTGTTTTCTGTAATAGTTTATCTAAATTCTTACCTATTTAGACACAAACCTCGTTAAGCAGAATTACCGCTGAAAAATGTTTATAAATCACAATTTCATGAAAGCCACGTAGAGGCTGCGTAAATCTTTACGCGATGTTTAACTAAACAACGTCGTAGAGGCGTCGTAAGCGAATCTAATAAATACGGCAGTAAATTTATAATTCATGAGCAACATTTTAAGGTAAATAGAGTTGAACCATTGGGATTAACTGCTCTAAAAAAGCAAACAAAAATTTACGGTTTCGTTTTATCATTTTGAATTATTCATAAGCAACATTTTAGGGCCAAGATTTTGTTAAACCATTAGGTTTAAAAGGTCAAAAAGAGCAAACAAAAATTTTTACTGTTCCGTTTTACGTATGGCAATAACAAGGGCGCAACGCAAAAACACGGGAGTACGTTCGATAATGGATGCTTGCTAATTGCAAAGGTATGTGTTGGCAATGTAAAGTCACATACTTTGTAATTTGTTTTTAGGTTATGTTTCTGAAACTGGTTGGATCTTATCTATCGACTCGTATTTCGGTCTACCCATCGTATTTATGTTTGTATAATATCGGAAAAAATCGTTAAAATATTTACGAAATCGTAGAAATTAGGTCGAAAATGAACAAAAATCGGAACGTCGTATTACCCTTCGGAAATCGTCACTTTTACGATAAATACGATCACATAACAACGCTGTATTGGAATATGTATAGTTTGCTGAACTTTTCTACGCGTTTTACATTGACTGGTTAAACTTTAAATTAAATAATTCCAAGTAGTTCACAAAAATAGATTCACTCCATGCAATTCCTTTCCTTGCAGTTTGAACAAAAACTCAACTAGTTGTCAATCTGAAAGGCTCTTGGAATGGTAACTCTCAAAGAATTCTGAAAAAAAACCGGTTTTGCTAAAACGCCGTGAAATCCGAAAAAGTTTTCAACAAAGGTCACATAAAAAATGACCTAGAGCAACCAAAAATTTCTCTGTGAAGCCTAATCGAATACCAAATTATGGTGTCAAAATCGATATCAATCTCACAGACGCTTGAGGAAATGTGGATTTGAGTCAGATATAATTTTGTAATTATGTTACTAAACTGGCGGAAAAGTAGGAGTATGGTATTTGGCTTAAACATTTCATGTGTACATTCCCTAATTTAGCTTATATCCAGTGTGACCGCTGCAGAAATCTGAAAAGTCGCAAGAAAAAGGGCCAAGGAGAAAAAAAGTGTAATTTCTGTTGCTAGTCTACCAAATATAGAACTTTTTAAAGGTATTTAAGAAGCATTGGCTCTGTCAACACTATAATAGTGATAGGCAACTGCGTTAGGTACATTTTAAAGCTTTTTATTTGAACATAACACGCCAACTCCACTAGAGTCGAGTAGTTCTCTACAACTAAATGTCTGATATCCATATCAAAAAATTTCCTTTTAGCTCTGCTGACAAGTCAACCATGGCATTTCATTTCTAATCGCAACAGGATGAGAGCTTATAGGTTATAGGTGTGAAAAATGATATTTCCAGGCGAAAAGCAACAAAAAAACAACCATTATGTCAAATTCATGTCAGACATCCATGTCAAGAAATAATAGCAGAGAGCGACATCCAATCATACGATGAAATAGAGTGAGAGAAATTATCTCCTGTGGCGTCGGGGTGTAAGGTAAAAACATTTGAAAACATTTGGAAGCTCCTATTATAACTAAAAAAGAGCCAAAATAGCAAAAAAAAATTGTCAAATTTCAACTTTACTCGCGCAACGGCCACGCTGCTTATATCTAGTCAAACAGTGATGCCAGACTTTTCGAACCGAATTGCCCAAGACGATCGATCACCAAAAATGCTCTTTTCGCTCATACCGACGAAAAAAAATAACAACAACAAAATATTCAGAAGAGACAAATAACGGCGACTGTCATTGGATTCGCGGGTTTCTGCGACCAAATTAAATGTGAATGGACTGTCAAAACTTGCGAATATTCGTTCGTTCGTAGGTAGTTGGTCGCTCTCATGTGAATGATCCTTAAGATAGGAGACCCAAATTAAAATCATTCCCTACACCCTTTTGGTAGCCACCTTCCGCAAGAAAACGCAATGTCGAAGCCAGTTTTAAAATGACTGGCACTGACAAAGAACTTCCCGCGGCAGGAAGTTTATCCTTCACTTCATTTAACAAATAGACAAATGCTTCTTTGCTAAGTCTAAAGTACATTTTGAATCTGGAAATTATTGGCATTATTTTCTACCTCAAACTATTTTGTATTTATATGTATTACTTACTTTGAATCTGGTAAATCCTAAGGATTGGATTTTGACCTGATACTTCTTCTAATAATTTTCAGGTCTCTTTTTGCAGATTCATCTTCTTCGTAGCTTTCGCTTTCCAATGGTATGAACATTGCAATGCTATTCATTTTTTTTTAGTATACCATAACTCGAAATACTTTCGATTTTAAATTTAAAACATAAACACTCCCTTAACTGTCATTAGTTTGTATGGAACTCATGTGGAATGTAAATTGAATGAAAGTGGAGGCGTTTAAGGAATAGAATACCGATACTAAAACGACACTAAAGCGACTCGACACAAAAAACGCCAGCTGTCGTTTAATATAAACGACACGCGGAATAAGGGTGCATGATAAAAAAAAAAGTTTTGCTCTATTTACATAGGTAAAGGGTTTTTCAGTAAGAGCGCTACAAAGGTTTTTTTTTTAAATAAAACAAAAACGGTTTTGGATATAAATGAAATTCTTTATTCGTTCGATTCCATCATGTATGGAACTAGATTTCTTTTGCATGGCCACCACGGGCACGCTCCAGACGCTGAACCCAATTTTCGACGGTTTTCAAGCATAAATCAGCCGATACTGTTGCAATTTCACGTTCGATATTCGTACGAAGTTCATCAATCGTCATCATAGACCAAAGACTTGACGTAGTCCCACAGGAAATAGTCTAATGGCGTCAAATCGCATGACCGAGGCGGCCAAGCGACTGGACCATTTCGTTAGATAGCACGTTCTCCAAACTTGGTTTCCAATAAATTGATTGTGACATTCGCTGTGGCTTGTGGCGCCGTCCTGTTGGAACCACATGTTCTCCAAGTCCATATCATCCAATTGGGGCCAAAAATATTCGGTTGTCTTGATCATCACGGAATAAGTACGGACCAATGACACCGCCGGCCCATAGACCACACCAAACCGTAATTTTTTCGGGATGCAATGATGACTCATGGAGTACGTGTGGATTGCTGCCTGACCAATGCCGCATATTTTGTTTATTGACGAAGCCATTCAGCCAGAAATGAGCCCCATCGCTGAAGATGATTTTTCGATGAAAATTCGAATCATTTTCAAGTTGTTGCTCAGCCCAATTCACGAACGACGCTTCTGGTGGTCAAGCGGTTTTTGTTCTTGCGTCAATTTAATCTTGTAAGGATGTAGGCCAAGATCTTTTCGCAAAATTTGCCACAACGACGACACAGAGATGCCCAACGCTTGAGAAGGATTGCGGCAGCAATATTCTCGACACTACGGGCACTTCTTTGTCTCACTCGCACGGGAACATTTTGTACTGTGCCTGTGGATTCAAATTTTTCCACTAGACGCTCAATTGTTGATCTGCTAGGACGATTATGACGACCATAAATTGGACGTAGCGCTCTTAACGTTGAGGCCACTGACTCCGAATTTCGGTAGTTAATTTAAATAATTTCGACTCGTTGTTGGCTCGTATATCTTTCCATCATGAAATGGCAAACCTTACTGAAGAGAAATGTCAAAAGAGCGGCAAGAAATTCGGCGTCGTTTGCTGTCCCTCTCGCTCTACTTTTGTAGCGTCCCTGTTGAAAAACCTTTTATATAAGTTACGTAATCTTCTGTTAAAGCCAGCTAAAAATCATTACGTCTGATAAACAAACTTATACTGTTTACGAATTCATTTACTTATCTAAGTCACGTTGGAATTGTAAATACATCTCAGCCGCATCGACAGCAAAACACAAATAATGACTTCATTGTACATAGTGCGTCATCAAAATTGTCTTGCTTCTAAAAAGTAATGCATAAGGTTTGTTTGACGTGGGCCGTAGTGCGCATTTTGTTAACCTTTATGATATCGATATAGCACTCAACTCGCCCTGGTACTGAAAACGTGTGTTTGACATGACTTCTAGGGCACCCTAGTTGTACCTTGTTTGTTTGTTTGACGAAGGCCCTAGTGCGCACTAGTGCGTTATCAGCTCGTAATAAAATTAAAGTCAACTAAAACCTAATATGGAAGTTTTTGTTCTCAAAATACACCAAAAAGAAAACAAATTTGTCACTTTTATACGAGTTTGACGAGTTTGAGGTTCGAATCCCGCAAAAACCCAATTTCCAACTCAGGGTTTCTCAATTAGCCGTTTGGAATCGGCATAAAATTGTAGAACCCTTCCATTCGTTCCAAAAATGAAAACTCACACAAAACGAATGGTTGCGAGAAGCTAGGCCGAGGGTCCCTACGGACCTGTTGCGCCAAAAATTATATTATTATACGAGTTTGACGGAAATTTCTTCTGCACGTTCTTAAAATGTAATTTATTAGCTGCAGTTTAAAAAGAGTAAGAGCAATCTTATGGTTAATTAATTCGCTAGTAAGAAGTAGTGTGAAGTTGTGCTCTTGAACGTGGACAGACTATAATTTTGTGTTTAAAATGAAAATAAGTGGGTGATGGTGTCTAATTGAGTTTTTCCCGACTTGTCTTACACACAAGAGACAAACTTCCGGTAGACCATTGACTATGTTTTTATGGTAATGCAATGGACCTGATTTGGTCTAAGTGAATTATTATATCCTAACCTTCTAACTTAAGCAACTCTACAGTCCGGATAGAACCAAAGTTTTCTGCTTACAAGCCTCTTTAATTAGCCCGGACGTTAGCTAACTGCATCTAGTTGTGGCGAGGTGTGTCTCTACTGTCTATATACAAATATTTATACTTCTTACATTTTTCTAGTTTTATTTTAAACGACTTATAATATGTCTTTTCCATCTTGTAGGTATTTCAATGGATAAATGAGCTTGCCCACCCGGAAACGCGAGAAACTGCTTTGCTGGAATTAAGTAAGAAACGTGAAACCGTAACAGATCTGGCACCAATGCTATGGCATAGCTTTGGTACAACAGCTGCCCTCCTTCAAGAGATTATCAATATTTACCCATCAATCAATCCTGCCACACTAACTGCACACCAATCGAATAGGGTTTGTAATGCCCTAGCCTTGCTGCAGTGTGTCGCATCACATCCGGACACTCGAACCGTGTTTCTGCAGGCACAGATTCCGTTGTTCCTGTATCCGTTCCTGCATACCACATCAAAGACGCGACCATTTGAATACTTACGTTTAACTAGCTTGGGAGTTATTGGAGCTCTGGTTAAGGTGAGTTATTGAAATCCATACTCTGTTTAAGGTGGGCGGCATTTGTGCAACTATACACATACCGAATATAATGTATATCTGAACAACGGTAACGATTTTTACAAACTTTTATTTCTAGACTGATGAACAAGAAGTGATAACTTTTCTATTAACAACTGAAATCATTCCTCTGTGCTTACGAATAATGGAGTCGGGCTCAGAGCTAAGTAAAACTGTGGCCACATTTATTTTGCAAAAGATTCTTCTCGATGAAAGTGGCCTGTCATATATTTGCCAAACCTATGAAAGGTTTTCACATGTTGCAATCATTTTGGTAAATGGAAATTTATTTAATCGATATTTGAACGGACTTAACCTGAATTTTATTAATTTTTAGGGCAAAATGGTTATTCAACTTGCCAAAGAACCATCCGCACGCCTATTGAAGCACGTAGTTCGATGTTATCTCAGGCTTTCCGACAATCCACGGTAAGTTATGGTGTTAAATGTTTCTTATGTCAATATATAAAAGTTTATGTTTATGTTTATGGTCTTGGAACATAAGTATCAGGTATCTAAAATGGTACTACAAAATAATAGATTGTGGGTCTGCTAATTATCACAGGCTTGCTACTCTACACCAACATAGATCCTCTGCGAATGCTTGCACACATGTCCGCTAGAAAGTTGTTATATGATTTGTCAAATTAGTTGAATTGGCATGAGGCTCAACAATTTGGAGCTCACTCTGACGATTTTCAATTTGGAAACACTTAAGAGTACTTTTATGAACCCATGCGTGCTCTAGGGTAGATCCTGGGCTAGGCAGTGGTAGGTAGAGTTTTCCCTGTGAAGGAGTGGATATGGAAAAAAAAGAGAATGATTGAAATTTCGATTTTCTTTATTTTCGGAGCTCGATGTGTTACCTCGTGGTGGGTGAAATATAAAAGTGCCACAATTTAGCTTAGAACCAAATAGGAAACGGCTCAGTTGACGTTTAGGACGACAACCTAAGTAGCGACATCTTACATTAAATTATAAAAATACACTGAAGTTATCGAATAAGTAACGAGTAAGTATTACATATGCGCTTTTCACATGAACACCTTCTTAAATTGATTGCCATTTTCTAACACGTAACGTTCAAAAGCGTGCATTAATATATCAGATGTTAGATGATGCTAAAACTGGGCATAGATCTGTTTATCTCAGCTCAATGGATGCTGTCATAATCTTAATGAATGTTAATGTGATGTGATTTTATAGCAGAACTCTTGTTGGGAAACGTGAGTAAGCTTTCAACCACACCTTTCAAATTTAAGTAAGATTTTACTCTTTATTGACCGAAAAATAATGCGAACACATGAGAAGAAGTGTTTCGTAATGACTAAATTATTTTTTTGTTAAAAATAAATGTCTTTGTTCATCTGTTTCCTTTTTTATTTATTAGCATTTTATGTGGTGGCCCCTTTTTTTTTTGGCTCGGGCCCCTTTTTATTCCCCTTTTTGAAATTTTTCAGCGGCAACGCTGTGACCACCGCCTTGTGAACGTTGTTGAATGAAATTGTAATGTAAGAAGTAATTAGTCTGTATTTGCTGACAGAAATGTTAACCGATCTATTCTTATCTGACCATCACTGCCGTGTATTCGAAGGTGCGCAGGCGTTCTTCGCAGAACAAGGGTAACACTTTAAAACATACATAAGTCTAAAGCTGCGATTACACGGCCATTTTTTCGAGTCATTTAAATGGCGCCCTGACGTCCCCAAAAAATGTCGTATTAGAGTGTCATTCAAGCTACGATTCGTCATTGGTCATTTGCGAAAAAAATGGCGATCACACGAAATGACTATTAGCGTCATTTTTGTCCCAAAATCAAATGACAGACAGTGCGAGTCATTTAGAATTCTCCATTGGGATGGCATTTAAATGATGAGCGAAAAAATGGCGATCACATGGCAATGACTTGCCTCATTTAAATGACAAATGACACCAATGACCAATGAGAAAAATAAAGATACTGTCATTTAGTGTTTTTCTTTCGGCAAAGACACATGCGTCACACCTTTTTAATCAATTTAAATTGCATAGAAAACAAAAACAAAATGATAATAAATAAAAAATATCAAAAAGAACTTTGTCGATGATGGTGGAAATTGCGGAGATGGGAGTAGCTGATGCTGACTACAAATTGTTGTATGTCGATGTAGATCGCAACGGACGCGCGTCCGGACGGTTCTCGGATGGTGTGGTGGTGTCTTTAATCGCTTTACATTCGGTTAAGCATTGGATAGCAAACAGCTGCACCTGCCAGCATATCAAAAGCAATGCCTGAGAGAAACACTCCCGTTTTGATATTCTGCAGTTTGTATTGGGGAACTGCGCTATCCCAAAGTGCCCGTTCTTTTTGCACCGCCACAATCAAATGCGAATTCTCCTCGTCACTCCACGAATGGCTAATTTTTCTGTTCCGCTTCCCTACTGCTTTTTTGGTCTTGGAATTCATAACATAGTTCACTGAACAGTCCATATTGTCGGCACTTGAGGGCGACGGTTCGTTTTCCATTACGCTCAATAGGTAGGTACCGAACAACACAATTACAAAAAATAAAATTTAAACCGGTTTATTAATTTCACGTCCTTTCGCCACGAGACAAAATTCAAATTTCAAATGAAAGCAAGCGTCATTTCGTCGGCTTACAAGCAAAACTGACCAACTGCCTAAAATTCTATTTTGTATTAATGGCAATGGCAAGTATATAGAAGAGCAAGTAGAAAATTCTGCCAAAACTGCCTATCTTATATTTTACCTATAAATTATTGGTTGACTATCTGACGTACACAAAAAATTCAGGAAGAACTGAGAAACTTCAGATAGTCAATTTTCCCAATTTTTCAGTTTCCTTAAACTGACTCGGCTATTTTTAATCCACTTAACTTTGTATGAGCTATATTAACAGTTATCACTTGGTAGTTTTTCAGTTGGTTGATTTTAAGTAATTTTTCTGCGTGTATTAATTTTTACCAAAATAGCAACCACAAATGCGACTCATCCCTTCGCTACAAAAAAAAAAACAAATCTTTCATTATATATCATATTAAATGCTGCTTCATTTGTCATTTGCGTAGAAAATGGCATAGCATGAATTTCGTGCCTAGTCATTTTTTTGAGGCTGCCATTTAAATGACGCAACAGCCGAAAAGTTTAGTCATTTGTCCTAGGCGTCATTGAAGAGCGATCACACGGCCATTTTTTTCCGTCATTTAAATGGCACAAAATTCATGTCATTTGCTCTGCCATTTTCCTAGTCATTTAAATGACGCCGAAAATGTTGTCCCAAAAATGGCGATCACACGGAACGACATTTAAATGACGGCTTTGTGACGAGATTTATACGTCAGAGCGCCATTTAAATGACTCGAAAAAATGGCCGTGTAATCGCAGCTTAAGAACGTCAGTTAATTGTCCTACTCTTTGAATAAACTACACATACAGTATTTAACTAAAAACTTAAAAATATACTTTGGAAAAGCCCTCAAGCTACGACTACGCGAGTAATTTTTCGCGAAAAATTTTGACAAATTGTGACATGAGGTCACAAACATTCACTCTTTCTATTGTCACACGTGTGTCTCTTGTGGCGTAAAATTAATTACCTATCCAATTTTGTTTTCGAACTCCTTTTTTTAGTAAATAAAAAAAAATGTTAAGTGATGGAAAACTTTATTCGGACCTTTACAGTTTTTTCTGTTTAGTGGAATATCCGTCATGTGGTTGCCGCCAGTGGTAATACACGTTTTTCATGACTTTCCACAAGATTTCCGTATGGCCGATGATGTCCTCAAATAAATACGGACCAATCACTCCTCCCGCGTGAACACCGCAAAACACACTGGCTTTTGAGTGGATGTAATGACTCTTCGTGCATCACACGCGGATTTTTAGTGCCCCAGAAACGAAGATTTTGCTTATTGACGTAACAACTTAAGTGGAAATGCGCCTCGTCGATCATGATCATTTTCGACACAAAATCGTTCTCTTTGTTGTTGAGATTATTATTCCACGCTCTTGCAGAGTATAACGCTCAGTTGCTTATCTCGTCAAATGTTGGTTTGACAAATATCAAATATGATTGACGACCGACGCCATGACATCTTCCAATAGGGTGATCATTTTGTGCCACCTTGTACGAACCCTCGAAAATAAAGAAAATATTTTTACTCAACACGCGTCTTGCTCAAAAACAACAGATGAAATATGTACCAATCGAGAGACACTTAAGAATGCAGAAAATCGTGAAATGATGTCACACTATTTATGAATTGAAAATTGCTGTTTCGTTTACCACAAAAGCATTATATTCAATTAATATAACACCTAATCTAAAAAAAACCGAGACTTGATTGATTAATATAACGTAATTTACAATTACAGCAATTCTCCCGCGAATTGAAAATTCTTGCCGCGAACTGTCACACTTTATTCACAATCCACATAAAACAGTCGCGATCCACAAACCTGCGAATGAAAAATTCGCTCGAACTTAACCTTCTACAATACAAATGATTCGCGGGCACCTGCGACTAAAATATAATCCATATCCAATTATCGACCTATAGCGATTCTATCGGTGGTTGATAAGATTATGGAGGAAATTGTTGCAGACAGAATATGGAAATTCGTTGAAAAACACAAATTATTAAGCAAATCCCAATACGGATTCCAGAAAGGCAAAAGCACAAATCGTCTTCTAGGTGATTTTGCAAATTTGATAAATACCAGCCTAAGTAAAAATTTTCATGTAATAGTGCTTTTCCTGGACTTTAGTAAGGCATTCGATACTCTTGACCACACAAAACTAATAGAAGCGTTAGAAAAAGCTGGAATTAGAGGGAAAATGTCTGAATGGATGAAGGACTATCTTAGGCGGCGAATATTCAGAGTAAAAATAAATGATTGCTGTAGCAACAAAAAAACCGTACATTATGGGGTACCCCAGGGTTCAAAACTCGGTCCGTTGCTGTATTTGCTATACACAAATGACATGCTGAATTGCCTTGGGGAAAGCATTCCTTTCGCTTTTGCAGATGACACAGCAATTGTGGTTTACCACCGGTCACTAGATGAGGCAACCAAAAGGATGCAAGCGGAGTTCGACAAAATTGGCAGATGGTGTCATGACAACGGCCTAGTCATTAATGCATCTAAGTCAAAACTAATGCATATTCGCAGCCCGCAATACCGAAGTGAGCAGATTACAATTACAACATTTAACTGTGACAACCAACAAAATGTTGATACTTTAGAAGTAGTCAACACGTATAAATATCTAGGGATTACGATTGATAACCATTTCATCTGGGAGAGCCATATCAATGATACAAGGAGCAAACTGAGAGCGTCACTCTTTGCTTTGGCTTGCATGCAATATAAAGCGACTACCAGAGTGCAAAAACAAATCTATTATGCTCTTGTTGAATCGAGACTGAGATATGGTATACTTGCATGGGGAGGAGCTTCAGCAACTCATATAAACAAACTTCAAAAAGTTCAAGACAGAGCGGTAAAATTATTAAGGAGAAGAAATAGCACATCAAACGGAGAGACGCTGATAAAAGTTAAAAATATTTTCGAGATGACAGCAGCGGTGGAATATTATGATGACATACGCTTTAGAACACCAATCAACCACAAATACAGAACAAGAAGACGAGCAGAGGGTTTTTATGAGCTTCCATCTATCTCAAACGTTTATGGCAAGAGGCAACTTAATTACACAATACCCAACATCCTAAACAAACTCCCGCAGTTTTTAAGACATATTAACAATACAACTTGTAGAAAAAAAAGACTAAAACAATTTTTCCTTGAAGCAATAACTTAGATAATCCTTTTCCTGCAATTACGCAACTAAAAAATAAATAGAAATAAAAATAAAATATATATAAAATTTAGTAATATAATAGAATAAATATCTAAGTTCAAAAATTCAAAACCTGTTCACATCAATGTTAAAATTTTTTTTGTAAACAACCTTCTGCAGATAAGCTATTTTACAGCTTCGCAGATATTTAAACAACTATGTATTGTAAATCTGAACTCATACAATAAACTTGAAACTAAAAAAAAAAAAAAAAAAAAAAAAAAAAAAGTTTTCATGTAAATGAAGTGTCAGAATCTACGAATCTCGCCAGTTCGTGGTTCGCAGTTCGCTCTCATGTGAATAGTCCTTAAATCCGTGACAAAATATTGGTCACTCTGTCCCAACTTCAAGCTTAGTTTTACAATGCCTATAAGGTTCTAGAGTTGCACGTTGAAAGCGTTTTATATACACAAATAAACATTGTCAGCGAAAAATAGGTAAAAAGGCATTTCGGTTCGCTGTTGTAGCTCTTATCTCAACTTGTTTATGTTAGAGAAATAAATAAAAAAATAGTTTTGTTTACACATTTGGGATTCATGAATGACTTAAATACGGAAATAAAACGGTGAAAATTAAGCGTACGAAATTTTTTTTTTTTGGTCATAAAAATATGAGATGAGTGTAAATCTAGCCTGGGACACTAAAAACGACAGCGTCCTGACTGAAGTTAAATTTTCATAGATGTAGTATCCATTCCTCACTAATGTTGTGGTAGTTTTGATGCCGTCGCTTATGGGAATATAGATCCACGTAAATATTGAAAGTCCGTCAACGTCAGCGGGACCGAAAACTTAACAGATAATCTTTCTCTCAAGGATGTGGGAGTAAAAATAACTAATTCCGTCAGTCTCTTGGTGCTCAAATTCTGTAACGCCAATGGATTCTTTTTACAAGCCAATGCTACATTTACCGCATGTTTTTAAGGACGCTGTCAAAAGTTCTGTGTTGATGTTTAAGCGTTAGCAAGATTTATTATTCATTATTTCGAGTGTTTCCAGCAAATATGATGACAAACTTATAAGTCGGCAATATTTTAGCATTTATCAAGCTAGAGAATAAATCACTTAAATTTGTATTATAATCCAAACTTTGACTTTCAGAGCACGCGAAGCTTTACGACAATGTCTTCCTGATCAGTTGCGTGACGCAACATTCGCTGGATGCCTACAAGATGACAAATCGACCAAACACTGGCTGCAAATGCTTATTAAGAATTTGGAGCTTGGAGCAGCACCTACTGACCCGCGCCAAATAGGAATGTCACCACTGACCTCATAAGTATAAAACAAAAACTCAATTCACGCAAAAATTTTATACACATGAACATCCAAACATAAAAAAAAAAAACAAACAAAATCATCAAAAATAATTAATATTAATTAAAAGTGGAAGCCTCGTGATAATTAAACAAAATATTATTAAACAAAACAGAGGAGACTGTCAATATGATTATAATTAAAATTAAATTACACAAAAAGGTACCTAATCAAAAAATAACAAAACAAGTTATTGACATTTACATGTAATTTATTTTCAAGAGTAAACAAATTAGGTAATAACTGTGAGATATAACGTTTTTAACACACCCTCCCTAAACAAACACTTAAATTACATAAAATTTAGCGCTATTGCAACCACAGTAAGCCACACACCTCAATTACACGCAATTATTATGCAGCAAGCAACTTAAAACATGTTTTTTCTTTCTTATATTGATTTGTTTTGAAAATCTGAATTTAATTTTTTGTTTGAGGAAAATAATAAACAAAACAGAGTGTTATGTTGATATTGATACCATTACTATCTATTATCTAATTATAACAATTAAAACAATTTATATAGATATATATTATATATATTACCCTATGCAAATAAAGTACTAGTTAATTCTAAAGAGCATATATGTATACATTTAAATGTAAATTAAGAAAAAAAATAACAAAAAAAAAACCTTGCATAGCAAAGTAGAACTATGAAACTGAACAATTTAATGATAATAACTCCATAAACACACCAACAATAGACTACTTTTGTTATTTTTGTACGATTCAGCATAAGACATCAAATTTATATACAAAGAAAAAGAGGAAAATTAACAAAACTCACAAGTCAGTTAAACATTAAAAAAGAAAGTCTGTAAATAAGCCGTCATGTGCGGGCTCGTAAATGCTATCAAACTGATTAGTTTTAGGTGCATACACCAAACCGGTGTAGATAAATGTATTCTTCGATTAACTGTGCAGTTTCCAATGCCAAATGCATTCAGTCTGAAGGGTTTTTTGCGCAACTGTCGAGAAAAACGAATTGCAAGATTCTACGCGTTCCCTTTGAAGCAGTTTTTTTTTTTTTTTTAAATTGTCACCTTTAGTTATACGTTATGGTAAAAACACACTCCGAAAGATGTATGCATACACTTTATTTGGTTGGTAGCATAACGATTTGTTAGGTTAAATTGATCTCTTGTCCGCCGCATTCTCACAGCGATCTTAAAAACACCTTTTGCTTATATAGCCGGGCAGAGTTAAACAATTTCATACAAAACCTGTGCGGTATAAAGCGACGAATTGATTCGTCTCGATTAAATTTAAATCCATATTAATTTATTACCACGCTACCTTAACAGAAATTATACAAGTAAGCAATGTAGTGCTGCAGACGTATTACCATTGACAAACTAGGCTGAAATACTACATGTATGTAGTATGTACAATGTACATGTACATACTACTTTCAGTCAGTCTCGCTTTCCATGCTTACCGAGTACCGATCCGTGCTCAAATGTGCACCGCACTAGAAAGAGTTCAACAATGCAATGTAAAATGTACGTGTTGAACCTTTGGTCAATTCATTCAATTGTAAAATATCTTTACTCCTATTCTACCTAGTTCATCAACTTGTCTTAGGGGCCGAATCGCTTTATCCGTCAACCAATAGATCCGACGATTTTTACCAAGAAATAATGTTTTTGGCAACAAGTTGATGCACGCGAGTATGAATTCGCAGACAAACCGCGGACGTTGACAACCCTGGGGAACTCACTTGTTAGGTAGCACGTGTTAATGACTGCCGATGTTCTCTTCTGGCCAGCAGCAGCATCGGCAGAGTTGGATGATACCATGTTTTTAACCGCTCCGCGTATTTCGTATTTGCTAAAAGAGATCGTTTCCACATATGCAACACAAAAAACCTTCTGTAGTGTTACAGAGTGCAGTAATCGTATCAATAAGAATAAATCGACTTGTGAATGAAATGGTGAATAAAACGACCCGTAGGTGGCTACCAATGTCACTACCGTTCAAGCGAAAATAAAGTGCACTATGGGGTTCCCTTGTAATTAGCCAACATTTCTCTTTAATAGATACTGATTGGACAGTGGACTGTGAAATAGTTTGCGCAACAAATTAAAACAGCTTTTTTTGTTGATTCGGATTTGAGAAGAGATGGGTCCGCACTAGATCACATAATTATGAGAATTTTTCATAGAAACGAAAAGGGTTTCCCCTGATATCGGAAAGTAAAAACACATGGAAACATACAGTCGCAACAGTTCCCATATTAAATTGCCCTTTTCTAGTATTCGATTTTGAGTTGCAAGCGGATTCGCATGTTTCAACTCAAGACCAACTCAATCCGCATGGAATCGCAACTGATTTATTCTTGTTCTGTTTCTTACAAAGCAGCGTTTGAAAATGTTTTAAGCCGGAAAAGAACAAATACAATGGTGCATTTGTAGATTGTTGTACTTGTTGCCGACACAAGTCACGTTACACGCAATGAAAGGAAACTGTTATTCAGAATTCCATCAGAACGACGATTACTCAATAATAACCAAAGCTTGAACCATTCATCTGAATTAACTAATCAAAACTAATCTCACTCAAAGGACAAGAAGTTGATTAGTCCAACCAAAATAAATATATAAGCGTCGGCTTAAGCTGACGAAGGCTGGTCTTTCTGTGCCAACAATCATGCACTACTCTCGCATTCGTCAGTCCAATATTGATCAGCTAAAACATTCCTTAAAACTGCCTCTCCAGTCTTACCAATAAACAACTGCTCTCTCATTTACGAGTTCATTGGATATTCACAATTTCAATCTCTCCTCACCGCCCATGTAATAAACACACAGACAGAAGCAAAATAACAAAATAAAAATAATTCATTAGAGAATACGAAAAAAAAACATTAAGTTCACAGTATATTCTTGAAAACATAGACATTTATTTTCCCGCCCACTTCTACATTATTTGGAAACTATTTTCTACTAAAGAAATGCTTCACACATACTCCCACTCTTAAAGTTTGTTTAATGTGAGACTTAGAATTAGTTGTTTGATTTATTTTCTGTAATCTAGTATACCTACATTTATAATATTTTTTTTCTTTTTTTTGTAAGTTTGTTTGTATACTTTTAATTATTTTTGTATAATTATTATATGTTTGTATAATTATTTATTTTGTTTTAATGTATTTTTGGTTTTATTCCGACGGTGATGACACTACCAAATCTCAAATTGAGTGATTGTATTTAATTAACTACGTATTCCTTAATATTGGTCACATTAAAGTAAATGAATTTATTAATAATTTCTTCGTATTTTTTTTTTAATTAGTTATGTAAGAAATGAAACGAACTAAACATTTAAATTTTTATGACTATAAATGTGGTTAGTAAAACTAATTGAAGAATTATATCTATTAATGTAAAAATGTAATGAAATGTATCAAATTGTTGACGATGCAAGTTACAATTTGTATCCAGTGTGTAAACATTACAATGAACTAATTATATAAAATATAAAACAAAAAAATAAATATATATATACATATATCATTATATTGCAAATTATTAAGCAAATGTGTTTTTATTAGAAGAAGAGAATGTTTACAAATGAAGGTTGAGGTTCTGCAACTACAAACAGTGTTGTATGAGGGTTAGGTTGAATGCCAGCCATCGCAACATATCTCAGAGCTTCTTAAAAATTTCTTTGCAGTCTCAGTCAGCCCGAAGTAATGCATCGATAACAAAAACTATTAACGGCGCAATTGATTTTGTGGTGTTCACACGACAGCTACGTAAAACCTCTCCACGAAGAGTGGCAGCGGAAGAGCATGGTAGAAGCCATTTTTTGTGTATTCCGTACTATTGTGGTTTGCGTCCCGCCAAGTTCATAATCGACCAAATGTTAACAGCCCCATAGATGCTATAGTAATTACCAGAAGTTCTGATCGATTTCGATCTTATTTTTAAGACCGCGTGTGACGGCGTCTATAGATCCAGATTCTGTAAGGCGAAACGATCAAAAGTTTTTGTTTCTTACGTGTTCGCCAATAAGAAGGTTTCTTTTTCTTCGTATTCGTCGTGAACTGTATTATTTAGGGCTATCGCAAATAAGTTCCGATGGAAAAGTTTCCCTTGTCAGCAATGTAAATAAGATTGCTGAATAGGAAACATTCCGGGGGAAATATTATTCCCGATAGGGGTGAATATGTTTTGCCGCTCGTGCAAAACATGGTTAGGTTTTGTCGCATTCAAATAGCGATCTTTGATGTCAAAATATTATTTAAACCTAGAACATGTGACTTTCTCTGCATTATATTTAAAAACATTTTGCAAAACTAGAAAACCAAAATCCGTGGCTATTTTTTTTTTTTTTTATGATGAATTGATATCATTGGCAAAACAGCGCTAGTGCGTTTGTAAATGTCATTGGCAGTAGTTGCCATGAATCTGAGTCGTCAATTGCATTTTGGACAACGTAGTGTTAAGGTATTTTTTAAAGAGGCATTTAGCCTTACACGTGCTCTATACGAAGCCAAGGATTGGTGATTTTTCGGACACAACACTACTTGCTCACAAAGAAGTCGGTATTGGAATTAAGTAAACACTTCATGGCTCAGAATTATAGACCTTCCGGAGTGTGGTATCCTTGGTTGTTTTGAATGCATTTTTCGTCTCTGTTTGCGTTGGATAACAGTGCCCAAAAACACATAGCCCAGGAAAAGAGAAGATAAAGAAGTTTCTTGAACAGATATTTAATAACAAGGGACTCCATGAACAATAAACGGACTAGCCACGGATGAAAAAAATGTATTAACTGTAGAAATCTCAACTTAAACAAGATCAAACCTCATTTATAACCACAAAATAGAATACCTGCATTTGGTGTGACAGTTTAGAGTATTCGCTATGAACAAAAGAGAAAAATCATATAACACTCCTTTGCTGGTGTTCAATTTATACAACAAACTGTTGAGAGCTATAATTCGTATTTTCTACATCAATATTCAATTCATTTAGACTGAAATGCTTTAGCATATCTTTAGTTTTTCGGCTCGAATGTGTAATGAGTTCTCCCGTCTCCAGGTAACTGCTTTGGTAGAACGGGTCGGAACATTTTCTTATCTTCCAACCAGTAGTACAGAATCAAGCAACCGGCCATGACACCAAGGAAGCTGGACCAGTATTGCCAGTTCTTTAATCTCAACTTCTCAGGTTGACTGTAACGATCTTCACCATAAAAGTCGATTTCCGCATGAACCTACAAAATGTTTCGTTAAAACTTGAACAAGCGAATGCATAAACAAACCTACCGGCTCATTAAAGTTTCGTTTATGTTCGGGGAAATCGTATGGATAGAAGGGATCCTTAGCCTCATTACCCAGTTCGTCTGGACCTGCTGGCAAATGAGGATAGTCACCATACCACAAACCTTCATCGGCGTACGGACGATACTCCTCAGGCAGAAGGTTGTATTTCTTGGCAGCGGCCAAGCGCTCTTCTTCGGTTTTTGGATATGGAGCTGGCTTAAAATCCTTGTTCCAGTCTATATAAAAAATAAAGGAATATGTTATAAATTCACTTTTCTTAACGCAGTTTTCGGCGATTGGACTTGAGAAAATAAAGATTACGTAAACAAGCAATATCGATTGTGATGACCAGCTTTCAGGGGAATTTTCAGCATTTTGTTTGGACTACTTACGGCTAGCAGTCCTGGAGGCAGTGAATAGAATCACAGGTGATTTCTGCGTAATTTGTTGGGCCAAACGCAGGCTTTTTATTAATCCAGCCATTACGAACTTTTTCGATGAACAAATTCTGAAAAAACCATAAGAACTGTCAATGTCAACATTAATGACGAACTGTCATTCGTGACTAATTTTTTTTAACTTATGTTGGTAGCTCTGTTTCATTAGGCTGGAATTGTGTGTTGTTGGCGACTGAATGCTTCAAATTTAACTAGGTACCTACCTAGGTAGGTAGGTACTACCTATCTATAGCCGAGTTTTTTTGAGCTTCGATCTCAGCAAAGCAAAGCAAAGTATGATTTTCAGCACGCAATTACAACAACTACATTCCAATTGACACTTAGGGCCTCGCAATAGTTGTTGTAATTAGCGTACTGAAAATCCTACTTTACTTTGCTTTGCTGAGATAGAAGCTCAAAAAAACACAGCTTATATTAGGTATCGTATCATATACTTATGCAATAAGAGGTTAACTTCACTTTCTACACTACGTCACTACCTTATTATTGTACTGAGGTTTCACCCATACCTATAGTGATAGTCTCGTAGATAAGTGTGAACTTTCGCTCAAAATTATATGGTATTACTCTATTGGGCGTGCTTAGATCATTTTTCATGTTCGTTTGGTACAAAAAAAAGCAATCTTTGAAGATTTCAGAGCACTTGCGAATTAGGATTTTTAGGATTTTTTCTCAGATTTACCAACACAAGTGCCTTTGAGTTTGACAACTGGTGGAGTTTGTTTAGCTTTTCGTTAATTTTTTCTACAGCAAAGAAATTCATTGCATTGGGTGAACCTAATTTGTAAATTATTTATGTATAAATATGTAAAGAAATCAATCGGGAGGCAATTTTCGAATGTTTTAATGTTAAATTTAACCATTGAATGGAAAACGCTTTGAAAAGCATTGAAGGCTACACATATTCTAATCGCACAAATTTCAACACATTTTCTCCAATCTACATTGTTTATATTTCAATACCTATATATTTTTAGCAAATGTACCTACAATAATTATTCTTAAAAAAAAAATACTATCGAATTTAACAAAAATAAAGTGCACGACTGGGTCGAACGAAACTTTCTCGATACTAGACAAAAGAAAACAAAATTCTCTTTTGGATATTCATCTCATATGGCAGTTATATAAAATAAAAATATAAGTTGCAAATATTGCAATGTTTAGTTGGGTAAATACTATTGCGTAACTATAAAGCTGAAAACTGACTGTATGATATTGTTCCGGATAAAAGAAATACTTCGTTTTTGACATTTTATCGAAATCGAAGATGGGGTTTTCGAGATATGAACAGTTTTTAAAATTAGCGTTTTCGGTGCTTCAACTTGAAAATTAAGGACACAATAGTTTTGAAAACATCCAATTGACACTTAGTTTGCATTTTGGTCAAAATCGTTATTGCGCTTTTAAGTTAACTAGACAAAACTATATTTTTAAAAAATTACTATTTCGATAATATAGAGAAAAACTTAGCTTGCTATTAAGTTATAAATGACCACATTACCTTAAAAATTAATTTTTGCTACAATCGTATAGACCGTTTTTGAGATATGTCGAAATTTCAAAAGTATCGTTGCTCGAATTTTTAGCCAAAAACTGGGTACGCAGTCATGGTAACCTCACCTACTTAAGCTTAAATATCAATTTTGGTTAAAATCGTTAGAGCCGTTTTCGATCAAATCAAACTGGTACGAAAATGTGGTATGGGAAGTACCATTAATATTGAGGTTACCTTGCAAAACAAAAACACCTCCCGAGCTGTAAGCCCAAAAACTCCAAATCCGAGGTTTGAACGTAATCCGGGAAGCCGTTTAGGCTGTAGGCCCGTGGAAGGACGGACAGACGGACAGACCGGACAGAATTTTGCGACCCACTTTTTTGAGTTCCTCTATCATCGTAATATCAGAATTGATTAAAATCTCGAGTTCGAAATTTTGTACGAAACCAATATCTTTCTCTTACTACGTAATGGAGAAAGTTAAAAAAAAAATCTATGAACGTTGACAGCAATTTGCCGACAGCGGAAGTTACATAATATGCAAGGTGCGAGCGTGTGAGTCGGAATTTTTGAAGTTACGTGACATTTTTCAATGCGAATTTCTATGTAACAATACTAACGCACTAAGCATATGCATAGCTTGTTGGAAAGTAATAGAAAATCCGCCGAAGTTGGGGGGTCTAAGTATTGTCTCTGGTATAATGATGTAGGTAGGTATGCAGTATGCTTAACACTCATATCTCTTTCCTGCCCGAAAACAGTATATTTCACCAAAACATTTAAAAAAGCAATCGATTTAAAAAAAAATCTGTATTTTTAACGGTATTATATTTTATTGAATGAAAATTGACAAAAATATACCACAGAGCAATCCATTTCCATCACTTGAATCGTTGTTGTGGTTTTGTATTTGTCCTTTATATCCAAATAAATTAACGCATGAATATCTTAAGTTACAAAAAAAAAACGCAGTGTTTTGAAAAAAAAGGCGATATGCTGTTTTGGAGTCTAAAAAATAGTATAATGCTGCGAAAGGCAGTATAGACAAGGGCATTAAGTAAACAGTATGTATGCTCTAAGTTTTTTAGTATTTGGCTGCAGTACAGATAAGTTTTTGAAGAGAAATCAAAAGACTTTCAATCTAGTAAACTGATTTTCTTCATTTAATACTTGTTCATATTTACATCTGCTTTTTAATATCTCCAGCCATTACCCATAGCAAGTGTACACCACCCACAAGCATACGCGGCCACCATTAAAGTGTACCAATTCTGACGATAATATCCATGATATTTGACTGTCTGGAAGGTAAATAAAGAACCGACCGAATCCATGTTTTTCCGTTTTTTGTGCCAAATAAAAGGACAATGACGATGTGTAATATGACGACCTATGTAGGTATGCATCAATGTATATTAATGTAACTGGAGGGGTTCACTGTATACGAACGAATGTTGTTATTTTGTTAAAGTTCCCATTTCCCAAGCACAATTGATGGTAAAATCCCTTGAATATATAGCATGCATAGAAACGAATTACGTTTGGCATGATAATATCAACCAAACGATATTATCTAAAAGTGTATAAATGAGCGATGCATCCTAACATACTCTCGTTCTTTTCCAGGACAACAAGTGTATTCTGATAACATTCGATTTGGAAAAAATTCAACATAACCTAAATCTATTGAAAGAAATCCGTTAGGTTCGGGACGGGAACAAAAAGCAGAGCTAGAGCACAATCAACTACCTATACGGATTGGTGAACCGAAATCGCCCGCTCAGCGTATTTATTTCCGCTCAGTAAATATAAACTTCTTTGAAGGCAAACAGGGTAATTCTTAAAGAATGATCATAGCGTTGGAAATAGAAGAGGACAAATTTTGAATACAAAAATGCGAAGTCATATTGTTGTGGAAACGATATTCATATTTGAGACACCCCTTTAGTACCTACTGATTATAGGAAGGTAATCATTTTTTTGAATTCAGTAGGTAGGTACTTCAAGTCGTGTGCTGTCATGGTGAATCGTTGTGAATTAGTAATGGCTTTGCATGTCAACAATTGTACAATTGTACATACCTACCTACAATGTTCGCCTAACAAGCACAACAACTAGCAATAAGTTATCGAAATGTTTACATTCAAGAATGTCTAATGAGAGTAGCAGTAGGTTGTACTCAGTGACGTTTATTCAAAGGTGCGCAGGTGTTCTCTGCACACCCTGTCCAAATCTTATTTTATGCCTTGTGTAATTAACGTTCATTAATCGTAAACACATTTCTGTTTCTTCGAAATATATTGCATATTACCTAATCAGTATTTTAGAAAAAGTGATTAAAATCTAAACAACATGTTACAAAAATTGTATCGAACAAAAATCCAAAACTCCCTGTACCTGTATCGTTATTCCATTCCAATTAATACCTAGCCAAAGTAACTTGGTGATAATGAAACGCATCAGGGTCTGATCCAGGGTGTTCATCTCGCTTTAGAGCACCGTGCCCAGGCAGAATAACATACAAAAAGAAAGACAAAATACAAAATAAAAAACCCTTCTCCCTCATAAATTTACCTGGCGAGGTGTTCTCCTACATCGAGCGCACCTCTTTCCAATTCACATTTCTTCACATCACACTTGGGGTTTCATTTTCGTTATCGTTCCACACTCCAGACGTAGAGTGTTTTATGATATGAGGTGCGTCGTGTGTGTTTTGTTTTTGTGTTCTCTTCAAACACAGAACACAGAAGTTCATCTTCATCTCACACGGTGTCTCCACCTGCAATTTTCTTAGCATGAAAATTTTCATGAGAGGACAGATTGCACGTGGAGACCACAAATTTCATGAAAAAACCAGTTTCATGAAAAGTATTTCACAGCTCCTTTCATGGTATTGATTTCATGAGAGGGACTGAAGTTTCTGTGCAGTTTGACACTTGTTTTTCATTTTCACGATGGCTGAGTGGCGAATGGTCGCTTGTAGGTTGTAGCGCTGAAACTAGGTATTTGAATAAAAACGAGACAAGTATAGTCATTACAAGGATATGGTAAATGGGAATAGAGAATGGATGTAGGTAGGATGTAGTCACATGGGATTATAGTTTTGCATGTCGATCAAGACAGATCTTATTTGCTCTTGAAAATAGCTGGTTATTATTTCTTGTTTTTTTCCAGCGATGGCTGAGTGGGAATGAGTTCGTGTTGTATGAGTTTATTTTTGGTCATCGAACCTTTTACCAATTTTTTTAAAGCTATGTTTACACGATTGCCAGATGTGCGAAAATTTAAACAAGGAAAAAAACATTTCCAGATAGTTTTACAAGCATCATAAAACAGAAAATGGGAAATATGCATAGTTACAACGAAAAGGGATAAGAAAGGATCATAAACATTTATAGATCCTTTTAGAAAAACACAAATGACGAAACAAAGAGTAATTAAGATGGATCGTAAACATTCACAGTTCCTTGTAGAAGAAACTTGTCAATATGCATTCTGCAAAAATTCCGAAACTCGTCATCTTCCCACAGAACATCTTTCAACAAATGTTCCTCTAAATTGTGCATTTCCCTTTTTCCAGAAATGGATTTACCCAAAACCTTCGTTTTCTTTTCTCAGCTCGTTTCCGCAATTCTTCTAATTCCTTCATGGCCTTTAATGCGAGAACGCAACGATGTGCTCTGCTCAACGACATTTCAACGAATGAAATTTCATGATATGAAATGCCCACCCTTCATTTCATTTCATATTGTCGTTCTTTCAACGCGACCAAATGTGAGAGAATTCATGAAAGAAAATTTGCAGGTGGAGACACCGTGTCATCGTCATCATCCAAATTCAACTCCGACACTCGACTCGAACGTCGAACAGCCAGTGAGCCTAATATTTCGTTCTCCTGTGTGGCCTGTGTGCTTTCGCTGTGCCTGTGGTGTGGCTAGGGAAGGTGCGCTATGCTTTACAGAACCTTGGACGAGTAGTAGGTATGATGTATGAATAATTATTCATTTCCACTCTGGTCCTCTCAGTGTATAGATATGGAATTTAATATAAAGGTCGGTTACACAGAGGCCAACTACTGACAAAAATATGAATTCGAATATTTGAAATTGCAACTGCTTTTATTAAAAAACCTACTTGCGAGACCAAAGCTGTGAACTTTGTTTAGCTGATAAATTGGAAATAATTTACTATGGTAGACCAATTCCACTTTTTCCAAATTTTGCTTAATCTTTTATTTGGCACTTTCATGAAAAAATTGTGATTCCAAGCTTTGGCTATGTGGTTGCCCTTTTGTAAGCAAAGTCTTCTGTCTTGACTTCTTTAAACAAATTATTTAACCATTTTAGAGTTGCTTTAACTAGAACATAAATAGCAACAAAATATATATATACCTATAAAAAAACAAATAAATGTGATAGTTGTCTATCTTCTATCACGTCCTCGTAGTATCCTGGAACCTGGAATATAACTAAAAATACACTATCTTACTATGTTAGAAAATTAGTGAACACCCTACTGAAAGCACCACGGCACGTCACTGGCTGTACTGTAGGTGTACTTCGTTATCGTCTTTTTTTTTGGCGTGGGATCTTGTCATTTTGTGTTCGTATTTTTGTAAAATTCCTAGGCAGAGTAGTGAACTTATGTATATGTATGTATTCGACTGTGCTTCTTCAGATTTGCTCTCAGATTTCAGATTTCGTGTCTAATGGAACATAAAAACGTCGAATATGTTTAGCCTTCGACACTTTTGCGTTTTCCATTCCCTGGTTAAATTTAATTTAAAATATTCGTAATTTTCTAATTTTTCTATTTTGTATTTCTAAATAATTATAGGTACCTACATAAATAATAATTTACAAAAATAGATTCACCCGATGCAATGCTTTTCTTTACTGTAGAAACAATTGGCAAAGACTTACCTATGTCATTTTCGATTTGGCTTTTCAGATTTTGAACTGAGATTTCATATTTCGAACATGAAATCTGAATTTTATTGATTTTTGTGTGTATTGTTAGCAACAAAAAAAAAAAAACATTTTGAACTTGCACTCGAAATCCATTTCAATTAGGTACGCGTAAAATAAATAATTCAGTTAAAAAATCAATCCTTCGAACGATAAACAATTCGTAACCGACACGACGTCGTGTGTCATAAACATTGGTGTTAGTGAAAGTTTGTGTAAAATCTGAGAAAAAAACTTACGATTTCTAAAAAGGGATCTTATCATTAAAGCTGTACCATCCGGAATTAAGTGAATTTTCTATTCCAAAAACAACACATCATGTCCTCATTCAAAAGTTATACTACCACATGTGTGAATACGTTCAACCAATACCAAAAGTCTGTAAGTAAATTGGCGCAAAATGTCAGCTCGGAAATTAAATTATAAAATAAAATCCGTAGTAAATCGTAGTTAGGTACAGGAGTGGGACGGAGGGAGTGTGAAAACTTTTTCAGCACATTCCTGTAGGTATTTCAAACCTAGTCAAATTTGGTAGTAGGATCAAATTGCCCCTATATTTACATATCAGAAGATATCATTTATCTACATATGGATATATTGTACATTTATATATACAATACATATCAGACGTTATATGAAGAGATAGCAAAGTGACAAGCTTTCTACGGAACGTTTGACAGTCAATGTTCAGATTCAAGAATCTAGTCATTAAAGCCTGAACTACATCGAAACAAAAGTGGGGAAAAAGTACAAAAAGTGGAAAAAATCAGATGTCCTGCTTCATCCCATTGTACACTCTGTAGGTATACTTTTCTCTCAATTTAAAATTTGCACTTTGTGGAAAGCTCGATCATGTTCCAGCTTTCACTTTTTTTAAAGTTCTAAAACAAATACACTCAAAGAATTCATTAGTGATTTTCCGCCAGATAACGTTCCAATCATATAATTCCTTTTTTGCACTTCAATCGGCAAAATTTTTTTATAATTGCTCTAAAAATTTGAAATGTAAACACAAAAAGCTCTGAGCTTCCTTAGTTCAGACTTTGTTCATAGATGTCATATAAATATGCGTGTGTTTTCAATGAATTTCGAGCTTTAGTCGAATTGATTGGTCTGGAACGTCACTTTTCCTACGTCATCCACATATCCGCACAACTTAGTACTCAGTCACGAATTTCTAAACTAGATTCCTCGGCTACCCCATAAACGTCAACTGAAACATCTGCTCATCTAGTTAGACTGACAAAACAAGATACTTGAACGTCCCCAATAGGCGTTTTTCTTTTTTAGTTCAGAGCTGAGCACTGAACTGAGTTCGAGCATTATGAGCGCGCTCTGAACCATGCGTGCTCAGAGCGTTCAGAGGATGTTTTGTTTTTCCTGTTTTTTTTGTCCATCAAATGTGACTGGAAGTGTGCATGTATATGTGTAATCAGTTTTTTATTCAGGATGCTCATTCAATTTGTTCTGAGCTCATAGAGCCCGCTCTGATCATGCTCTGAGCGAAAAAAGAAACACAAATTCGAGCCCTAAAGTGTCTGAGCTAAAAAAGAAAAACGCCTAATGTCTTCATGCAAACATAGCCAAAAACAAAGAATGACAGCAACTCTGACAAAAGATTTCAGTTGCTCCACAAGCTTGATCCTTCTCATCAGAAATCCATATACTGGCTGGCCCCTCACCGTAATATGGACTATGGTGATATCTGCAAAATTAAACCAGCATATTACAATTTAGTGCGGGAACGGCGCATTTCCTTCGTCAGGAATCACCATGAAGGCGCATATAAAAGCACGCACTCGAAAGGACTCCTCATAACTCGATGTTGACAGTAGGCTTTGAATAAAATCATATTTGCGTTATGAATGACATGTGATTATTGTTTACGGTGTTTGTGACAGGGTGTGAATTTCGATATTGATTGGGATGGGATGACACTGCGGATGAATGGCATCTCCGATTGAATTGAATTTGCGTTGAAATTACCCGATTGTATGTGAGCAGGACAGGAATGTGTTTCCGTTATTACCCCGGCCCTCATAATCGTAGATGTAGATTAGAATTGCATTCGCTTCACTGCACTATGATGAGATTGTTGGAATTATTCCGACATTCATGTAGGTATAGAACAACGAAATATGGGCGATGTATAGGTAGTAACCTGCTTTAATTAAGAATTCTTCAAGAGATCTGATTATGATTTCGGATAGGAATAGTGTATTATTTGTATGCTGTCGTAGTCCTTGCAATAAGCTCCTTTCATTATGTATCGATCACGTTCTGTTTGAGGCATGACATAGAGCTTAGTTTATTGTGATGGTTTGATGTATACTTTAAGGCATTATCACTTCTATAAGTAGGTATGCATAGTTGGTAAATAAAATGTATAACACACGTATACCTACTATGTATAATGATCATATGCCAGCTTCAGAATAGCGGTCCACGGGACCGTAGCCGGATATTTTTCATTTGCAACGAAGATTTACTGAGAAGCGATTAAATGTTGAATTTTAGTAACCCGTACAACTGAACAGTCTTTGACAATTTTTGTTGCGAAATTGCTTCCAAAGTTTATTTAAAAGGTATCGAGATTGGCAACATTGCTCTGACTCTCAAAAAAGTGAAGATGGAATCTGCCAGTCAGCTGATTTAGAGAGCAGAAAAACTGTCCTTTTTCTCTCCCAATGGAAAACGACATAAGTTAATGTTTCAAATACGAAAAAATCGTCTGCACATGCGCTGCTATGGGCCAGTGGTACCAGATCGGGGGATTTATCAGTTTTCATTTGATTTTCTCACTTAAAATAAGCTAGAAAGGTCAAAGGGATTTTTTAAGCCTCACAGTACAAAAAATGGAATTTTACTTTTTGTCAATTGGTTTCTAAAATGCTAGTTTCATTAAGAATAAAAAAGTCAGTCAACCTACGATCAAATTAAATATTTTCATGCTTAGAAAAAAGTCATTCAAAATATCTGAATGCATTCATTTTCTTCTGCGGCAAAACCAAGATCGTGCAACACAGTTTGCGGTTCAAACATTTGTCCAGGTTAGGTTAGGTTAGGTTGAGTGGGGTTGTGAGTTCATCACATTATTAAGACATTTGTCCAACCGAGATAAATTTTTTTACATTATACCAGTCATTTTCAAATAATTCATAAGATATATATTTTACGTTGAATATTATTTCAATTTGAATGCCGAATGCAATTTTATGTACCTTTTTGCAACGTTTCAAAAATGTCTATTTTTGTATTATATACAAACATATATAAAAGAGATTTTAAAGAAATTAATTTTGATTATAATATTTTAATTGAACTATCTGAAAAGTATTTTGAAAATAAAAGAAATAAAAATAGTTTTTAATAGTGTTGCCGTCTGCCAGAACATAGAAATTAGTAGTAGTATTAGAAATAGTAGCAGAGAAGTAGAAAAACATATTAATATTCTAGCTTACAATGTTGCAGGACTAAATAATAAGTTAATGAAAATAGATTTTTTGAAGTTTATTCATACATATGAAATTTTTTTTCTATACGAAACATATATAACAGTGGGAAACTACGAAAAATTTAATACATATTTCAGCGGATATAAATTACACTGGATACCAGCTACAAAAACAAACAAAAAAGGAAGAGCAAGCGGAGGCTGTCTATACGGATACAGACCAGATAAAATAGCAGGAGAGTTTTTAAATGCTAACGGAGTTGTATTATTGGAAATAAAACTTAACGAAGAAATAGCACACATTCTACCAGTTTACATAAATTGCAATCACTGGACAGCAGACTTCAATAAAATTGCTGAATTTATACCAGCAAGTGGGAAAGAAAATCTAATGGTATTAGGAGACACAAATGCACGTACAGGAGAACTACAAATATGTACAAACAACGACCCTCTAACAACATGGAAAATAAAACAACGCAGGAATTCAAAAGACAAAATATGTAATTCCAATGGTTATGCATTTCTTGAACTTTGCCAAGATAATAATCTTGTAGTCTTAAACGGATGTACTGAAGGCGACCTAGAGGGTAACTATACTTTTATTGGCGCTCCGGGCAGATCCGTAATTGATTATTGTGCAATTTCTGGCAAATGGGTAGAACTGATAAGATCATTACACGTGGTCCCAAAAATATTCTCAGACCATATGCCAATAAGCGTGACATTCTCAATAGGACCACAAAATTGTCTCAATGAAATAAAACTTCCACAAAAACTTGTTTGGAAAAATTCTAATAAGGCCTATTATGATTACCACCTGAACCGAAATTTAAGTAGAGTTGACTGTAACTTAGATCAGGATATAACAGATCATCTGGTTAATTGTATCATACAATCCTATCCATCCACATCGACTCATAACAGAAAAACTGGAGTACAGAAATGGTTTGACAAAGACTGCGAAAAAGCAAGAAAGCTATCCTTTACTCTGCTTAATAAAATAAGAAAAGCAGATGAGGGTAGTGTAAGTCTACTAGCACAATATAATGTGGCAAACATGAATTTTAAAGAGATCTGTCGAAAAAAGAAACGAACTTATTATAAACAACTTGCTATGGATCTTGCTGCTGAAAGTAACATAAAAGAGTATTGGCGAAAAATCAAAATCTTACGAGGCTGTACCCACGCCTGTGGAGATATTATAAACGCAGAGTTATTAAGAAGTCACTTCAGTGCTCTACTAAACCATGAAATGGCAACAACGTCAATCCAATATGCGGAACCCTTCATTGAAGACCCAAACCTAGATGATAGCATAGAATTAGATGAAATACGTACTGCAATTCATCGTGCAAAAGATGGAAAAGCGCCTGGGCCAGATCGGGTACCAGCGGAATTCTATAAAAACTCCTCGACTGAATTTCTACAAAAATTGTGTGATAACTTCAATTACATCTTTAATAGCGCAAAAGTACCAAACAGTTTTAAGGAAGCTATTATATTTCCAATATACAAAAAAGGAGATCCAAACATACCAGCCAACTATAGAGGAATATCATTCACAAATGCTGTAGCCAAGATATTTACCGCGGTTCTACTCAACCGAATAACTAAATGGGCCAATGTGAAACAAATTCTAAGTGAATTTCAATCTGGTTTCCGCTCAGGATACTCTACTACAGATAATATTTTTAATTTAACAGTTATTGCTCAGGACTTCATGCGAAGAAAACGCAAGCTTTATATCTTCTTTGTAGACTTTAAAGCAGCATTTGACTCGATTGACAGAAATGTACTATATTACAAATTAAGCCAATTGGGCCTGTCAACTAAGATGATATCTGTGATAAAGGCAATGTATAATGGAACTCGTTCAGCTGTTTGGGACGGAAAATGTGTTTCAAATTGGTTCGAATCTAAGACAGGTGTTAGACAAGGATGTCTTTTGAGTGCAATCTTGTTTACATTATTTATAGATGATATAACAACGTTTCTACCAGCCGGAGTAAATATCGCGAACACCCAAATTAAAGCTCTCTTATATGCAGATGATATAATCATTCTAGCCGAGTCACCTGAAAGTTTACAACTAATGATTAATAAAGTGTATAATTACTGTCATTTTTGGAATCTTACCGTTAACTTAGATAAATCAAAAGTTATGGCTGTAGGCTCTGGAAGAGGAAGATGCATGCGAAATGAGAATTGGAGCTATGGAGGAGTGAGAATAGAACAAGTCAAGGAATATAAGTATCTTGGAGTTACCATAACCTCTAACCTAAATATGAAGCAACATGTTCAAAACAAACTGGCTGCAACAAAAAATGCAATTAATGCAACATGGCATCTATTGCTGCGAAAGAAGGAGGTTCCCAGTTCAGCAAAATACAAGGTATATGAAGCAGTGCTACGATCAATTATGTGTTATGGAGCTCAAGTATGGGGCTATCAGGAGTATGACGAAGTCGAAAAACTTCAAAGATTTTTCATCAAAAAAGTATTTCAACTCCCACAAAATACACCTAATTACATGATTAATTTAGAAACGGGCTTACCCCCTTTATACATGTACAGGTACACCTTAAAACTACACTTCGATTACATCGTAAGAGCAATTGCCCTTAATAATAGTAGGCTACCGTACATTCTGGCTACATATGCAATACGGAAGAAACTGAACTTTGCGCAGAAATGGATACGATTGGCAGAAGAATGTGATATACGCATAGATCTGGAAAATCATGAAACACTAAAAGAACAACTTTACTCAATACTAAGGGAATCAGATACAACTCGAAGAAACTGTTACATCCAAAAAGCCATAAATTCAGAAAACCGATTAATTTATCCCAATCTAGAATACAACGTAGAAGACAATAATTATTTCAACGATAATAACAGTTGCAGAAAAATATCTTTACTATTCAGAGCAAGAGGAGAATTGTTAAGTCTCAACGGCACACCTTTCAGCAATGTGGAAAACAAACAATGTACCTTATGTAATCTACATGCTAAAGAAGATACATTCCATTTTATAGGTATCTGCCCCATTCTGAGGCAATGGAGATTGGAATACTTTAATAAAACAGTACTGACGATGGACGAAGTGATAACTATTCTTAATGGAGAGAACTGGGAGAAGTTATATAGATTCTGCGAAGCAGCGCTTAGATACCGAGGTCTTATAATGAACGAATTCCAGTGAATGGAGAAAATAAACAAAAAATAAATAAATAAATTTAAACCAAAATAATATGTGTATAGTACCTATAGCAATGAATAAATATTGTCTACCTGGCAGACGGCTTAGCCATTGTCATTTAATTCATTTAAATATTTATATTTTTGATATCTAAATATGTAAATAGTTGTACTAAATAAATGAATTGTATCTATCTATCTATCTATCTATCTACAAACATATCTTAATATTTATTTATTTTTGCTAGCTTTTGTATATTAGGCCTGTTTTTTTAGCTTCGATCTCAGCAAAGTAAAGTAAATTCGGTTTTTCAGAACAATAACTACGGTATACTTGACACTTCGAGACACTTGCGTGCTGAAAATTCTGCCTTTGTTTCCGCATATAAGAAACATTTTTATAGGATTTTATAAGTTTCTTATAACCGCGGTAGCCTGCAGTAGTTAGTTCGACTTATCTGTAATACTTCCAACTGTTTAGTATGGTTTCTCCGACCACCTTCACTCTGCAGTTCTTAGGTCATGCTTTACTGTTCGAATATTGGCTAAATAAATAACCAAAAATTATAGAGGAACGAATCAATTCTCAATTCAGATATTTATGTGATTACGTATTCATACTTAATAGCTCTTGCAAGTTGAAATAAAGTTAAAATGGGTTTTTAATTGACACGTAAAGATTAAAGGTACTTTTTGTCTTATTTATTTATTACTGTAATTGTTATTATTTTAGGAATGTGCTATGCAATATCATTTGCATTCATATAATTCTCTGGTGAACATATATTGAAATTCCACTACTGACATAGGTAAGCAAATAACTGAAATTTGCTTTATAACTCTTCAATAGTCAAACATTTTTGTACGTTCAAATTTTTGATAACCTCTTCTCCAGTTAAGCATCTTAAGCTTTAAAAGTATGTGACATATTTCTAAAAAGTAACATTCATCTCTTACATATTGCAAACTGTATACCACACGGTGTCAGTGCTACCAGTGAATTTGCACCCGCAATTCGGTGTGCAACCCACAGCCTGGAGGAGCAAGACCTTTGTTTGACCGCTTGGACGAAAGGGGTCCGAATCGTCCAGTGTCAGTAGCCAAATTCGGGGATGTGAGAGCTGGTTCTGGCCCCTAACGCGTTCATATGACACCACCTCTGTTTCAGCACCCAAAATCCCAAATTTCCTCCCAAAACAAATTTCCCCCGTTGACCAAAGAAACTCCAACATCTGGCAGCCCTACGATGTTGGTACCAATCCTACATAGTAGTATCTGAATGACGGCAAACTCCCTTCTTACTTTGTATACGAGAAACATTTGCGGAATGGTGTTGCTTACGTTGAAACCATCTCGTTCAGCTGGTTAAATCTATTAGTATAACTTTCTCATTGTCCAGTTCTGCGAAATCTGTCCGAACACATTTTTTTGTCATTCGTAAGATAATTCCCAACGAAACGCCCCAAGTATGTCAGTTGCCCTATTCCATTGCTGGGCCACCACTTTATATCAATTGATTCCGACTAAATTTCGATAATAAATAGTATGTCGGTTCGAAATTAGCTAATTGGATGCCATCAGAAGAGAGCAAGTAAAACCGCATCCCTCACGTCAGCCCATATAACGTATAGAGCATGTTTCCTGTAAAACTAATCACGCTTACCACTGATTGGAAATCCCAGCTCGGCTCTTTCGGATTTCGAAACTGCAATCCACTTACTCAATCTTTTTACCCACTTCAAGATTAATCTGTTTTTACTGCGCATGGTATCATTCATGTTCAGGGATTCAACTTGTGCTCTTAGCTGGTTCATCCAATGTAATCCCATTAAACTATCAAAGTTTACAACTTAAAATCCACAGGGCACATCCATTTAAGAAACGTTCGGCAAACAGCCAGTAATCTATCCAGCATAAACATCTTACTCCAGCTAAAATCACCGCAAAAACATGAGATCTTAAAATGGACAGATGAAGTCACTTGTTTGCCGTGGAATGGTATCGTAACATTTACTAACGTTAATTCTTAAAGTTTGATGTACCTAATGGTACAATGCTGCCGACAGTATTTGTTCCTGTCTTCCGCTATCGGAAGCCGCATCCAAGAGCAATAAAGTGTACAAACAGGAAGTGCCTTTTTTGTTGGATACGCCTTGCAGTACGCGCTCATGGAAATTTTTAGACCCAGGATTCATGTTTCAGAAAGGACTTATTGGGCAGGAGGAGGTGCGGTGGCACTCCACCGGAAATATGTTAAAAAAAATATATTGTAGGTATACATAACCTTTTCTTGGCAGATGGCGGCGACATTGAATGAACTGGTGAGCGTAGAAGTAACTTACAAGACAACCCGTTTGTGAGTTAGTGGAGACTTTCTGTTATGAATATCTCTCACGTGGTGGTCCATTCATGATAAGCCAATGCCATGCGCATAGCGCATTGTAAATATCACTCAGAGTCAGAATGTTGACGTACACGTTGAGAGCGTTTGAAAATGTTGAAGACAGATGTTGTGTGTCTGTTTTTGATATTATTTATGACGAAGCGATGGATACCGGTTCTTGTAAATATATTTTCATACAAGGTCAAGTTGATAGATGCGCATCATGTTGATGACGTGGTCCACCTGAAAGGAACTGTCGGCAGTGTTCCCAAATAAAAATTTAAAAATCTTGTTATTCAGAAATAGAAAAAAATTGTATCAAGATTTTCACAAAAAATAAAATGAAGGGAATGGAAAATTTTGAAGTGCTTTAAATAAAACATATATTTATTTTTTGTCAATTATAGTAGGTAATTTTTATATATAAAAATCAACTGCTGTGCGTTAGTCGGGTAAAAACTCGATAACGGCTCTACCGATTTGAATGATTTTTTGCTTTTGTTCGTCTTGAATCAGGGATGGTTTAGGAAAAAATAAAAGTCGGAAAATTCTCAACAGGGGGCGTTGTAGGCACACATTTCATTTTTGAGTTAAATTCAATTAACTTCTATAATATAATATAGCAATAACAATAATATATACATAATTCTTTCGGTGTGAAACTCGGTGACATTACAGCTAGATAACTGCTGGAAATTTTTTTGTTTTGTTGTTGTTTTGTTCGAATTGCTGTATATCAGGTTTACCAAGTTTAAAAGACAGGATACTTTTGGACCCAGTAGGTGACAATATTTTCGATTTCCGAAGCCACTCAACCGAGTTCAATGAAATACTCCCTCATAACTAGGGAACGGATCGTTTGATTTTTACGGTGGAGACGTATTGGCTTAAAGAAGGATATATGCTACTTTTTGTCGTGAAAACTGTAAGGGGATGAGATGGTGAATAGAAGTTTGTACGAAGAAGCACACTTTGGAAAAAATATGCTGGAGAGAAAAACGGTAGTGTCACTTCAAATTCAACAAAACTTATTTAAAATTATTTTTTTTTAATTCTTTGGATGTTTTGGGCTTACCGCTACACAATTTAAAATTCAATCGGCTCACTTATAATTTCGCTGCGCAACCTCAATCCAACGAAATTTTGTATTGTTTTGCTTTGATTGTGAAGTATGTCACGCAAGCGACGATTTTGAGGAGAAAATGCAAAGGCAAACATTTTTATTATACGGATTCCGCTTATGAAAAAGCGGAAGGTTGGCACACACGTCAATCATTGCGGTTTGATTGAAACACATCGACACATGATATATACTTCAGTTATTTCTATTGGCCCTTAGTAATAAAACATTTTAGACACGAACCTTGGCAACAAATTAGCTCTTAGTCTAAATTAGAAGAAATGAAGTATTAAATTTGACTTTAAGTTAGAAAATTGAAGTCACCGGCAGTGATGCTAACCCACTTCGATCCGGTCGAAGTCTTTTGACCTTCTGACTATTTGACCTTTTGGCCTTTTGAAGTATCTTTAACATCATATTTAAGCACCAGCGAAGCAGAGTAATGATAACATAATCCAATAAGCATCCCCAGTATAACTTTGAACAATGCAAAAATTAAAGCCCCAAACCCACCTACATCCATAATCATGGAATAGCCATAATTCACACCATAAATTCCTCGAATGGACAAAGGACATCATCCATTTGATACAGTATTTCTGGAATTCATTTTCAGTGTTCTTTAAAATAATGTATCTCCACAAGGATATTTTTTATATTCATCTCGTAAAGCTGGATTCGAATGTCGACCGTCACACTGCCTGTGTATTTCTTCTCAATAGGACCGCATAACAAACAATTCATTCAAATGTAAAACACAATGGGGTTTTGTTGTTCCTAGTGTTTTTTTTTTGTTTTTGTTTTCAAACAGGATTTAAATTTCCATTGCTCTCCACGTGCGATAAGCCCAGTGCTTATCGGGGAGGTGGTGGTCGAAAGAAGTTGTTTATTTAAAAATAATCGATTCTACTATCAACTATCCAAATGCATTGGGCGTGGATGTTTATATGTGTGAAAAATGTTTTTTTTTGCAAGATGTTGCAAGAGGCGGTTCTCACGTGTTTGTCCATTCATGATAAGGGTATGACATGCGCAGTTTGGATGTCACTCAAAATGTTGATTCGTATTCTTTTTTATATTATGAATTTACGTAAGGTCAGGCAAATAGGGTGGGTCTAGGGTTGAAATATATATTTCTGAGTGACCTTGTAAAAACAAATCTCACTAAAATGCAAGCGGTGATATTTTGTGCATCTGACACTCGTACTAGCAGCATTTATGATGGGTGGTTTTTTTTAGAGACGTGATAATTAGCAGGCAAATTAGCTGACAGAATGGACTAAGATGCTATATTTCCAATAGACAACTGAGACGTTTATAACTGACGAGCAGGAGAAGAGAGAGCTGTGAGCTCCCTGCACGTTTGAAATAATTCTGCAAGCTAAGTATAAGAGTCTTATAACGAAAGTAAGAGGGGGTGATCGAAATGAGAGTGCCGTCAGCGTGAACGTAGCTTGGGTTGCATCCATTTTACAATCAGAAAACATAAAAAATATTGCAGCGTTTCGCGAAAGTACACAAAAGAACCCAACGCAGTCAATCCCTCACCGTGCACAAGAAATCGGACTTTTACAGATATAGACTTTTGGCGAGTTCAGTTTCGGAAGTTGGACCTACTTACACCAGGACATGATCCAACTAATCGAGAAGCTCAAAGTTAATGACCATAGTCGACGCGAATTCAGTTTCGGAAGTTGGACCTACTTACACCAGGACATGAACCAACTAATCGAGAAGCTCAAAAGTTTGTTAGCTGACTGAGCTTCGCCGGGTTTGGAAAAAGACCAAACTTTTGGCCGGAAATTCATCAATGGCTATGTTTAAAAGCGAATGGGACGACACCAACCCACACGAGGGTCAAAATGTTGAAGGAAAGAATTGGCCACCAATATCGTGTTTTTTCGTTTTTCTTTTTCTATGCCAATATGCCGCTTAAATTAACTGTGCCATTACAACATCGACCCGTCCTTTTTGAAAAAAAAACAAAATAGTATTCTTTGTAACATAAATATGAAGATGAGGAATGCTTATGAGAAAATTTAGCAGCCCTTCTATAATTCAGCCTATGTACATTTTCATGTGTGCATTTATAAAACCGCTAATTTAATAGGAGAAATTTCGTCCGCATTCTTACTGCAGTCATAAAACTCACGTGGTACACCATGGCGTATACGTAATATTTCCGTCTGCACTTCTTATCCGACTATTTAAACAGCATTGCCGCATCTGTCGTGGCTCTTTTTTGGAAACAGCATCATGCTCGACAGCACCTTGAGAGGCACTCCATCAGCAACAGCTGAAATTGAGTGACAACTCATCTCCACTCACCACTCAGTGGAGACTTTTTTTTAATCCTCCAGTCTGTCTTTGTATCGGACAAATCCAGAAGGACAAAAGCATTGTTCATTGTTCTACTCCCACGAAACGAGGCTAATAGACAGCTCCCATTGAAGAGTAAACTCAGTTTTCGTCGATGTGGCAACAAGTTCGGTCGTTTCACTGATGCCATATGAGAGAGTGTTATTAAAGTGCATAGCACTCGCGGTTATTCGAGCGGGCGTGTGTGTTTTAATAAAAATCAAATAAGAAGTACGAAATTCAATTATTTATTTCGAGAAAATTAAAAACTACACAGTGTAGTGTTTTTTTTTTGTTATTTTCAAATACTCGGGAAACAGAGGAGCAACGTATTTTTTTTTTTGTTTTTTAATCTTGCGTAGGAAAAGAAATATTTGTCAAATTTAATTTGTTTCCTTGCGATCTGTAAAGCAGTTGGGTTTGTTTTGTGTTTTGTGAAAAAATATTTGAATTTAACTGTGACAAAGGATTTGTGTTCTCGGCCAGAAGGATTTAAACTGCATCAACCGCAGGAACATCATAATCATAAACATTATTCCAGGTGAGTTCTGGGGAACAATGCAAATTTGTTGAATATATTAAGGATGTTGTTTTTGGTTTTCTGAGGCTAAGCGTAGTTTTATAAAAAACATTTTTAGATTTAAAATTCCGTCTCATGTTCTTATTATTATTATTTTTTTTTTTAAAAGCCATACGTGCCATGAAATCTATTTTCTACGGTTCTTCTGTTGGTTTAGTGCAGCTGCTCCAGACGTAGGTACTTTCAGATTTAGTTGAATTATCCTTAAGCTACCAATACCAATTTCAACACAGCTTGTATTGTTATTTTGAAACTTGGACTGCGTCATCAAACACAGAGGTTATACAGTGCCGCTCACTTGAATGGAAACACCCTTTTGCTGTGTGTTTGAAGTTTAATATCTATAAAACTAATAATTCCAATCACTCGTTTTATATTCTTCTAGTTCAAGGCTATTAAATTCTGTAAATAAAACTGAAGGAATGGAGACCATATTTATAGACCTAGTTTTTTTTTTTATAAATTTTGAAGCGATATGACTCAATATATGTATACCAAATATAAAAATATAATTAAAAAAATATTTTTAATGTCAATCTGAGAACATAATTAAGATATTTTTTTTCAATAATTACAAAAAAAAATAATTAGTAACGGTTGCTTCCGCCTTAGTTATAAATAACTTAGTTAGGGAATCATAATTTCTTGAAGTAATCAAACGAATCAGTTCCTCCTTATTGGAGTATTGCTTCCCTGGTTCACACACTTTCTGAGCAAGATATTTCGATAATGGTGGCGAGTATGGTAGCCAGTCGATGATGAAAAAAATTGTTTGACCAGTCTGGCATTGTGAATGGGTGCGTTATCCTGTTGAAATTTCCACGGCAAAATACAAAACCGTCTAGTAATAAAAAGGTAAAGCCCTCTGGAGTACGCCAATGTAGGACTGTGCATTCGTAAAAGGAGTTAGGAATTGCAACTCCAAAGTGCCATAGGATCTACGTTATGGCACCCCAAACCATATCACCGCCCACTTGGCTGTTCAAACGATCTCGATGATGTTCCACCTTGCGCAAATCATGAAAGTATCATAATTAAAACCGTCAGGACCCACTAAATTGATTTTTGTTTTCATCGAAGAAAACGCTGTGTTTTTTTTTTATTTAGTTGTAACCGCTTCAAGTTTTTAGACATTAAAATAATCCGCTTTACCGTAGACACGCTTGCTTTAACACCACTTTTTTCTCTTATTTTGCCCGCAGAGTCGTGTGAATTTGACGCGAGTCCTAGATCTTCTCCCAAAGTGTAACGGCACTAACTGTTTGCCCTTTCATATTTTTCTCATACTTTGACTCGTTCCGTTTAAATGTGAATATAACTGCGGCTTCGTTAAGCTTTTTAGCTATTCGGTCAGGCTATAGTCAGGCCACATTCGCTGCAAGCTTAATTCTAGCTTTCTCATCCTCTGTCAATGATTTACCACGACCAATTTTAGCTGAAACTATCTCAAAATGACTAAAAGTTATTATACAGTATTTTTGCATAACTACGTGCTTTGTCTTCCACACGAAAAAGAAAATAGGGGGGTGCTATTCAAGTTAACTAATAAAATACTTCCAGTAATTTGAAACAACATAGAGATTCGAAATATTTTCATTATGCACAATGGCGGCACAGTAAAATTCCTTCTAATACGCAACTACTTGTTTGTAATACAAACAAAAACAAAACATTTTCGAATTTGAATAATAACTTGAGAAAATAATAGCAATTTGAAGATTAACACTATGGATGGTGATATTTCGAACATAACCTCTGAAATCCGTTTTTTACTTTGTTAAAATCTGAAGTTCGACTGCCCACATCAACTTTGATTCATGTATTTATGTATTTTTGCTCTTTCCCCATCTTTGATTAACAACTTATATAGCACCGCTTGGTTAGCTGTCATTTTTTTCAGAATATCTGTCGAATCCTAGAAGAAGATATATTTCTCCTGTCAGTGATACTAATCTTAGCGCAAAATTATAGTCCACTTTAAAAATTATTTTAGTACGAGGCAATGCGTTTAAAGAGAATTGCCGAAATTGTGTTTGGTTTTTTAGACTGTCAGTTCTTGAGTCTATTTGTATTTGCCACAAATTTGAGTCGCACGTCGCACCCGCTCTAAAGGCACCAAGTAACAAACTACAGAAACAGAATCCCTTCAACAGAAGCAGAATTAGGAACAGAACGAAAAAACTTTCTGTTCTTTGTCACTTGGTGCTTTTAGGTTGGTACCTGTTGTAGGTAGGTAACAAAGCATGTGAGAGTGTATTAGCAAATTTTGTTTGACATTACATAAATATACCCATCAAGCAAGCTTCTTCAATCACATATAGGTACGTAAAAAAAGGTTTGGAAGAAACAGGTGTGAATGACAAAACTAAAGGAGTTTTCACACCGTTTAAATGGGTTCAAAAATAATTAAAAATGAGTTTCCGCTGCCAGATTGCTATCATGCTTCGTCGCTGTCCAAGCAAAAATTAATGTGTGCATAATCAAGTAGACAATCACCAATATACACTGTCAAGCATTGACATCTGATTGAGCAAATATCCACAGACTTTGATTTTGCTTCAAGCAAACACACAACGTATACGTGTCTCATTTTCACTAAAACACTCTCACATGCTTGAGGAGTTTTTGACCAGTGGATATGTCACTTAATACGTGTCAATGCTTACTGGAGCGAATCATTTCATATACATACTTTTGTTTTTTCCTATCCATGGCCAATTTTTTTAAAATTTTCCATTCCAGTTCTTCAACTTTATCGCTATTATGGTATTGACAGTTCCGTGTGAGGGCAATTCCAAGTTGGGAGATTTCTTGGTTCACGTTGTCACCATATGTTTCAAAAAGTTCAAAAGAGAATGTATGGCCGCTTATCGGTTTTAACCTGACCCAAATACCAAGAATTTCGCTTAGAAAAGAAGCGATAAGTACCAAAAACTATTTTTAGAAAGTCACGATATTTTCTACACATATTTGTGCATTAGCATATAAATTATGTTTAAAATTGGTTTCTAACCAGATAAAAAAAAAAAAAACTAATTCCCTTGAAAAGGAATTAACGACCGGTTTAGTTAGTTTGGTAATTACACAATACACCTTTGATAAACATGTTTTATAGTGACAGCTTGTAACTTGTTAAAAACCAGGGTAAATTCTTTGGCATGTAATAAATAGTATGTAGTATAATTTCCTACTTTAATATTGTGGTAAAAATCGAGCCCATGCGCAGAAATTTGAAAACAATTCCACAGTGCAAACGTTGCCAAGAATTCAATCATACGCAAATGTATTGCAAAAAAGAGCCGCGATGTGTCAAATGCGCCGGAAGTCACTTCTCCCAAGACTGTGGAGCAAATAAACAATCCTCCGCTACCTGTGCTAATTGTAAGGGAAAGCACCCGGCGAATTATAGAGGCTGTGAAGTAGCTAAGGAGTTGCAAAAACGGAGAGATGCGCTACTCAAAAGCCAAAATAAAAAAACAAAGCCGCTTACCAAGGTAAAGCGTAGGACCGCCCAGGAGGTAGTAGGCAATATAAAACCTCCGGTTCAAAAGCGTAGCATTATCAGAGAAAGAGAGACAATAGAAAGGCCCTCGACCTCTGTTGTCAAAAGAAACGCTACTGAAAAGTTACCATCAGGAAAGCCATCGAATAGTGGCCCTCGGACAGCCAGAGTGCAGACCTACGCTCAGGCTGCGGCATTCGAAGTAGCGAAAAACGTTGAAACTTCGCCGGACCCTGTTTCTCATGTTTTCTCCATTATTCTCGAGAAACTTGAAGAACAAAGCAAAATAAATAAAATTATTCTCGATCGCTTGGTTATGCTCGAAAATAATTCAAGGAAAACGCGTGCTTCAAAAATAACATGAATGAAAAACCAATGTTAAAAATATGCACTTGGAATGCAAACGGGCTTTTACAAAAACTCGGCGAATTGGAAATATTCATACGCGAGAAAGATATTGACATTTGCTTAATTTCTGAAACTCACGTGAAAAAGGGATCAAATTTAAAAATAAAAGGATATAATGATTTCCACGCTTGTCACCCATCGGGGAACGCCAGAGGTGGATCATCATTGTTTATTAAAGACTGCATTGAACAATACGAAGACCTGAAGATAGAGCTCGAAACTATGCAACTGTGCACGATTCGAGTTAAAAATAGTCAGCGTACTCTTAGAATTTCATCTATCTACTGTCCACCGCGTTCCGCGCTTGAAAAAAGTGATTTTACTAACCTGCTTAAATCGCTCAAACCAAATTTCATTATTGGCGGCGATTTTAATGCGAAGCACACGTTCTGGGGCTCCAGATACATCTCGCGAAAAGGTAGAATGCTCTATGGGGCAGGTATGGAATACAGTTGCGATTTCCTCTCGACGGGCAAACCGACCTACTGGCCAACTGATACTTCAAAACTACCTGATCTGATAGATTTCTTCGTCGTGAAAGGAATACCTACCAACCACATTAAAGTTGAAGAGAGCTTTGATCTATCATCTGACCACTCACCGGTTATTCTAACATTGAGTGTAAAATTAGCCAATAACCTAGAGCCAGCGAGATTAACTGGTAGGAACACTAACTGGGAAGGCTTTAGGAACGAAATAGAAGAGAATGTTGAACTGAGTGTTCCACTTACGACACCCTATGAACTTGAAGTTGAAGTTGATCGCTTCGTCGAGATCGTACAGCTCGCCTCCTGGAATAATACGCCTAATCCAAGGAAAACGCCGGCCAAATACGGGCTACGATATCCTCCCGAAATAAAAGAATTGGTCAACGAAAAAAGGAAGGCGCGTAAGAAATGGCAACAGAGTCGCGCTCCGCAACATAAAGCACATTTGAATTATTTGTGCAATTTGTTGAAGACAGCCATTAAGGATTTTAAAAATCGTGCGATAGGTTCTTACCTTGAAAGTTTAACAGCGAAAAAAGATTCCAATTATTCACTTTGGAAAGCTGTAAAAGGCACCAAAAGGCCCAAAATCCCCGCGCCGCCAATTAGAATAAATCAAAATGAATGGGCAAGGGAAGATAAGCAAAAAGCGGACGTTTTTGCCGCTCATCTAGAAGAAACCTTTAAACCGTACGATGGCCAAGCGATCTACGACAATACTAATAGGACGGAATTACAACCTGACGATTCAACACTCACAAGAGCAACGCCAAGGGAACTAAAACGTGAAATCGAATCCCTAAAACCTAAGAAAGCTCCTGGTTATGATTTGATCACCGGAGAAGTTCTCAAAGCTCTCCCAAGGAAAGCATTAATTAAGCTCCTTCATATCATAAATGCTGCGCTCAGACTAAAACACGTGCCGAGTCAATGGAAAGTCGCGGAGGTCATAATGGTTTTAAAACCAGGAAAACCGCCAAATGAAGTAAAATCGTATAGACCGATTTCCCTTCTTCCGGTCATTTCCAAAGTCTTCGAAAGAATATTGCTTAGGCGCCTACAGCCGGTTATTGAAGACAATAATCTTATCCCTGACCACCAGTTTGGGTTCAGAACCAAGCATTCGACGATTGACCAAGTACATAGAACTACTGACGTAATCGAGAAAGCATTTGAAGAAAAAAAGATTTGCTCAAGTGTATTCCTTGACGTCTCACAAGCCTTTGATAAGGTGTGGCACGACGGCTTGAAATTTAAATTACGACAAGTTCTCCCCGCAAGCCTATATGATATTCTAGAATCATATCTGGGGAATAGACTCTTCCGGGTTAGAAATGGAAATGAATACTCGGAGCTAAAAGAAATTTCGGCCGGGGTACCGCAAGGAAGCGTCCTTGGTCCGCTTCTCTATTTGTTATATACTCGCGATATTCCAAGGGAAGATGGCACTACCCTTGCTACGTTCGCCGACGACACAGCTATCCTAGCTGTAGGTAATACAATCGAAGAAGCGACTACAAAACTGCAAGCCGCAGTGAATAAGGTAAATGAGTGGACAAGGAACTGGCGGATCGCCCTCAACGAAACTAAGTCTGTTCACGTGAATTTCACCTATAAGAAAACTAATGACTTGCCAATTTTTCTAAACTTGGCCCGAATACCCTTTGCAAACGAGGCCAAATATCTGGGAATGACACTCGACGCAAAGCTGAAATGGAGTTCGCACGTGAAAATGAAACGTAAAGAACTCGATATCAAATATAGAGAAATGTACTGGTTACTCGGAAAACATTCCCAGCTTAGTACTGAGAACAAACTGCTTTTATACAAGCAAGTGCTAAAGCCGGTGTGGACCTACGGTATACAACTTTGGGGTTGTACCAAGAAAACAAATGCAAATATTCTACAAACTTTTCAAAATAAAGTGCTTAGAGAAATTGTTCAAGCACCATGGTATATTAGAAACGACGATATCCATAGGGATCTCGGAATTCCAACAATCGAAGCTGAAACTAGAAGCTTCGCGAGAAAGCATAGAAACCGACTAATCGGACATATCAACAATTCAGTCCGACAAATCTTGGACGAGAGCAATTTATTGCGCCGACTACAACGAACGACACCGTTCGACTTGGCAAGATAAGATTTACCGCGTCTAATTTGCGGAACAAGCAGGATCTTTCACTGGAAAGTAACCTGTCAAAAGTTGTTATTTCATGAAAGAAAAATTGCTTGATAAGTTATATCTTAGTTGCAGTATCTAACAATCTTTAGAAGGGTGGTGTTTTTAGTCAGTAAAAATCTGACACTACTATGAGAACGCGCTTGCTATTCTCATAGTGTCTTTGGAAGATTTTCACCTACCCTCGGAATAAAAAAAAAAAAAAAAAAAAAAAAAAAAAAAACTTTAATTGGATTAATTCGAAAGAACCCAATAGGGAATTCTCAGGGTCTGCTTGTGGGTCAGCTTATTTCATTCTATGTTTGCCTTTGCTTTTTTAAGCTCCTGTAGTGCTCTACATCCAAGGTTGTATGTAGCAGATCTTCCATAAAGGTATCTGTTAACTAAGCGTGGGCGAGCGTCATGGGTCGCCAGAAATAAAATATACGACTAGCATTTCAACGGTTTAAAATCACCCGTGGATGCTATGTCCTTCATTCTGTGCGTCCGAAATTTGCGTTTGCTCCGTGTCCGTTGATTTTGAAACGCTTCCCAGAAAACTCCAATGAAATGCTGTAAAAACTTTTATGGCTGTTTGGAATGAATATTTATGGTTGTTTGAATGAACTGAGCTTAGGTATTTTAGAGTTCACAATTGACTTGGTAGTATTTTCAATTGCAATCCTCGAAGCTACGCTGGTAGGTTGCGTTTCGTGGCAAATTTATTTCAAAACTAGTTGCGCATTTATCAGAAATTGCATTTTATTTATAAATGCCCTTTGAATTGAACTTTTTTTTTTTATGTTTTCAATGTTTGCTTTTTTTATTCATTTGTGCTTGACGTCGTGATTGTGAATAGCGAAAATCTGCAATCAGATGCTGTATTGTCCGACAGCGTTCTGCTGAAGTATTTTGGGTAATTTGGCTGAAGTGTGTTCGAGCCAAGGAGAAATGAGTCACATTTTCTTCAAAACAATAGCTGGTTAAAAGATCCACCATAAGTCTTGCTTTTCATTTTTTTTTAAAGAAATTACAAAAAAAAACTCCTAACTCCCCCTCCTCGTTTTTATATAAGCAATATGGCTTAAATTGCTGTGGAATGGCTCGGAAAATGACTCAACTCCGTCCTTCAAATGTCGTCGATATATACACGCTATATGGAAGACACTGCTGTCATAAATACACCGTTTGAATGCATCCCACAGTGGCCATTAAAAATAATAAAGTTAAGGCTTAGTCATAGTTAAGTTATGTTTCAAATTTATTGGTCACAAAAAAAGGAGCGACATATTTTTTAAATGGCACTTCATACTCGGCTACGGACGGCACAGAACGGTCGCCTTCTTCTTGTAATATGTTCAAGAATTTTACATTTTGCTTTTGAAATCTGAACAATATAAGTTTTAGTAAATTTGATTTTGTATTCTTGCGCCACCCTGTGAAATCAAGAAAAATAAGCGCAGAAATACGAAAAGTTTGTCTAGTCCTAGAGCTTAGCTCAGGGTCCAGATTCTGTAAGGCGAAACGATCAAACGTTTTCGTGCGCACGAATGATTGGCCATATGTTACACAAGCAACTTTCTTCGTGCACACGAAAACGTTTGATCGTTTCGCCTTAAAGAACCTGCCCCCTGGATTTACTAATTGACGACGACTTTTTATTCGTAATTCTAGGGAATCCATGAGAATCATACGACGCTATATTTTCCGGAGACAACGGGATTTGTTTGGGGTCTTTTTTCTGCCTGTACTGAAATTGAAAATACACAAATTGCTTGGAAGAACTTGCCATTGATACGAACCTTAACAATCCTTCTCAATTATATATTTTACAATCTATACCAATTTGCTTCTTTTCTAATAGAGAGATGTACCTAAATACAGATTTTTACATATATCTACCTACTTTAGTCGTTTAACTATCTCACATTAATTGTCAACTCATCATGATGTAGAAAGTTCTTTTTGAACACTAGGCGAACCTAAAAGCTTTGTAACTTCGGAAGAAGTTAACTTTTCTTTCAAGAAGCATGTAGACATAATTTAATTTAAGCACACGCTTCGAATGAAAAATCTTCGATTTCCAAGCTCTACCGCTCACCACATTCCATTGTTCCACAGCAATCGAAAGTGTTCCATATAATTGACAACAATTCTGAGAAAGTGGGTTGATATAGAGAAACTTAAAATTTTCAAAATTTTCGATTCATTCCTTTGCGTGCACCACGAGACCTATCGTTGCGCAAAACTACAAGATTCTGTAATATATTGTAATATAGCTACGGTTTAAAGAAAACACGTGTTTTGTGAATTGGCAGTTTATTCTGTGACCGATGCCATTGTCGATTGTGCAAGTGCTTATATAGATTACAATGCTTATGTACTAAATGTCATATAAAGTGTTACCATAAGGAAATGCAAGTATGACTTAGGCGGCTATCACATTTATACAACAATTCTACGACGTCAGAAAGTGCTCCATAATTTTGATGATCTCTCAGTGGGTTACGGTTCTTGTGATTTTTGAAGCCCTGTATCTCTTGTAATTTGGTAAGACGCCTATACTCGATCAGCCTAGCAAATATTCCGAATTTGACTTCATTGGTACTGAAGATGGAGGGGGTCGAAAATTGCCTGAATTTGTTCCTTTAAAACGGGTTTAGTGCCAAAACTTGGCTGGGCACTACCGGTGGACTTGGAATAATTTTGAGCTGTGATAAGCAAAGTCTCAGTAAAATGCACTCTACGGGACCGTCCGAACACCTTAAAGTTGGCGCTGATTCTCTTAATCAGCGGATGAAAGATTTTAAAAACATGCTTCCTGATGTTCAAAGACTATATGTTTCGCAGTCACTAAGAATCATCTTCATTATTATCGACTAACAAATGCAGGCTTTGCGAAAGTATTCTTCTTGTTAGATTTTTGCTCGTCCGTACAATATGTCAATTCAAATTCTGTTTAATTTTGATAACGTATGCGCATAGCCTTTCCAACATATAAACAGAAGACAAAAGGAGTAAGGTTACCTACTTAACCTTGTCCCAACATCCTGCCATTTTACTCAACGCTATAGGACAATTGTATGCGAAAAGGTCGCAACAATTAAAGAGTATACATGTATGTATACTTAAATAGTGTAACTTGAAGTGCTTCAGTCTGATGCTAGTGTGTGCATGCATGACTTGGGAAAAAGTATACATCTTAGAAATGGGGATGATGAGAAATACAACGTGAAACATCCTTGAGAACGTGCCTACCGGCAGCAGTGTGTATATGTATTCATCGCTATTACTGACACTGCAATTGCTATGGAGGTATACTCGTTTGAATTTAGGTTTCCTTAAATACAAGAAGAGGTCTTCTATTTAAAGACGTTTTGTCTTCACGTGTATGATATATCTGCCCTAGTGAAAGTGACCTACCATGCATTTTCTCTAGTGCAGTTGCAGGATTGGGATTGAGAATTGAATTCAAGTCGATACTTGTGTTTTCAAGATTTTCAAGACTTATTTGTTAAAGAAATGTAATTTTTGCAAATCTCTTTGGCAGTACGTGACTGTTTGTGATTTGATAGCTTCTAGTGTCTAGTGCTTTGATCCCCGCTTGACTATCCACGAGTATTGTATTCCGAGGAGGTTCCAGATTTTTCGTTCATATGATTTTTGACGTCCTCCTCAATGGGGACAATTTCAGCTTGGAAGGCTCTAAATTCATTGGGCAGTTTGTACGACTCGTGTATTTATACCTAGGAAGTAGGGACCCTCCCGTGTGGAAGTATTCCATTTTTGTCTTTGGGGTGTATTACATTGTTACATTTAGGCTGGGACCTGGGATTCGAAAAGATTAAACACTATTCTGTAGAGCTTTTCTCATAAAATCATTTTTATTACTCTTTTATTGATTATTCTCATAATTCACTTATTAAGTGCCAAAAAAATATCACTTAAAACAATTCTTAAACGATTCAAACCATTCACTTACTCACTGTACTCTACACTTGTTTAGCTTCACAACCGAATACCATTTAGAGCTTTACCAATTACTGCTTAAAAATCAACTGTGTGGCCCTGTTCTCAAACCTGGTCATTTATATCCGCTCCGCCATCTATCGAGAAATTCCTAGTTGGTTCTAGTAATAGCTTAGTGGAGAGTTACACTTATTTGACAGATTCGAGTCCCCAATCGGAACTTGTTTTATGATTAATGGGTTGTTTAGAATTCACAATTTTAGGTTCCACGCTACATGCCACTTGCACTGTAAAGTAAATTTTTTTCAAGTTTTCTATTCGGAAGCTCCAGAGGTATTGAACTCATTGTTTCCATTATAGCAGTGCAGTCATTTACATTTGAGAAATTACTGCGTTGAGTATTCTTCCTGTTCCTTACTTGATAGTTAGTTTTAACCCCCTTTCCCCTTAACCATAGTACAAGTGTCAGTTTAAAAGATGTGTCCTATGATTTCAATAAAATTATAACTCAATTCCGTGGTCGTAGATTCGACTTCAGTAGAGGTTCCATGTAGCACCCAAATTTGGTGACAAGTTACTATAAACAATCCTACTGATTTGTCACATCGCAGATGGTCCCATTGGGAATCGCATAAATTGCATGCTTGACAACCATTTCAATCTCACAAAAGCCCAAAACTAATCCAAGTCCGTTCATATCAGCAGATGTGTCAGCTGTCGAAGCTACTCTCCTTCAAAATGAATAAATGTCATATTCACATTTAGAATGTCCTCCCTCTTCTATACGACTATATTAGAAACAATGGGTGTGCACACCGTTATAATGAAGTTGTTATTATTATTTTTTTAATAAAAATAAAGTAAACAAATTTGTTTCTGTTGCTCACCTAAAATGCCAAGCAATCAAGTATTCAAATTGGATTACCACCTACCGTGAGCCATGGAATTGCATTGCCCACACGTGTTACGCGTAGATACGTAATATATACGGTCGCCTACATTACATCAGTGTTTTTAGATTCGCTCTCCATTCCATCATGATGGTATCAAAAAATGCGATGAAAAGGAGTTTGCATGCTATCACATTTTAGACAGGTTTTTTGTTTTGTTGCTCCTAAGGATAGCAGAATTAGTCCCTAAGGCATAGGAATATAAACTGGGTTTGTAAAATATTGCGTCGACAGTATTTGTTTTTAAGGAGACATTTAATGGCCAAATAATACATAATGTCGTATATTGCGTGCTTTTGTCATGCACGTCAATTCCAAACGGAACGGAACTCTCTTTAGTCTTCCCTGCGCTGCTATTACTTTGCACGGCATCTACTTAAATGGAAACTTAACGAAAGAAAAGTAGAAATTAAGTTGATTAACTTGTCGGCTTTTGTTAGGCCTTTTTCGCAGCTTTGCTTTTCTTCTAATTGAATTCGGACCACTGCCGTGCCCACTGATGTAGATAATCTGGTGACTGGTTCTTGCAAATTGTGTTTTGTTGCTTATCCTCTTGGAGTTTTCGGTGCAGTGGCATGGGATATTTCACCATGTACGTCATCCACATCAAGAGTGGGAGCTTTGCTTTGTCCATGTATATGTACAACAAAAAATAAAGATACGTGTTTCCTAACACAAATTAGATAACCTGTAGGAGAGCGAAATGAAGATTGTGAAAATAAACTTACGAAATGGATTTATAATCAATTTATTTAAAGTAACAAAATGGAATGCCAAATGAAAATTTTGGTTAGAAACGAAATTCGAAATTCTTAAAATGCCTGACGAATGGAATTGACAGGTTGAATAGTTGAAGGTCAAAACTAGAATGAGTGTAAGTAATAAAATATACGAAATGGTAGGTTGGTTTAGTGTCGCACTCTTGTGGTTGATCCATGAAGTTGATGTTATTTATTTGAGTTTTGTATTTGAATTTTCAAATAACGATCGGTTGCATGTAAAGCCCTACAAACCTTAGTATATAATCACTACCGAATTTTAGAAGATTTGTGCTTTTACGTACCAGTTGCAAAAAAAATGTTGCAATCTTTGCTTTAAGGTTTTCTGTTTTCGTGGCGAATTTTTGTTTCGCCTATAGGCAAGTGGAGAATTTTTTAGTGTTCAATTAATTAATTTTATTTAACTTGGCACCGGCTTCAGTTGCATTGGGGGATTAAGTGAGATGTAACACGACGCCGCGAAATAATGACAGCTCAGAACAAAAACCGGCAACATTGCAAAATTTGACGACTGTGTAATGTGTAGAAAGTCGAGCGATGCTGCCACAACATTGAAAAGGTCGAGCAAGTTGACTCAAGTGGTCGTACCTAGATTGTTAATTCTAAACTACAAAATCCACTCAGCGACAGAAAAATTTTACAGTCACCTTTGGATTTGTTTTGGCAATTTGATTTTGTCTATAACTTATTTTAATACGATGGCAAAAGCGCCCCTAATAAAGATACAGTCTACGAACTAAAGCCATAATCTCTCTAGTATAAACCAAGTCTACGGGATCGTTTCTTTACCGATTAAATTTGTGTTGTTACATGAAATATATTGAAATATACTTAAAGGTGTACATAACTAAATTTTAAAATTTTCTTTAGAATCAATTCGTCAGTATGAATTTGTTGATGATGCAGTTGATTTCGTGATTGACACCAACACCGCTTTTGTCGATCTTTCCCGATTGTTTTGGACAGAGTCCGACAACCTGTTCGAAGAGTATTTAGAGCTAAAAAAAATAATAAATTTCCACTTGTCGTATAGGTACATTAGTCGCTGACCATTATAGCCTGAACAAAATTGTGATAGGAAATAAACATTTTGAAATGTTCCCAATTTAAATTTCCAGCTTTAAAAACTCAAATCCAATGAAAAGAAAGTGTCCCAGTCGGTCAAATGAAACTTTCTCGTTGATCGAAAGTTTTGTTGGATGTTTTCTTATTTTAATAAATAAATCTGAGAAGCAATGCTATTTAAAAGAAAGGGTTATTCATCTGATATAAATGACAGATCGAATAGGATAGTTTTGAAAAGTTGAAGCTCTCGGTAACAGGCAATTAACGCATTTTCTGGTTAGAGAGTTATAAGCGCCTACTATACTATTGTATAAACTCTTACACTTTATAAGATCTTGGAGTAGTGTAGTCGGAGTCTCTATCCGCGGTACTAATAATCATTTTTAGTGTCCAGGCTAAATTTTTCGAGCTCACAATGGCGAAAATTCCCATACAAAATTGCATATTGTGACCTAGGAAATATTTAGTTTGAAGGTTAAAAATGATTATTGGTAAGGCCCTATATGTTTTTTTTGACTGAAATAGCTACATATATTAGTAACGCTTGTAAGGCGTCAATAATTGGAAGTAGGGTTCGTGTTAGACCGATGTCTTTGCATAGATATATTATGTGAGATTTAAGTGATTTGTTTTTGAATTTGCATAAGCAGTGCAAATAAAGTGGGAGTTTCTGATTGTGTAAGGCGCCAAGTGGTTGGAATTATTTTAGGAATGCATTTTTGTTGCAATCGTGTGGACTGTTTTTAAGATATGTTAAAATTTTGAAAGTAGGTACTGTGATCCTATATTTGCACTTAAGAACTGAGTACGCAGTCATGGAAACCTCATACCTACTTAAGCTAAAATATCAATTTTGTATGGGAAGTACCATTAATATTCATGTTACATTGCAAAAAAAAAAAACGCTCCCACCAAACTCCAAATTTAAAGCTTGAAAGAAATACGGGCAGCCGTTTAGGCTGTATGCCTCTAGACATACGGACAGACAGAAATCATTTTGCGACTCCTTTTTTTTATGGAATCACAGTTGCCACTTGAAAATAAAGTTTGTGTCCACAAATGGAAATAAAAATGACCAACTGTAGGTAAAAATTACCAAAATAATTCAAGTCCGAAATATTTAAAAAATACAAATCAGACGACAAGAGAAGCGTTTGAGGTTATATAAAAATTGCGGTTACAAATGACCAAATTTGGTCACAAACGACCAATGTGGCAACCGTGCTCCTAATGCCCGAATTGATTAACATCTCGAGTTCGAAAACAGTATCTTTATCTTACTGAAGAAAGTTAAAAACTCGCGGTGATATAAAAGTCATCACTTTCTCTTATTTGACGTTTGTGAAGTAAACAGATACAATAAGACGTGAATCGCTATAATTCCTAAAGAACGCGCGAACTTTTGATTTCGGGTCTTTGGCAATTGAGCAATAAACCTAAAAAGAACCTTATTATTATTTTGTAGAAATCCCTTCCAGGTCTTGTTAAATTTAGTTACCTATTGCATAAACTTTAAGAAAACATTTCCATACTGGCCTTTTATATTCGAAACTCGCAGGGTTAGTAGTGAGTTGCAAACCTGCTACTGCTCCCATTTCTCCATCACATCTTTGTTTGTATTTATCTCGAATTCCTTAATAGAATACAATTGAGTGTAACACCACTCCCATAAACGCTTTTATCAATTTGCTAACTTCAAAAAGAAATTCAGTGACTTCCCCTCTACTCAAACATTTACTTAACACATCCTTAGCAGACCCTAAAAGAATCGCTTATCTCTTTGTGTACTTCTAAAGCGCCACTGAAGAAGTTCACGAACCCAACACTGAGCATAATATTACGTTAACAACACCACAGTGACCTCCTTGGTTTTAATTGAATTCAGAATTTTAAATCCTGAAGCACTTACACTTGAATTCCGGTCCATTGTGTACCAAGTAGAAACACACATTGCTTGGTATAGTGGTGAAGAAACTCCGATGTTATTCATTTCTTTTCATGGTCAGTGACAGTGGCTTGGATGAGCTCCTCCGTCGCCTTGTTTACAAGCAAATTGCTTAGCCAGTATTTGTAAAGATAAATAAATTATAACTTTTCACAGAGATGGCGCTCTGACTGTCGTCAAGGATCACATCTTCATCCTTATTTGGGGCTTTTTAAAATGCCTACCTTTTCGCTATTAAAGCATTTTTATTTTAATTTAACGAGTCCCGTGTTTTATTTTGCTTTCGCACTCGAACACTAACTGTTTCACTATGGCCTGGGGGGTCGCCAAAGTTATGGAATGATGAATAAAGAAATTTGTAAAAAGCTGTCACAAAAGGTTAATTTGGGCTCTAAAGAACCATTTCGAGTTTTCCATATAAAGATTCCGAATTTTGAGGAAAGTGGGCAATAACCTTCCAAGTTCTAAATTTAAAGACATCTTTTAGCAAGTTATGCAATAAAGTACTCGGCTTGTTTGCCTCTTATCGGGTTAGTGTCCACTACGTACTATGTAATTCAACGCACACACAGCTATAACACTTTTGAAGACATGCTGTGTAAATCGATGACAGCATCGCTTTCAATGCCGTCGCACTCTATACCTTAATTCCAGGACTGCAGTTCTGTGGTCAGTAACGTGCGCTTTAAAGTTGGTAGCGTTTGGAATATTAGCATGATATATATAACAACTATAACTCATGCAATGATTCCCTCTGATTTTTCTCCCATCTCCCACAAAAGGGAACAATATATAGCATGATATCCAGTGCTACGGTTGGAGAAATCCTAACACTGACCACACAAATGATTGAAGTTGTTTGAGCTTAATTATGTAGATAGAGGTTGTATTCCTGGTACAGGCCATGGCCACTAGAAAATAATTTCATGGGTAGGTACTGGCATAACTACCGCTGCACACCATCAGCGTTATAAACACTCTTTTAATTTTTCCCACGAATTGTGGTCATTTTACCGTTTTTAATACACTGTTTACTGCACTGAAATTTCCTCGATATTTTTTTTTTGTGGAAAAGTTTAACTTTCAAAAGTAAAACACGTTTTGTACGGAATTAAAATAACATTAAATTAAGCTTTAGTATTAAATTCGCAGTATGTTAATTTGTTGATGCTAGAACATTTTGTGTTCTTTTTTATGGACATTCAGTGTGTTGATAATCATGTTGAAATGTTTTTAGTTTTTTTAACTTTTTCCCACGGCTTTGGCATTTTGGACATCGAAATTCTCATAAAAAGGTATAAATACCATGAAATAACAACACTGCCGCATACAGCAGTTCATCACTTTTGGACTGAAGCATTGAATAATTTTCCAGAGGGGAGGGAGCACGGTGGCAATTTTATTACGTTCATGAAAGTCAAATTTTCTCTTTAGCCTCTTACCCAGGAAAAAACCTCCCCCGGATAAAGGCACATACGCATGGGTATAAAGTTATTGTGCTCATAGCCGGATTTACAATTAAATTCCTATTAAGCTTTGTTATGCATAGGATCTCGTTTTTGATCCAAACACTTACTAATTTGTTGCTATTAAAAGGGATTTGCTATTAAGAGGGTTGCTTTTATGCGGGGATTATTGTATTCGGCTATTTATGCGTCATTGCCAATTTAAATGGTTTAGTTTGAGGAATTCTCTGGTTTTGTAACTTTAACCGAGCTCACGCGTAGGCAGCATTCATAAGATATTTGACAAGCGGCAGAAGATTATATCAGGTAGCGTAAGTTTGAAATAGCCATGGTGATGTCATCGGAGTAGTTAAATTTGGTTCCTCCATTCTTTTTGTCTTTCCTATATTATCGGTCCCGTACAACAAGTTGTAATTTTACAGGCAAACAGTCAGTTAGTCCTTATTTGCAGCGCCTTCTGTGTCTACCAAAATCAAAAGTGAGATATACAAAAAATAAAGAGGTTAAACCAAAGATTGCGCTACTAAATAATATATCATTACATTTTACTTAGAGAGCTTATACTTATTTTGTTGAATTCATCCGTATTTATTACGACGGGATCTGTTGGCTTCAGCTCCTCAAGCCGACCCTAATTTCAAAACTAACTTAAGCTTTCTATATCTAATTCATCTAAAGGGTGTCCCAAACTCACGCAAGACTGCATTTAAATGGAAAACATAGTTTTTGTCTTAAATTATATTGTGATTTAATCCAAACGACTAAATCCTTTATCCTGATTTTTAACTAAACATCAGTTTCAGCGGCTGCCAGCTAATAGGAAAATAATTTGACCCCGTTCTTTATTTGTTGTCGTGTTAAAACAAGGTACAAATCCTCATATTTATAACAACACAATTATTCTAAGAAAGTGTATAAACAAGTTGTGGCTGAATTCTTTCGTACTGTGTCCTTTCTTTTTATTCGAATAAGTTATTAGTGTACCTACACTCAAGAATATCTTGAATTACTTCGGTAAGAATTTCGATAAACTAGTATTTAATAATATAATGCACCTGAAAGTTATTGTAAGAATTAAAACAAACACCGATTAAATTTAAATATACAAAAAACTTAATTTCTTCGACTTTACTGCTCGACGGGTGTATTACTTCTGCCCTTATCACTCAAAGTGTGGGTGATGTGTCTTACATCGGTAGTCCCTTTTCTTTTTGTTTTCTTTTTATGTTCTTTCATCCCTTTGCGGCGCTAGTCATCTTAGCTAGCATAGAACCTAAGAATCTCTTCACTCTTTCGACTTGACCATTTGCATGGAGAGACCCCGTGGCAATCTTCATGTGCTGTACATTATTTTTCTCTGGAAACATTTCAAAATATCTAGATGTGAAAGAACTTCCACGATCGGATGTCAATATCTTAGGACGGTTATACAATATAATAATTTTTGGCGCAACAGGTCTGTAGGGACCCTGGGCCTAGCTTCTCACAACCATTCGTTGTGTGTGAGATTTCATTTTTTGGAACGAATGGAAGGATGGTTATAGTGTGTGAAATAAGACTGCATTGAATGTATGAACTTTATTGTGTTGGTACAACTTGACGAATTTTGTGAACGCGTCTTTAACCAGGTATACCTACATACTTTCTCTTAGCAAACCTCAATAAAATAGGACCGAAATGGTCCACATGTATAGTTTCAAAAGGTGAATCTCCTTTCGGAATGATGTGCATTAACCCTTTATGCATTCCAAACTTTGGTGCGAAAGCACTGCGCTTTAAACAATTCGAAATTTGATCTTTCACCTTTACCTTCATCAAAGGAAATATACCTATAGGTCTTCATTATTATTCCAATCACCTTTTCGCACCCCATATGTCCCATTTCATCATAATAAACCGTATCACATTCCCCTCCATACTACGTGGGACATAAAATAAAACACGCTGCCTGACTTTGCGATAAACAAGTCCATTCCTCATCTCATAACAACTACTTTCCCCCTTTACTAGTTGCTCTCGAATTTTATTTATGGTCTCGTCATTACACTGCTGTCTTGGAAGATTCTGTAAGAATTTCTTTCTTTCCAATATCAAAATGTTCGAGGTACGACTCAGCACAGCGCGTCCACGTGCTGCATTCTGCCCCCACCCCGATGCTCGAGTACATGAACGAAATTCGTAAGTTCCAGTGCTCATCTGGCTATCCTTGGATTTATTTATTTCATGTTCAATATCAACGTTAGCGAATTACAATCAGTAATTATCTTGAATCTAAAACCGCGCAAATATACTCTAAACCTCAAACTATGATATTTTGTTTCATGTTCGAAGGTTCTTTTGGAAAAATAAAATATTGGATGGAATTTTCCATCTGACTTTTCTGCACAAGTATGGCTCCGAAGCCCAAGGAACTAGCGTCGTAATGCACTTCTGTCTCATCCTTAGGGTCGTATAAAGCCAATATGGGCGCTTCAATCATTTTTCGTTTCAATTGGTCAAAACAGCATAATTCTTCCTCACCAAATGCAAAGACAACATCTTGCTTAACTAGTCTATACAGAGGCCGTGCTATAAAAACCCAAAAAACTATGTACTGCCTTTGAACACTTTTGCACGGGGAAGTTTGTAACGGCTTCAATGCAATTTTCATCCGACTTAATGCCTTCCCTTCTCATACTATAGTGCAATAAACAAATTAAGAACATTTAAAAAAAAAAGGACTTAAGCAATAGCAATAAGATTTAAACAAATACAATATCAATATCATTAAGTTCCACATATATGCTATGTTTTTTAAGGAATAAAGAATACCCCTGAGGATGTTGGAAAAGAACCGACGAAACGTAGAGTGCAAGGATGAATTAAAAATGTTTTAATTGCATCAAAAGGACAAAAACAAAGACTAACAAAACATAAATATCAATATACCCCAAGTACTTGAACCTTGATTCCATGAACTGACATTTATCTAACTCTAATTTGTTTTGAACTATCCTAACAAATACCTCTCTCATTATTTCTAAATGCTCTTCGACAGTTTCTGTAGCGTAATCTAACTTTAGCTGCCCTTAACAGTATTCAGTATACGTACTAGTATCGGCTGTGGTCGAAAATCGACAATACCGTTTATAAGTATGCAGTACTAAAACCGTACCACGATATTCGATATTTATGTTGTTTTTTATAAACGCAAAAGCAACATCAAAATATCGACAAAATACACCCCTTTGAAAATAAGTTTTACTCATGTCATGAATTACACTATAAAAATTTAGAGCAACCTAATTATTGAAACAAAATTATCCAGCTGCTTACTTCTAGGGATAGGTATATTGCATTCCTTCGAAAATGGGTTCTAATCTTCTATGTTTTATATTCGAATGCGTTACTATGGTAATATGGCGGCGACAAATTAAATTTTACCAAAATGCCTTCATTTAACTAATAAGCATTTTATACGGAGAATTATTAGCTTTTACCAGTCTTAATGGCGACATGTACCAAATACCAATAATGTTGTTTGTGCACATCTATTGCACAGTACCTTTCGAATGATCCAAGTTTCAATCCCCTCATTTCTTAATAAATACTTAAAAAGTGTATGGAAACTTTTGATGTTCACGTATTAATATAATGATATATGTCAATCTCAATTAAAAATTAAACAAACACAGCTAACTGAAAAATCACATCAAAAATTTAGAGGGAAATTTTCGGTATTCTTGCACGTTTTCGCAGACAAATACGAGCACCGGAAATTGAAAATACTCTGATCCGTTAATTAATTTGACGTTGGTATTTCATATAGGAAGTCATTATGGGTATTTCCGACATAGCACGTCGTCTCCATATTTCAATTTCCGCAATACGTGTGACTAAAAAGCAAAAGCGATGGGTGTATGTAAGTATAAGCAACCAGCACAGTCTGAATTAAAACAAAAAATTGTCGCCACAATAATTGACAATCAAAGAAATTGTGGTTGGAAAAGTAATTAAAATATGAAAGCAAATCTCAGGTCGTTTGAAAATTGTAATTCTAAACAATTATTAGTTAAATACAAATTAATTCGGGAGACTAAGAAACCGACAAAACTGGGGCGCATATTTTCCCTCATGAATTTTGTACGTTTTCTTCTCTACAAAGTTGCTCGTCGATGGATGCGCTACTTGTACTCAATTAAAAATTTATCGAGAATTTCTATTACAAATTCCTCTAGCTAAAAGTCAGCTCTTTCGTTTATTCACCTTCGAAACCATGTTTCACTGGTACTTCACATAACGCTTGTTGTCAATGCTTAAATGTAACACAACAGTAATAATTTCAAGGTAATTTGAAGAGGAACGTCAACAAAATTGCACCGAAATATTTACCTAGTCCTGGCCCTGTGTGTGTCCTTGCCTTTTGCTTTAACTTTTCATCTGAAAAATTGAGCATTGCATCAATCGATCTATTTATTATAACCGGAAAAATGAGTACTACGAGCAATGTTTATCGACACAACACTGGTTAACAATTCGAGAGCGTTCTTGTGAAAAGCAATAATATTTTGCTTCGTATACATTTGAACGAATTTTTATTGCTAGATATAAGCAATGACATGATATTAAAACGCACTAATATTAGAATTTTTGGAACACTTAATTTAGTAGTAAGGGAAACGCAAACAATTAGTTTTAGGCAGAATTTGTTGAAACAAAGACCCGGGATAAGCAAGATTTTCAAAACAATAACATTTCAGAAGTTTTTCCCTAACCTTTTCCGTGCCACCAGCCAAAAGAGATAAATAAAAACAGCTCTTAGACTTTTTAAATTTACTGAAATTTTAATGCACTTCATTATAAACAAAACCTTTGCACATAGAACAAGAAAAAAAAATTATAGACAAACGTAACAAAATTAAATAAATACTATCTAAAAATCAATATGGAAACACCTGCCTCAGTGCCATTTGAATAAAAAAGTGTTAGAATAGCACGATATCAGCAAAAAAAAGTACTAGTATTTTTTGGTCGATCAGTGTCAAAAATGTAAAAGCTAAAAAAGTTGTTGGAAGCAAAACAGATTTCATATGGCTGTTGTACAAAGAACAAGATAATAGCATTGCAGAATAATTGAAAAATGATTTGTTAACGTATTTGATAGGAGCTCACAAGTTAAAGTAGTGCGAATTGTGCGTTTTTTAAAAATATGTGAACGAGTTGGTTTCGAAATTCATTTTACAAAATTCTGATTTTCTAATACACATTCACATACACCTACTGCCCATTGAATCGCTGATTGACCTCTATAGCTGTAGGAAACCAATTATTTTTAATGGTGATGATGCGCTGAATGGCTAAGCGACAAAAGAAATTTGTCAATTTTGGATCATTGAAAAAAACTTTGTCTTAATGTCGTTTCAAGCAAACTTAGCTTAAATTGTTGATGTTAGTCTAATTTTCTTTTACCTGTGTCGAAATACCTTAGAAAGACTAACTTTCTAAAACTAGTGTTTAATAATATTTTGCCAAAAACTGTGTTCAATTGTCTACTTTGGTAACAAATCTGCCAAACTTATCCATTTCGTAATTTCAATGTCAGACACGTAAGACTTTATATTACTTAGTACTTAGTTAATTAATCCATCTAACAAAGAGACTGACGTCCGTGTGTGCACTCATAACTCACGAACGTATCTTTAGATTTACGATTTTGGGCGTGGATTCCTATTGGGCCAAGAAACGACATTGGCTAGTTTTTCGTCACAAAAATAATACTTTAATTTGATGAAATAGGCGATGAAAGTTTGTATGGGAACTTTAAAAAATATGTATAGACTGGATAAAAAACGCAGAGTGTCACCTTCAATACAACAAAAATTAGTTACATTTTTTTATATACCTACCAGTGGCGGCGTCGCATGAATTACTTAGATGGGTGTGCAATTCTTGAAAATTAAATGTTTTTTTTTTTTTTTAAATTACTGATTTATTTATTGTTTTCTTAACTAAAATAAAAAAAATAAATTTCATGATTTTTTTTATTATAAAAAAACTCCATTGTTCAAATTAAAAAAAGAAAAAAAAAAAAAAAAACAAAAGCGCCGCAGGAAACTGTTACCACTTATACTACCTAAACGAAAAGCAAAATTCGTTCATTCATTCATGTTCATCGACTGTCGTGCACTGTTTTTTTTTGCACGAGCTTCGATGTATTGCATGTATATTTGACTTATGCGTTATGACGCTTTACGGAAACACAACAAAACAAAAGAAAATATGAATATTCCGTGTGTGAAAACCGTCACACGAATTCACTACAAGTTCATCAAAGTAAAGCGACATTTAGGTACGGCGTGCGGGTGACGAATGACGATGGGGATGAATTCTTATAGCTTGAAGGTATAAATAGTTTAGAGATTGGAGTTATTTGATGAATACGTGCACAAGAGATTTCGTGGGAGTTTATTATTTTTCTTTTTGTTTCTCAACGATGAAGGAATTTTGAAGGAAAAATTAGGAAGGATGAATATGAATATATAGTAGGCTGTGTAATGGAGGTTTTATGGGATGTGTAAAGTGTATTTGAGCACATCATATTTATGTGTGTTATTATTGTTACACAGTGTTCGATAAGTGATTTTTTTGGTTAGATCAGGGTGTGCAATGCACACCTTGCACACCCTGACGAGACGCCACTGATACCTACTTATTATATTATTGACATAGTTTTAGCGAAACAAAGTTTGCCGGGTCAACCTGAATAAGTTATTAAAATAATATAATTTAACAAGGTAATTCGGAACCTAGGACAAAACCCTATCCCAAATTTCTTGTTTCTGAGTTTGCCTCTGTATTTTTGAGGTGTTTCATCTGTTATCGTTTTCCTGTGACAAAGAAGTTTGTTCCAGACGAAGGGCCATTATTGTTTTTAACAACAACTATAGCTCATGCAAAAAATGCTCTTTAAACTATTGATACGAGTAAAAGTGTATTTTTTTATATTTTAAACAAATTCGATGGAAATAATACTTAGTATACATACAATATTTTCAGTTGGCAGTTTTTAAATTCTAGGTATTCATATTTGTTTATGTACATCTCCTCTTATTCGCATGCATTGTTTCCTAGTAAAAAACACACTGACACAGTTCAATGAAAACATAACAAATCAAAGAAAGAAATGATTTATTTGTGAAAATTAAAACTCTATGTAGAGAACTACGTAAATTAACTTCGATCAATATTCCAAGTAATTTAATTTGGTAATGAACCAATTTTCCTTGAAACAGAGTGTATTCGTTTCGAGTGAATTTCAGAACTAACATGAATGGTAAATTTGAAGGCAATATTACGTAAGGCTTAATGTGAAGTAACATAGCTTGGAAGGAATATGTTTTAGTTTGTGAAGTAAATGGAAACGATATTGAAGGAATAATTGTGCAAGTTTGAAGCAAGTTTACTTTAAGTCTTAGGCAAGGGGAAAAAACATGTTTTTAGTTGAATTTCTTTTGGGATACGTTCCGCACATATGGATATTGAGTCTTAGAAGTCTTTTTTTTTGTGGCTATCAATTGCCGACTATGAGGACAACGTTTTTCTTATCATTGACGAAATTGATAAATTTATGAACTAAAGGCATTTAAAATTGCTACTCCCGGATAAGCGATATTATTTTTAAAGTGGAATGGTTTCGAAAAATCGAATGCGCTTTAACTTGAAAAAAACTTTAATTGCAACCTTGTTTGTATACGAAAGTTGTAAATATGAAATTAATTTAACGTTTTTTTCTGTGTTAACTGTCATGACTACCATTGAAATTACTTTATCTTGATATCTAGGCTACCTACTGCTTTAGTTCGCCAGAAACGAACCAGAGCCAGACTCGTTCATACATTCTCTGCCCTGTCCGTTGATTCCCAAATAGCAGTGCGTCTGGTTGTGTATGAATAGTAGGTACAGCCTGTATCTTTATTATTTATTCAATTGCCCACCAACCAATCAATTCACAAATAAAAACCGAAAGCCATTAATTTGTGTATTTCATTAACACTATGCAATTGCGAAATAAGTGCGAGTACGTATTCTCTCTAATTTGAATTGTGTTTTTATTGGAAATCGATTTCAATGGTTATGTACGCGAGTGTGTGGTGCCTATTATGTGGTAATTGATTTGGAAAATTTCTCTTCGCAGTTTATTGCCCCACCTTTTGGGAAGTATTTAATTTAATTAAATACCCGTGGACGGTTTTTAGGCAATTAGACAATCCGCGTGAAATCAATCGAGCATGCAGGTGTTGAGGGATATTCTGACTAAGCTAAATTTTTGAAAAAATTATATTTAATATAAATACGCAATATTAGAAAGTTAAATTTAGTTAGGGCTTTAATGAGTTCATTTGCCTATAAATCAATGTTCATCCGATAACATTCTACAGCAGAGTATTGGTGCATAACTGCCTACATTTAAATAATGCATTCAACGTCAGCTTGGGAGGCACGTATGTACGTCATGTATGTCGTTTGTCAACCACATTGTGATGAATCCTTTTGTTTAAAGGGCAAGCACAAAAGATTTGGGAAACGCGTGCTTGTCATCATTATGTTTTTGTCGTGTAGCCTATGCTTTGCGACGAACCCAACTTCTCCAAGGTGGTCATTAAAATCGTTAAAAATATTTGAAGCCATACATCCCGGACTTATGGACTTGAAAAATAAATTCCTGCGATGGCAAATCTCGTCCAAATGGTGCTGTTTCTGCTCTCGATAGCAAGACACTTGGAAGATTTCACAGACTCTTAAGGGTCACTTGCACCAAACTCATTTGACAACAGTATTTATTCGTTTATCCACTGTTTAGTTCTATGCGGCAGATTAGGTAAAAATTGCGTTGCATGACGACACTTATTTATCTGTCCATGGATAAACTATTTAAATATTTATCCATGTTCAAAAGGCTGGATAGTTGTGCCCAAACGTCAAATAGTAAAATTAAAATTATATCGACATTGGATATGTATGAATAAATTATAAATTTCATTCATATTGATTATACGAGTGTTGCTGAACTTTTTAAAAAGGGAAAGCGACAATATTACATATTTCAGCCGTTTTGAAATTGGAGCTCTAGCTATATTTATACATATATTTATACATTATACGTATCAGTGGCGTGGCGTGAACATTTTTAAATGGGAAGTCGAAGCAAAATTAATTAATGGCAACTGAATTTTTAAACCAACGCCACGCCACTGATACGTATACATATTGTTTTTACCGATTTTGTTAGGTACGTTAAAATTCCAATTCATTTGACAATAAAAATTTCCCTCTCCTTTTCGTTATGCAATACGCTGCTGCTGTATTGTAGTTTGTAGATTTTGTGGTACAATTCTTCACTGGTAATAAGGTAGAAGTTGGGGTAATTATATTGAACTACAAAAAACAACACAACATAGCTCGTAGTTAAAAGACTTTTTCCATATTCCAATGTTAAAGATTCTTGTACTTTATGTATCTGTCAAAATTTAGCCTGCCCATTTAATTGGGCGCCACATTTTCTCAAGCAACATTTTGACAGATCGTTGCGTTTTGTATTACGAAGAACAGGAGAAGTAAGGAGGGATGAGGTTTATTAATAAATTCCTCGATGAGGAGTACCCAGAATCTAAAATGGTTGAAATCAGAGACACTTGAATTTTTGAAGCAAATTATTTTCAAAGAACAGCAACGGCAATTCAAAATATTAATTTCCCTTCCGAGCTGCTTGACATTTTACAAAAAATAATAACAGCTGCAATTCGTCGTCTGACGTGACGGTTGGAACTGGTCGCGTACAAATAATCTTACCGCCGCGTTAGAAACGCGTTCTGTTTGACTGAACCTTTTGTTACACAAACGGAGTACGTTCGCATTCGTATGTATTTTATTTTTATAAATTCATTGTAGGTACGTACGAGTATGACACAAAATTTTTTGTTCACATTACTATACGTTTAAAATAAAACACGAGCAGAACAAAAAAATACAACGAACATTCCCGAAAGGAGTGAGTGCTACACATAAACCTAAATAATGGAGGTGTTGGCAACTTTTTTTTTTTTTTTTTTTGACACTTCGAGATTATCTTAAAATTAAAAAAGACTAAAAAATGAGAGAAAAATGTTTTATCGTACAGGCTTAGGGAACCCAAAACTCGCCAAACTTTTACTTATTTTGAGTACTAGCCCAAATTAGTATAAATCCCAAATGACAGTTTCTAGAAGCCAGCGAAAAGTACAATTAACCCAATTGGAGATAAATAGCCAAACTGTTAAAACTGCTACTTATGTAGCAGCTTAAGGAATCCTCCACAAATTATTTTCCACTGCCTTTTCGCACACGTTTTGCTGTCCATTTGAGCACACCGCTAAGCTCATAGACAACACTCGTTAACTCCACATCCGTCTAAGTCTCTAAGTGCATCTGATCAAGGTTCGCTTGACAACTCAGGTATCTGAGATTCACTTCAGACAATCTGGTCAACGAGACTTGTTGTCTTCTTCTGGCCAGCCTGGCAACTAAAGACTATCACCTCTCGTGATTTCTAACATTTATTCCGATGTTCAACCAGTTAAATATTTGAATACTTGGCGCAACTGGTTTGTATACAACCTTCGCTTACTATAACCATTCGTCTATCTGAGTTAAGTGTGAGTTTCCTACCAATATATAAATACGGGGCACAGCTTAAGGATGCTAATAGCCTGCGTAATACATATAGGTAACAACACAGTCCCGCTTTAATGAAAGTTACTGCGTTTTTATAAATCACTAGCTGACCCGGCGAACTTCGTTCCGCCCAAATTCGTTAATGTAATGGAAATAATAATTCCGAGAATGAACGATGCACATGCTGATTTATGTAATTCGGTCAATTTCAATTCTGTATTGTATATAAGTTATAATAAATACAAAAGAAATAACTAAAATATTGAAGAATGAATGTCACAGATATCCGGCGATTGTCCTTGCGACTTACCTATTATTTTTCATAGTGAAAGCGGATACGCAAGGAAAATTGAAGGCGCTTAAAAACCAATGGCAAATCATCAGAATCCGCGAAATTATTTGCCTTACATTTTTAAGTCTAAATATTCGCTTCCATGACATTTGATTTGAGATTCTTCACAATCAAATCAAACGCGATCCGTTAAAAAAGTTTATAAAAATTATAGGTAGGTAACTCAGCTGACTTTCGATTTCGAATTGTGTAGCGGTGAGCACGGAACATCCAAAGAATTTAAAAATTAAACATTTGAAATAAATTTTGTTGTATTGGAAGTAGCACTACCCGTTTTCCTTCCAACCAACCAACCAACCTGCGTCCAACCATGCACACATACAAAGTTTCAATTCACCTATATCGTCTTAATTCTTCAAGTCTTTACTGTAGGTGTAACCGTAGGTTCTATATAAACCATTAAACCAAAAACCTTAAACTCAATTTCCATATACACCAAACACCACCATAATGTACGTTCATCAGCGCACGTCATCAGCCAACTGCGCATTTCCTCAGAAACATATTGTCGCTGTTGATTACATACACATTCACATTCACGTCGCATACTTCTTTATCTCTTTCGTTTCATTTAATTCGGAGAAAACACCACGCAGTTTTTTTTTTCATATGAACGTGCTTGTGCGATGTGCGCCACCCAACCACCCCAAAGCAGAACGACGATCAAGAACCGCGGCTGCTGGATAAAGTTCGATTTGAGAAAATAAATTTATTTTGTTCGTGTTAGATTTTAGGTTGTAGCTCAGCTTCTAGAGGACGTAGAAAGCTGATTGATGGCTTGAAATAACTATGAAAGTGTTGGCTCTCCTAAGTATTTTATTTTGTTTGCATTGATTAAGAATTGTTTGAGTAATAGCGAGTTTAAGGCAGTAAAGTAAGGAAAAAAAACACATTTTGGTCAAAAACGCTCCCAAAAATAGACTTGTCAATGAAAGGAATAGCCTAAGACCTTCTCAGAATCTTAACTAACATTTCAAAAAAAGTTTCATTAAAATCTGTGCAGTAGTTCCTGAGATTAGCGCGTTCAAACGAAAAAACTCTCCAGCTTTATAATATTAATATGATTAAGATACAATTTTAAAAACTTTTAAAATATAACAAGGACTTTTTCTGCTTTTAATGTCCCACATAATCATTGATAAAAACAATAAAAGCGATGGGCTATTTTTCACTTTTTGTTTGGAAAAATGGTTCACCCGTAAGCGCATTCCTTTCACAAAAATATACGAAAACAACATAACAACATCCCTCTTCAGTCTGTGTACATTTGCGGCTGAATAGTTTGCAAACCACTGCATCGCGAACACCAATCCATTCGTATTTGGCCGGCAGTCGCTTCTGGCAGCCACTACAGCTTCGGCTTACCAGCTGTAGAAGCAATATTTTTGTTTATCCTTAACTTTCCGTGCATAATATCTCGCTGAATAGAGATAGTCTCTACAAATAGAGGGAAAAATAAAATCCAAAATGCCCACCACCACTTTAGTGTTCAGTTCACAGTTTCCTTCACGAGTACGTTTGCTTTGCACGTTTCCCGCTGTTAGAGCTTTATTTATCGTTAGTCCTGTGGAATAATATTTTCTTCGACATTTGCCCCTAGAGAGCTACACAAGCCCACCCACGCCAGACGCCACAAGGGAGCTCACAGTCACAACTGCCTCCAATGAGAGTGCAACGCACATCCGCTCCGCACAGAACCAGCACAAACGTACACTGACTTTTTCCCGTCACCGTCATTATGTTGTTTGTACTTTTGTTTCCAAGGATGCTCTACAGTCTACAGCTACACTCCACCTCCACCCCGTCGAGGCGGTTAGAAGGGCTCCGGATGAAATTGGAAAAGCTTCATGGATACAACTCGTAATATGATCTGTTTGTTGTTCTCCGGAGGCTAAATTATGACGAAGACGGTACGTTTACGACACAGTGTATCTTTCAGCGATGTCTGAGGGTGTAAGAGTGTCAGTGTCTCAATGAAGGGGAAACACAATCGCTTCAAACGCATAGCAGAGCAGCACCACCCGATTTCTCTCATCCCATTTAGTCAAATTGAAATTAATGGTTTCGTTTGGCTAGCAAGAACTTTTCCTTTTTCGCAAAGTGGTGGGTAAACAAAAATATTTCGGGTTTATTTATTCGAGATAGATATGGTGGACGATAAGAATTGATGGCATTTGAGGCACATTTATGAGTGAAGGGTATAGTTGGAGCAGTCGGGATGACAAATTACTAGATGATTGCAAACATATAGCATTCGGCGGCTCCTTAGTCGTGTTAACGCAAGTGGTTTCAATTGGCCGGTGGCTATTTTTCTTTTATTTTTTTAACGAAAGTACTACCTATAGACTTTTGTTTGTGCTTGTATGGTATAATAGGGAAGAACTGTAATCTCCTTCAGTAGAGCATGTAAATAGGGAGGAGCTTCTTTAATGGAGTTGATGCATATGTTTGCTCTACTTAACGCTGAAGGTTCTTATAAAATAAAAAATACAAATAGTCGCAGGGTTTCCATTTTAATGTCCTTCATTATTCATTCCGGGACTTAGTTTAAATAATTGCATTCGATGTGTGGGATTAGATTAGATTTTGTGAATAAATGACCAACATGGGCTTAGCTGCGCCATTTTTGCCAGGTATCAAGTAAGCCGATGAAAGTCCTCTTATGTTTCACATGTGCTAATTTTGCCAAAGTGAGTATTTCTTTTTGCCCTAAAATGCTGTTTTTTCAACTATGCGAAGTGTAACACGAAACTTTTTGCGCTAACACACCACTACACGCTCAACATTCGCTTCGTATGAAACTCTAAACTAACAATAGCTATGCGCCGTACTGATAACAAAATTTATTCTGGACTTTCAATTTGCGGGAGCTCTCAATTACAAAATTTGTATGGAAAATATAGTCATTTTAAATTATTAAAATTCATAGTAGAAGCCAAAAATTTGTATTTCTAAGGCTGTATGTATAATTTAAATTTAAAAATTGAGATTCATAACTCTAGGTATTCATGAAAAAACACACATCCCAGCTTCATTCGAACCCGAAATTTTCAGTTCCATTAGTATCCGAACGAAAACGCTCTTTGGGACAAATAGTTCACCAAAAAGGGTAGCTTACGAAATTAAGTGCTATGAGCCAAACTGTTTTTGTTACTAAAATACCTAGCTATAAATTTTCGAAAAAATCTGAAGCTGTTCTTTCTCTCTTTTCCACTCCATTTTGATTCATTGGAAAAAAATTGTTTAGTTGAAAACAAATCGTCACCTCAGTATTGAAATGGGCTCCATGAAATTATACCCCAATGAAAAATGGCCAAAAAAAAAAAAATTACAGAAGACCCCAAAAAATTATATAGGAAGCAACAACAACGTTTGATATTCTGATTGGGGTGATTTTTCATTATTTTGGGGCCTCTTTTCATTAATATTTTGAGGTATAAAAACATTTTTATTTGTGAAATTATACCCCAATGTAATATTATAAGGGTCTTTTTTAAATGCAGGAAAAAATCATGCATGTTTTCTAAAACAGAAAGTTGCATACTTTCGAGCAAATATCTCAAGACGTAGATGAACTCTGATGATAGTGGTCGTTTTTATAGTGAAGCTCAAATAGGCGAGTCTCGCATTTATTCTTTTTAGTTCTACATGGATTTTTTTATAAACTTTGTTAAATGTCTCTTAAGTTTTGTCAACAGAAGTTGTTAGCAAACATTCAGACAATTTGTTTTATTTGACTTTGCACACAAATACTAAAAACTAAATAAAGTTGAAGAAGCATCGTGACATTTTTCTCATCAAATTTTCAACAGATTAATTTGATGAAAAACACTTTTTAAAACGTCATTGCGACAGCCTTGTGTTGCCACTATATCATCAACAGGACGACATTCACTTCAGTTTCTTCTTCCGCAATAACGATGGTTGGATTTGCGTACGTCAGCTAAGGCAAGAGCAATTTGACGTCAATTTATATACTATCTCCAGACAGACTTAGCCGAGCTTTGAACTTATATTGTTGGCTTAATTGACAAACAAGTAAAACCTGCATATATATTTGTTTTCTAGATATGCATTGCCAAATCGAAAAAACAAGGGCATTACCTTGACAGCTTCGTGTCACTTAGAATAGAATATATGTCAAGCAAGCGTGTAACTATACCAACGCCTCCGGAACCGGAGTGAGGTGCTTGTTCAATAAAATATGTATATTAAGACGACACCGATTTAGATCCTTCCTACCGCACCGTGACAAACTGAAACATATTATATTCACATAACTCCCATTTACAATCATTGTCACCGCTCTTTATAAAGACTTCCCTAAAAATAACACAAAGGAAACTTTTTCGAACAAGGAAATAAATACATATAATTAAAGGCATGCTCTTGAACACATCCTATATGAATGTTTCCGAATATATTGCGTCATTTCAGTGGCAAAAAAAAAAAACACACACGAGGAAATAGAATCCGCCCCATGCTAAAGGTGCAAACGTCATATCATAAACAAAGTAACCTTACACCGATGCCGAACGTAAAAAGCCACCGCCAGCCACCTACAATCACCCTAACACGTATTAGAAGAAAAAGAATGAAACAAGCAACGCCATTTTGGGTTATAAATTTTAAATTGAATTCAATTGGGATTATTGCGTGAATTCGTTTTGATCATCTGTATTAGTTATCATCTTTTTTGTTTCGGACAGGTTTTTTTTTTTTTGTTACAACCGCTGACATTGTTGGCCGCGCGGACGCTAACAATTGAACGGCCATTAATCGTGAAATTGTAAACATTTTTACGACGGCCTCGGCTTGGCATTGGCAGGCTGCGTTGAGTAATTGCCCGTAAACCATAAAACGACATCAAAACATGAAGACAAGAAAAATGAGGGTTGAAAATAATTCGTTTAAGAGTAGAAAGTCTTAAATTTTTTGTTGATTATGATTACGGATTTTAGCTGTATAATACCGAAGCTAATCTGTGGTGGTGGATCCCTTATAAAGGGGAACTTTTGAGGGAGCACTCGCTTTGGGCCGGTGCCATGTTGTTAAATGGAATTCATCTTTCATCTTCAAATAGCACTTGCATAATATTTTGCTGTTTATCTGATTCACATTAAGGGACATGCGGTTTCGAACGGTAAACATTTTGAAGCTAATGGAATAAGTATGGTGGAGCGACATGGAGAAGACCCGTGGACTATTTAGAGTAAAAATGTACACTTTATACTGTTTGGTAATGTTTTCATAAAATATAGGAATTCAAAATGACCTATACTATACAATGGTTGATAGATTTGTTCTGATAAAATGCTGAAATCGGATTACAGCAGAAAAAGGATTTGAAACAGTTTATTTTTAAGGGGATTTTAAGGATATCTACCCTAAAGTACTGAAACGGCACCCAAGCACTGAGTCAGTCCGAAAAGGCACTTATGACAGATTATGATTGAGGTGAAAAAAAAGTACCTAGATACTACAAGCCGCTATGGTGACAGGTACTTTTCCTGGAGCCAATTCGACATATGTGGAGAAATAGAATAAATAGTTAGAGCAACAGCTACGTATACCGCCAGGCAAACTCCTTAAGTGGTATTTTATTTTGTCTCAAGCAACTACCTATGTATAAGAAAGAAAGAAAGATTGTTAAGCTATCCATTAACGTAAATGGCAAGCATTCAACTAATATTATGACACTTCAAATACAAGCTGAGTTTGATAGGTGTCAAATACCAGCTCTACCAACTTGAAACTACGAAATGAATGACCATGTATATATTACGTACATTTTTTCCTGAAACATTAGAAATGTTTTACCAAATGAAAAACGCTATGTTTACTATGTAAATAAATACTTCAGTTTTTATTATTAAACAGTCTTTAAAGTTAGGACAAAATCTTTAAGTCTAAAATAACATGTTTTCAAAAACTTAAAAAAAAAAGTATTCATTCCTTGGCAATGTTGAACTAGTAATACTATTAACATATTGATAAAGAAAAAATTATCAAAATTAAATTAAGTAACTAATTTTTCTACTGCGCAAGATCCGCGAAAGTCCGAAATAACGAATTTGTGCGAATAGAAAATAAAAACAAATGGAAATACCTACTAGTTTCACCTGCCGGGCAAAACCATTTCATTTGCAAACGTGCATCGGCGAGACTAGTGGAAGTTCGTTACTATGTCCCCGGGATGGAGAGAGACAGTGAGATTGCGAATGCGAAGTCGACGAATCGAATAGTTTTTAACTTTCTCCATTACGTAGTAAGAGATAGATATTGGTTTCGTACAAAATTTCGAACTCGAGATTTTAATCAATTCTGATATTACGATGATAGAGGAACTCAAAAAAGTGGGTCGCAAAATTCTGTCCGTCTGTCCGTCCTTCCACAGGCCTACAGCCTAAACGGCTTCCCGGATTACGTTCAAACCTCGGATTTGGAGTTTTTGGGCTTACATTTCGGGAGGTGTTTTTTTTTTTGCAAGGTAAAGTCAATATTAATGGTACTTCCCACACAACATTTTCGTACCAGTTTGATTTGATCGAAAACGGCTCTAACGATTTCAACCAAAATTGATATTTAAGCTTAAGTAGGTAAGGTTACCATGACTGCGTACCCAGTACTTTTGAAATTTCGACATATCTCGAAAACGGTTCATACGATTGTAGCAAAAATTAATTTCTAAGGTTATGTGGTCATTTATAACTTAATAGCAAACTCTGTTTTTCTCAATATTATCGTACAATGGATTTATGAAAATAGGAATTTTTTAAAAATATAGTTTTGTCTTGTTAACTTAAAACGGCAATAACGATTTTTACCAAAACGCACGTTGTCCTTAATTTTCAATTCGAAGCTCCGAAAACGCTAATTTTAAAAACTGCTCACATCTCGAAAACCTCATCTTCGATTTCGATAAAATGTCAAAAACATATTTCTTTTATCCGGAACAATATCATACAGTCAGTTTTCAGCTTAATAGTTATGCAATAGTATTTTTCCAACTTAAGTTTGCAATATTTGCAACTGTTATGTCTGGATAATTTTACAAAAACAAAAACTTCATTTGCACGTTGCACCGCACACACGAACATCGGGATATTCAATTTATAATTACTAATGCAATTATTTCATAATCTATCTTAAGATATTCCAATCAAAATTAAAAGCATATCCTTAGGTCAAAAACAGAAACTGCAACTAGGTACGCTTGTCCTGTACTCAAAAATCAAGTGAGGAGTAAGACCTTATAAAATAGCACAGTAGACGCTTGCGACATTGCCAGTTACTGAGAGCTTTAACCTTTAAAAACTTATATTGTTATTTTATATAACTCTGCCATATGAGATAAATATCCAAAAGAGGATTTTGTTTTCTTTTGTCTAGTATCGAGAAAGGTTCGTTCGACCCAGTCGTGCACCTTATTTAATTTTGTTTCCATGTTGTTACAACTTGGATTTAATTTAATCAACTGATTCAATAGTCTAGTGTCTGTGTAAGATTGCGCTTATGAATTTCACAGTCTCAGACTCAATTCCTTGTTTCATTTAAAGTTTTTTTAATTTTATGATTAAATTTCGAAAGGATTCACTTCCGTTGCTTCGCCATATCACAATTTACGTGACACATTCACCAGTTCACTCCCCAGCTCTAGCGTGCCCATAGAAGTATTCACTTCAAAAATTAAGTTGAAAGAACATTTTATATCTCGACAACAGCGGAACCTATCAGGTAAAAAACTATCCATCAGGTTAACCTGCAACCAGGGTTACCTTCGGAAATTTTCGTGAGGGGTCCAAAAAGGTGTCCCTGGCTTTCAGAAAGGGTCCCGTATAAAATTCAAGAAAAACTACAGTATCGAAACATAATCCCATGGTTTTTATTCATTTTTAATGAATATTAAAAAAAATGTCAAGTACATTATGTTAGGAGGCATATTTAGAGAATATTAAATAATGTTAAATCCATTTGATAAAAAGAGACAAAACAAATATTTTATTTGTAGGTATAGATTGTACATAGCTATATGTATCTCTTTCAACTAATAAAAATAATACAAATTAACACAGCATTTAAATTAATTTTCTTCACAGTTTGCTATAAATCTAAAAAAAAATCATCAATTTTTAAATGAGCCCCTGTATTTCCGAACTAAATCGGAGTTAGGAACCCACATTTCCAATTTCCAAAACTACTCTATGTTATGAATTTCAAATAAATTTTTCAACGTCTTATGTTTAGCTTGAATTTCAAGTAACTTGTATTAATTTCTTACTTTTTCCAAGTCGTAAGTAAAACGACCAAACTCAGACGAAACAAGGAATGAATAATCAAAATCTTGTTGCGTATTTATAACGTTAGGATCTAAATACTTTAATGATCACAACTTCTGGTAATATATAATCTTTGCTTAATTTGGATCACATACAGTTTGATAGTGGCAGCAATGTCTTGTTCAGGTAAATTCTCTGAAAAAGGGTCCATAAGCGTCAAAAAGTGTCCTGTTTTTTCGTAAAGGGGTCCGATTTGGACTATTTTGAAAAAGGCGGGTCCTGGGGTCCGAGTGTTGAAGAAAGGTTCAATCGGACCCCAAGGGGTCCAAAAGGTAACCCTGTCTGCAACTAACAATACCTATCCCCAAAATTGTTTTGAAATCGGTTGAGTGATTGCAGTGTATGATCGAAAACTGTTAATAAGAGCTTAAAATAATAGAATTTATTTGCCGTTTGGTTCTCTAATTTACCCTTTTTTGGTCGTATAACTAGCTTCCCACTTTAGTAGCCCGTATTATACATAAGATATTAAATAAATAAATAATAGCACAATTTTGGGGAATTGGTTTACTGATACTTATCTTAAAAGTTATTGGAACAAACACGCACTTTTGATTCCTAGTGTTCTAAAATAATGCGACACTTCCATCCTTTTGAGGCAAACCGGATGTACGTAGGTATAATTGAATCTGCTGGTGAAATTTCTATTCTAAAATTAAAAAAAATACTGTTTCCTAACACAACTTCTTGCCCAAGAAAAAACTGACAGGGCAACCCACCTCACATCCATAACAACCATTTTTTGCAATTCATTTAAATAATTCCATATAATTATTACAACTGTTAATAACGCTTAACATATCTACAAGATGATCGAAAAATCAATTGAGCGGTATAATAAAAATGCTCATGAAGTCAAAAAATAATTAATTACGCAATTCATCAAGACTAATTGAATTGCCCACATCATAAAATTTTTCATAATAATTAAGCACATCAGCCTCTGTCACGCGCGACTGAATCTTTAATGACTTTGACTCTACTCGTAATCTTATTCTTGCTACGATAGGCGGCAGAACTGAATTCATCTCATAATTCTGGCATTAATTCGATGTAACTAAGTGAATTTCCGCCCGACCGCCCCGAAGACAGGCAAGGGAAAGGTAAAAGGAATGACTGAACTCGAACCGGATGTCATGGAAGATTTCATCGCCTTTCCTGCAAATTTTGTCGACTCACTCAATTATGGCTGAGTAATCCGGTTGCAATGTGAGTTAAGGACGTTGGGCTGGGGGATGTTTTTTGCAATAAGATAATAACGTTTTTCAATATAGCAAGTAAAAATTACAATTAATTTGAACATTTACGTTGAAGTCTCTCAGTTGAAATTTAAAAAAAATATTTAGCATTTGAAGTATTTGAATAATAAATTCAAAATATATCTTTTTTGAAGTAGTCGTTTTTATGTTACGTTGTCATGAGAGTTGCTAGGCCTAACTAATAATAATTTTTAATCTTCATATTAAATATTTTCTCGATCACAATTAGTAATTTAAACGAAAAATTTCGCCACTGCGAACTCGGAAAATAAATAATAATAAATTATATAAACATTTTTACTATAACTTTGCGACCAACTAAACACATATAAATTCAACTAAATACAATGCATATATTATGCAAAGATATCACACAACCGTAAAAGCAAACATATAATTAAGTTAGGTATTTATATCTGAGCAAGCAATTTTTAGATTAGATCTACCATATAATATACACCTTACCAAATTAAAATCTTACACCCACAACTTTATTTCAAGATCAAGGGACCAATTTTGAGCTCAAATTTACAAACAAGTAGCTATTTTCGTCGAATCGAAATTTGTTCGATAAACAGGAGAATCACATAATTTTCATGCTACACAATTTAGAATAAAGAGCTTTTCTCGGAAGGTGTCATTCCACAACATTTACAACTAACATCTGACATATTGAACGTGTTCTGAATTTATTCGTGCTCCAACAACTACAACACGATTAATATTACGTGCGTGGGTATTGATGGCGGAGTCGACGGTTAAATGAATGTATCTCATTCGTATCTATATTTGTAGAAAGGTGGTTTGTATAATAAATCGCATGAGTGATTGATAGGATGATTTCTAAGCGTATACTCGTATATGGGATATCATAAGCTCATCAGTAGGAACTAGGAAGTTCTACCTTGAAATGAAGCGTAGACATATTTGTGGAGGAGTTAACATTAAAAAATAAAATTATTTGTGAGCTTCATTTACTTATTATTTAAGTTATACATAATTATGTTCGTATTTAAACTTTTAATTGTGGTTTATAGTGTATTTATATAAATATAGATTGGCTGTTAGGTTTATAAAACAAATTACACCATTATTGAAACGGTATGAAAGGACTCGGCATTTACAAGTGTGACAACTGTTTTAGTGTCCATTACAATTTTTTGAACGAGAAAAAATACCAAAAGCTGAAATTCAAGAAATAAAATGTTTAATAAACTATTTTACCTCAAGAATTGTTTTCTTCCAACAAGATTTTTTTTATAATCGGAATACGGCTGACTAAACGTTTTAGAACTGTTCGTGTACTGATGAGCTACACGTATTGATCTACATAATATCACAATTGAAACGTTAGCAAAGTAATATTTTTGGAAATAGAAGCGAAATAATTTCAGAATAAATTAGAATCTAACGTGGAAAGTCATATGCGTTTTAAGAACCTATCACTTTCACATTTAAATTTTCGGAGTGAGTGCGAAACAAAAATATGCACGATTGTTACTTAAAATAAAATATTTGCCAAGCAACGAAATATTGCTTGGACAAGTAATTGAAAGTGTATAACACACACAAAACAATTTGATCTTTTGAAAACTGTATTGCTAACATTACCTACCCTAAAATTAGTTCGGGAAACTAAGAAAACGAAAGAATTAGAAATGCTTGAAGAAAGATATAAAGGGAAGGGAACATTTTTCGACACAAAATCTTGAATGTGTCCTCCTCTATGAATTCGCACAAGTTCTACATCTATTATTTTTTTGCATTGATGAATTTTCTACATCCAAAATTTTCGTAGGTTCACACTTCACACCTAACATTGATTAATTAGGGTTAGGGATTGCCCTACTCCTATTGCAATATCCGATGTTGTTGTTTTCGAAGTGAAAGCAACAATCCATCTCAAAATGACGTAAAGGGAGTACTTATTTAACTAAAGCCCGCTATTAACATTGAACGATTTCACTGATCAGTGAAATAATAAAAGTGGATTTAAAGAAAAGTTTTAATCGGAATTAAGTTATTTTTTCGTAAAAAGATTCCACAATTGATTAGCTTTACTTTGATACCAACTAAAGCCAATATTTTTGATTAATCGTCTTAAAATCGTAAATCAACATTTTCAATAATGCATTCCAATGAAAGCTATAACTGGGGCCTAAAGACCTACAATAAGTAATTGAGTAGGATAGCGAAATAATTGCGTCGAATCTGATATGAACTATAAAGTGAACTTGGTACGAAATGACTTTTTCATTCTTGGCCGTCTGTATTGAAGCTGGCTAAACATGAATACATTTGAGGTGATAGAAGTCTCAATACATTCTGAATTTTATTGCAGTCCCATTAAAAATGGAAGCGGGTCGAAATTCTGCTTTCAAAATTCGCTTTGCAAAATTCTGCCTTTTACCACAAAAATTCTGCTTTCAAAAATTCTGTTTTTTTTTTCTGTTCTGTCTAACAAAATTCTGGCAGGCAATATTTTAAACAACTAAATTCTGCTTATTCTGTTTTTTTTCCAATTTACGAATTTAAAGAAAACAAATATTTTTCAACTTTGTCAACAAATTACGATATATGTATTTCATATAAAGAAGGTACAGGAACACAAAAAAAAAAACAGCCAAAAAGTGACCGTATATTTTCCTTCATTGTATTTAGTTACAGATATATTATTATTTTCACTCACTAACTAACAGAATATTTGTCTAAACCAAGAGAGCAAACTTAAAACCAATAACAAAACTTATTTTACCTCTCCTTCTATAACAAGTGAGTAGGTAGGTAGAATGCTTTACATAAAAAATAAAAAAAGGTTTTGGAAAATGTAAAAAAGCGCGCCTTCCAGAATTTTGTAGAGCTGAATTTTGTAAAGCAGAATTTTGATAAGCTGAATTTTGAAAGCAGAATTTTGTAAAACAGAATTTTGAAAAAAGAATTTTGACCTCGCCAGAATTTCGACCCCATCCCATTAAAAATATGGGGAAATTCAATTATCCTTTAGGTGTGGTCAGGTTGGGCGCTATGTCATTCTGTTTTCAGAAGGACCGATCTGTCAAAGCAAAGCTGTCAGTCAGAAGTGTTTTTTCAACTCTTACTTATGGTCACTCAATTTGGGTTACAATACAACCGAAGGAATACGAAAAGCTGCCGAAATAAAATTCTTTTTTCGTCGAATTTCTGGTGTGATGTACTACTTCCAAGACGTTTCGAATCCCTGCCATTATAGGCATAGACGTTGACATCTCTCATCCGCCCATATGCGGGGATGACATAGATGGATGGATGGTGTATTTTAACATAGAATCGGTGGCGGAGGTTTAATTTGAGCATCCTATGCCCGACCCTTTTAACGGACAAGTATGGGGACACCGAAAATGAATGAATAAGAAAATAAAACATGACCAAAATATTGACTTTGACTAGAAATCGTGCATACCTGGGTATACATACTTTTCTACGCATTAGCTTTGACCAACAATTTCACTACAATGACATGTCAGGGTAAAGATGTTTTTTTTTTTTTTTGAGTGAAAACTTCCTTAGGCGCATTGGGCACTTTTGAGATGGGAAAAAAACATTGAACTCCAGATCAGTGATTTTCAAGATTTTTGAGCTTTAAAATATGTGCAAGACTTTCAAGATTTTATATTTTCCAAATCTAGCAAATGTATTTCATCCTTAAAAGAGAAAGAGAAGAAAGTAATGTAGTATCGACATAATCTGTACTGTATTATTATAAAAATGGGTATGATCACTATGTCGTATACGAATCATATGTTTGATATATTGATGGAATAAACTGAATAGACTCTGAGCAAGCGAACAACAAAGAGACGTCCTATCATGAACTCTACAAATTCTATAGAAGAAAAACTTTTCTATTAGTTCCATTATTATGTAGAATGAGAATAAAACAGAACCCATGCAAAACTTCTGTTTTACTAAGGAAATATTTGATGAAAAAAGAAACTGATGAATGTACATAATATGTTTTTGAAGTAAAACCAGCGGACAGGAACTTCGCATATTGAATATTTAAAGATTTTATTTCCAATATTTTATCGCTTCCACATTCCTCTGCAAGTGTTGAAACGATATTTCCTGCTGTAAATTTAAATAAAACGAACATTCGTAATCGTTCGTTAGTCCTTGCAAAGGCTTTGTGGCGCTTTGATGAAGCGCATTGCTATGATCTTGAGAGGTATAAGCAATGAAATTCTAAGTCATAAATAAATATGTTCCAAATTCCAAAAAGCAAAAACATTCATTTATGAACAACAATTTTTTATCGATATTTTTCTAAGTGCATATATCATAAATTTACCTTCTATTTATATAAAATATTAGTTTCATTTGAAGCACTTCAAAATTGTCTTTTATATTTCCTTCTTTTAATAATTTGAAAAAATCTTGAAAATGATTTTTTTTGCTCGCGACACTGCTACCGACACAACGAACTGACTCTCTTCTGACCACTCTTCACAGATAGGTAATCGAAGGGAGAATTTTATTTTGTGGAGGAATTGGGTTGGTGTGCTGGATCTTACGGTTGACGGTATATTTAATACTTAGTTTATAATATATATTATTATAAACATTAAATTTGGGATCCACCTAACCTCAATTTGCGAGTGTGTCACCAATCAGCCCATCAGGCAACATACACATCGAGTTTCTTTGATTCTTTAAATATTGCGTAAGGATATGAATCCGGCATGTGTTTTGTTTTTTGGACAGATACACCTACACATCACACTGATCACATTATATATTACTTGTATGAAGAAAGTGATGGGTTCCGGTTTCCACATGTGAGAGCTTCCGCACAGAACTTTTGTAATTTACTTCAAAGAATACCAATTAGTTAAATTTCATAATTTTGTATTTGTAAATATACATTTTACAATAGATTGCAATTTTTGTATGTAAAATAATATACATTATTTTTAATGTAGGTACAATATCGAATTTAATGAAAATTGAGGATTGCAAACAAATTTCCTGACTACTTATTCAAAAAATACACACGTAATTGTTCAAGATTTCACTTCTGTCGGCACTCCCATGGTGCCACTGTTTTTTTTTTCATTGTTTGAAACGTGGAAAGAACGCGTTGAATTATTAAAATGGATACTCATCATATTACACCAAGTAAACCCGCCAGGGGAAGAATAATCTGCAATATTCCTGAGCAGTGCGACGCAATTTGTTTATTGCGTATTATAAATTTTGAGTGCCGATTTTTTTTTTGTTGCTTTCATCAAAAAGTTTCAAGTAACTTCACTGTCTCAGGGTGGCCTTTATATTGAAATGTTGTTTTAGCATTATTTTCTCCTAGTTACATGATATCGCGTGCCCTAATTATTCGTTGCCTCCGATTCGTACGTTGTGGGGAGAATGAATGGTATATTATGCTGAATGCCTATATTAACATTTAAAAACAAAATTACAAAAATTCAATGAATTAGAATATCTGTTACGAGCATTTGATGTCTGATGCTAATTTCTATTGAGCTTCAAAGTTCTGGGAATATTGTTAATGGTAGTAAATATATAATGTGTGCTAAAGTGAAATTTGAGAAGCAACGAGAAAAATCTGCTGACAAGTAAATGTTGAGTGAAGGCATATAAATAAGAAATCGACATTATATGCACAGAGCTCGAAATGTATTCGGCAAGATTTATCTTTGTCTGTGAATCCTTTAATTCACATACAAAAGTCAATCTTTTCACCAAAAAGGGAGTGATATACGAAAGGATTCCCCGATTTGCCACTAAATGAATAGCAACTTGATGGCCTTAGCCTTAAAGTGTAAGTTTATAGACCTGCAGATTTTTTAGGATATCTAGTTCTGGTAAAGGATTAAACGGACGCAAGTAAAAATGTTCATTGTCGTTCAAAGCTCGAACATGTTCAAGCTGGCACTTTTCGCAAAGCTCTACAAACAAACACATTCAAAGAACTTGATACTGAATGTTCGCTACATCATGTTTTCTCCGCATAATTAATTCCTGTCAGTTTCGCAAGGGTTATAGTTTATATTGAAATAAGAAGCGGTTGCTTCTTTTTGTCTTTGAAAAATGTGTAATTGCTTTTGCATTCACTTTTGTGATATAATATGCATATAATGTTATTGCTTCACTTATTAAACCTTAAAATTTTCGTATAGGTACCTATGCATACACAGTTTTGAAATAAGCCGGGTGAAGTTAATAAGTTAAAATAAAATTAATTCAGCGCTAAATGCGTATTGAGGCATTTAATTTTTTGATGTCCTTGCGCCCTCGAAAATATTTATATGATGCTTACTTTGCTATGTATTTTTTTCAATGTTGTTGTAATTTTGTTATTTCATCATCTTTGTGCAGTAAGAATGTACATTTAAAAATGTTAAATCGACAGAATATTAGTAGTAGTAGTAGATAGCAAATATAATCGGGAACTTTCAAAAATGGGTGTGTTTACACAGTTTCACCAAAATCTTCCACCAACGCAGATTACCAAAAACAATTTTAGCTGCAGAGCGTATTAAATATATTTAACTTCAGCTATTAATCTCTTGAAATTTTGTTGAAAGCAAAATATTTATCTTTTTTTTAATTTCATTTCTTTACAGGTAAGCTAACTTCAACTTTAAATGTAATCCAAATGCGACGTAAGGTGTCTTTGAATATTGCACACAAACAAGTAGGTATACAAACAAAAAACAGTTCGTAAACTTACGACTACGACAGCAATGATTTTCTTTTATTGCAAGTTTACTAAGTCTTGCGAGTTCAAAACTAACTACAAATGTATCTTCGGATTTACTATGACAAAATATCGTCTTGCGCTTTTATTCCCACCAAAGACGAGTTTAATGTATTTTTTTTTTTTTATTAAATATGTAGGTAGTTTGTATTTTTGAAAATTTTGATGGTTTTTTATCCGATAAAGGTGTTATGTGACAACTTAAATTTTGGTCTATTCGCCGATACTCTACTGTACTTAATATAGGAGTTGGATATGGTTAAAGGTGGTAAATACACAAATTTTTCAGGTTTCGTAGCGGAAAAAAGTGCTGTATAAAAGCGTTTAAGACATTAATTTGTACAAAAACACCACTTATTATAACGTATGTATAATAAATGAAGTCACGTTGTGTAAAATAGTATTTTCTTTATTTACTTTTGTTTCGTGTTACCGAACTCCAACTTCGGTTTTAGGAAGATTTATGGGCAAACAACTTTAAACCTCTTTTACTCGAAACTAGAAATTTGTCACTTAACACCTTCTCATTCTCAACGCTTCAGTTGTTGAAGGAACTATTATTTTTTAAAGATGCTTGTACTTTGTTTGGAATTACAGCTATTTCCGAAAAAATAGCAACCAGCTTTAGGAAACTGTTTTGTCCGATTATAATATATTTATAATTCAAAGACTTTCGTTTTTCTTGAAAATAATTATACATAACTAAAAACTAATAATAAAAAAAAAATACTGCTCCTCTTCAGGTATTTATTCAATGCATCCAAAATAATTTTTTTTTTTGGTACTGTAGAGTTCATGATAGGAATTTTTATAATAATACAGTACAGATTATGTTGATACTCGATACTACAGGTACTGTATACAGTTAGTTCTACTATATTCTCTTTTTGTTCTTTTCATTATTTGGAAATAATTTTTAATAATCTATTATCTTTAGAAGCAGTTTTAAGACATCTTGTTTGAAAATGTGCTTACTTAACTGTTCCTATTATGCTGTTACAACGAGCTTTGGAAGCAATATATGTTTTGAAATTATCGGGGAATCGTAGTCCTGGTGGATTATTAAATTGAAAGATCTTTGGATGACATATTTGTTTTCTGTTAGCAGTTCTTACACGTCAGAGTTCGTCAAGGAAAGCGGCATACGAAATTCAGCAGTATTCATTGTTATTACATCCATGTTTTTTGACTTTCAAAAGCCGTAAAACTTTAAATCAAATAGTACTGATTGTCTGTAATGGACCGTTAAAGGTCTAACCGATTTACCAACGTAGCATCTAGTGAAATTTTAAATAAAGACTTCTTGTAAGCCCTTTTGTTTGTTTATTTTTATTTTTCGTTCAAACCGTCTCTGCATGTTCTATTCTAACTACGGCGGATCAATTTTATTCCCCTTAAGAGTCTTCTTTTTTATACTGATCGATCGTCGAATATTTGCTTCTTACCCCGATCTAGTGTTAAGATGTATCTATACGTTTTTCTTCTACAATTATTAGTTGATCGGTTTTTGAATTCGTAACTGGTTGGAAGACATTTTTTTTTTCAATAGTTGGTTTAGCTGGTTTTAGAACCAGGAGACTTCCGCCGCAGTGTTCATTGTTTTCCAATTTTTTATCAAGAAGATCATTAGTTTTTTTCCCTAAGCGAAATTTGCACCTATTTTCAAATAAAATAATAAAATAAAATACAAATAAATAAAAAAATTTAATAACAAATGTTCCGATTTTTCAAAGTCCTTGAAATAAAATCTATTAAAAAACATTTTCGCTTTTCGAAATTTTGTCGTTAAATTTTCCTTCGTTCTCCTCTATGCGGGGTGACTGAAGCGTTTCGAACTACATTATTCTCAGACGTTTTACTCTACGCACTATAGTATTTTTGTACGATAAATAATCTCTTGTACCATCGCACGGTTTAAAATTTGCAAGTCTGTGCAAAAGTCTTTACCGACTTGTCTTATCTTTCCAGTGCCTAATTCAAAGTGTCCGAAGCTGCTAGATTCAAGTCTACGACCTGAGTGTGCTATATTTATCCCTTCTTGTAGCATGACAGCTAACTCAAATGTTTTTTTTTAAAAGGTACATTTGTGCCTTTCCTGTTATCATACTTGCTTTTTCGAAGGTATTTTTTGCACCATTTTTGCCTGTGGATATGTAAATACCAATATCGTCAGGTAACTTTCGATTTCACTCGAAAGTCATACCTACTTGGGATCGAGTTTATAACATCTGTCCATGTCGTTTGCTTTGGCGCTGGAAAGGCCACCAAGAGGCCTACAAAACTTCAAGAGGTTTACCTAAAATATATATACGCAATAGATGATAAAATATAACACCACAGTATTGATAAAATCAAACATTTTTCAGATGAGGAGCAGCACGTATACATTCTAAAACCACTCTGGCTACTAATAAAAGCATCGATATAAATCTTACCTTTTATCACTCACGTACTGTGATTCTAAAATCAATGTGGATAGCAATTCAGATTTCAACCGAACGACCAATAAATTTTGCCTAAGCAAACTTATTTTAAATCTGCACATTGCACAGCGGTTGCTCATACACCGCCTGACCTCAACTCGGTCTGCCTGTTCCTCATCATCGTCACCTCGCACCCGGATCTGTGTTTATTTTCAAAATTTGTTGAAGGCTTTTGTTTACCAAGTAAAAAAATAAAAAAAAAGGTTTTCGAAATTTGTCCATTTACTCAGGTTCTATAAGATATCGTCTTACGCCAACATCATTAAGGCGCTGCCATAATTAAAGGCTTTGGTTTGTTTATCGCCGATTTAGCTAATTTAACGTCCTCCTTTTGAGAACATCAGCAGGTGTCTAATCATAAATTTACATGCGATGTCTTACTCCGGACAATGTACATGGAACGTTGTTTTCCATGGTTAAAAAGTTGTTTTCCATGGTTAAAAATAGCTCGCGTCAGGCTATCTATAGCTACACCGATGAGTTGTGTATACAGTAAGCTGTGAGGCCAAATTATAAATCAATCAAATCGTCTTAAAAACACTTACTTTGCCAGCCTTAAATAGCTGAGGGCGAACAAGTAAACAAAACACGACGTATCTACGTCATAGCAGAGCTTAATGATATTTGAAAATGCGTACATACCGGGTCAGTTCTGCAATGAATTGAAGAGCGTACTCCTTTTTAAGTGGTAGCCCTTTGTTCTGAGTGCGCCAGCCAAAAGTCCGTGCTATTTGATGTCGTTATTTGGATTTATTTCTTATAGAAATGTTAACCACTTGGATGATAGCGTGGCTTAGAATACTAACTCCACGTATAATCCGATTACTTTCCACGAATGAAATTAACAAAGACTGTGATGGTTTGGGTGATTCTACTGAAGATGTAGGTATGCGAATAACGCACTGACCGGAAGCCGGTGTAATCCGACTAAGTGGCATGCAGTAGTACTCGCTTTGAGCTATTAGAAGCGTAACGCTTAAGGGAACATTCAGTGAACTCGATTGTGTAAGCACCGGTATTGTGCTCAATTAATTTACGTGCACTTTGCGGCTTGCTTTGCATACCTATTGTCGAGGACTGCCTTTGTATCTCATGCAAAGATAATTTGCAAATTGTTGTTGTTCATGACATTTAGTGTCCCCACACAGGCGGATTTAGTAGAAAAGGCCTTGGCCATCAGGAAGGGAGCGAATACATCAGCCCGATATGAGAAAACTTATCGTCGATGCGGATTTTAAATATGCTGTTCAGTATTATATTGAAAGCTTTAGATTTCTTGTAAGCCTGCCGATTATAATAATTTTAGGTTAATTTGTAGCAGTCCCCTACTCCCACTCTCATTAATAGATGCCACCGTTTTCTTATACCTTGCATTCACACTTCTAAGCAGGGATATCAGTTTGGTATTTTTTTGAGGAGTTGTGCTTCATACAGTAGGCTTCATACTGTCATGAAAGAGCTTCTCAATTAGCCCTTGTATATCGCTTCAATTCGTCGTAATCCTATCCTTTGCGGACCTGCGTCAACTATTTTTAACTTTCTTACGTAGTAAGTGAAAGATATTGTATTCGTACAAAATTTTGAGCTCGAGGTGTTTATGACATTCCGATTATAGAGGAACTTCAAAAAGTAGGTCTCGAAATTCGACTGTCCTCCCGAAGACTGCAGCCTAAACGGTTGCAATAACTTGGTGCAAATTTCGGATTTGGAGACTATGGGCTTACAGTGGGCGTCCGATTTTTTTTTGCAAGGTAACCTCATTAGTAATGGTCAAATTTTCAAATTTTCATATCATTTTAATTTGTTTGAAAACGGCTCCAACGATTTCAACCAAAATTGATATTTGAGCTTCCTTGTGGTAAGGAAACAAATATTGAAGGCCCCTCAGCGAAAACTTTTCAAAAAACTATTTTAAAAGCTCTAGGACAACATAAATATTTATTCATATGCCTACAAACTACATATTGTTACTAACACATCATACTTATCATAACGATTTGTGTTCAAAATATTCTAAATCTATTCAAAATCCTTGTATGTCCTTATAATACCTAAGTCCAAGGTTTCGTAACTGTTTTAATTCAGTATTTTTATATGGCTGTCAAATAAAATATAGAATTAACAAGTTTATGTTTAAATTAACTAAAAACTATGCAGGTAATAGGTATCACGAAAACAATCGCACAAACTTCCAAAACTTTCAGCCAAACAATAAAAGATATGACAATCAAAAGTGACAGGTATACAAGGCAAAAAATATGTAGTCGAATTATTGTGACAAGAACAATCGAAAATGAAACGTCAAATAGAATGACAGAATTCGGTGTCGCTTTCAATATGTCACCTTGCTTATGGGGAAACACATTCCCAACTTTTGTGATGAAATAAGTAAGTGTGCTTTTTAGAATATTTTGTGGGCTTTACACAAAATGACACTAAACTAAATTTTTCTCTAATAATTTTTATCACATTAAATCATGTTGAAATGTCAGCTTCGTGTAAAAGAGACAAAATGTATATTATTAAAGGGGTAGCAATTGTTTGCAAAGCAACATTTTTTTTTAGATTTTTACTTTTATTAAACTTTCTTTATATACAATTTGACTTAATTCTAGGTAGCAAAATATGGTGGTGAATATTAAATATTTAAATGCGTTGGCTCAACAACAGGGGCCCAACGGTATACAATGTTTTGTTTTCTTAAATCTATTTTACATAAATTGTAACTGTCTTCTCGGATTCATACTCGTAGTATGCATCGTTGTCTGGGTTAACCTCAGGGTGTTCAAGTCCGGGTGTTACTGTCCTTTGTGAGTTGGGGTGGTTGATCATCTTGGTATTATCCTCGATGGTGGGTTGTCTCGGTCAATTCGTAGAAGGGCAGATCTGCCCTGTCAGTGTCGCTTGGGAATAACTCCTCGTTAAGCAGAGCCAGCACATGAAGATACCGGTGCTCTGGGATGTGTGGCAGGTCCGCGATCCTTCTGACTAGTGGGTTTGGATGGCTGGAGGTATTCCTGAGAATTTTCTGGAAAAGTGTGACCATGTACTTTTCCAGTGGTAGAATTTTGGCTTCTTCGTAGAGTCTTGAGCATCTGACGTTTTTCTTCCGGGTTGGATTGTAGTGCAGTCCTGTGCAAATCCGCAAGAGTTTTCTTTCAAACACGCACAGCTTCCTCATGTATGTCTTGGAGACGGTATACCATGTGGGGAATCCGTAGGTTATAACTGGTCTTATGAGTTGTTTGTATAGCAGCAGTTTTGTTTTTCTGCTTAGTCCATTTTGCTTCTTCATCAGAGGGTAGACTCGGTGGAATGCTAATGATGCCTTCTTGAGAACAGCGCTTACGTGTGAGTTGAATTTAAATCTCTCGTTGAAGTTGACTCCAAGATACTTTATGTTGTTTGTGGTTGAGAGTGATGATCCGTCAGGCAGGTTTATTTGTATGCTGCGGCAGTTGGTGGCCGACCTTACTCTGGTTCCTCTGATTGGTCTTCTTATACAGATCAGTTCAGATTTGCCCGTGTTGATCCTTATGCCCCATCTTAAGTAGTACTGGAATAGCTTCCGTACGTGGGCTTCTACTCTTCGTGCTGCTATGGCTGGGGACATCGAGTTGCTGTATGTGACGGAGTCATCGGCGAATAGGCAGGTGTTAGTTGCGTTCTCGAGTTGGGGTTGGTCGGACGTGAAGATGTTGAAGAGCAATGGTCCAAGCTTCGATCCTTGGGCGACACCAAGCAACACAAATTTTCAAACGAATTTATAAAAACAAATTTCAACGGAAGGCAAATACCATTGATCTTTGAAGTGTCAAAAAAACTGCTCCCAAGATCCGAAATAAAAAACGGAGGGCAAAATGGCCCGATCGGGCACATTATGGTAACGCTGTATCAATCTTCTTTGCAGGTGGCTGCTGGCTGATGTAATGGTGAAGGTGATGCGATGGTTTCGGTGGAGAGGTATTTGTGCTGGAAGAGAGAGAGAGAAAGAGCATAATTTGTGCAAACTTAAACAAGCAATTGAATTTGCAAATCGCAATTGTTGTTTTGCAATACGTGGTTGATCAGAAAAATACTTAGCAATTTTGGTCGATCGACTATACAATATACCTACATACCAGAGACAATACTGATACCCCTAACTCGCAATCCTCTTGCCTCTTGTTTGGTTAATAAAACTATCTAAATGATATGTTTTATATACTAGAAAGATACTAAAAGACAAACATGGTTGTGCATTTTTCGCTTTTGAATATCATTTAGCTCGATTACATGAGTAAATTTTTCAGAAATAACTCAAGAAAAATTCCTCAACTTTGCCGACACAGTGGAAGTGGCATATGCAAGGTGCGTGTTGGTGAGCCAGAATTTTTGAAGTTACACGAATTTCTATGTAACAACACTACTTTCCCACCCCCCATATATATATAGCTTGTAGGAAGTTACGGAAAATCGGCCGAAGTTGGGGCTCATACAAATTACGTGCAAGTGGCTTAGGTAAAAATACTTGATTTGGTGTGACTCAAATTGCTTTCGTCAAGTTTAAAAGAGTTTTGAAGTTATTTTGTTGAAAGTGTTAATGAGGCGCTATGAAACATTCGACAAACAGATTATCCAATGCGATAAGTTACTGCAATAGGTAAAGAAAATTTATTTTCGTTTTTCACCTCATTTATTAAGATTAGTGGGGAGCGGTACAAATGGCAGGAAATACGAGTAGATGCCGTTTGTTTTCTCACGCAACTACGAACAGATTTTCGTCTTTCATGTTACATAAGGCACGAATGGTGCAGATAAAAACGTTGGAACAGTTTCGCGCTAGGTTTTCCTATTTCCCTCTTTCAGTCAAATAATGTCGACTTCTGTTTATTTATTTATTTATTTATTTTATTTTTCAATCAAATGAGTACATCTACTGTTCTCGCTAGATTACTTAATACAAAAATATACTTAAAAACGACCACCAAAGCCTAACATCAGAATTAATTTATTTCTAAATGAATCCCTACCAAGATGAAAATCAAATATACTAGCATATCTATTAGATTCCCTAAGACATCTAGAAATTGGTTCATTGTATCCATAATTAACTCTATGATAAGGTACATAAAATAAAAGACGGTTTCTAAGAGCTCTCGATGGAGCATCAAATCCAATTAATGATAATAGGAAATGGCAATCGATATGACCAGTTGTCAAATCACGAATAAACATAATTGAAAAATATTGCCTACGTTTAAAAAGAGGTAAGATACCAAATAATTTGCACCTCGTCTCGTAAGGTGGCATTTCAATGTTCCATCGCAGTCTACGAAAGGCTACTCTAGTAAGACGCTTTTGGATTTTTTCTAATCTAATAGAATGTACTTCATAATATGGATTCCATACTATACTGCAGTACTCAAGATATTCTTTACAGAATAGAAGTCTAGACAATAGCGCATTCGTTTGTTTAAACTAAGAAGCTCAGTTTGGTTTCTAACACACATTTTTCACCGCAAACAAAGTTGTAATGACTTTCCATATTAGATTGGGAAATTTTTGGACTTCGTTAAATGTAAAGCAGGTTCGATGCACAATCTACAAGATATCTGCGACAAATTCAAACTGTTAAAAAACATTCCAATACCAAATATTCTTATAGCGTTGCAGACGTATTTTGCATTATTTTTTTCTATTGAAATTTCGTTACAAAGTTCGCTGTCTTTGTTTCCCCATAAAAAAATTGTCGTTTTATGTGGTGAAATGTACTTCTCAATCAGCTTCTTTGTATTTTATGTTGTACTTAGCTCAAGAAAAACCTTATGATATGCGACAGATTTTTCTCCAATTTTGTTTATTACGTACTCCGGTTTAATGTTGTCGATTTATTTCCATCAAAACATCAAAAGAACCTTAGTGCCACTTCATTTCATCTTGATAAATGCAAAACCTCTATAAAGGGAAGAAAGAAAACAAACCTTAGAAACAATTTGCCATGCATTATGCATCTGTGAACTCAAATTAAAAATACTTCAAATGAGACTTCTTCCAACTTACAAAACAAATTTCGTCGTTCGGTCAATATCCCGCAGGATACCACATGGCAAATATATTTTCTGATTTTATTTACTCAACACAATGGCGAAAGCATTTTGCCAAGTGGTCTAGAACTTTTTAATAACTGTGTGTGGGAGTGAATCGTCCTTTGTGTCCAATAACACACATGGGATTGTTTAAAACATATCTTTCAACTTCGCATAGAAGTCCCATCGATGCTTGAGTATATATCATCAAGAATGATGTCAGACACAGTGGTCATCGGATAAGTAAATGTGGAAAAGGAAAACGGACCAACCACACAAAGAGCTATCGTTTGGTCGCATCTCCCTTCGCAGATAACAAAAGTGGAAGAAGAAGTAATATTGAACATGTATCCGATTACTGGCACAACTGGCTTACAGGACTAAAGCTGATTAGTTTCTCTCTGCTTCTGTATTTGCAATCGATTGGGCAACACCGAATACGCAACTCACGAAAATGCAGTAGATAGGAGATATTTCATCAATCGAAAAGAGAACACACCATCGTCTAAATGTGCTGAAAGTTTGTTAATGGAATCATTGCATTCCACTTAAGCTTGCAAGTCGTTTTTGAACTCTACATTTGGAAACTGTTTCCACAGAATATCTGATGACTTACGAGCTCTCTGTTACTTAAGCTTTGCAAAAATACCTTCCCCCATTTCCTTTTTTAATCGGTATTATCTATTGATAATTTGTTATGAATGGAATTTGCTAAGGTATTTCTGTTCGATGCACACTTAATGTCTGTCAGCATTAAAGCATTAATGGTGATGGATTGTTTTAATGAGAAGTGCGTGCATTTTATGAAACGGCAAATATGACGATTGGACCGAAATCTGAGGTTGGTGATCCTAACATTGCTGAAGCAGTTGTTCATTGCAAAAGCAAGATAGTCACTTCAATTAAACGGAGCAAACATGTTTGTAAAAAACACCAACTACCATAGTAACTCCATAATGAGTGGGATCACTTTATTAAAAAGCTTCACCACCGACAGTTCAACTGATCTCTCCTATGAGAAGTCGAACCATAATTGGAGGTTATAGCTGATTTAAATACTATTGAAACAAACAAGTTAACAATTACAGCTGAAAGAGAAATAGACATGTTTTCGGAAAAGATGAACTACGAGCTCGGTACCGCCATGACAACTTTGAGTTCGCCTTAGAGGGCTTCAAGTTTTAGTAAACAACTTATTCAAAAATCCTCTAGGTAAGTTGTTAACTTTTAGCGAGATTTTCTAGTTCAAAATCGCCTTTGCACTTTAAACGTCAAAACAGAAGTAAATTAGTTTTTTTTTATATAAATTTCTGGTTGTTGTTTTTTGACAATACCTTATCAATTAATTTTTAGGTGCAACGTCAAACGCCTTTATGCAAATGTAAGACACAATCTTGAGTGTTAAGTGTTAAGCAAAGGTTCATTAATTTTTCGGTTTCGAGAGTAAAACTAAATAAAGCACACACATCGATACACTTTTAATGTAAAATTTATTTCGTTATAAAGTTTCGACTTTGCTATTAAGTGCAAAAAAATAATAGCATTTAAATGGCCGCTTCGGGAAGATTCGCAGCATGCGATTCTTTTGAAGTAACTTGTCTAGAGTTCGGAGATTATTCGCGTAAGCACGGTCTTTTGCCAAGCCCCACAGAAAGAAATGTAACCGTGTCAAATCGCATGATCTTGGAGTCAAATTGACGTGGCCAAAACGTGAATTTTTGCGACTATTCAACTTCTCATGCAAAAATGCCAAAATTGGTAGCGTTGTGTGGTTGCCATGTCATTGAACTTTATAACGCTGGGGCTGCAAATCCAAATGCAAATGTTCACTAAAACGGATGGCGCGTTTGCAAACCAATTTGATCCCAATACAAGTTGCAGTACCTACTGCGGATACAATTTTACAAAATTCACATGTGCAAATTGCGACTTTTAGATATCTTTCGATCAATTACTTTGTCGAAACCGTATAAACAAACAATGCATTTGCTTTCAATAAAAAGAATTCCTTTCACAGTTGTTGTTTGAATTTAAAGCGTAGTTTCCATTGCATTTCCATCTCAAAGAGAAATATGAAAGATATACATTTATTGTGCACATTACTTCCACCCTATACCTATATATATTTTGGAAATTCTGCACTTCGCGTATCGCTGTCTGTGTCCAGGTATGTAGGTACCAGGTGAACAATGTTCTGTGCGAAATTTAAATATTTCACAAACATGCACTTTTCTCTGCATATCATGTATTCGAAAAGCACATTCAGCGAGTTGGCACACATTTTCTCTGCCTCAGCATTGCATTGCACATTCCACACAATTTCCACTGGCAGAATAAAATCATTTTCCTCCATCATTTTGATGGCGTTGCCAATATTAAATTTGCTCTTGAGAAATGTATGTGTGCACTTCTTACTTATCTAGTACCACCCTTCCACTTTTACAAAGTTAAAATGAGACTCGTTCTATAAATACGTTGCGTTGTAGACAGGAGAGAAAAAGTGGAAATTCTGAAGGAAATGAAAGGACAAATCAGACTTCCTTTGAAAACGGCAAGAAACTTAATTTTATTTGCGTTGACTTTGCAAGATCTTTATTGCATTCTATTAAGGAAAAGGCACAAGCGTATAAGTCCGTAGGTAAAATGAGAAGCTGAAGAGAATGTAACATTTGCATAACCAGGAAGGAGGCGTTTGACATTCGGTTATAATAGTTGAAAAATATCTGATATCCATTGTCAAAGAGTTTAATTAACAAGCTATTTAATATCTAAGTGTCTATTAAGTAGTTAGTTACAAGCCATGTGTAAAAACGAAAGTTAAATTTCGATCTACGAGTAGTATAAAGCCGACACTATAATCTTCTGAAGTATACCGAACCCGAGGGCTGGATTAAGAACCTTTATCAGGACTGTTACACTCTCGGATATTTGGCAGACGTTCGAGGGAGTTTAATAAAATCCTAAGACGTAAAATGTGTTTTTTTCCAGGGGTTGAAACTGAGACTTAGTATTCGATTGAGCCAGTGTGAGGACTGTTCCGCAATCAGATAAGACTAAAATCTTGAATTCGGTAGACAAAGACTACCACGCACTTGTTAAAATTTTAAATAGTATTTCCTACGGTTCTTTTATAAAACTTGCATAAGTGTAGATTGTCTTTAAAATGGAGCTAGACTTGGAATACCAAAATAGTTTTCAACTACTGTTGCAGCGATTTGCGATTCAATTTATAGCGATTGTAAGTTTTGCTACGCTATACGTGAAGGCGATATACAGGGTGGCGCAAAATTAATCCACTATTACTTAAAAAACTACTTTGTACTAAAAAAAATTAATTTGATTGATGTAAATGGTCCAAAACCTATATACTTTTCCATGACTTTCCGGTCAAATAACGCCCGCAACTTCAAGTTGGGCCTCTTCGTTGTTGAGATTATCATTTCACGATCTTGCAGAGTATATAGCGCTAGATTCCCTGTCTGTTGTATACTGCAGCTGTCCATTTCACAAATGTCAAATATGATTGACGTACGATGCCATGGTGAAATGTAGATTTTGAAGAAAACAAATTTTGTTTCAATGTTTTTTGTAGCTTTTTCTTTTTCCCACGGAAAACTTTCCAGACATGGAAATTCCCAAAAAAAGGGAAGAAATACCACAATATAAGAGAACTAGTGGTAGCCGATGACAGTTTCTCTCACGCTATCAATATTTCCACCAATAAAAAGGAATCCTCTCACGCTGTGCCAACTGTCAACGGGTGCAACGGACAGAAAAGTAGAAATTAAACATAATTTCTTTGCCGCGTCTGGCATGCGCGCTGCTTATGGGTCACCTTCCATAAGAGAGTGTGTATTCTATCAACCTGACAGCTGTCACTCCTGTCAGTCGAAAACGTTGCCGCATTGGACGCGACGGATTCTTTGGGTTGGGCTCTTTATAACATCTTCCGATAGGGTAACTAACTTTGCACCACCTTGTATGTTTTACAAACATGTGTTTTCATTAATTTGCTACAAATTGATTGCCCATATAATAGGCGGAGAAATGTTTCAATCACTGCAAGTGAGAGGAGCATCAGTCGATTTATCCTATCGGATTACGTACTTTGCTCCATCGTGCACATTCTCTAGCAGACACATAGATGTTTCCGTTTTGAAAACTTATGAGTAATGTACAAACTATCATTCACACTGAACACTTTAAAAATGTTCACCCACCCTACCATGAAATCACTTTCATCAAGCCACTTTGGAAAATTGATTTTGACCACTCCGAAGGGTTTTATGAAGTTTTCGAACTTGATAGGATTAAATGCGCTTCACTTTACCATCTTAATTAGTTTTCACTTCTCATTCGCACTCTGTAAAGCATGAGCGCCAGCTACACCCGAATTCAATTAAAACCATAATTGCACTCAACGACAAGAACAATGGACCGAGAAAAAAAAGGAAGATTAATGGCATTCCATTCTCTAAAAATTACAGAACTTAAGGGGAAAAAAATAAATAAAAATCATAACTATTGCATTGATTTGATAATAATATTAAAGCAGTTGGGGATGAAGCAACGCCGCCAAGAGGTGGTAAAACACATCGAAGTTTGCACTGTCAGGCGTCCGTTGGGTTGCACTATCCCCTCTATATTATTTCTGTAGTTTCTGTAGTGTGTTTCTCCCTTTTGCGGTTCACACGCTCAAGCAATCTTAACAAATCAAGTGTCATAAAAAAGATATTTTCAGGGTGCTTATCTTTGCATTTTTACTTTTTTTAAAATATTAACAATTAAAAAAGTTGAATTTTACTACACTAAATTTCAACTACGCAGTTGTGTACTTTGATTCGGGATACACTTTTCTTTCGTTCTTCATGTCTGTACAAATTACAAACGACGTCACGAAAGAGAGTCGACGGCCGAAGAGAGTTACAGTCAAGATTAGTGAAACTGAAAACATAAATAATGCTCTTATGACTCTTAACACATTCACAGATAGGAAATCTAAGAAAGAATTTTAATTTCAAAATCTACGGAGCACGGAGGAATTGGTTAGGTGTTGTCGATCTCCGAAACCACTCAACCGATTTCAATGAAATTTTGTAAATACACATCCAGTTGGTTTCAGTTTTAAAGATAGGATAGTTTTGGACCCGAAGCGAAGATTTTGACTTAAAAATTCAAGCAACGGATTCCGATGATTTGCAATTGGTTTCCGAGCGCCTTCAATTTCCCAGGCAATCGCTGGATATTTGTGACATCAATTATTATTGAATTCCCATGTTTTTCAATCGTATCAATCAATCGTATGTGGCGAGCTCACGTGTGAGCAAAATCTTCCGCTTTGTGCGTCGTGTAACGTAAAGCACTTTAGTGAAAAAAATTAAGGTTGGCTGACACGTCAATCATTGCGGTTTGATTTAAACACATCAACAATGCTATACTTTAGATTTGTATTGTTTTTAATATAACTTTTGAATACAGAATTTGAATTGACCGAAATACATAAAGCAGCATGTTCATTGTTCGTTCTCGGAATTATTATTTTTATTACATTAACGAATTTGGGCGGAACGAAGTTCGCCGGGTCAGCTAGTTAATTTTAATTGTGTTGTAGAAAGTATCACAAAATAAAAAACAATTCTCTTCATGGAAACACTTTTAATTGAATTGTGCCAAGTCTGCCACAGCCCGACAGCTGATCCCTAGAGTGGGCGGGCGCTATTCGCAATGCCACGATTCTTTGTCTTCATAATATTCCGCTAAAAAGTTACAAAGTTTCTTCTACCTACCGCTAATTAATTTCAATTCTGCTTCTGGACTGCACGCTGGTACGGTCGCGTCGGTCAGGGGAAACTTCGGTGAATGGTTGTAAGTTTCTTTTTGTAATAGTTCCAGTTCCGGCGGCTTCCTTGTAGTGATGCTTGCTTCATTGAAGCCACCAGTTACCTGTTTTACGAGTAGTTGGAGAAATGGATAGCTCCATGGAAGGCACATGAAAAGGGATAGAAATGTGTCACTATGTGCCTTGCAAAGTATTTGCTGGTTTCTTTTCTTAGTTCCAGCGGGGATTACTACCAAAGGATTTATATGATTCATTACAGTGCAAATGGTGCTGAGTGTAAAAAATAAATTTGCACACGCTACTCTTTGGGCGTTAACAAAATGTTGTAAAGCCATCTACGAATGTGGTTGACAAAGAATAGTGAGGTGTGTTGCTTAATTCGAAGGTTCTTTAATCCAATTTTATTCCGGATACTAGTAAAATCTGTACCAGTCAGTGAAATATTCGCAGGCAATCCAGAAACATTATTAATTATCAAGAATGCTATTGCAAGGGTTGCCAGAAAGTGCTGGGCTATCCCAACCAAAAAAGAATACAAAAACTGTGTGCAAGCAGTTCGTACAAAAGCTTTCTTGTTCGTTGCAAGTTTGATTGTTTTTTGATGGGTTTGTCTTATGTAGGTCTTTATATAAATTTATATTATTATTTATATAAATTTATATTTATATAATTCGCAGAAAGGATATCCGAAGAGCAAAGCATGCAAAATATTTTTTCATTCAATTTATGGGTGATCAGAATGGAATGATACTTTTTTCATTTGCTATCAAATCCAATGACATGCTTCTGTCAAAATATTCAGTAAGGTTTGCCATTTCATCATGCATCGTTTCATGCTTTCGGAACATGAGAGAATTATGAAACAAAAATTTTAGAACCTCCGGCTCTGTCTTTAATATGTATGTAATTTGATTTTCCTCAAGAGGGCGGCCGTCATCATCCCTTCAGTGTGCCATCAACAAGACGGAGATTGGAGATTGGAAATAGAGAAAACATAGCCGCCGCCGTAGCGGCCCACATCTGGATAAGGTTGTGAATTCAAAATTATCATTATTGGAGCGACCACAATCCACAGAACACTTTTTATGTTCGTTTAGTAAAAAAAAACTAATTTTTTTAGATTTCAGAGCACTTTTGCGAATCCTATTTTTTTCTCAGATTTACCAACGCAAGTGCAAGTTCGAGTTTGACAACTGGTGGAGTAAGCTTTTCGTGAATTTTTTCTACAACAAAGAAAGGCATTGCATCGGGTGAATCTAATTTTGTAAATTATTTACGTTCTCATAAATATGTAGAAATCTATCGGGACGGTACGCAAATTTTGAATGGTTTAATATAAAATTTAAGCAGTGAATGGAAAACGTTTTTGAAAAGTGTCAAAGGCAAATGCACGAATATCAACACAAAAAAGAACAAGTGACGTTTTTATGTTCGATTAGACACACGAAATCTGAAATCTGAGAGCAAATCTAAAGAATCCCAATCGAATACCTACCACATAATTTGTTTCAGTTCATGGACCTAGTTTTTGTTTTGATTTTTTTCCTCTTTTTTAAGGTAGACGATGTTCTTCAAAGTCCAGGATTTTAAAACTTCTTGTCCTAGGTAAGATTAGACAGGCATGTGGCAACCCTACTCATATAAAGCGTAACCGTTGCCATTGCACCTTTTGTTGGTTAGTAAACAAATACTCAAAAAACAAAAAAATTAGTTTTTTTTGGGGAAATAAAAAATGTTATACTCTGTGAATTTCACCGAGATGCGAATTGGAATTGAATTCTACCAAAAGTGGTAACCCTGACGTGATCTCAGAACAACCTTCTTATATGAAGTGGGAAGCGCCACCATTGCACCACTGTTGCTATTTAAATTGCGCAATAGTTCGTGATGAACAATTTAAGTGTTTCGGGATAAATAACATTATTAAGTTACGGTCTAAAATTAAATATTATATATTTTACTTCTACTGCAATAAATCTGCTTATAGATAATAATCAATTGATTTTTTTGTGGGTGCATTTTTATTCGTATAAATCTAAGTAGCGTTTTTAGGAAACATCAAGCCATTTTCAAGACTTCCCACTTCTTTTTATTTCAAAAGATAAAAAGAAAGTCATAAGCGTGTTTTGTACTAATTAAAAAGATTTCTCTGTGTTTGTGTAGTCATAAAATATGAAAGCATTTTATTTCGTATTGAATAAGTGCACAATTTCCAAAATGAATTTCTGCCTAATTGACGATATGATTATAAATAGGTTGAACTCTTACACCTTTCAAGAATTTTCACTACAAACACAGCAGCTTTTGTAATGCTGAAACTAAGTTTATTTTGTAGACAGTATGACGCAGATGCTAGTGTGCTGAGCGAGGTTCAGGTTCAATTCAAACAAATAAAAATATCGTCATAGGAATTTTTGTACTACACCACCTCTCGCAAATGTCGGATAAATATATAAAAGTATAACTCTCCTGCAGGAGTCTCTTAATTTAACCGGACTCGATGTAAAAAACGTTAGGTCCGTTTTATTCGTTCCAAAAAATAAGAAATAATAAAAACTCATAGCAATGGTTTCAAAAAGCTATTCCTTTTATTTTTTTTAGGTACGGAAATTCTGCGTCAACTGTATTAACTTATTTATTTATTCTCAGTCTATCTCAGTTAAGCTGAGCCATATTTAGTGTTGTCCAGGTTGGCATAATCCACCGACTATCCTAGGGGATAAGAAAACTATTAAGACATTGAGCCTTGGTAATGTTTTTCTTTCCATTAAGAAAGTTCGCAAGACTACACGCTGAAGCATATTTAAGGTTCTTGTTTTCATATAAGGATTCGTAGCACGTGCCGTAGTTAATTGGTGTAGTGTTTTGTTTCAATTCTATTCTTCTGATACCTCAAGCAAAAGCAGAAAACACACAGCCACCTATACAATCATCAGTAAGATGATACAATGTTACTGGGAATTTCCAAATATCTAATTAATTTGTAGAGAGTAGATTGGTTTCGGTTTACATTGCAACTTATCGTAGTTATTAAATAAGTCAGTCATCAACAACTTTTCTCACACGTGGGATTACTCAAGAAGAGCAATTTTCAAAACTATTAAGGTACTCGTTCGGCAGGATGTGTAATGATGAAGTTATTATACGGACGTATAACCGAAAGTTGATAGTTTCTATTTTTGCTACACCGGTGTTCTGGTGTATCTCAAGTCATCTTTCATTATACCGCCTGGGAGTTCGCTTGCAACTTTACAATCGCTAAGTCTAAGCTATTAGAAACAGTTTATTCAGCGTAGCCTACCATAGTTACCTTTACCTACCATTCCTTTTTTGTTGGTGACCTTTTAGCCGCTTTCGAATATCGCTTCATGCATACAGCACCTGTAAATACGATTTGAAATTTTATGGAGACAAGCGAATTTGTTCTTTTCCATAAAACAATAAACTAACTTTCTGTGCATATACAACGTCTAACTATCTTGCAACAACTTAATTCTTTGTCTAGAGAAATAAAAACTAGGCGGTGTGTAGCTTCTCGAGTTTTCCTATTTCTTGGTACAGGTAGTAAAAGTGCATTTACGACTTTTCAGTTATAACTGATAGGGAATTGAAAAAAAAAAAAAATATAAAAAATACTGTGCGATTGGGAGTTTGTATATGGGTACTCTACTACTTAGATATTTTTATGCTTCTGGGCCTAAGCGAGAAATTAAGTCTGAATTCCAACACTTTACCTATTAAATTACTATGATAAAAAACAACAAGGCTTCCTTTTCAAATGGACATAGAAACCCAAAATAACAATACAAGTTTGAATAGCAACCGATCTACCATTGAGAAAACAATCGCGTCTATCACCGAATCCGTCGTATTCGGTATTATGCTCCGAACCCGGAAGGAACTATCATAGATTCAGTCGGTCGTAGCAAATATTTCTTATAACATCAGTAGTAGGTAATTTTATATATTTATTCATTCCACTAATTCAATAATCCCAAAGAGTCGAGCAATTTACCAAAAGATATGGAAAGAAAGCTCGTTCGATAAAAGTATAGCAATTTAGTAAAAACAATTGTTGTATTGTGACTTGTGACGAAGTGAAGGTTTCTCTATGGTTTCGGTTAGCCGCCATAATTACACAGTTATTTGCTTAAACAACAAATTATTCATATTGAGAAATTTAACTGAATATTTAAATTTATTCAAAATTTAAATTGGACCAAAAAAAGATTTCTGTTTAAGAAAATCCAAAATTTGTCGGGATTTTTTTTCAAAGTCATTTTTCGGGATTTTGCGATTCGCGCAAAAATGTATTCGGGATTTTTCCAAATTATCTTATTCATATCAGTAGAAACTACTTAATCTTACTTTATTTTTTCTAAGCAAAAAATTGCAAATTACGAGTACTTTCTTCGCTTCTAGGATGTAAAAAAAAAAACAAAAGCAAAGCTTAAGTTAAATTAAAATCATTTTCTTTCATGTCAGTCGCATCGGTTTTTTTTTAAAAAGTAAAACTGAATGTAGTTTGGTGAGTTTTTTGTACTTAAGTAGCCATAACCACATTAATTTTGCAAGAACACAACATATGAAATTGAAAGTGATGTGACCCACTGTGAAGTATTGAATTTTGAGAAGAATGTGTTTGCATTGCGCCATTTTCGATCGTTTTAATGTCTATATTAAACAGCTTAGCATTTTTTGGAATTTGTACTCTACAGTCTACATATCAACAGACTTCAAAGCAATGGATAAAAGACCCACTGTTTTTTTTTGTTTGATGTATATATATATATAAAAGAAGCCATCAATTCATCGGACCCAAACCTTAATTATTTTATCGGACACATAAGTATCATTAATTTCGTAGAACTCGGGTATAGGGCTGTATGACCTTTTTCCTGATTCATTTCATTTTTATCTATTATGCTTTTTTTCAGTATAGGTATTTTAAAATTATTTTATGGGATGTCGAAGGCAGGGTTAAGGAAAACCTTTGCCAAAAGGATAAAAACGGGTAATAACTAGTACTAATGAAGAAATATAATTAAACGTCCTTCCGCTCCCTTTTGGTGTTTCCGGAGTTCATCATTAAATTTGATGCGCATTGTGCATCTTGGCATTGGGATTTTTGAAAAAAATTAGCTTACTGGGCGATTTTTTTTTCTTTTGGATCTTTTCGTTCTCTTTTCGACTGCATTTTGTGGTTACGCTTACGGTTGTTTGGTTTCACTTCAATCCTTTAGCGAAGGGAATGTGGAAAGGAAATTATGCGGAAACCAGATTTTGTAAGGAAAGCACAAATTTTCACGACCTTGTATATTTTCAGATAATAATTAACGGTGAGTGAATGGCAAGGCTTTTATTCACGTGTCGAAAACATATGTATTTTTAGTGCTTATGTAAGTGTGTTTTAGTAGCCTTTCACATGCGTACTTTGTACAGTCCTTTACAACCGCACTTTATGATATCAGCTATATTGCCCTCTAAGGTAACTGCACCCGACTATTTGGATTTCCTCTTCTCCACAAAATACGGAAATTCCGCACCTTGGACCTCTTAGACTAATTGGCTCAGCGTGTTCTTCAACGCATTTTTAGCACGTTTTAATGTCGAGAAAGGTCGTTCAATGATGAGGAATAAATAAATACGCATGGCAATTTGGAAGTTTACGAAACAAGATTGTGAAGAATTATTTAACAGAAGATGGTAAACTTGCAGTTTCAGAGCTTCGTGATTTTTCATGTTAATAATACTATAATTAAACAGTGTAGCCAAATCATCTGCGTAAGCACTTGGTTGTAGATTTTTTTTTTCAAAATTTCGTGTTGCAAGTGACTTTATCTGTTATGATAGGTATTCGAAAAAACGCCAGTTATTTATTGATATGCTTTCATATTTTTAGCTAATGCAGACGACAGTACTTTATCAAAGATGACAATATAAAATTCAATTATATAACGTTGCCCAGGTGTTTAATTTTCAACAAAGTCGTCGTGTGAAGCGGAGCCCAAGACTATTTCAGGCGGAGTATATATGCTATATAGTTATCCAAGGAAATTGTCAAGATACCTCAGATATTACAATTGTTGCTCGTAAACGCATGATAGAAGAAGCTTCAGTTGGTTGTAGCGATAAAACAGATTAGGCCGAATCTGGATCTGGAGAGTTTGTTTTTTTCGACAGCAAACTTACAAATAGGTACAATCTTTGGATACTGTCTTATAGCCAAATGTGCAACAGAACTCGGCGTATTTAAACACAATTTTTGAAAAATGAGATCATTCCCACAAAAGTTTCACGTACGAAAGTCCTTTCCTACTCCGATCTAAATGATCTAATAAACAAGAGTATTAAAAGTATTTGATTCATTAGAGTTCATCGTTTTGATTTTGAGCAGTTTGAGCACGACTGTAAACAAACTTTGGCAACTAAAATAAACAAAAAATGTACGGAATTTGTGTTTTTTTCGTTGTAATTGATGTAGAATTTTACATTTAATGCACAAATGGGTAGGTAGTTCGGAAGAAGATGCAAGTAAACAATTTATCTAAGAAGCAATTTATGAAAAATCAAGATTAGACCAAGCAAAGTGCAATGTATAATGAAAGTCAACACATTAAACAGAAATACCGAACAGTGTGCAGGTACTGCCAAGGCCGTAGCCAGACTTTTTAATTTAAAGGGTGGAAGCGATTGAGGAAAATAAAATAATCTTCAATTTCAAATTTCATCTTTCGATGTGGCCATGTTGTTTTGGTAGAGTCTCTCTAATCTGCTGTTTATTATTCAGTCACTGAAATAAGTAGCATAATAATCGCAGCGGACATTTAAACGATGTTTTATTTCATGCATTAAGACATGAATAACATTTTTAAATTAAAAAGTAATATTTCGTTAATACCTAATACACAGCTTGTTTCATTTCATTTAAAATTTTTAAATAGTGGCGGAAGAAAATTAATTTTCAGGATTTTCAAGAGTGTGTTCGAAGCGAATGTAATAAAATCGATTCACGAACAAAAATTTGTTTTGCCATTTATTAAGGCTGGTACGCAGTTCAAGTGAAATCCAATTTTTCATACAAATTTTTCACTGCGAAATGTCAAAATGTACTTTCCAAATGAAAATTTCACTAGACGGTACGCAGTTCGAATGGAAAATAGCGCTTCCAAAACTGAGTCGTAGGTGGCGATACGAAAATCTCTCCACAGCTATTTCACTTTTTTTTTTATTGTCCGTCGCATTAATTTGTTGACATTTCAGCGTGAAAAATTAGTTGTAGGATGCGGTTTAGAAATTTATTGGAATTTCAGATGTTTCCTTAAGAGAATAAAAAGTTTAAAAAGCACTTATAAAATTGTTTTTTCATTGAATATAGTGCGATAGTGTTATGTTTACAAATATTTGGTGGAATGGATGACCTTTTCCATGAGCAGGGTGCCTCAAGAATATTTGTCTACACAGTTTTGATCAAGCAAAACCAGCAGATGATGTTTGAAAATATGTAGGTATAATTTCCATGCACTTTCAATTATTTAAATTTGACGACTGTCCTTTTTATTTTAGAAATCAGACATTATTGCCAAATTCAAAACTATTAAAATTGTCATGAAAAAAATACGAAACATTGTGTGTTTGGAGGTTCGCTGGAAGAAAATAATCGAAACTCATTCGCGTCAAGTAGGTACCTACGCAAGAGATGCTTCTACAATAGGGAGGGCCGTTCAGCCGATCTAAAACACATACTTTTTTCCTCAATTAGTATTTACTGTTATACTTGTTGAATGCTAAAAAATTATTAACTCCCGAGGGCACTGCCTTTTGAAAACTGAATGTGATTGCGCTTAGCCGTTCGACTAATCGAAAGATCCCTCATTTGTAGAATTTCTGAACTTTTTTGTTAGAAAATAATATATTGACTTAGCTAATTTTTATAGATCAACGTGTTTTATCCGCCTTAATCTACTGATTACACTGCCTGTAATTAATAATTCGGTTTTTTCTAAGCTACGTGGTTGAGAAGCTCTGCGCATTTAAGCAACTTGTTCGACTTCTTTCTCCACTGTTACAATATCTAGAACCGTATGTACCAAAGTGCATTGACTATGAATTTATGTTTCTTTCTAATATTTTTGAAACACCATAATTTTTTTAGAAATACGTTTGGCGCGGTCATACCCACAACTGGTGCCGTAGGTCCATACTGGTTGCAGAATTTGGTTTTATAGCAATAACTTATTGTTATTGTTGTTGAACACGGATGAATATCTTCCAAAGAGTCAATACATTTCACTGTATCACATGATTCACAAAAAGTGAAGCTTCCAATTTGTTTCTTCCAGCTGTTTTCTTGTCTAGTAAAATAAAAGTGCGAGAGTTGAATATTGGAGTAACTGCCACAAAAAAAAACTAGCTCAGTCACCCTGCATAAATTTCTCCAACTAAAATCTCCAACAAAATATTTCACTCTCTATTTCACAGCACTTTTTGGAGAGGAGTGAAAATTTCACTTCACTCGACTTGCATACTTGCCTTTAGGTAAAGGAATGTTAAGGAAAAGTCAAAATAGTTCGATCCGAAATAAAAAAAATAAGAGTACAATTTGTAGTTGGGGAGTACCGGAGTACTTTTGGAATTTATTTTATTTTTGTGGTATTCTTGTGTAGTGTGTAACGGTGCTTTGGTATTTTTAATTGAAAAAAGTCAATGCTATGCTTGATTTGATTTGAACATTCTTGCATTTTGGTTAACGGCCAAATTTGCTCATTTTTGTTTAGATTTACTCTGTTTTAAGAAAGTGCAATTGTTAATGTTTCGGGGGGGGGGGGGGGGGGGGGTTCAAACCCCTGTGATCCCCCCCCTAGCTACGGCCTTGGGTACTGCCGGTAAATCCAATGGCCTTTTGAGTGGAATTCCAAAACTGGATGAATGTTTACGGAAATGAGAATTTGTCGAGTTTTAAAAAAGTAATTCTTTTTTTCTGATTTCATTACTGTAAATGAAATCCATTTGAAATTCGAAAGAAGATGCAATCATCGAAACGACGTCGTAAGACGATCGTCGTCTTACACGATGAGAGCGCTGGATCAATGAATTTTGATGATTTCACCTTTATTTGGAATTACAAAGGACCTTTAACCTTACCTAACCTAACCGATGAAGTTGTTGCTTGGGTGGGATTGTTGTTCCCAAGCATCGTCACCAATCTTTCTTGATTCTAGGACAAAATAACGCCTATTCAAGTGTCACCAACCTCAATCTCTTTTTTTGCACTCTGACTAGTCCTGCAATATGCCTACTGAACTAAGATCCAAAATAGACCGGAGTAGCTTAGTTAAGGTTTACCATCGATATTTATGCGAGTTTCAAAAACTCATTGATAAATTTGAATACAAGTGGCTACCACAAAGACACCCCATACACATGAGGCAGGTGCAGCACATCACACCCTTACTCGTCGTTGTAGTTCATAATACACAAACTCGAGCATTAAGTCTCATTGGCGTTGAGGTATCTATGTATTTATTTGATAAACATTCACTACTCACTCAAATCCGATTAAATATAATTCATAATCCAATTAATGGAATAATTGGGCTATAGTTTACCCACAATTGTTGGGCAATCACTTGGTTATGAATTCCAACACGAGGCGCATTCTAAACCCTTAGAAAGCTGTAGCCAAGCCTCCTTTTCAGTGAATGGCTCTTGCAGGTCATAAAATAAAATATAATAATAATTAATTGCACTTTTCATAGCAAATCTTTTCATACCTCTAAAATAGTCCCTTGTCGATCCCAAGAAACCAAAAAAAAAAAATACACTTTTATCCTTTCCTCTCGGAGAAAGATTTCGCCTTAATCGTTTTAACCGTGGGCTGTGTTTTTCTGGAAAGTCCTGAATTAAAAATAATTAGGTAATTAGGCAGACATGCGGCAATGGCGGAAGGAAGGAGATCCGTCCGTATATAGAAAGGATATATTTACGCTTAAATAATAGCGGTAGGTATATGATGATGTTTGATGTATCTTTAATGACTGGCACTCTATAGTCTATACGATAGTCGAGATGACTATTCCAAGTCCCGAATCCATTTTCCTTGGCGATATTTCCAGCTGAACGGTTATGTGCTCTGCTTTGATGTTAACAATGGCCCATTGTAACGGTGTGTTTAACTTTAAATTGCACATTAGCCAACAAAAACGGGTATTACGCTGTTAATTACAAGCCAATATCGCAACCGAACATAATGCTGCCGAACAAAATACATTTTAATTAAGCTAATTCGGCGATTTAGAGGCCGATATCGGGGAGAATAAGTTGATGAAGGTCATAACTCTATACGGAGCTTTGTTTCATATTACATTTTGAATTTATGCGGCTGCTGATAGCGCGGAAAACTTTAATTAAATTAGAGAGGCTGTGGGTAGACTCTAATGTAAATGTAATTGGGATGGTAAAGTTTTTCACTTTGCAAGTAATTGGAATAAAGTTTTGCACTTTGTGCCGACCCTTCGTAAAGTCTCCTCTGCATTAATTCTCGATTATATGGACTGTTTAAGCATTCATGGCATGTTATCTTCTATTGGGTGATTTGGTTAGTTCGAAACTAAAGTTAAACGAATCGGTCTACGCGCAGATGTTTGTTTCATCGGCGAAATGGACTACTAAATGACCTGCGGTTAGCGAAAACGTGGTGCAGGTTATTTAGGCGGGGACCTTTAAACTTATAATGTTCATAATGCTATTTTATTTGAAAGAAGACTGGCACACTAACCAGTCGACTCTGAAGTGATCTAGTGTAGTGTAGATTATCAATATCCAAGTTGAGATGTATATGTATACCGTATGTGTAAGAACAGGAAAACCTCTCCCCTCTCATAACACTTTAGAGAGCTTAACACTTTTGTGTATATCGGTAGACCTCTGCAATCGCAGACCTTAGATCGGTGAAATCGACGAATTTTAATTGCAACTGAAACGCAATTCACATCCAGACTTCTGGCAAGGGCTTCTGTTTGAGAAATCATTACGAAGACCTCTTCGTTATGCCATCTATGGAGGAAATTGTATTTATAAGGCTAAAATATCCGCTTAAGACGTGCCCAGCACTGCTACGATAAATGGTTGCGACTTTACGAGGAAACATTATTTGAAGCTCCGGGATTAAGTGGTTCTCCAAAGAGAGCAACAATTAAAATCGCAATTGAAACGAGGCACGACCCTAAAGCCTGTCTTCAGAAAGGCGTTTTAAATTAGTCGTGCGAAAGCGAACCACCCTTTTGTCGTCCTATTTGTTTATATGAGACTATTTGGGAAATCTTTGATCGGTTAATTCACAACGATCTCCAGGTAGCAACTGAACTGAATTGCGGCCACTCGAAACATCAATCGCAGAACCTAATTCTGATTTACTGCTTAATCGATCGTTCCAAAACTCAATCAGATTACCATAATGCAATGCATAGTCTTGCAAAACGCGTTGTGAACGCGCATGAATAGCACAAACAAGGCATCATGAATGATATGTCCCGAAATGTTTTTTTCAAAAAATCATGCACCTGGTTTATAACCCGAAATAATTTCCCATTCACCGTCTTGTATTGTCGCTCGAAAAGTCGCATTTTTTAGTAGGTACGTACTTCCAACTATGTACAGCTACATACTCGCCATTCCTTCAATAGGGGTTTTCATTTTTTATTTCCGAGCAGAACCTGAACTGCTATACAAAAAGTTCGTGTTTCTTTCAGAGCTCAAATTTGTGATTCTTTTTTCGTTCAGAGCGTGGTCAGAATAAATTGACTGAGCAAGCTGAATCACAATTAACAGAAAAAAAAACAGGATAAACAATAAAAATCGGAACGATCATCTATGCACACTCGGCTCAGAACCCGCTCATAATACTCGAGCTCTGCTCAGTGCTCAGCTCTAAACTAAACTAAACTTCCTCTACAAAGCGTGAGTATGAGAAAGTATTTTCTTCGTACTCACGTTTGAATAGTTTATTTGGCATTATTGAAATATTTTTTGACTGCTCAATATTTATGGCTACATCACAGATTCACAGTCCATGAATGAATAATGATGGTAGCAATTTTGGTCCAAAAGTGTCTCTCTTTAAAAAAAACATCTACCTCCTCGTCTATTTTCCTACGTTAAATACAAGAATTTGTTTAGTTGATGACATAGGAAAGTTAAGGAAACGCCCGCAGTGTCATAAATTTTAATTTTGTCAACAGCGAGTTGAGTTTCGCCTATCGTTGATTATGGTGAACCCATGTCTCTATAAAAATCTATACCCATTTGCAACCTATCTGACACAACATCAAAATAGGCGCCATGAGATACGAGTAGTTTAACATTTTAAGAGACCCGTCAAGTGATTCTTATAGTCTTTTTTCAATTTCCTTATACAAGGACGTCGAAAGTAGAACCACATCTCTCCTTCTTATCTGGAGCGAGTATATAGAAACTGTTAGATCATCCGAATGTGTGGGGTTTCGTTTGTTATCCCCATTCCCTGAGAAGTGATGGCTTAAGAGTATCGTTTCATTGTATAGAAAACGTAAAAATGTGCTTTTGCATGAGGAACAATAAATTATATCCCATTTGCATGTTGGGGGAAATATGGAATAATTCTATCGTTTGAAAAGACTCAATCTTTTTCGTGATTGCAGCACATATTATTCACTTTGATATTTTTAAAACGAATTTATTTCTTCATTCGAAAATCTGCTGTGTATTTACTTCAAAGACATTCAGCGAGTTAGTTCGATCTATTGTTATTGATGGGCACTTGTATGTTAAGGACGTTTAAACTTCAAAGTCAAGAGCAACCGTCACTTGTCACGTTCACAATTCGTTAAAGGGGGTTCGATTCTCAATTGCGTCCTTGACACTTGAAATGCATTCATCGCATAGCAAGTCATTGTTTTATGTGCTAACGAAAAAGAAAAGTCTTGGGATGCTATCACAATTGAAATTCGAATATGAAGGACCCTTCCAGAGAAAACCAATATAGGGTTATACCTCTTTCATAAGTTGAACTCAAGAATTTTACATCTCTCACATGAATTTAAATTAGTGCTCAAGATGATTAAATCGCGTTAGACACACACCGCTCTTAAGTCAAACCCTCAGTGCTGACTCAATTTTAGCAACCAAAGATTGAATTCACTTAGCGTGAAAATTAGATTTCGCTTTGCTGTGTTATTTGAAATTTTAATTCAAATGCCATCAGACATTTTAAAGCTTTTTAGAATATCGTTTATTCTTATTTTCGGTAAGCAGTCGCTTTATATATAATCACATACTTGTTGGCCGAGATAGACTCAAGGACATGAGTGTTATTATTTATAAGCAAACGTATGATATTCTGGTTTGAAACCCGAGTGGTGCGCTTTTGTTTCCATCGCATCATTCAAATTCATTATTTTCCATACCCCGTCGCTCTATTACAAGTATCAGGCTTGTAGTCACGGTTGGCCCTTTTGTTATTAATTTACAAAGTTTGGTAACTTTTCTTTTGATTGGTGGTTTTGATAATATTCCAATTTATTATTCAGTTTTCCCATTTTTTTGAACAAGAGCTCAAAAAAATAATTTAAGTTTGGAAAACCACAAAAAAACGATCTTAAGTATTAATAGTTGTTTAGTAAGCTAAGTAAGTTTATTTTATATAGTAGTCGTTGTTTAACTGTTGAAAGACTGAGTTCCTACTTTCATACCTTAGTACCAACATCCAGGCAGCCTTTTAGAACGACCCAACTGACTGCACTCGGGCAGTAGAAATAACAGCTGGTTCTGGGAGCTTGAACGGTCCGAAACAGGAAGCTGTCTACTTAGGCTTCTCATCGCTTATGTTGATGTCGGTAGAGGCCTGTGATGCAGTGATCGTTTTTTGAAGATTTTTTACCAGGACAAGGTCCCTAGTTACCTAATGAAAAATACTTAATTAATTCACAGCCTTTCTAAAATTGACAGTAATACTCTGGGACACACAGTTGCACCTACTCCTATTTGCTAAAAAAAATCCAAAATCTATTTAACAATGTGAATGCTTGCAGTGACGATTTATAAGAGTCAAATAAGAGTTATCCCTAATGGGTCCTTGCAAACTACAAAGAAAAACAACTGAAATTAATGATATGTCACTTTCTAAAGTCCACATCACATATGTGTCCAATATTTATAGCAACGAAAAGAGATTCCCAACTCAAGGCGAAAATACGTATATTTAAATGTCTGCATTGAAAGCGACCGAAAAAAGAAACACTCCATATACATCTAAAGCAAAGTGGAGTATGTACAACAAAAAAAAAAAAAAAAACCCGACACTGCACGCTCATAAATCGCGGCAGAACCCCGCTCACCCAACCCATTTGGCAGTATACTGTAGCTAGCCAAGTGGCAATTTCAATTCCACGAAAGAAATGATAAAATGGAAAGTCGTTCTACAAAAAAAGGATTTTTGAATCCTTTAGACAGAACGTCACTCAACGCAAACCTTTATTATTTGTACGTAGGTATACATCAGTCTCAGCTGTTACGAACCCTGCGGTTAAGGTTACACTTACATTATTGTATTTCGCTTTACATTGGTTCTATAGTTGTCTCGCTGTGTGCTATCCCTTTGTACCTTGCGTACGCAGAAGGGGCATCTAATATGCGACGAATATGCTAAAGATGTATTTCCTTTGGAAAATTAATGGAATTTCAACACCTGCGGTGTTTTAAATTTTCCTCTTCCGTAATCCAAGTTGAGGTTCTTGGCTAGAAAATGTCCGAATGTATTTATGTCCTGCGGTGAAAATTTGTACCACACCATACACCAAGACTATTTCGTAAAGCTTGGTGCGTAACTTTTGTGACAAAGAGATTTTAAGTGCTGAGTACAAGAAAATGCGGCCAGACACAAACGAACACAAAGTTTGGTCTTACGAAAGTTTTCACTCAAAATTGTTGAAATTGATTCGTAATTTGCTGCCAGCGAAAATGTGTGGTAGGTAGTAATTTTGCAACAAATAGAGAAAATTCGGTATCCACTCTCTAGTTTAGATTGAATTTCTAAATAATATTTATTTTTTCCATAATTGAAGGAAATGAGTGGGTATGCCTTAGGTCCATTCCACTTGTAAACCACAGCTATGCCGAGATTTTCCTCCGCCGCGTTATTCCTAATGATTGGAATTACAGACTCTTCGGGCATTTATGTCGATTAACCCTTCATGTGTCAGACAAGTTTCCAAACAAGTGGATGTAGCGTAGAGGTGCTGACGTTATTTTGCGTTATAGGCACAAGGTTCTTAAGTCCTTATATGTATTCTATATTCTCAAATGCACCAGTGACAAATCGCCTTGTTCTACTACTAATTACCTACGTCAATATTTCCAAATGTGCCAGCAATTGAACATACTTTTAAAAGGTCGTATCTTGTGTATTTGCTTTGTCTAAATTCTGTTTTGATATCAAAGTTCTCAGAGAGATTGTATTTTTTTTCGTCACACTGGAGTACAACTTTGGACAGCTGTATACTTTCGAAAACCGCTCTTATAGGAGTCGATCATTACGCGTTGATATAAGTTTTGGCTCTTATCGTTCAGTAATTATTTCTGTCTGTTAATGAAATCTTGGTTACTTTTATTTATAAGGTCGCACGCCTGTGCCAAGCTATTCATTTTCATTTAAATGAGCCTTCATTCCTCTGTTGTTCGTAGAGCAAACAGCCTACTTTTGGCCATGTTAGACACATTGAAGAATATCCCCACTTTTTGTAACTATAGGACATCAACAACATCAACAATAATTAATAGACGAGTCCTTTTCTCGATTTAACACGTTCACCGAACTGAGACTTCAATAACTCGATTGTTGCACCCGCTTAACCCGTTAACGTTTTGTTGGAACCACATAATCACTCTTGTCCAATTCATGCAATTGCTCAAAGAACGCTCTTTAAGTTGCGACCACCGACTCCGAAATTCGGTAGTAAATTTTTAATTCAATTTTTAATAAATTAAATTATAAGCGTTGTTCCTTCGTGTACTTCACCACGATGAATATGTTGATTTTACTAAATATTTTGACATTGACAGTTGTGTAATCGGTTTAATGATGCTTTCACACTGAAAGTTTGACGTTTTCAAGTCGCTAATGACATAAAAATGATAATAATATCATCATAAGTCATTAGCAACATGACTCACATTTTACAGAAGTTATCTATTTTTAAAGTTAATACAGTCAAAAAATCTAAATATTTAGATACAATTTCTAAATCCTCGCGGTTGCTTTTGTTTCTTGTGATTTGATTGGTTGCGGTGTACCTACCCACAAGATAAGATACAAGATAAGTGAACAAATATTACAGGCTGCCAACGATAAAATCAGCTTTTTGAACACCTTCTCAGAACCGTTTTTTTTTTTTCACATATTTGAGATCGAAGCTCAAAGAAACACACGCAATATAGCAGTGGGAAAAATAACTTTACATAAAGTTACTTAATTTTGATCGTGATTGGATATTGGAATTGAATTTCTGTAGTTGGCATTTGTAACAAGACCAACAATTTGGTGCTTAAGTGTATTCCAAAAGATTTACCACAGGTTCAGAAATAATGTGTTTAACATTCAAAAATCACAACCGTACTCGGAAAATAACAAGTTTCTCTTGCTCTTGTAAAAAAATGGCCTGGAATTTCTCCCGATTCAGATATAGTTTTTATTTACTGTAAAACTTTTCTTACACCACAATCCGAATTTTTTAGGTCCTTCTCAATGTCGAGAGGGAGATTTTAATTTTTTTTGTAACACGAGTATTTTTGCATTATTTTTTTAGCCTTTTTAGGGAAACTTTTTTATTTTCCAGTAACGTCCTGAACCTATTAATTTATACCTACACGGAAAAGTGCGCACAATTTTTATTTAACTCGCCCTTCATCGCACTCTAGCCAATTCTCCATTGTCCTTTTGAACATTTAACGATAGCGTGTAGAACATTTAAACATTTATTTGTTATTAAGGCCCATTTTATTCACTCAAAGTTGAACACAACTTGGGAAGTTTCCCATATAATCCCCAAGTTGTGTTCAACTTCGAGTGAATAAAATGGGCCTAAGTCTTTGTACCTATCCTAACGCCATGGCAGTCATATGCAAAGGAAATGATAATTTTAGAATTCCATTACCAGTTGACCAGAAAATGCTATTGAAACGAATTAATTGGTCTGCCATTGTCCGTTCTGTTTGTTGAAATATTAAACTTGACACTCAGATAAAGGAAGAAGCCTTTATCGATTTAATTTGTTAAAACGCATCCAGATTCGCAACTGCAATGCATAATGAATTCACTAAACTTTGCTGTGGACAGTCGAATTTATTTTTTCCTGCTTTGCCATAGTATTTTTTGGAAAAAAATATGATTTTATTTCACTTCTATAGCGAAATTCATTTTGCACAGCCATTTGCAGAATGGAATACTCTTCCCACAGCTTGTAGATGGGTTGTCAGCGTCATAAAAAATCGTACCGACGACTTACAGTTGATTGCATCTTCATTTCGACCGAAGATTCGATTTTCCATTTTGGTAGCAGCATAGGACGGCACAAGGCATCCCTTGTCGCCTACAACTCTTAAAGAAAAATAGACTTCTATTTTTCACGTACCTACTGTCCCTCGCTTTAATACACCCTTGAGAGATGCACCAATTCCATGAGGTAAGGGACGATAATGGAACAGGCAGAAAGGCAAACAAAAGACCCACTTACTATGGAGCCATCTAGTTGGCGCCAAATTGGTTGTTTGCGGCTATTTCCACCTCCTTACTACATGGCACAGTAATGCCGAATGCGCTCCTTTTCTCGTCCTTTTGTTCTGATTCTTACGGCGATTGGAAATTGGAATTGCAAGCTACATATAAAAAAAACCCTATTGGGAAACACCTAGAAAAAAGTCATCTACCACTATTCGACTGGCGCCAGCTTTTACTTAATAATAGCAGATGTCCATGTCGTTGTTAATTATTTCACTGCCTTGTGGCGCAAGCAAAAGGATTTATTGCATGAGAAGTCAAACTGTGAAGTTGTTCATGAGATTTGACAGTATGTCAGCGCAGAGCGAGTGCTGTTTAATTAAATCCGTTTTCAGTTTTGATGTTACAAGTAGCGTACCATAGTTATCGAAGAAGGCATATCTCAAACTATCTTTTAGATTTTGTGCTTAAAACACTGAAAGTCACTGAAGTTGATATCTGGGTTCTGGGTATGCGATGCAGTTCTTGTTGGCCGAAGTGAACGTGATTTCAGAAGTTATGACTTTTAAGGAATTTGTCAAATTTATCCTTAACAATCGTTAAGCATTTGTGAAAGGATATAACAAACTTTTAGCAAACTTATATTAAAATTCAGACTCAGAGTGTACCATCCATGGTATCCATGGATGCGACTGCAAAAAGGATGCAGTATAAGTTTAAAGTTTTAATTAAAATGTGCGCACCTACAAAAGGGAAATAATTTTATATGCTACCTACTACCGAATGTGGAGTGGATGCTTCTTTGAGTATTTAAATATGTACACACTCGGTTCTATATTTATACTTCACCAGCAGTCTCCTTTGGCTGCGCTTACGTTTTTTTTTTTGCTTATGCTGCAGATATTAACTCTTATAAGTTAGTTCGAGTATTTGTTACCATGCATATACATACCTACTAAATATGGACTAGAGATATACTTCTGCGAAAAAATAGATAAGCAAAGAAACACCTGCCGCCGTTAAGTTAAAAATTTCCGTGGTAAAGTAAACAAAAAATCGACATCTATTCAAATGAAAAAAATTAAATGAAAACTAACAGCGGGAGGTAAATCTTCGGTGGATATTAAATTAGTGTCGTAATCAATCGTACCCACGTATTGCTTTCTTTATTTGTTTATTTTTTAACTTCGCCCACTGAATGTGTTTTCTTGTAGCCATTTTATTCATCATGGAATAAATGCGACTACCTAGTTCCTTATTTTTTCTTTCTAATAATGCAGTTTTAAGTGCATCCAGCCAGTTACACGTACCATTTTCCGTGGCAAACGTGATGACTCAAGTCTCTGTTCAAACACGTGCTTCATTAAACTACTGCATACCTACTGTCAAACAAACAGAGAAATTTGGATCCTCTTCTCCATTTTACAGTCTTTCTTTAAAGACTTTTACAACCAAGCCCAAAACCGCGTTTTCCTCGAAAACTCGTTGAAGCATTCACACCGGCCACCAACTCGTTTTCGTTTGACGTTTCAATCAGCTATGACACACTAGTCGTTAAACTTCGGTGCAAACTTTTGTGGTTACAAATTTCGATCGCATTAATAACCGAGCTAAATGAATTTTGTGCATTTCAAAATAATATTAGCCTATCAGTTATTTGTGGAAAATGATTTTAAGTTGTGAGCTGTGACATTTGTTCGGTTAGCCATTTTGCTGGATATTGCAAAAGGTATGTTTGTTCCAACAACCCAACGATTGGAAGTCGTTTTCGTGGTGTTTTTTTTTTTAGTGGAAAACGAGTGCAAACGACCCGTTTTGAAAACTGAAATATGTATGGGAAAACTTCTGTTCTCGATAAAGTTTCGTGTGTTTAGGATAAAACCCGGTTTTGGACTTGGTGTGAAAAGCATATTATCTTTTACGGGTCGCTGTTCAGGGTTCAGGTATTGTTAATTTGACTGTTATTTTTAGCTTTTGGTTTCATTGCAGAACGAAGAAAGCACCTGTAAATTTGTTTTCGGTCGCTCCCTTCTTGACTTATTTTTTTTCTGTAGATTAGTCGGTATTATGTCCTTCTCTTTGGCTTGTTTGTAAAGCTGATGACTATCTCTCGTTCTTCTATATAGTGCCCCATAGAGTTTGACAATGAAATGCATAAAGTTTGGAAATGAGATGCTTTCACTTCATATACTGAAGTCTGCCGCTTAAAACAAATTTGCAGCCAAAGAAACGCGGCTTCTGTTCTTTGGAGGAACGGGTCAATCGATCTTTATTGCATTCAAAGTTATGCAACATATTTTGACACAAACGGGTAGTTAAGTCAATAAAAATCTCCAAGCACATCAGGCCTCGGATTAAAGAGGAAAGATATCCTCGAGTCAGTTATCACTTCAAGAATATGCTGGCGACCGTTGACTTATTTAGCTTATTCTCTCAGTTAACCACCAACACGGCTTCAACACAGTGACATGTATTAAAAATCTGTAGCTAGGGAAATAATTCGGCTTGTTTGTAACAGTAGACCCTCTTCTCTGTTTTGTAAGAGTAATATCAATTAGGAAATACAAGAAGATCGTTCGAATAAAGAACAATATAACCCGAAATCCATTTTAAAAAAGCCTGAATGAAATCTGAACTTCCATAGTATATAATTATGGCAAGATTCCCTCTTTTAAAACAGACATGGTTCCTAACCCATAAAAAAGTACAGTCTATTACCGCAATAAAACCGTTCCCAGTCAAATAAGGGCAATTGGAACGAATCCCGAATTTCGCACTAAATTCTCAAATGCCACCCGTAAACAATAAACCCTAAAACAGTTTTACGAGTTCAGAAGACAAATGGGTCGCCTTCTTAAATCCGCCGCCATAATATAGCCACTGCCGACGTTAACACTACAACGTGTTCTCCCTTATAAAACTGACTCGGAAACTAATTTCCTTGGCGAGGATTCAATCCAAACGATAAATGGAATTTTCTATTATAGGATAAGCCCAATCAGTTCTATGGTCGCTGGTTACCTAAAAACTATAAAACTTAATCGTGTTGCCCTGATTCCTCTCTTCGCAACTTGTCATCCCACAGAAGCGAATTCCCAGTGTTTGCCAAGTCAATTTTCACGTTTTCCTTCACCGAAACCGAAGGATAATAACTAGAGACTGATATGTGTTTCGCAGCCGACGCAGCCAGATTTAATGATGTTGTCAGGTTGTATTATTCTAGTTTAGCTGTTTCCGAAACTATATGGCAATCATGACAACGATAACGTTAATGATGATGATGGTGATGCTGATGGATGACAGATGAAATACGAGTATCATGGCTCTTTTTGGAGCCTTGTCAAACGAAATTGATTTTTGTTGCTGCCATTTACGTGCATCGTTCCGCTCTGACGAATCAGATCACACAAGCTACCAGTACGAGGTATGCTGCCTGAAATATTTGATAATATATGCGCTTGTATGTTGGTGGGTGGGAGAAATGCAAAATTTCAGTAACGACCACGACATGCCGTGACGGGTGAGGTAACGCGTTCGAAAGATTTTTTGTTCAGGCACTCATTCCTCTTGCAGAAATTTAACAAAATACAAGGTATTTCGAAGGAATTTATTTTTACAGCATATAGGGATTGGGAAATAACTTTCCTAGCTCAATACAAAATCTCAAGAGAACCGCAACGAGATGTAGAATTTTTTTTTGCGTTCAACAAAAGGATTCTGAAAAAAAGCCACAGGGCAACCAAATGTTATCCCTATGTGGAATGTATTATGACATTCCTTTGTTGTGGTTCCTTCGTGAACGAACACTGATTGAATGGGGACTATGTTGGCGAAGTGATAGAATATGACAATGCAAATTCCCTGGTGGTTTGTGGCGGCGAACAACGGAATATATGAATCTTGTTAGAGGCGAAGCAAATATCATTGTGTCAATGGGATTTCAGGGAATTGAATCACAAGACCCTGACTTTTAGACGTGGAATGAAAATATATGGGTACAAAAGATGATGTTGACAGTTATTATAACAGAGTAGACATGGGCAGCCAAGTCGAGTTAAAGTACGCCTTGTAATGGATTTTTTTTTAAACACACAAAACGGGCCGCTGCGAGTCTATTCGACAGACAACAGCACTCAGTTTTCTTCTTCAGAATTCAAAAGGTTTTGTGAGGCCAACTCCATTCGTCACATTCGATAGAATGGTCCTCCTCAAGATTTTGCAAGGCACACCCAAATGTGATGAAGCATTATCCATTTTTTTTTTAAAACATATCGCTGTCCTCCGGACGAAAGGGGAGTCTTTACAGTTGTTAAATAGAATGGGTGTCGCCACCGCAATTTATTATGCGCTATGATTCCTGAAACACCTAAACTGGAGTTGGTAAGGGCATCAAAGTTTAGCCCAGGACAACCTATTTGCGAGTGACAGTATCTACCTATGGAAGACGGTTAAGGGCGTCATAAACCGATGTACCTACTCGAAACGAGGAAAGGTTGGCGTCGGCATTAAAATAAAATGCTAAATCGAATGCCTATAACAACACACAGCAATGGTTGAGTTTCCAAGATCCTGCGGGTATTACACATGCATGTATTTTGAGTTTCCGTTTTCGGTTTCAGCGCGACTGCAGTGAACCATCCATCCCTTGCTCTAGAAGACTCAAACCCAAAAAATACTATCATTTCCCCGAACGTGTGTTTAAACCATCATCACAATCACCTCTACTAACACAACCCGACGACTACTTACTCAGCGTTTCTTACGTTCGAAGAATGCCTACAAATTCAATTTTCCTGCAGAAGCACAAATAAAATTGAATTTTAATAAAAATCTAGATTTCCCCCTAGATTTTCCTCCGTCGACTGAAAAAAACCTAAAAGTTTGTAGACTAGAAAGCCCCCAAACAGGCAACCCTGTAAGCGAGAAAGATTTGCTCCATTTATTTTGTAGCCATGGCAAATGCCGCAAATGGTTATTCATTGTACTCATGGCAACACTTATAATTGTCATCTTATTGAAGTAGCTGACATCTGTCACTACCTCGCCGTCTGTAATCAGGTTCTCTCCCAATAAAGTTGAATTATTATATATGTTGACCATACGTCCCGTATTTCCCGGGACAGTCCCGTATTTCAATAGCCTGTCCCTGGTTTTTATTTTAGAAATACGGGACATACAAATGTCCCGTATTTCTATTTTAGTCCCGTATTTGTCCCGTATGTACATAATTTTTTTTTTTTTGTAATATTTTTTTATCTATTTTACAAAATTAACCATTTCAAGATCACTAATAAAGTGCAAATAGCCCCTTAATAATCACAAGGGAAAATACTACAAGAATTATAACTACATCTATTACTACCATGTTTGCATACCCGCTGAACAGAATTTGTAAAATAATTTAATTCGATTTTTTTTGTTCTTTTTGGTCATTTGTGTGCTGTTATATATTTTTGTTTGTCCCGGGTTTCGCTCTTGAAAATATGGTCACCGTATTATTATATGTAATACGATTGAGCTAGTTTCTAGTTCATACGCACACGACTTTCACAAAAAAGGCTAGAAACATCTAAACTAAATGTAAACATGACTCCTGGATCGTGTGGTATACGGGCTTAGATTTTCTAAGCAGTGAGAGCATCAACTCATCCTCGACACAATTTATTCGAACGAAAGTAATAGGTGCGCCATCTGCTGGTTTCGTTTTAAAAACATCATATTTAAATACTTGCAGAGTGAATAAATTACAATAATGGTGAATCCAATCGCTTTACAGAGCTTGAACAACATTTTGTCAACAGAAGGCGCTACTTTCAAGACAGCCAATGCATAAAATATGGGTGATATTAAATTCTGCATAACAAATAGGAAGCTTTGCTCTTGTAGAAAGAGTAAAAAAAAATCGAAAATATGTGAACGGTATTTATTATTTATTGTATGGGATACTGAGGTAGCACACTGTTCACATAGAAAGAATGTACTCCTCAACGTCGCGTGTAGACCTTATTGGTTATGCGGTGTGAATAAGTTAATTCGATCAAAAACAACCTGTCCCTTATCGCTTTTAGTATGCTTCTGGCCAAGGTTTTAGATCAAATATTCACTTTTTGAAAGCCAGTGCATAACATATTGATGCAGACCATCTATCACTCTTAAAGGTATATCACGATAAAATGTATGTAGGAATGAGTATTACAAAGTTTCGGTATCTTTGCATAAACCCGGTCGCACCCATACCCATATGCAGGATGATGAAAGCGAATCTTCACCCGCACCTTCTTCAACCTCATTCTTAAGGTATTTTTGTTTTTTGGACTTCACAAGCCATAATCTAATAACAAGTTATAAAATATAACTTTCCAAATGTGTATTCAACTCCTTCCATTATGCAAATGGTATTGCCATCACCCGGAGAATGTGGTGAGTGACGCTGGGCTAAGAAGTCACCCACCTTTGCCAACTTTAAATATAACTTCGGACAAATATACCGGAAGATTGGAACGGAGAAATCACCATTGGGACAAGGATTTTCCAACTGGAACTTCGCACACATTGTATTTTTAAAAAAATTATTGTAAATAATAATGGCAAAATTTGAAAAATCCCTTTATCAAAAAAGAAGTTATACTGAAAAATGCAATTATTAAATTCTTGCATGGGTCCACCGATTTGACATTTTGATATTTTACTGAAATATAGATAAATTATTCATGAATATTTAAGAACATTGTCAATCATGTTTGTACAAAGTACTGTACTCTTAATAATACTTTAATAAGCTTGAATAAAGTTTAAACCTGACTTTAATTGGGGGACCTATGGTGCTATGGTACCCCACTCCGTCTCTTTGGTCGCAAAGTTTACTCTGTACCATCAGTGTTCCCACTTTAGGACTTCCTTTCGTAGATTGTCTAAAACAAAAAATGCAAACAATACCAAATAACAAAAAAATAACATAAACTTTACAAGTATTTAAACCAAACTCAAAATTGCAATAATAATATTTATCAACAAAACAAAAAAAAAAATCTACTCACATGATTCTTTTTGGAAAATTTTAGATGGGCTGGTTTATTTGTGACTGCGTTCAGATAATAAATTCAACTTTGTCGAAACGTTTTGCTGTTATTTTTTCTGCGTTTCTTTTAACGCATTTTCTCGATCCCGATGTGCATTCAAGCGTAGGTACTACAAAGATTCAGTAGATTTAATTTTTTGGCGGTGGATGTACTTAAGTTTAAAAAAAATACTGTAGGTCTATTGCAATTGCAGAAAAGTAGTAATTCTGGTGTAATGGTACCAGAAAAAACGTTAAAAGTCATCATATATATATAAGGAGGTGTTTTCAGAGATTACTGGAAGACGTACGAATTACCGAGGAAAAATAAAATCGGCTATGTCGATTTTGCCATTCATTAAAATCTCGACAAATTTTTTATCGACTTTTAAAAATATCGAAAGGTTAAATTCTCGACACTTAAAATATGGACTTTATTTTTAAAACGTCGGTCAAATTGTCGACAGATTTTCATAAATGTATACCTTTATGACATAAATAAAACTTAAAAAGTGTAATAAGGCCAACTTCCAGCAGGGGGGCAGCATGCCCCCCCATACACTTTTCAGAGTTTGAAAGCGCAATAACACCAATTTGGCGTCAACATCATTGACTTAACTCTTGTCGACATTTAAAAATCGACATTTTAAAAATCGACATATTCTCGGTCATTTTTCTTAGTAGACATTTTTTTTTCGGTAATTTGTTGATCGATTTTTTACAAACGGTATTTTTCAAAGCGGTTAATCGTACTCAACCCAAGATTACTATTGACTTACTGTGAAAACTGAAGTTGTTCTCTTCAGTAGGCGAAGGAGAAGGAATGTCGATAACTATAGTCTGACTCAACCAGTGCTAAAAGGCGTCACTATTCTGCGCGTGCGTCGGTTGTTTGGTGGACTGCTTTCTGCACCAAACTCCAAAGAACTGCTGGCCTGTCTCAGCTGCAGGGGAGCATTCCCGAGTACGTCTGACTCTGCTCTTATTTACCTCCTCTTAATACTTTTATCATGGGCTGTACCGTCCAAAGCGTGGTGGCTTTTGGTACCATTCACACTGGAGTCTTGATGACCTTGCGCGACGCTTATCATACGACCCTGGACCCATATGCCGTTTTATGTAATGACACCGGAACTTCGTCTGATGTTCAAATTTAGGGTCGCCTATAGGTAGGAGTATTTGTGTCAACAGCGACAGTCATTCTGTGCTTAAGGCCTTGATCAACCTTGTGTCCTTTTCAGACTAGTTCGGGATTGCAGGACCTCTCTGAATTCGGTTGCAAAGCGACAGAACGTCTGTAAGAAATAAGCGGCATTCTTGGTGTCTCTTAGAAGAAAAGAATGCAGACAAATTATTGGCGTTCTTACGGGACACTTTGATGGCCAAGCATCTTAATGTGCTGGATTAAAGTGACACTATACTGTCTGGGGCGAATGTCTATACCTCGAATTCCTTCTTATTGCCCTGCCATTGCTCGGATCAGTTGGTAGATTTTCTTTTGTTGATACTGTAAGCTTCTCATCACTGAAATGCATTCTCAGCTATATAAGAAGGTTGAGAGAATTCCAGTAAAATGGGTGATACTGGATTTGCTTCCTGGTATAATGGATCAGCTGCATCTGAGTGTTCTAGTGGAGTTTTTTCTAACCCTACAAAAAAATAAATAAGAAATATACTGTTGCGTTAATCAAATGAACTCGTCCGTAATTTGCCACACTTTTTAGGGACTCCTGCTTTCCTACTAAGACACGAACTATACTTTCAGTAATTTCCGACAAATAAAATCCCACTCGTACAATCATCTTCATTTCTGCACTCGCGCTTTAAGTCCAACAAGTCAAGTACGGTTGGTAAAATAAGCCATAAAGATTCTAGAGCTTTCTAAATTTCATAAATTCAACACCTTCCTTTAGTCCTAAGCTTTTTTGGAGGTTCATGAGAATGGATATTATATAACAATAATTAATGACTAAACATCTGCTGCGTGGCAATCGATAAATTTTGTCGACTGTGTATTCAATCGTTTAACCAACGCAGCCACCGTATCCTATATTTACGATATACCCCTTATAACTAACATTGTTGGTAAACAAATTAATTACGTTACCACAATCCACGATAAATCTATCAGCTAATCTGGTGGCTAAGCTCCCCGCAAACGACCGTCCATCCATATTAAATGGAGAAAATCAAACCGCACTATAAAACCGCCAGGCAGTTCATACGAATCGCCGTGGTTTTTAAAGCTTCATAAGTATATTTTTATTCCATACATACTTCTCCGACGCAACTGTTTTAATGAATTTATTCTTTGCCTTTTCAGCATGATTTACGGAAGTAAGGTCTCAGCAGACTCTCGGATTTGTGTCAATGCTTGTTAAAAAGAAAATCCTACAAAAACGTTTAATTACACGGCAGTGGGATATCCGCTTGAGGGTACATCACTTCCGAACTAATGCACTACGTCTGCTTCCTAGAATCAGATCGTCCACACTGCAAGAGTGATAGTGGTTGTCATTGCATTCCGACTTATATATGTGTATGTCTTTAATTTTCTTTGAAAAGAGAATTTAATTAGAATTTAATCAAAAACAACTCTTATTTACCCGGAGAAAATAAATGGAAATGAGTTTCTGAGAGTGGATATCTAACTGCTGTATACTTGTTTTTTGTTTTCTCCTATTCAATATCCTTAAGGTATGACCTACGGACAGTTATAATTGAAGTGCGGGGATAGTAATATATGATTGTAGAGGGTATAGATATTATTCGTAACTAGCAGAGCCACCAGCGCTCACGCTTGAGTATTTTATTAAAAAAAACTAATTCCTCAAAGATACCGGCTCAAAAAGTGAAGTTTTTCAATTTAGGTTTCCTCTGCAGCATGCTTTCACGTTTACTAAAGCAAAAACAATTCCAGTCCGATTCCGATTAAGAACTATTTTAGATCTTGGATGATTCAGAAAACTGTTACTCGTTATTCAACCAATCAGTTAATGATATGGCCTTGACGGCATAGGCCAGTGCATAGATAAGATTATACAGCTTATAACAGCTAATTTTTTTTCAACTACAAACTAACGTAATAGTAGTGGGCTTAAGTAAACTTTTATGGAGCATCTCCACCTTTACTTGCAACTTGACTCCATAAAATCCAGAACCAACTTTTGTGGCAATATAGAATATTTTTTTTAGACTCTTGTCTTTAAGACGAAGAAGATTTGGAACCCCCTTTCTGGGGATTTATGAAGAACCTATCAAGCATTTAGATGTGTAATAAGAAAACAGACTAACAAATTCATCCTCCAATGACATAATAAAACACCCATATTATATATCTGCAACACAGGCATAATTATTTATTTTCAAAATTTCTTTAATTACTGCAAAATGTCTATATTCATATACCGGATGGTTTTTTATACTGGATACGATTTTTGTTTGACTGTTTCGGGTCATTTTTTGAATCAGTAGTACTCATATACTATCAAATTCATGAGAAAAAAATTAAAAGAAGAACAAAATTTCCTTGAATTTTATTTTCTGGCTCTGAGCTTGAAAAACAATAAATACCTCTAATACAATCATTCCATTTTTAATTTTGCATTGAAACAAGTTTGTACTAATTTTGTTTGTACTTACAAACGCTGAATCAATTTTGATATACCTACCTACCATCTGAAGTTAAAAAAAAAAAGTTGTACTATCCTTAGCAAAAGCAGCAACACAATACCGACATACATAGATGCAAGTGATGAAGATGATTATGATACAGTTGAAGCGCTCAGAAAAATCACTATGTAAAGTTTATTTATGAGTTGAAATAATTTAAGACTTTGAAGACTTTGAAGACTGCTTTCACCATTTTTTTATCGGCAAAAGAATTAACTTTCCCTTAAATTAAAAATAAAAACCTACCCCTAAACCCCTAAGTGAAATTTTGCATTTGTTTTCATGTTAAACAATTGAAAATTTGTACATTTTTTTATAACAAGCTTAAAATAAGCATATAACATAAAAATATACATATACAATAATTTCCTTTTATATTATAGATATAAACGAGTTAATGCAAATTAAAATACCTTCTTCGGTATTTAAAAAAGTTATATTTTTATATTTCTGTTTAATTCTTAACGTTTTGTTTATGTATGAAAACTTTAAAAAACATAAACTTTCTTTCGTGTCACACCGTTCTGCGATCTATGTCGATTTTAATATTTTCCACGACTGACTCTCAACAAGACTTATGTCGTTTTCCATTCGGACAGAGCAGTTTTTCTGCTCTCGAAATCAGGTGACCTTTTTTTGAAATTCAGAGCAATTTTGGGAATCTCGATATCTGAGCAAGATTCACACCTACTTACACTAACTCCAAAACATTTGTCATTTGTCAAAGTTTAAGGCATGCTATTAATTACGTAATTAGAAGACAAGTCTGTGAAAAATAGGCCGCCGCAATGGATATCGACATAAATTGAGTGGATTTTCATAAGCATAAATTACAATTTAAGAATAGCTGACTTTTAAAACACGCGCTACCACAATTGCGAAGAAAGAAAAATCTCGCTGAAAATATTGTGCATTCACGTTCGCATTTAAATTATGATTTTGATTTGGAAAAAACGTACTGCATTTAATTAGTTTGAAGTATTCAATTTGCCAGTTGAAATATATTTCCGTTCGACTCTCATTGTTATTTCAAAATGGAAAATCCAACGGAAAAGAAATAAACACTGCAAGCATCTACAGAGAGAAAACTTCAATGAACAACAAAGGAATACCTATCCTTGAACCCCCATAAAGTGTAAATAATCATTCAACCGTGTGATCGTTAAAATAAACCTCTGTGTTATTTTCCGATTTTCTATTGTTTTAATCGCCAACACTAACATCACTTGCGCTTCCTTTATCCTTCTCCTTCCAAACATGATAATTAATATTTTCTGCTCTGCATAAAAGCAAAATTTAATTGCAATCAGGTGCAAACAAACCGACACGATGGAGAGGTGAAAATTCAAACAAAAATAAAATTAAAACTTGAAAACTCGTAGAACACCAAGTTTTGAAGTTTTTTTTTTTTTTTAATTCAAAAGATTGAGCAAGAAGTTACAGACATATGCAGTGCCCTCGTTTTGTTATTTTTTGTTGGAAGAGGGAGCATTGCATTCATGGGAATTGTAAGTCCAGGCATTGCCATCTGCATTGGAACTGAATTAGACCGAGAGCGAAATGTGAAGGGCGAACAAGTTAATTAAGATTCCGGTCACCCTTGATGTGGGTCGGCAGAGTAGATGTTGGCGATGAAAGAGTTCTTGCTCCATTTATACCAAATAGGGTGAAGAATGAGGAACAACAATTTCGCAGATGTAAATGGGAATATAATTTGTGCTGTTCGCTCGGAGGTACTCGTAGATGATTTGATTACTATTACAGATTAAAGAGAATGCATATCCGATTTGATGCTGTCTTTAATTAAAATGTTTTTCTCAAAGTCAATTGGTTGCTCATAAAAAGCTGTACAATTTTAAGTTATATTTAAAATTGCGTCGTATTCTATTACCACAAATAGGAGCGATTTGAGAGTGTATTTAATTACTGATGGAGTGAAGCGTTTTCCTAGTACGACAGTAAAACAACACGGTAAACCGAGTTCGATATTGGTTTAAGTCAACTGGACTAAAAAGCAAAAATGTCTATGCTCAACCCCTATAATCAGAAAAACTACATCATTACTACCCCACCTGTCGCAAATGCCTGACATCTGGCAAATATCCAATATGAGATAAACTAGTAACTGCCCTCAGAAAGTTTCTCAATTGAAACGTTCGGAAATGGCATACAATTCTATATCGCTTCCATTTTCCCAAAACAAGGAATAAAAACGATTGCAACAACAAAATGATAGGTAGTGTCATCTTGCTGTGCGGCCAATATTGTCTGATGATAAAATCTATCCAGCACTGGAGACAATGTTCATCTCAATACGAAATGCGTTACGATAAAATGAGACAGTTTATCACATTGTATAAATATACGATTACAGAAGAGACGAAATCTGTCTGTGACAAAAAATAAACGGCAAGTCGAACGTGGCTGCCATCTACCCAGGCCTTTCAAATGACAGTTCGCTTTATTCTATCTCTTGTTCTTATGGTAAAGAAATCTTTCACTTTCTGAAAGTCAATTTCGAACATCTACTGTTTTCGATAATGTTACTTATCAAATGTCAAAAACAAAAAGTGTTACACGCAGTGCCTGAATTCGGAAAATGAAATATTTAATTTAGTAATTATTGTCGTTGCCATTTTATAAAGTCCATTAAAACTTATAAAATGACTGTTTTTGAATTAAAAAATAATAAATAAAAGTAGTTCAAAAATACTCAACTATGATTACGTTGACAGTTACTACACAGCAAAATTGCATAATACACAAGTTGTTACAATTCAGTAGTCAACATTTGAATAAACAAAATTTTGAAAGCACAAACCAGAACCACTACAGAATAGGGCAAAACTACATTTTAATAGTAGTAACCTAACTGTAGTATAGTTGTAACAATTTCGTTCCCACTTTCACTACGTTTGTTGTGATTCTTTATGATTGTGTAATTGCCCGCAGCCACATTACGATTTTCCAGTTTGAATTTGACCAAACTTTTTAATTAAACCGCATATTATGTTACAACGAAAATGTGCTACATTGTATACCTACCTATAGAATATATTTTTTGAATTTTTTTATTACAGTCAGTGGTTTTTGTTTGTTATTATAAAAACTTTTTTTCTTATACAAGTCGTAAGAAAAAAAAAATAAATGAATGGGGATATAATTTTTTAAGTAAGCCCTTAAATTTAGATGGATATGTTAGATGTAGAGTCAGTTCAAGTTCGGTTTCCAGACAAGTACATTAGCCGCATTAAAAGATTTCTAAATTCTTCTTGTAAGAAGTTGTAATTTTCTTCATAAGTCCTCGTGTCAATAAAGTGTAAAATAAAATGGTTATATTTTAATCAAAAAATATATTTATATATATTTCAATCAGGTGGTCGCTGTGGCTTAGTGGTCGCTATGGCTTAGTGGTTAGTGTGTTGGACTACTAAGCGAGGGGTCCAGGTTCGAATCCCGCAAAAACTCAAATTCCAACTCAGGGTTTTTTTCACTGCGCCACCTCTCGCGAACGTCTGACAAACATCCGAGAGTATAACTGTCATGGAAGAGCTTCTCAATCGGCCCGTTTGGAACCGGCATAAAATTGTAGATCCCTTCCATTAGTTCCAAAAATTAAAAACTGACACAAAACGAATGGTTGCGAGAAGCTAGGCCCTGGGTCCCTACAGACCTGTTACGCCAACTATTATTATTATTATTATATTTCAATTAGATGCTTTACCAAAAACTAGAAAGAAATAAATACTTTGTATTAACTATTATATAAAATTAGCAACTTTGTTAATGTAAAGTGGAAATTTACATTTAATAGTGAATTTTTAAGTCAATTTTAATTTTATTTGTATACAATAATAGAAAAATAATAATACTAAATAGAAATATCAATATCCAAGGCACATCACGCCTACCTTAAAGGAAGGTCGACAGAAATGGCTCTTCATGAGGTAGTGCGAACAATCGAAAAGTTAATACAATATAAAGAATACACTTTAGTAACCTTTCTAGATATAAAAGGGACTTTCAACAATGTACACACTAAAGCAATTCTAGATTCCCTTACGGAGCTAGGGATAGAGAACCATCTAAGCCTGTGAACTTTAGACAGAGAAAGAATTAAAGCGGTCGGATATGCGGACGTTATATGGTGATACTGGTCTAAGGGAAGTTTCCTTTCGTAATTAGTGGAATTATCTAAAATGCTCTAGGGAAGGTTACAACATGGGACAGGAGGTGTGGTCTTGGTGTAAACCCGAGCAAAACCGAACTAATGCTTTTCACAACAAAACCAAAATACCCGACTTACCACTTCTTCGCCTAAACGGCCAACAGCTAGCCTTATCAACCAGTGCTAGGTATCTAGGAGTAATCCTGGATCCCAAGCTCAACTCCAAACAACTTAACATCGAACAACGGGTAAAGACAGCAAGTATTGCTTCCTATGCCTGCAATACAATATTAGGCAAAAGGTTGGGCCTGCAACCAAAATTGACCCTTTGGATGTACACAGCCCTCGTACGACCAATCCTTACCTACGGCTCAATATTTTGGTGGCCGGCTCTTAGTAAAGCTTACAACATAATCAAACTAAACAAAGTACAAAGTACGGCATGAATAGGCACCACAGGCGCTCTACACCGTCAGACGCCCTTACAGTCCTGCACCTGCTACCCTTAGACCTTCAAAATACAAACATAACAGCACATCAGACTCAGACCCAGAGAGAAGTGAATGAGTTCGGGTACAAATATATTTTATATTTTTATATGGACGCCGGGTCAGCATAAATATGATGGACTATACACATAGTTACTAAGAAATGTGTGGTTGTGGACATTTTTACGTCAAAACGACCTCTGCAGCTGCAAGACATTATTCAGGAACTCTAGAGACCTCATGCATAAATTTCAGCCTGAAAATCGGTGCCTCTGTCCATTACGGACCTAGATTGATATTTTAGTGCGGGACCATAAGCCGCAGCTTCTATCTGCTTTGGATTCAACCAAAGATTCTTTGGCAATTGTTGATTTATTATCCTTCCTGGGTTCAGTTGGAGTGGGAATGGTTCCCTCTTTGAAGCTTGTTGAATTGGGGTGGACATTTTTCGAATAGATTAATTCGTAGTAGTTTGTTATCTTATCACTAATCGCTTACAGATTATCAGTATAAGTTGTAATGAGACTCATCGTCTGTGCTGAGCCTGTGGGCATTTAAGCCCCTTGGATTATGATTGAAACAAATCGTTTGCATGTTCTTGAATATGAAATATTCATAATTACTGAGAATAATCAGCAGTTCATCAAATACAATATACACAATGATGTAAAGGAGGCATTGTCCTCGGGAAATTCGTCCATAGCGAGTGAATTTGTTGCTGTTAATAATCTGCCCCCAAAAAAATTGTCACCACAGGAAGAGATTGCATAAGCCTGTCACGCTTTGAGGCTCTCACTGGATTATCCTTTTATGGGGAGGATTGCCGGTAGTTGTTACACTGAATTTAAATCAAAACAATAAATAATAAACAATGAAAAGATTTTAATGAAAAACAATAGAACTGATAAAACAAAAACATCCTAAAATTCAATAGAGTAAAAAGCAGACAAAAGGAAGTGAAATTGGTAATTTTCCCGTTGAATGGAAGGGACACAACAAAAAAAAAAAAAATATAAAGATAGGTGTATTGTGTGTTGCATACAAGTTTGGTACACGGCTGACGGCTTGGTTGCTAGAAACTTTCTCAGTAATGAAAACATTGCTTGGTTTTTTTTTTATTTTATTAATTAGGTACCTAGGCGAAGTGATACTAAATAAAATATTCATTAGCCTAAAGCCCTGGAAGCTAGTGCTATATTCTATTGCTATTGTAATTCATTTATGTAACAATAAAGCTGTATATGTAATTAAACCATTTTGTTCGGTAACGGCATCTATCACGATGTTGCTTTTTTCAATTACTTTTTTGCTCGCGTTTTTTTTTCTGTTTTAACTACCTACATGCTTTTTCCAGCATCCGGTGTTTCGACATTTGTTTTAATTCTGAACGTGTTCTTAGCCCCGTTTTTGGATGAGATTTCTATCGTGTCTTTGGACATAGAACGCAGGTTGTTACATACTTTTTGAAAAGTTTATGACCAGTTTTTCGAATCGTGACCATTTACCGTTAGGATGAATAGAAGTGGACCTAAATGGCTGCCTTGTGGTACACCAGATGTTGCTAAAACGGAGAACGAAAGTACGGACCTAAGGCGGTACGGACCCACACGGTAAAGCGATGTTGCAAACTGACTTGTAAATATAAAACAAAATAAAATAAATGCAGCTTAAAACTGAGCGCTTTTCAGAAATCCGTTTTGCTCTAATTAAAAGAAGATAAAAATGAGAGAATCGTGGTCCGGTTTGGATATGGTTAAATCATTTATAAAGCGGTAACTATACACACGTTCGCTTGAAATAATAATATAATCGTGTACCTACATTTACGGTATAGTGCTCTTGGCCATTTCACTAGCTTCACCAGTACGTATAACTCTGGAAAAGTAATAAAACCTTTGTCCTGTTTTGTACTAGCATCGTCCACTGGATACTGGTTATGTAAATTTCTGCAGAAAGAAAGGACACGTCCCGTCTGCGTTTTGAGTTTACTGTCATCAATTAAAATACTTCTAGTTACCTCTCGACACTCGGGCATTAAGTTCAGAGTGATGCTATTTCTGGTTGCACCTTCTCTGATAAAATTATATAGCTGTCGATCTGGTACTCTGGGAAAATGCATTTTTGTCTTTGTGCTCCATAATGTCGGTTACCTATGTGCGTCTTTCAAAATACCCATTTTAAGTTTACACTCTCATTTCCCTAAAATAACTTACGCTTTTCATGCGCTCGTAACTTTTTCATAGTTAAAGTGATGTGCTGTGCACCTTTGTCACTGCGGAGACATGTTCTTCGACACACGGCGTTACTACACTCAGACACTACACGTGTATAGCAAAGGACACAGAACGGACTAAGTGTGTTGCACGAAAATTGCAAAATAATTCAAAAAGAAAGTTTGCAAGCAAAAGCAACACGGAACATTGATGGCTTGTGTACCTACCTGACGAGCGAGTGCTTCTAATTATCCTATTTTGATATCTGGTTGTTTGTCAGCTTGTAATGCACAACCAGTGAGTAGAGTAATGTCCCAGTTTGCCTGAACGGAATACCACACTGAACCGACTATGCAATGTAAAGGTGCATGAACAGGGAGTAGTACGGCACGTAACAGGAAAACGTGATGAAAGTTATAGTATATGTACACTATGTTTCCTCTTGCGTTCGAGTATGGCATGGGGTGCTATTTTCTTAGCACGGAAGTGCAGGGATGTCACCTGAGAGGATCTTTAAAAATACATTTCCTGTGTCATCAACGCCAGAGTGATGAATGAACGTGGGAAGATGATAAACGGGCGCCACTGCGGGAGTCACTTTAAACCGCAGGGGATGACAAGTTTTCTGTTGTGATTTTATGGCTTTAATAAAGGGCGACTGTGTGGCAAGGTTTATGAAAGTGTTGATGAAGAATAAAATGTGTATAGAAGACGACAGTCTTCTCCGAAATGCATATAGAACCTCCTATAGTCTACACTCTACAGTAAGAAAGAGGCTGCGCCCATAGATTGAAAACAAAAGGTGATTTAATAAATAAAAGAAAAAATCAGTGGACTCAGAGCAAAGTAGGACATATTCTTTAAAAACTGCTGAGGAAAAGACTGGCAAACAACGGTCGACTCACATGTCGTTGGATACTAACACTAATTGACACTGAGTTCTATGTTGAATGGAGCCTATCTGATGTTCGATCCCGGATAAGTATAAATAGACTACTTGTCAAATAAAATAAAACATAAAAGAGTTTGTAAGAACTACTGCCTACGGTAGGGTGTGGAGGGCATTGTACACTCTGAATCACATTAACTAGGAAATATTCGACCCTGTTTTCGAGCACATCCAATCACATAGACTCGTTTGGCTATAGTATTGTTTGACCCCAGTTTCTGGAACTCTAAGACGCTGCCTCATTAACTCCCGACTCTATTTCGTATGAGTTAGTCTGTGCATTGGATTATCTACATGATACGGCCTTTGGCTGTGGTTGGCGTAATTGGGACCACATTCGATATGACGCGTATTCTTCTTGCCAACGTCAATATAGCCTACGCTCGTGTTTGTCAAAATTCAGATACCTACTTGTCGACTCTGGTTTTTTCCAATGCCCTGTTGGCTGATGCTGCGATTTAAAAGAGGAGAGAGTATATATTCCAGGAGACGAGAGACCCTCCTATAGAAGGTCAATAACAATGAGCCTTTAGAGCAGAGTTTATTAAATCTTCTGGTGAGCGTGTCTCTCTGTTAAAGACGCGTTTTCTTAGCCAATGAAATGCCGGATAGTCACAGAGGATGTGTTCAGAGGATTCGACATCCAGACAGAGCCTATATTCTGTCTCTGAAAAGAGGTTCAGAAGCCCACCAGCTTCCTTACATTTTCCTTATTGAGTCTAAGGGCGTCCATGTTCATAGGAGTAGGTAACCGAGTAAGGCTTAAAAAATCCCTTGTATTATCTCTGCCAAAAATTGTTTCAGAGGAAATGGATTTTTAATTTGCATTCCTCATAATTGTTTAAAATAAGATCGAACTTTTCCTTTTCCTTTTTGCTACTAAACGTAAATCATCAGCTTCAACATGCCATTTTAAAGTCTCTTAAAATCACTGTGTTAGGCTTGTTGCAGACAAATTCACCTATAAGGTATTTCAAAGCTAAATAGCTCGGCAAGTATATAACTAGCTTTCAGGGACAGGACTTATTATTTTTTATTTTATTTTATTGACTCCAAAAATAATACAATTTACATTTTTCTAATTTTAAGTTTAACTTAAGTCTTTAAATGGTTTGGCCGAAGGCCGTCTACCATACTGACACTTATATTACACATAATAAGAAAAGAAATATTTACATTTATTGTTACTTTCTGCAATTTTTAAAGTTTTTACAATTTTCTGAGCAAGATTTTTAAAAAGTTTCCTGAACTATTCATGTTCTATAACGAATAGCGCTTAAGCAATATTGGTAAATATTGGGACATTATTCGTTCACCGTTCAAAATGTTGATCGTCTCCTCTAAATTTAGCGTGGCTACTAAACGAATTCCTTGAGTATGGGGCAAACTCCCAGGAAATGGAACACATCCTCCCGTTCTCTACGATTGCACAAGTCACACAATAATGGTAGCTCTGGTCGATTGGGAATGTAATTCAGACTAAGGAGTTCACCTCTTACTTTGAATATTAAGCTGATTTTTCCAGAATTGTTGTCAGGTAAGAAGTAGGTTTTTTGCTTTAAGTAGTGGTTTACTTTACTGTAGTAAGCCCTGTATATAGACGATTAAGCTTCTTTAATGTACCTATCATACATCATATTACCAGCTTTCTTCAGCAGGTCATCAAATTTTGTTTTAAGTGAATCGGGGTTTTCGTCGGCTGATATTGAAAATATTTCTGAGGATTCGACTGCCAGGACTTAGTAAACAGTTGTTGCCGATCGGTCCCTTTCCGATGACTTTTAGTTTTTTTGTAATGAAATTACAACCCAAAATTACAACCCAAAATTATAGATACGTAAAACGGAAATAAACACAAGTTCCGGCCACTAACATTTCCGCAATTACTTGAAAACATTTCTATTTCTGATTTAAAACATGTAATATGAGCAATCAGTTATACGAAATAATTAAGTAATTGTCTGTTGATCACTTCCAGAAGCCATATTGCTTATAGTTAGCCATAGCTATAGAAATATAAACAAGATGGCCGCCCAATATCACCAATTTTCATGTAAGGTAATGCTGCCTCTTTCAGTCACATTTACAACAAAAAATATAACACAATAAATAGTCCGTAAGGACATTCCGACGTATAGATTTTCACCACCATTCGTTTGTGTGAATTTTTCCTTTTTGGAACGAATGCAAGGGATTAACAATTTTATCCAAACGGCTAATTGAGAGCTTCTCAATTTCTTAAGACAGTTATACTCTCGGATGTTTGTCAGACGTTCGCAAGAGGTGTCGCAGTGAAAGAAAAAAAAACCCTGAGCTGGAATTTGGATTTTGCGGGATTCGAACCTGGGACTCCTCGCTTAGTAGTCCAACCCAACCGCACTGAGCCATTGCTTCTACAAACATTTGCAACTAGGAAGACGAAAAGGAAAAAAGTAGCTTGAAGCAAAATTTCGCTTTTGCTTGGTGTCTTTCGTTTTTTAAATACGAAAGGGACTTTCGTTGTCTTTTCACAGAACAGGATTCACTGTTTTTCTCTCCTCACCGGTAGGAATAATGGTCGCCGAAAAGTCGCCGTCATCTTAGTGGCCAGCGCCAATAACTTTTTGGAACCAAGCCCAGTAGAGATAGATCATATCCTCCATATTGGATTGTTATGATTATCGCGTCAGTCACTGGGATATTGTTTACTCAGATATTTCTTTTCATTAACCTTATACTTTGAAAGCCTTTATCTGTCATTCAAGCAGACCCATCGTTTAATAAAACACAAAACATTCTATTGCCCGGTCAGATAGTACTTTGCAATCAAGTTCCCTCATGGCTTAGTCAAGTACTTGTGACAAAAACATCAACGTACTTACATACGGTACGAAATACAAACAATAGCGGAACCTCGTCCAGTTCAATGTATGAAAAACAAAGAATTGGTTCAAGGGTGATAAATACTTTGATTATACCCTGCAAATTTTCTCGCTTTCACTCGAACCCTTTGCATAAACCTAAATAACCAAATAACAAAACGTGATTCGAATACGAAAATGACTCCCGAATCCCGAGTGCATTTACCCAAAAGACCTACCTACCCAAAAATGATAACAAAGCCCAGCCAACTATGATTATCGATCGAATTACGAAGAGAATCAAGGGTCAAGCAGCTCTGCTACAGACGGCTTTAATTAAATTTTGTCATGCAGAGTCATAACAATTGAAAGGTTATGGTTATCTATAGTCGATACCATTGTCATTTTGGTCTTCTCCTTTGGGGAAAAAATTAACAAAACTGCGCAAATATTTATTAACTTTAACAGACGACTTTCTTTTCGTTTTCCATAAATATTTCTGTCTGTGCTATGCTTCTCAGCATTCGATTGTTTCCACGATTCTGATCGTAGGTACGTCGGTATTTAGCAGCGTGCGGTTAGGCGGAGGCATAAGATGGTCAAAGATCTTTGCCACTTTGCTGTAGGTACAATAAAACATTTGCATTGCGTTTTGCGTCCCTCCACTCTAGCAAGTGTGTTGGTGGAGTGCGTGCCTATGACCATAACTACGACTGTGCTCATAAACTGATTGATTTCGTGAACGTGGACGGCATTTAGCTTGCTTTGAATGTCTGGCAATTTATTTTTATTGTATGGAATGAAGTTCAAAGAATAGTTTCAATCCAGATTACGAATATATTAAAGTTGGTTATTGGATGCGTCAAAAAAATATTTCATTAGTATTATATGGATCCGTTCGGAAAAAAGATTATTCTAAATACTTAAAAATTAAAAAAAAAAAAACTCGACAAAACTTAGGTACTACGTATGTAATACTTTGTTTATTTTGAAAGCCAGAGAACTGAAATCTGTACTTACTTTGAAATCAAGTTATTTCTATCAATAGTTTATAAAACAATGGCCCTTAGAAGTATAAAAAAAAAAATTTTCAATTCCAAAGTCCACTTTTGCTAGTGAACTCTATAAATTCGACCTTTAGTTTCTAGAAACGCAACAAATTTAACAACACTCAACTTCTGCTAGCCAAATAAATAAAAATTATTCTGGTTTGACAGATAAAGCAAGGGAAAGATCGAAAAAGTAAAAAGGCTTTTCATTTGTCTTATTTGACAAGTGTCACTTTAAAGGTGATTCCAATCTAATGTCGTTTTCGATTTGGCTTTTCAGATTTTCATCTGAGATTTCAGACTTCTGGTGGCAAATCGGACATGAAATCTGAATTATATTGGTTTTTGTGTGTATTGAGTTGGCGGCAAAAAAAAAACATTTTTGCACTTGCACTCGAAATCTATTTCAATTGATTTTCACACATTTATAGAAATGCATTTCGAAATAATCTATTTTTATAAAAATGGTGTAAAAATTGTATGGTAATTAATCAAAGAGAACGGCTGGGCTCAAATTTTTTTTCGGCGGTTCGTAATTATAAGGAGAAGGGGTTTACGAAAGACAATTTTGGAAAAACCATCCGGAAAAGTGGGGACATTCGAAAAAAAAAACAAAATTGATTTTTTGTATAGAATTGTGTATGCGATTGTACCCGAATCGCATTTCGAATTGAAAATTATAAAATTCTTAGAGGAAAACTTGGAAAAACGCCACCAAAATTTGAAATTTTGCATTTTATCGCATGATTTGGATTTTGGACGATGTAAGGGTGGAAAATTCGTTGTAAAGCTTGGAAAATTTCAGATAATTGTGATATGCGTGCGCATGTGCGGCATTTTGCTGTCGACATTGGGAATGCCAACGCCAAATCATTCGACGCACGATGCATTCAATCGCGAATTGCAACGGGAACAAGACTATGATCGATATGAGCTGGCCATTGCTGCCACATTAGGAGGCGGTCGAACTGCACATTTAGCTTTGAAGCTGCCGATGAATCTTCTCTCGGTTGACAAGCCAACGTGCACAATGACTAAGAATTCGGGAGGAATGCACAATGGCGCATAAACGAGTTTTGGAGGCAGTTAATCGAACGATAAAGGATCTACGAAATAATTCTAGATAATTTGGTGGGGCTAAATATTGCTCTCCGGAGATTTTCGTCAAATGCTTCCCTTCATCCCGAAATTTACTGCTGCCGATGAACTTAATGCATACCTGAAATCGTCGCCTTTGCGGCTGCATGTCAAGAAGTTAAAATCGACCACGAACATGAGAGTGGCATTGCAGAACGACCAATCGGCTGCTGAATTATCGAGACAACTGCTGGCGCTTGGCAATGGCCAAATTCCTGTTGTTGATTCGATTAATATCGTCCACCTTCCCCTTCATGTTAAATCAAGTAGGTTAATAAAGAGTTTCACCACTTTTGGCGGAAGTTCCGATTCGATAACAGATGAAGGTATTTCCTTTGTCGCATTGAGATTAACATTCGTTATAAAATGTTCGGCATAAATTTCCCTAGACGGGATGTCGAAGTGAATAATACACTGACATCGACTAAGTAAAAGAAATTGCTGGAACCATTATTTTTGTTGTCGTTTCTACGTTCGCAGTCTGCAGGTTAATTCTAGATCATTACACAGTACTGGTTCAGCTGGTCAAATTAGGTCTCTGGGATGCCTCCTTAATGGACAAATTTCCTATATTAGTGTGGGAACGGCGAGGAACGCATAAGGCAATGAATTCAATTTTATACAAAGCGGGTAAAATTATTTGTTCAGTCAACTATTACAGTCTTTCCAATCCAGCTGAAGAATATTATTGCTCCCCAAATCTACACAAAAATAAACTACGCCAAATAGTTCTGCAAACGCAGTGACATATATTTATATACAATTGGTTTTTAGAACTTAAGATAATGCTATATTTAATATCATAGCTCCCGTAGCCATAATGAAACAGCTTGAATCACCAGCTATTCTACATCATTGGTATAAATTTGTCTTGTTTTGTTTTTCTGCTGGAGTGCTTTCTAAGTTGCTGGCTTTATTTGTTGGCTGGGGGGCTCCCTCTCCATAGTACACAGCTTTAACTTTTTCCGTCCATTAAGATAAGATCTCCTTCATAGTTTCTGCTTTGAATATTGCATATATTGATGGAGCGCAAGATTTGACAAAAAAAAAAAAAAAAACAATACTATAATTAAGTGAATGCAGATGTCCTCAGTGAATGGCACTTTTAATTAGTTCATTATGAAAAACAAATAAAAAAGAACCTCCCCAAAAGACAGAAAGCTAATATCACAAAGACCGCTTGTCAAACTCAATTCTTCATTCAGCAAACACACAAAAGAGCCACGGAAGGTAAATTATTACCGTGGGACAATTGCTCCACAAAGTAATGCCCATGCTCGCTCTATTTCTCAGAGGCCATTTTTTATGACTTGTACTAATTAAATGTTTACCTTCAACTGAGCTATTTGCATATACCTTCTATGGCCTAAGGCAAACTTAGGAAGAATTTCATTCCAGATACAATTGCATTCGGTAACACCATAAAATAACGGCAGGATATCTAAACAAGGAAAGCGTTCCAGGTAAATATTCATCTGATATAATTTATCTTTCTCCTACGCATAGGCCAGAGGATTATTTTTTGGTAAACATTTGTGCCCCCTCGAGCTCGTTTATCCTGTTTCTTTTGTTAAGTGGAGGAACTAAAAGACATGTACAAACATGTACAATGCTCGCAGCTATTTTTTGTAAATAAATAAATAAATAAATTGTGTAATAAATTTCTTTGATGATTAGGTACACTTAGTGGCCTCTAGGACTCTAACGTGCCTTACAAATATTTAATGATTTCAGTTTACAATCCGCAAGGCTTACGATTGCTTTTTCGGTTATCTTTCTTTCGCTTAGTGTAATTGGCTTTAGTTTGGGGTCGTATGATTAACGCTAACAGCAATAATTGCATGACGATAAAATATTCTTTTATTATGTGCAGAAAGCAGTTAAATTTTCTGTCACTGTTTTATATTAATACCGATTTTATTCCTAGGCGAAATGATAAATATAGTTTTGTGTTGTCATCGGACCAATATTTGCTGTCTTGTGATAAAAATTAATAAAGACTTAAATAATTTCCAAGATATTTACCAACATGCCCACGTATATTGTAAATTTATCATAGTAAGCGCTGTGGCTGAATGATGCTAAGCGACGGATCTCAGGCTCGATCCCTGAAAGAACACAAAATTCCATCTTAAGGTTGTTCTTCCACTGCGGCACTTCAGGCTAAAGAGCTTCCAAATAAGCCGTTTGAACTAGACATAAAATTATAGGTCCTATTTATTCGCCCCAAAAATTAAAACTCTCACAAAACGAATGGTTGTGAGCAGCTGGGTACCTGCGGTACTTATACGAATCTTTTAATGGATCTAATTAATTTTTTTTATCATAGTTGCCCTTTTTTCGTAAAACATTAGATTATAAGTAGCTTAGGCACATGAGCTTGCTCTTTTGCAATGGTTAAACCGATAAGGGATGAAATTCGTGGAATAATATTCATAGATAAGTTGTATTTAAGTTCAGTTGCCTTATAGGTGAAGTTGTAAGAGTTGCAATGCCCCGCTTATCAGAAAGAGAGTCTTTGAATTCGATGATACAAAATGTACTTCCAAGGATCTACTAGAATGAACACCCGAGCGTACCATAGACAATGCCCGTACTACGTTATCCCATGCTCTGACTATCAACACGACATAACAATTAATCGGTAAACAAAATATCAAAAGAAGAGCTCAATGATAATACTCAAAGGACTAGCTAGATTTTGTGTCACTTCAGATCCTGTAATCAGCATAATTGCTAACTGATGGAGATGCATAATTCGGTGTCCACAAGGATAATACCCAAGGGCCAAGATTTGCGAAGCTATGTCGGAGCTTCCAGGGACAAGTTTGTAATCTTTTAAAGATTTAATAGAACTCCCCATGGAAATTTGTCCTCACTTCCATTAGAAAAGTGGATGCGGTACGATGTTTGAATGAACAATTGTTAAACAGCAGCATTGCCGCAAGGGTTATTGAAACGGTGCTGAAATTATTTGAGGGAGTAGGATTCTTCATTCGTTTTAAATACCACAAATTACAAAAGGTGAGAACAGGTTTTCTTTGCTTCAGATTAGATTATTATTTCTAGGACGGCTTATATGTATAATCGTGTCTAACAATAAGATCGATGTTGCTCTACAACTTGCGGAGTTTATTGTCAAAGCTTCTTCTATGGAGCACAAGCCGCAATTTGTATTCAAAACGACCATGGGCGTTTTCATCGGCCCCGCCTTATCCCTCTTAATGTTTTTCGTCATTGTAATTAGGACATTTTTTCCAAATCCCTTAAGACATCGATTAACACAAAAACTCATTCAGGTTTGCGAGAAACAGCGCCTAGGTTACTATAAGGACGTGCACGTGTGAATAGGAAAACTTTCTCGAGGGAATTGTACTTTCATATATTTGCCAGACGTTCGCGAAACAAAGCACGGTTGGTGTAACTTGTGTTTGTTCTCCCGGACGTCGAATTAACCAAATTAAGGACATATTAAAAAAAAATCAAATTATTTCGTTTTATAAAGTGAAATTTAAGTAAATTTTTAATTTGACTGAAAGCGAAAAGGCAAAATAGATTTTTTCGTTTTCATTTTATTCATAGTATGAATAAAATAAAAAATGTGTATAGTAGCGTAATATGGAGATAGGCATTCTGAAAGATTAGGTGGACCCGCCGCACGTATAATGTGTCAATGCTCAGCAATCATGACTGAAAGCAGAGGCAATGCTATTACCACCAGAAAATTAGTCAGAATTATACTAAACACATGCTGAAGATGAAGCGCTAATCCATGCACAGTAAAAGCTCAGAATTCCTAACGGGAAACTAACGTTTCAAGGATTTAGCGTTCTCTGCTTTTGACATATGTATGTGTATGCTTACATAATCTTTAGCTGGACCTGCAAATTAAACGTTCAAATATTGACTCTTTACGCATTTCTTTGCGGAAACTAAAAGACTCTTAAATTACGTTTGATTTTGTATACCTACAAATTTGCCGTAACGTAGGTAAACCAGATTCTTACTTACTTACTTACTTAAGGTGGCGCTACAGTCCGGGGTGGACCTGGGCCTCAACCAACAAGCGTCTCCAGCCAGCGCGATCTTTAGCTAGCTGTCTCCAGTTTCGCACGCTAAGTTGGTTAAGGTCCCCTTCCACTTGCGTGCGCCACCTGAGTCGCGGTCTTCCTCTACTGCGCCTTCCCTCGGGTATGGATTCGAAGATCTTCCGGGCCGGAGCATTCGTGTCCATTCGCTCTACATGACCCAGCCACCTCAGTCGTTGGACCTTCACTCTTCTGACTAGGTCGATGTCGCTGTACAGCCCGTACAGTTCGTCGTTAAATCTCCTTCTCCATTCACCGTCAATGCAGACGGGACCAAAAATAACACGAAGAATTTTTCTCTCTAAACAACCGAGAGTTACCTCATCCGCTTTTGATAGAGTCCATGCCTCTGCGCCATATAGCAGAACTGGGATGATAAGGGTCTTATAAAGGGTCACTTTAGTTGTTCGAGAGAGGGCTTTGCTACTCAATTGCCTTCTTAGCCCAAAGAAACAGCGATTGGCAAGAGTAATTCTACGTTTTACCTCAGCGCTGGTGTCGTTGTCTGAGTTCATAGCGGAGCCTAGGTAGACAAAGTCCTTAACCACCTCAAAGTTATATCTGTCTATTGTGACGTTCTGTCCGAGCCGTCGGTGTTGGGTGTCCTTTTTAGTTGACAGCATATACTTCGTCTTGCCCTCATTAACCGCCAAACCCATCTTCGCCGCCTCAGTCTCAATACTCACAAACGCGCCATTAACATCACGCTGCGTTCTGCCAATTATGTCAATGTCATCGGCGTATGCGAGTAATTGGACAGACTTTTGAAAGATAGTGCCTCTGGTGTTGGCGTTTGAGTTTTGCACTATTCTTTCAAGAACGATGTTGAAGAAGTCACATGACAGCGCATCGCCTTGTCTAAATCCTTTTTTGACATCGAAGGTCTCGGTAAGTTCTTTACCGACCTTGATGGAGCAGCGTGCATTCTCCATCGTCATCCTGCACAAACGGACGAGTTTGGCAGGGATGCCAAAACTAGACATTGCTCTGTATAGTTCGTCCCTATAAATGCTGTCATATGCGGCCTTAAAGTCGATGAAAAGGTGGTGGGTATCGATTTGAAGTTCCTGGGTTTTCTCCAAGATCTGCCGCAGTGTGAATATTTGGTCTATGGTGGACTTTCCTGGCCTGAAGCCACACTGATAAGGACCAATCAGGTTGTTTACGAAAGGCTTCAGGCGTTCACACAAAACGGCAGATAAGATCTTGTAGGCAATGTTTAGAAGACTGATACCTCTGTAATTGGCGCAGTTCAGAGGGTCTCCTTTTTTGAGGATCGGGCAAACAATGCTGAGGTTCCATTCATCGGGCATACTTTCCTCCGACCATATTTTACAGATGAGTTGGTGCATGCTCCTAACCAAGTCATCGCCTGCCGCTTTGAACAGCTCGGCGGCTAGGCCATCTGCTCCAGCGGCTTTGTTGGACTTCAGTTTAGATATAGCTATCTTCACCTCGTCCAGGTCGGGTGGACGGTATTGTTGATCCTCATCGTCCAGGTTGAACGGTTCATTCTGCCTGACAGCGGAATTTAAGTCGTCATCGCCGTTAAACAGTCTGCAGAAGTAGTTCTTCCATATCCTCAGCATCGACTGCGATTCTACTACGATGTTCCCTTGTTCGTCCTTGCAGGCTTCGGTTCGGGTTCTGTAGCCTTGTGAAGTTCTTTTTACCCTTTGGTAGAACTTCCGAACCTCATTCCTGTTGTAACATCTCTCTATTTCATCGATCGCGCGCTTCTCATGCTCTTTCTTTTTTCTCCTTAGAAGTCGGTGTTCGTCTCTTCTCTTCTGCGCGTAGAGCTCACGAGCAGCTCTGGTCCTCCTTTGCAGCGCCGCTTTGTATGCCTCTTGCTTCGCTGCATGTGCTTGCCGGCACTCGTCGTCGAACCAGGGGTTTCGTTGTGGCGGTCGGGTGAAACCCAGCACATCAGAGGCGGCGTCTCTTTTGGCTTTTTGGCAATGTTGCCACTGGTCTTCAATACTTGATGCTGGCTGCATAGGACCTCTTGAGAGATTGAGAGAGACTCGATCGGAAAAGGATCTGGTGATCTCTTGCGATTGTAGCCGTCCGACGTCAAACTTCCTCCCAGTATTTACTTGTTTTGGCGGCGTTCGGGATATCCGAAGGCGTACCTTGGCTACAACAAGGTAGTGGTCCGAGTCAATGTTGGCCCCTCGGAACGTTCGGATATCCATAATACTGGAGGAGTGCCTTGCGTCGATCGCAATGTGGTCAATCTGGTTGACGGTTGATTGATCAGGAGATCTCCATGAGCCTTTATGAATATCGAGATGCGGGAACCGCGTACTTGCTATGACAACATTTCGCCCCGCCGCGAAGTCGATCAGCCTAAATCCGTTATCGGAGGTGGTGTCGTGTAGGCTGCACCTTCCGACGGTACTACCAAAGATGCCCTCTCTTCCTAACTTGGCGTTAAAATCGCCTAAGACAATTTTAGTGTCATATCCAGGGCATTGCTCGTAAGTGTGGTCCAAGAGCTCGTAGAACCTTTCTTTGGTGTCGTCGTCTTTCTCCTCCGTGGGGGCGTGCGCGCATATTAAGCTAATGTTGCCGAATTTAGCCTTGAAGCGGATTGTCGTGATGCGCTCGTTTACATAGTTGAAACTTAAGACTTCTTGCCTAAGTCTGGCGCCAACGACGAATCCACATCCGAATAAGCGCTGTTTTTGTTGCCGATAGCAGTCGCCATAATAGATATCGCAGTTTTTCATCTTCTTCTTGCCCGGGCCATCCCATCGCACTTCTTGGATGGCGGTTAAATCTGCTTTATAGTGGTTCAGGGCTTCCGCTAATTGTTCGGCTGCACGCGGTCTGTTAAGGGACCTAACATTCCACGTACAGATCCGAAATTCGTTGTTCTTTAATCGTTTGCCAGGTTCGTCAACAGTTAGATCATCCGTATCCGAGGCTTGTTGGTGCTTCGCAACTATTATATTTTTACGTAGTCGGGCAGTTACCCCGGCGTACAACCCCCAACCTGGAGGACCAGGCCCTTTTTGCGACCCCTTGGACAAAAGGAGCCGGGATATTCCGGAGTCAGTAACCCGCTGCGGGGATGTGAGAGCTGCCGTTGACCCATTAAGGGCTCTTCCGCCACCATCTCTATTTCAACACCCTGGCTAGTGTTGAAAATCCTCAATGACCTCAGCTCCAAATACGTCAGAGTAGCCCATTGAGGTATCTGCCATGTTGACTGTTGACGCCACCGTTGATTCAGCTTTGTGAATTCATCCGCCGTACGTCCTCTTTCTGAGGGGCTCATGTAAGACTTCTGAGACTCGAGCAGACAGTCAATCCGACAGAGCATTATAGTGTTGCTATTTTCTTCGTGTTCAACACTCGCGCTTATAAGTTTAGCAAGTCAAGTCCGGGTGGACATAGACCAGTACCCGGTGGTGACCACGGGGAGGTAAAATAAGCACAATTGGTGAGTGTGAGATAGTTGCGACACTGGACATCGCCAAGTTGATGCCAATCAGATGTCCATCCCTATTCACACAACACCCAACCACCAGGTAAACCAGATTCAAATCGCTTAAATCCACCACACGCGTCTTAGTCGCTATCAATGCAGGCTTTTTTTTTAAATCCTTCAATAACTTCTCCCTTCAAAATTTCTCTTTGTTGTCGATGTCTCAAGTTTTCAACTCATAATCTATCGTTTGCCAACAATGGAGTGTGACAGAATTATAAGCTACCTACGTGACAAGACTTTGAAATATACCTATACAGTTACCTGCTCGTATATCCTAACGCTTGTGCACCCAATCCTCACCCTTAAGAAAAAAAACCCAAAAACCCCTATTCGTGTCGTAAAAATTATAATTGGATAAGTTCTGATAAGTACCTACCAACTTTTATAATCATCATTAATTAAACCGGAACCGCTGACCTAAAAATAAATGCCAAAGGGATGCAATACACTAGCAATCAGTCGGGACAGAGTTTAGAACAAAACAGTATTCTCAGTATAACCCGTCTTTAAGTTTAAAGAACCAAGTGTCCCTATAAATATCCGCCCCTGCCTAACTACCCTTCCAATGATAAGGCTTAATCAAATCCGAAATATTATGAGCATTTAATAGAATTTTCTGTTCGTGGTCCTCGATAAATTTACCATCACAATGTTTACTAACCCAAATAACACTTCAAATAGCTATCAGACTGTTACTTCGTTATACTTTTTCTTGTTGCCGTTCAGAGTCCGATCAATACCCCTTTAATTTGTCTTTTTAAGGACAAACACTCGGCAAAGAAAAATCCCAGCGACAATTTAAGTATGCCACGCTCAGCAAGTATCCCTTTTTTGTTTTCGTTTCTCTCAGATAAAGGAGAAAAGGAAAAAATAACGACTAAGTGTAACCCAAGTCCACTACCTTCAGAGGCGCAAGCTGAAACAATGTAACTGAAAAAAAAATAAAAAAATATAAATATATATAAATATAACACATCGTAGTGCGGTGGCTTTTCCCATTCGGGTAACGCAATCATCTACGTGAACATACTTTGAAATCAAATCCAAAAGGGATACCACCTACCAGCCATCCGCTGAGATAGAGAGTGCAGATGACTGCACATTCAGTGCGGAATTGCGAAGAATTTGTTAGTAAAACCTTCGCCTGACGTTGTTGCAACGTCCTTTGATATCTGATTTCGTACCAATGTCCTTACACGAATGGAACACTAAGCGGGTGATAGAAAAAAAGGGATATAGGAAACCAGGTATTCTTCTACGTGGATACTCTCTGATCTGAGAACGGCTCCGCTATTGCTTCACATTTCTTTATCCTACTTCGGGTGCAAATAACAGACGAGAGTGCGGGAGAAAATCAAAATACCTAATGTAAGGTTCACAATCTCAAAAGGGATTATGACGCATAACTAATATTTATATATCTTCTGGAGGCGTTCAGTGGTGTACGAGTTCGAGTTTGATAACCTTGGTAATTCCTTAAATACGTTTTTGTTGTGCTACATATTTGCAGGAAAGGATGTGTTGTACATCACAAATACAGGAAATCAGCTTTGCCATTGCTTAAGGAAACTGACTTATGGGTCAAATTAAATGTCGGATATTGAAGACTTTTTGAACTAAAAGAAGGGCTTTCCCTATAAAGCAAAACACCTGGGAAGTTACGAGGGAGGCAAGAGGAGCACTTGGTGTCAAGATTGGTTTTCGGTTTTGAATCAGGTCGTAGTTTGGGTGCTGACGAAATGAATTAGGCTTAGGCCGGGGACTGTCGGCTACATATTATATGCGATATCCGCCGCCGCAGAAAAGGCGATATAAATTGTAAGAAAATGCGTCCAAAAAACACTTCAAATAATTTAGAAAAATTCTTAAAATTTAAAAACAATCAACTGTAGGGCAGTGTTGCCATAATTTCAAAAGGAAAATACCAGACTGAAAATAAAAATTTATGCTGAATCTATGAAGCAAAAACATTTTTTTTTTCAAATATATTATTTTATCTTTCCAGTACACATTCATATGTATTTTTCTTGCCTTTCTGTAACTCTCTGCTTAGTAAGTAACAGCAGTAAATGGCTGCCCCAGGGAGGAGTACTCTCACCCCTACTATTGTCTAGTTATCTAGTTATCGATAACCTACTCCAAGACTTAACTTATCCAGATATTAATATATGTAGTTATATCGTTAGAGCCGTTTTCAATCAAATCAAACTGGTACAAAAATGTTATATGGGAAGAACCATTAATATTGAGGTTACCTTGCAAAAAAGAACCCTACCGAACTGTAACCCCCAAAACTTCAAATCCGAGGTTTAAACGTAATCCGGGAAGCCGTTTAGGCTGTAGGCCTGTGGAAGGACGGACAGACGGACAGACCGGATAGAATTTTGCGATCCACTTTTATGAGTGCCTCTATTATCGTAATATCAGAATTGATTAATATCTCGAGTTCGGAATTTTGTACGAAAACAATATATTTCTCTTACTACGTAATGGAGAAAGTTAAAAATATTTACCTATTTTCGAAATATGTGTTTGCGGTACTTACACAAAAATTAAAATTAAACGATCAATTCCATGAATTTAAGTATAGCGGTTGTATTTTTTTTACGTACGTGGTCCATAGCTGAGAAGATATAAATCCTTCAAATATGCATATCTGTATGCACAATGTACCGGAATTTATCGCACTCACACTTCATCCGCTCACATGTCATATTCCGTCTGATGCGTGGTAAAATGGTCAACTTAATTTACACGAATGACAAAAATTCCAGTAAAAATTAGCCAACTAAAAAAGGTAAAATAACAAAAGATGCTCAAAAATCTTTTGACATTTTGCTTTAAGAAGAAAAAAAGATCCAGCGCTAAAGATGCCCAGAGTGACATCACTGCTTTTGAGATTAATATAAAGGGTCAATAATTTTTCGGTTTCAAAAGTAAAGCTAAATAAAACTCATATATAGCAATTCATTTTTAAGGAGAATTTTATTTCATTATAAAGTTTGGACTTTGCCATTAAGTGTGAAAAGCAATATCATTCACATATTCACTCGGGAAGATTCGCAGCATTCGATTGTTGTGAGGTAATTTTTCACCACTTTTTCACACATTTCGGGCGGTAATTCGCCCATAACTTGAGTAATGTTGGTTTTTAATGCGTCATGAGTTCGGGGACTATTCGCTTAAGCACTGTCTCTTACGTAGCCCCACAGAAAACAAATTTAACAAAGTCAAATTGCATGATCTTGGCGGAAAACTAACGTCGCAATAAAGCCAAAATTTGTAGTGTTGCGTGGCTAGTTGCCCCGTCTTGTTGGAACCACATATCATCATGGTTTTCAATCGGTTATCCTTCGTTTAATTGCTGCGAACGCCGAGAAATCGATAAATTTGGATCATCAGCAACACTTGCACTTGGAGCACCAGTATTTCCGACTGAGCGTGCATTACGATGACGATGATGTACGACTTGCTTCCACTCTCTTCAAATTTCTTCACAATTTTACCGATTGCTTGCATAGTCGATTATGACGACCATAATCATCGCGTAATGCACGAAAAGTGGAAACGTTTGAACACCACTTTTGTAGGTATAGTTAATTTTAATAATTTTAATTGTTCGGTTGTTAAACGATTCATTATTGGAAATGGCAAACATTCAACTAATATTATGAGAATTCGAATGACACCTGAGTCAGATGTCAAATACCAGCGTTACCGACTGGAGACTACGAAATAAATGACCCTGTAACTAATTCCAAAAGAGTTGTAGGAAAGTATAAAAGTTTCGTATTTTGTCTTAGTCTATATTGTCTTTAAAGTAATAGTTGTACCTAACCTTTGTTTTGGGAATGGTCAAAAAAGCTTTCAAAATGTAGGCGTCGCAATGAAGGAATTAGCCTAATCATTCTCGGTCGTTCTTGAGGTGTGTCGAAGTTGAGTATTTCGGAGAAATGCCCTTGATTTTGAAAGTTATGGTTCCCTGGGGATGGCGATGTGCCCGCTTTTGTCTATGGCCTTTTGCGACGATCTCATGTTCCCACTCAAGTTATATTACAAAATAATTTTCATCGAAATCTGTCTAGTATTTTCATATGTGACCTTTTGTCTCTATTAATGTGTGCATATTCCTTATAAGTTAAAGACATGGAAAGTCTACTCTGAAACTTATAACAATAGAAAGGTTCAATAAGTTTTTATTAATTCTTTGTCCTCCCTCTGCAGGAAAATATTTACGGCGAGCCATGCCCAATGGCCTTCCAAAATACGGCATCAGATACCATTATTCAAAGAGACTGTAAGAATTCATTGACTGTAAACTGAGTTCATTGAATCTTGAGTTTAAGGAGAATATAGGTACGACTTGGATCACGTCATCGCATCATCTAGACAGATGTGGCCTCCTTCGTCAGATTGACCAACAAATATTTTTCCCGCAAATTTTCCATACCACAAGGGCCCATTTAATCTGTCTACAGCTTACATCCTCAGCAGACACGAAACGAATAATAAGAAAAAAATATATAAATATCCTGCCAAGACAATTTAATGATATTGGAAGCATAACTTTCCCGCTACTCTAAGCAACAGCAGCAGCAATTTAATTTAAACGACCAAATTGAGCGTTAACATCGACTTCCCTCGCAGTCAGCTGGAAACTTTCGTCCGTTTGCAAACGATTGCTCAACTGAGTGTGATATCAATAGATATGTGTGGGTGGGTGCTTTAGGGGGTTTTCGGACCAAGGAGCAAGGACTGTTAAAAGGCTCCCTCTTGATATGCCCTTCAATTCGAGTCCATTACAGCTATACAACACACGCAAAATAAATAAAGAACTCGAAATTAAGCATACACACGTCGAAGTTAGCCAAGTTGTAGTGTTTGCTGAAGGATGGAGGTGGTCATTGCTACCAGCAATTGGGAATTATGCCAAGTATACGATTTCCATCCATAGCTATTTCATTTAAATATTATCAGAACTGTAATTGGTCTTGGAACGACCGACATAGGCGCTTCTTACTCACGCCACTCAAATTACATTTAAACGCCAACATCAAACCATCTGTCTACGAGGAAAGCTTCCACAACGACCGACACCACAGGTCATACTGATATGTTTTATAGGTTTGTTCTATATATGTTTTGACTGCGAAAAGTCATTTAATTACTATTTACTATTACTAGTAACAACCCCGAGAGCAAGGAGTGGCGCGGAGCGTATTGATTTACTCTGAAGTTCAGAGTCTAAACTTTATTACGAGTGTGATAGTGTTTGCAGCGCGTTTTATGGGTTCGCTGTGGAATTACAAAGGTTGCGAGTTGTAGGTAATACATTTTCTAGCTTTCAACGAAAAATCAGAACCATCTATGTAGGTACATCAATCGCATATTTGGGGTGCGCCCGCCCATTGATATAAAAAATATAAAACTTTTCACGGCGATGCCGAGATAATTTATAATGGCATCGGGGCTGGTTCTTTCTTCTTGGGTAAATATGCGCTTATATTCGGTACTATATCGTTAAGAAGTTTATAAAACTATTAAATTGTTTATTCTGTTTGTTCTCATTCTCACTTTAAGTATGTTGTCAAGTAAAATGCTGAACGAATAAATTAAATTTCTAAACAGATCCAAATTAGTCCCGAGTTTAGTGTGTGTATATCTGATTAGGGAAAAAGGCTTAGGTCGGTATTTTGCGAACATTTATTTTTCTTCAATAAATCAGTTGAACCTATAAATTTCCTGTGGAAGGCAATATACGCTAATGCAAAGGGAATACAATGCAAATGATTTATTTGTAAAATCTCTGCTGATAGGGACGTTATTTCTGCGGAGCGATATAATTCACGACAAGTTTATCTTAATGGGTATTGGATTTTTCATGGCCTAACACAAATGAAAATATTTCATTCATATTTGTTTAGGTAGGGGGAAAGCGGGAGACTTGAACATATGGGAGACTTGAGACACTCTCAATAATTTGCTCAAATTCCATTGAAATCCAACAATTGTAAGTGTATGCGATGCAGACAGTAACGAGCTAATTGCACACAAAAATAATTCTAAATCATCAGCTGTCTCTGGTTGGTGGAAGAGAAAAGGTGTTTTGCAGTGCCAATAGTAAACAATTTTTTTTTTCTTTTTTCTCTATAAAATTGATCTGTAAAGCGTTAAATAAATCAATTTGATGTTACCTAACAATATTGATATTCTACATTGTAAATATTAGTATCATACCATTCTAGTTTGTATATAACAAAAATTATGAATATAAATTTGTTAAAAAATGCGAACGGGAGACTTGAGGCAGTTTCTAAAGGGAGAGTTGATCAGTGGCTCAAATCTCCATTTGCTCTGATGAAATGTTATGTAAGTGTTTTAAAGCCTTGTATTTAATTTTAATAATAAAAAAAAATTATTTAATTAAAAAACTCAAAGAAATAAACCTTGTAATAGGTTATTTAAGTTATTGATTTATTTTCGTTATGTTTCTGAAGTTTAGTTTTTGTTTACCTTTTTTTACTTTGTATATGCTAAGAAACTGAAGTACCTAAACCACTAAAACAATAAAAATAAATTATAATCACATTGGAAGTGGATAAATTATTCGTTTTATTGTTTTTCTCGTAGGATTTGAGTATGTTCAACTCTCCCCGAAGGAGTGTTCAAGTCTCCCAGTGGGGCGGGAGACTTGAGCCGAAAATCTGTTTTCAAACATTTGGCATTTGCCAAAAATTTCTTGCGTTTATTATAAGTTTAAGAGACCGTTCTTAAAATAGATAAATGTAGCTATAAAAAAATAAATTTAACAGGTGGCTGTGATTGATAAACAAATTTTTATTAACGATCTTACAAAAAATGGCTCAAGTCTCCCGCTTTCCCCCTACGTTAAGTATCCGCGGAAGGATTGTGGTGCCAGGCGCATTGCTTGCTTTTGTAATTGCAGTTGCAAGAAACATATCTTCACTAGAGACCTAGATTTTTAGCATTCTTTTTAAAACACACACATTATGCTTGTTTATGAATTTTAAGCGCATTCGATTTATGATAATTGATCTTAAATTTCCAAATCTGATAACATTTGAAAGGAAAATAAGACTAGAGACTTCTCAAGTAAATATAATTGAGCAGTGCTAAATGGAGTTGCACTAATAAAATGAAATTACATCTAAGACTTTGAATTATTTTTGAACAAGAAAAAAATATCACGGGGAATTCGGCTATATGAAGTAGCTTTCAACTATACCGCACCACAACATCTGTGTCATGAACCATTACCAAAGTTTGTGGAAAAATGTCAAAAAATCTGCTCTTAGACAAAATTGCACTGGACTACACTTTATGACACTACAATATTGGTGGCAAAGACAGTTTTTTTTTTACCACACTTTATCAAAGCAGATTTTTGTTGGGAGCGCCATGTTGTTGAAGTTATCTTCCATGCATGTGTGACAATTCTTTTTGGAAGCCTGTTTTCGGTAAATTTTTTCGCTTGAGTTTAGTTTTTAATAGATAGTTTCAGTTCGTGCTTTCTACAGTATTGTCTTCTGATCATATAACAGCTATACAAATCGCGGTGTTTAAAAAAAATACCCACATAACACATAATTCCAATATTTTATAAGTAGAAGTATAAGTTATCATACAATAAACATACAAGCCCCGCATGTTTCAAACATGTTTCTTTTACAAAGTACATAGGTAACCATAAAAAAAAAACTGTGCAACTGTATCCAACAGTCCCGAAATATGTATGTGTAAACACCGTGCGTGCGGTATGTGTGTGGCTTGATACACGTCATTGAGAAAAGAGGAAATTGTAATAACCGTATTCCTAATATATTATGAACAAAAAATCGACACCAGCGCCACCTATTGGGTCCAAAACTATCCTGTCTTTCTAGCTGCATACAACCATGCACACATACAAAGTTTCATTGAGATCGGTTGAGTTTCTCAGAAAACGAACAACAGCGCCACCTATCGGGTCCAAAACTATCCTATCTTTCTAGCTGCATACAACCATGCACACATACAAAGTTTCATTGAGATCGGTTGAGTTTCTCAGAAAACGGACAACAGCGCCACCTATCGGGTCCAAAACTATCCTGTCATTCTAGCTGCATACAACCATGCGCACATACAAAGTTTCATTGAGATCGGTTGAGTTTCTCAGAAAAATCGACAACAGCGCCACCTATCGGGTCCAAAACTATCCTATCTTTCTAGCTGCATACAACCATGCACACATACAACGTTTCATTGGGATCGGTGACGGTGACGGTAACGGTAACAGTGACGGTGATGGTAACAGTGACGCGAGTTTATTGGTTTCTTTCCATCCAAAGTGCCCAACGCGCCGCGCCTAAAGAAGTAATAACTTCAAAAACATGCTTTATTTCAGCTCATAAATGTATGCAATTATAAAAACGTATGCAATGATAAAAACATATGCAAAAAACATATGCAATGATAAAATATATGCAATGGCGCATTTCCGTTACAGAAAGTTAAATGTTTGGAATTACTCCAACAGATTCCAACAGCGCGCAATATATATATGTATAAGTATATCCGTTACGCATATCCGTTGCATCAAGTCCTATGTTTGGAATTACTCTACCAGAATCCAATAACGCGCGCATAAATGTTTACACATCAAAAATAAAACCCACATTCTGAGCACATTGGCGCAAAATTATAGTCGGATAAATCCCACTTTACGATTATTTTTCTAATTATAGTTGACAAAATATCCACTTCATTAAATTTAAAACCACCAAAAGTACATTTTATCACTTAGTCTAGACTCTCAACCCTCTGCAATTTTTTAAAGAAATGTTCCCACGATATTTATATTTTTTAAGATCTCGAAAAACAAAAAAAAAAAAACCCGAGCAAATCCTTTTGCTTTTAATTGTTTACTTATGTTTTCCATCCTCTTTATTTTTTTCTGATAGCTACACACAGGAATCAAGAATTTAAATGAACTGTCATTACTAGGCTACTCTGTTGTATTTTTCGGTTGCAATAGGGTAAGGGTATAGATAAAGTGCAAAAGTGTTGCGAAATTCTATTCTGTATATTTTGTTGTTGTAGTGCGATAAAAAGTTACACTTTCGCATTTTCGCAATGATACAAGACCAGTTGCATCGAATCGTGAATACCCCTATTGAGACTCTTAATGAAACCAGTAGGCTATGTTTAAAGTTCACAGTAGAGGCAATTCAATCGAACAGGAAACACTTAGAAAATCTGACGGCACCCACATTGAGACGAATGTGGAGGCTTCAGTCTTCTGCTGAAAAATCATTTTCCAGGTAACCAAATAATGGTTGGGCCACAACTTGTCCCGTCCATACGCACAATTTATCACTAAATTACCCGCCATATATGCGCACTTATTAAAGCCCCCTTCAGTTCAAAACAACAAATTTTAGAATACCATTTCTACCGCACTGAACTTTAATCCTATATCCGAAACAACAACTGTTACTGAATTGAAAATTTCAACTGAACGCCGGGCCGGGGCGCGTGTGTACAAGTGGACGGGGCTCAGTGTTTCCGTTTCCGATCAGCTGCATTGGCTGTAAAAGTTTGCTACAGAGCTAGATGTTTGAGAAAGATGTAGGAGCAGGACACTAAATACAAAAGGTTCATGAAGGTACATGTGCCATTTTTTTCATAACTATTTTTTTCTTTCTTCAAACCTAAGCTCTCAACGTTTCCCTTCTTAAATGCAATTTAAACAAATCTCCGACTCACATATTACTAGTCAAATAGCATTTCCATTTCAAGTTCAATAGCAATTCTTCTGAAATCCATTTGTGATTGGCTTTCCCTCGTCCGCTGTCAGCAAAGCCATCATCAATACCATCTTCTTCGGTTAATGTCCTTGATAAGACGCAATCACAACATCACGCCATCTGGTTTCTCTGATGAATCGAATCATCTATTCAAAGGATGCTCCACACGAAAACATGCCCGACCTTTAGACAAAGCCCTGAATATCTAACGCAGACACGGAGTGCACGTTTTATTTGCTAAGGTGTCGTAAAAAAATTGTGAAAAAGAAAACCATCGAACCACACTATCGATTGCAAGGATATCAAATAGCGCCAGTGGGACTTACATGTATTATTTATATATGGCTCGTATGTCTGGCACTGAGACCAAGTCCAAATACGGCTGCAAAGGTTACTCATAAAAGGGAATGCACCTGCTGATACAAACGTCGTCTAATGGGGGCATTTTGTTGTTTTGCATCGTCTCTTATCGATTGTTTGTAATGAACGGCTATCGTTCCCCCTGGATAGTGTTTGCAGATAGATTCATCACCTGATGTCGAACCGTATGATATGAGCGGCGTTAATAGACTCGCTTATTTATCACAGTGGCAACTGGCAATCGGTCATCAAAAGAGAACAGCAAATTGGGAGTTGGCGTTTACTACCGCACGTTTTATTATTATTTTTTGCCTTTTTTTGGGAATAGGACCATAAAGTTTGCTTCTATGTACTTGAATGGGTTAAGCCGTATTTTATTAGCTTTGTCGTTGCTTACTCGGTATTTATTGTAAATGGACTTGGACAGTTTATAGCGTCGTTTTTATTGATTCATAAATAAAGTCGAGAAAGTTCTAGAGAATCATATTATTTACACGAAATTAACAACGATTTTATTTATAGTTCTCACAATGTTTGAGGCAACCTGTGACAGGAAAGGAAGAGAGGATTGCTTGAAGTGTGTCCTCATAATCAAGCAGCGTCTGGCATGCACTTGGGGTGCATGGTGTCACCTTGTTGCAGAGAGGAGGTCTTGTCGCTTTTTCCTTTGCGCACAAAATGATGCCAATGGATTTGTTTCGGAACCGTTGATTTCAAGCTTTACAAAAATACGCCATTTATGAACACGGAGTAAGATATCCCCGAACTGAAAGCCCATTGACACCTAGCACGTTGTTTGTTGGTCAAAAAATGCGTATACAGATGTTTCGACTGTAGACCTCAGTATCAGATCTTTGATAATTTAAGCAGTACCTACGTTTGGGTGTAATCCAGCAGACTGTTTAAAAAAAACTGTGAAAAAAAAATACAAGCAACAAGAAATCATAAAGATACAAATCGATGACTCCGTGCAAGAATAGAGGGCGTTTATGCTATTTTTCAGGAGAACCGTTTAATGTTTTCTCAATATAATTTTGTTTTCTATAAACGGATTTTCAAGCTGAATGCTTGAATGCCTTTATAATTTATTCCTAGAGTTTTTTATATAAGGTGTTTTCAGACTCAGTTGGAACTGGTTCGTGGGATGAACATTTTAGTGTTCTATAGAATTGTTGGTATGTTTTGGATATTAACTTTTAATAGCAAAGCCAAACTAGATCGGAATATTTATGTACTGAAGCTTATTATATGCGGTTTAAAATACTTCCGGAAGAATTGTGTGTACGGATATTTAAACGAATTGGGAAATAATTTTTTGACAAACTTTGACTTGACACAGTTTTTGATGCAAGTAAAATTTAACTTTTTGGCACTGGTCCTTTTTGAGATTGAACCTACCAGAGTTTTTTTTTATCATAAATTAATGCAAGCTTTGGCATAAGGTCCCACTGCCTTGCTCTTCAACCAACATTGTAAAAATGGATTGTTCGTATCGAACCTAAGAATCGGCTAAGGTTTGTGTCTTTGATTGGTAAGAAGACGCTATCTGCACTTTAAATGTTTAAGCAAACATGTGGGCTTATAAACGTCTCAGTCTTCTGTAATCTATTTTTTTGCCATTATGTCTGTTGCGTCTCTTCTGTCTTTTGCATATTAAGTAGGTACTTATTCTTTTTTTCGGATATGACTTGAAGGAATTTTAAAGAAATTACACTTAGCCAGCCGTGAAGTTTTTATTTAGATCTTAGATCAGTGTAATTTATATAGTTTTTGGTTAGATTATGTACGTGGGATGAACTAGACGATGAGAAACAGAAATCTTTATCTATAATACTGAATAATTAAATTGATTGGAATTTTAGCGTAACAAAATCGGTAAAAATAATATGCATAAAATAGGTAGCTAGAGCTCCAATTTCAAGACGGCTGAAATATGTAATATTGAAGCTTTTTCTTTTAAAAAAAGTTCAGCAATTCTCGTATACCTAATTGAAAAAAAAAATCAAGCAACCATAGAAAAATCAATACAAAAATTAAACTTTCAAAAGTATTTTGTTTTCCAATGTTGCTTCGTTATAAAAATCAATATGAAAGAAATTTATAATTTCTTCATACAAATCCACTGTCGATATTTTTTAATTTTACTATTTGACGTTTGGGCACAACTACCCAGCCTTTTGAACATGGATAAATATTTAAATAGTAGGTCTGTTCCCTTACTTTTGTAGTAAGAATGGAAAAGACAATTAAAATGGCAGTGGGGGGGAAAAATTCTCTCACAGAGAGAGACACTTACGAAAAAGTTAGGGAACGCTTTTGTAGTAAACTATGAAAAATGACAGATATGACAGTTAAATAATTCCATAAATTGCAGGTGGTAAAGAATATTTTCAATACGATGGAATGTTCGGGGAGAACATTCAATGTTTATTTTGCCACCTGTTGATACTATTTTAATAGAACGCATGAAATCAAAAAAATTCAATCGATTGTCAAATATTACAAGAAATTTCAAATCAGCTGTTAATTATTTGGTGACTGACAGCCCTTCAAATTTCTTACACCAAGAAATTTGTTGAGTAAAAATTCGTAAGATTCTCAGTGGAGGGGTAATATATTGCTCTCTCGACGACGCTCTCTTTTACGAATTTTTCGAGTTAAGGAACGGCGTCCACGATCGCAAGTTTTGGGACCGAGCTTCCGTCGAAACAGTTGACCTCCATGTTGATCTTGGCCTACCAACTCGCCTTACACCTTGAGGGTTCCACTGGAAGCACTGCTTCGCTATGTTGTCATCTGGTTTCCTCAGTGTATGGCCAATCCAGGGCCATTTCCTCTGCTAGATGTCAACATCCACTTTTGTTTGTCCAGTCCTACGCCACAGTTCATTGTTGGAGATTGTTTGTGGCCAACGGATCTTTAGGATGTAACGCAGACAACGATTAACAAAGGCTTGTAACCTACTAGAGATGTTGGCAGAGCATTTCCACGTTTCACATGCGTAAAGCAGTACCGATTTTACATTGGATTCAAAGAGTTTTAACTTAGTGCGAAGCGTTATTTTTCTAGAGTTCCAGACTGGAGAAAGGATACCGAATGCACCACGAGCTTTATTTACATACCTATTCTATTTCTTATATCCAGGTCCGTTCCACCATCGAGTGATACATAGCTACCCAGATAGTTAAACTGCGTAACCTCTTCAATGGTCTCCCGTCTCAAGATAACCTGCTGTTGATGGTCTCGGCTTGTGTGCATAATTTTCGTCTTGTTGGCGTTTATCCTTAAGCCAGCCACCTCCCCGTTCTATTGCAGTGAATGACACATTTGGTTAAGTGCACCAATGTTGTTTGCCAAATTGACTTCACTAAGTTTATTTTACGGCCTGGAGCTACAATTTGTTGGATAGGTACTGAATTGTGACTTAGTTATGCTACACTACAGCAAATATAACTATTAATGCTTACTATTTAATCGCTTTTCACTTGGTGCACTTGGCTCGCAATATAATCGCGTTTCGATTTGTGTAATAATCTGATAGATCCACTGCCGATACTTCATCTATGTGCAGAGACACACGAGTCCAAGATGACAGTTTCGAAACCCAAATAATTTTACAAAGGCAAACTTCCCAAAAGTTATTTGTATAACCTATGCCATAAGCTGTTGCTTAGGTGAAAATTTATGTTATTGTGGTGAGCCTTGTGGTATACAGAACTAATTTTACCTACTTTCAATTTGGTAGGTATATAATCCTCTTTTGGTTGTGGTAGAAGAATTCAATTCCTCTATGTATGTGAGGTGTCAATATGACGGTGCTTGATTCTGGCTTATTTTCCCCATACCCTTTATTTGCAAAAGGGATAAACGACTCACCCGTGTTATCGTTAGAGAAAACTCCTTTTTTTTCAATCATGTTGGTTATCCCAATAACAATGATCTATAGGAAAATCGTCTTGTTCTTTAAAGTAATCATATGAATAATGCAAAAGGCTAAATGAGATTTTTCGATGAAAAAGGGTAGACATAATGGCAACCTATTAAATGGATTTATTTTTGTCGGTATTGTGTGTATATTTTGATAAATATCTCATCTGTTTCAGTGTAAATAAGATGCTTACCCTTTTATGTCCTTTCCGCATCTAGGATGTGTGTATTGGGTATTTACACACGATGGTTCCTAGTGTTTGAAGTTGGTCTAGTTTCCAAACTGTGATGTGTAACTAAATTATTTGTTCAATAAAATTAATGTTTACCTGCCTTTTCTTTCTTTCGACTTTGATGGCAAATGCAAGGCGAACAGGGTGTGGGAGAGGCTTAAACTTAAATAGCGTATCGGACGGAATTACTGGAATTGGAGGAATCAAAACGTTTTCGCCTTTAAAAAATCGGTCGCTTAAGTTCCAGTTTGATTGCATATCTCCACTAAATGGAAGACTTCAAGCATGCGTTTATTTTATCGGCAGCATTAGGTTTAGGAATAAACAAAATAAATAATTGGATTTTTGCACATATAAATATAATTGATATCTATAGGCGCAGTGGCGTAGTGGTTAGTGTATTGGACTTCTAGGAGTCCCAGGTTCGATCGTCTGAAAACACACAAATTACATCTTAAGGCTTTTTTCACTGCGCCGCGTCTCGCGAAGGTCTGACGTCCGAGAGTATAACTGTCATGAAAAACTTGTTTCAATATAAAAGTGTCTGAACTTTTTTTTCTTTTAGTATTTTTAAAATTTTCTACCACCCTTACATTAAAAAAAACAGCTAAATTGAATGAAAATTGCGGGCGGTGAGGGGAAGTTTTATATACCTTCATGTATTAAATATATAATTAATAACAACAAATTAACCTTGTTTCTAAATCACTTACAAATGACTTACTCACAATGCAATCTGTGTGTTTCTGTTTCAGAATGTCGAACATTGGGTAATCATAAAAAACTGGGTATGTATTGTAAATATGAAAAAATGTTAAGATGTTTCATTTAAAGCTTTTTTTTCTAACGATTGTCTGAAAATTGGGAGTCCAAATAACCCATCCTTGTTGCGCTAGTTACATTTCGTCGCTCGAGAATGGAGCAGTGAATGCAGACATATGTTTTGTGTGTCGTATTCGACAAAACAATATTGAGAAAAACTTTAACAAAAATAAAAAAAATAAAACATAACCGACTTTGTTCTTCTGATACTATCGCTGGAAAGAAGATATTTCAAGTAGGTAATATTAAAAAAAATACTTAAAGCTCCCACTCGTTTGCTTCCTATTGACCCGCAAATCTTAAAATGTGATATCCCAAAAATCGTAAAAAGGACCTATAAGTCAAACCAACTCTTTGGTAATATATTTTTTTAGCTTATTGGCGATTTTCTATAAGATTTAATATTCAAGCTCAGCTAATTTAAAAACCAAGAGTTTTTGTTTATTCTAAATAATTTCCGAACTCATGAAACTTATCTTTCATGAACTAGTCCAGCAAATAGTAGGTGCTTAGATTGAGAAGGAACAATAATACTCGTAGACATCTGTAGACATAACGTACGCGGCCTTGCTTTTGGCATAGTCTTGAACTGTTTATAAGAACACCTTCTATTGGCGAACCTACAACTTTTCAACAATGACTTGAAATGTTTGCAGATAGGTACTAGTTCTGCACTTGGAGTACAACTTCCGCTAGATAAATCTCTCCTAAGCCTCTAGAATAATTTTCCCAATAGTTTCAAAGTTGTCTTTTATTTTAGCCCAAGGGCTGTGATTTATTTAGTCGTACTTTATAGAGAAGTGTCTGATTTCTATTGTAATTCAAGTAGATGAGAAAAATATTTATGACTCCAATTGATGAAAGTGACAAACTAACAACTTTTACCAGAACTCTTCTTAGACATTTTTCCGCATATTGCTGTTAGTTAATTCCATTGTTAAATTTGATGATCCCAATTATTTCAAGCTAAAAAGAAAAGTTTATTGAAACGAGAGAGTATTTTAAGGACTAAAAATATAAATTGATGCATATGCCTAACATTTTTAAAAGTTTGTTGTGCACCATACTCCGAAAGCTACCTACCTACATCAAGCTCAGGTTTTTGTTTTAAAGAATCCGAGTATACCCGCCATAGTCTGATGGCAGACATTTACCTTACGTTAAATACCTTCGAACACGACCGGATTTTATCAATATCAATTATGTATGTACGAGTACATGCTCTTCGCAGTAGAAAGTAAAATTGTCCAGCCGTTCAGCTTATATAGGTATCTGTTGTTGCACTGGTGATTCTTAAGGTCACGGGTTTGAAATTGCTGCTTTGAAACAATTGCAAACTCATTATAAAGTGTCTACCGTAGAGAATGATCTGCGGCAAAAGCCAAACAGATGCAGCCCAATCTGAATACATTTTCGAAGATAACGGAACTTTACACTGATAAGAAGCTACTGTACATATGAAATCAATTGTCAGTGCATTAGAGGATTTATTTTTAATTTTGCTATTGTAAATCAATCGACGATTATTCAAGCATAGGAAATCTAAGCAATTATTTCGAATACAGACCAGTTCTAAAAATGTTGACGGGCTCCGCTTGGTATAGTTGGTTGTTGATTGTGCTGCTGTTCACTCTGTTAAATTACTAATCGCTGATTACGGAACTTTGAATGCGATAATTTTCATTTAAACATTGAGATAGATGTTAAGAAAAATGTGGCAATACAATCGGTTTCTCCCAGAAAAATCTTAACTATATATTGTTACCGGTAAGCACAAAATCGTACTTTTTTCAACATGAACAAGAACATTATAGTAAGTAGGTACTGCCATAGGATATCTCTCAAAAAAAAAAAAAAAAAAATTGATTCTGATAACTGAAATCTAATCGACCAACTATAATACTACAGGGCATCTTGTCGCCTTAAGCCGATGGTATTTTTGCGACCAGTGATCTACACGGCTATTTACATTAGCATCAATCAGCTCAACCTATTGAAAAGAAGTCGTCGATTTTTGTTAGATTTTATTTTGTTTTGCTACTCCCTTCTTCTTCCCAATAAGCTTCGAACGAGACAGATTGCATTTTGTATTACCTATCCCAAGAGACGAGAACCAAAGTCCTTCATATCCATTTCAATTTAAAAAATAAGTTTTTAAGAAATTTGTTTTTTCTAAGCTTCTAAATGTCTGTGTAGATTTCGAAAAAATGCTAATTGGTACGAGTATAACCAGGCCAATAAAATGTCATATATTTTATTATCGTTTGCAAAACTCTTTAGATCCGAAACTTCCGGTCTCCAAACCATACTGAGAGCCATAACTTCGGTCGATTTGCCGTTACTTTCTACGGAGTAATAAATATTAATTAGGTGCGCTAGTATTGTTACATAAAAAACTGATAAATGTCACGTCACAAAAAAAAATTCAGCTCGTCACCATACTTGCACCTAATATTTGCCAGTTCCGCTGTGCGCAGAGTTTGCTGGCAGCATTCATAGAATTTTATCCGTTAAATTTCAAATAATTATTCGTCACGAGTGGATAGTAGGTAATTTGTTTTAGTAATATGTGTGTGTATACATTTGCTTAAACAATTTATGAAAAAATATCAATACAGAATGGTTGTAAATAAAAAAAATGTTGAGTAAACTTTCATCAGTTATTTCCGAAAAATTTTATCAAATCTATGTATGTTAACGATATCAAAATGTGAAAAATAAACAATATATAAGAATTAATAACTAAGCAAGATTGCACGTGTCAATTTTCCTGACGGATTTTGTCATGCTGACGTTACAAAAATGTACTCTTTCTATAGTCACTTGTGTGCCTCTCGTGAGAGTGTCACTTGCGCTAGACATCCGATCACACTGTGTCACTTTTATGGACAAGGCTATAATTTTTTTTACGAAGACCGTCTGCTCATAATTGTGCACATGGATATTGTCTTTCCATATACCATCGAATAAAAAGGTTTCCTATTTCTATTTTCTCACAATCTATTTTCTCACAATCCTGCTTCTGAAAATTTCAAAAATTGGTCATTTAGACAGACAACAAAAAACAACATGAATTATAGTTCAATGTAACCTGCTCGCTGGTCTAGTTCCTTTGAAATATACATATTATTGTTATTTTCTTTATTTATATAGTTGGTCAACTGGTTACTCCATACAATACCTAAAGTTCGTGAAATCAGGGTTTCTCAGTTCTTAGAACTTGACGATGTTCAATTTAAAAAATGTTTTTTCGTCTTTTTTCCCCAATTACATACAAGCTACCTAATCTAGAGATAAGTGTGTTCAGGATTTCCCGGAATATAATCAGAGTTCCACCAATTAAAACGTCAAAAACGCTCTTGCTTCCTTGACAGTTGACACTAACTTATTTTCGAACAACTGGAACTCACGTAATTTGAAACCTTTTTTGTGTAGACATCTTTGGAAACTGTTGATGTACGCAACAGATAACCCTTAGATTAGACAATAATAACATAACTCTAACCGAGAATCATTTCTCCTTCAAACCTACGATACGATTATATAAGCATACGAGTATATAAATTATGGGAAATAGTGCCTTCCCATAATGCAAGAATATTTTATTCGGAGTGAAGGCATCAAGTGAGAGATTTCTCCTTGCAACCGCATATAAATCACATCCTCATATGGAGGCAATCTCCTCTCCAGCAGTCCATGAATTGAGGTCAACATTTTTCTATTCATATGACACCCATATCAACATAACTTTCTGTTTGTTAGTAAAAGCACCCACGCATTTATTCTTTAATAATAATTTCTGATGGATCGCAAAAGTTCCATCACTGAACTGAAATAAATCGTGAACTTCATCGCAAGGGTTCACAGGCGATATGATTGATTTCAACTTTATCAATCAGCTCCGAAGGACTGCATACAATCCGCAAGCAATCATTCACTATACCGCAGTCGTCCTCATTCGCACACGCAAACACACATCGACTGTGAACTTTTTTTCAACTCGGTGATATCGGAAGTGAAATCTCCTTAAGGACACTCACGTTCAAGTGGCTGCATAAGACGGATATTGGGTGTATGTACGAGAACGTACTTACCGCGCTGAACAGAAATATAAATCAACTTACAAACGTATAGCCACAGCAGAGTCGATGATAACCAAAGGATATATGCAGGTCCCAACCAGTACTTTAGTGTATATAGACGTAGATTGCTGTAAAGGGATCAAAAGAACAAAAGTCAAACAGAATAAAGTAAAACCCATGAAATCGGAAATCCTTTTAGAGTGGACGAGATGAGTACCAACGAAACACTTCTATAACTTGAACAACTTCCATTTTTGTCGACGATGGGCGGCACACGATTGTCAGCATATATACTCGTATAATCCTATATACGCTCATCCGAGTAGACACCCACACACGAGATCTTCTTATGCTGAAGAGGCGTAAGGAAGTGCGATGAGTGGTAGATAATAACTTATTATTGAAGTCAGCGAGCAGTGGATATATATGAGCTTTTCCAAGGACGTTTGGACATTCCACTTTTGCAGCCGCAATCAAAGGATCATGATTGTGTGTCCGTGCGTGTGTGCGGAATTTTGTAATTTAACATTTTTCCTCTTACCGGAGAGAATATTTGAAAATGAAAAAAAAAAGTTTAGGATACGAGCCATAGATGTATGATTTCCGGTTAACATGATATTGAGGAAATTAAAATTTGCTTTAAATTTTCGCAAGACCGTTCATTTTCTCTCTAAGTGGGTACGAAATTCAATTTACGATTCATTTAGATGTTCTGTGTATCCTGTAATTTTTTTTCGAATTGATGTGGATTGGTTTTTCTTTCCGTTCGTGGTTTGTGAACAGACTGAATTGGTGTCGTTGTTATTTTAGGACTTGAGTTTTTCAGTACAGTGGGGATAAAGAGATAAGGGACTGTAAACATGGTAAAAAGTTAACAAGGTTGTAAAAGTCTGACGGATTTTATCAGGGTAACTTTTGGGATCTCATTTGGTCTCTTAAGTATAAGAATAAACATTAATATGTGCTTTTGCTTAAAGGTATCATAATATATATGACCTTTTTCATGGTATGATAACCAATTAAAGTTCTCGAAGAAGGGTAAAGAAATACCGGGCTTTTAAATTAACATTAAGAAGGCACCAAAGTACCGGATGACCATACTTACTTAGTGTATGACTTCGTCATACAAAACAGGTAGGTAGTAGGTACTTCAAGGATTTTGGTAACAATCATGTTTCCATAGTAACTTATTTAGGATCATCATAGATTAGCACCTGTTGGATAGAACCATTTTTAAAGGTATGCACCTAAAAGTAAGCAATTGTAAGAAATTTATTAAGGGAAATTATAATATGTTGAAGCGTGATCCGAAAATCCCCCATCTGTCCCAAGTTATATTCAATTAAAAAAAATTAAGTTATGAATTCCCCACACAAAACAGGTAATTGAAAGGATTTTGGTGACATTCGATTTGTCGCCACCATATTACCATAGTAACATACCTACTTATTCAAACATAAATCATCTTAGATTAGAGCCTGTTTCCGATGGAGCAGCTCATTTACGTATACATATTTTTCGATATATAGATGTCACTCTTTTCATTTATAAACAAAACATAAATAAATAACGAAAATAATTTTAGTACGTTTTTTAGTATAAATACTTATAAAAGGTATGGTCGATTTTCAATCACAGGCGATACTAGTTAGTACTCATAAGTGCAATAGAAAAAACTGAAATGTCGATGTGTTTCAATCAAGCCGCAATGCTTGACGTGTCGGCCAACCTTCCGCTTTATGGTACACGACGTACAAAGCGGAAGGAACAAAATGTGAGAAACATGGGAATTCAAGATTGTTGCCACAAATATCGAACGATTATCCTTGCGACTTATTATTTTTGTTTTATAGAGAACGCGAGACGCACGGGAAATTTAAGATGCCTAAATGCGATAAGCAAATCATTCTGAATTGAGAATGTTTGCCTTGGAATTTTCCTTTCAAAGTCGTCGCTTGCTTGACATTTGATTTGATATTCTTCATAATCAAATCAAACGCTTTCCGTTGCAAACATTTCTGTTGTATTGGTGACACCCGTTTTTTCTATCGTTTTTTTTTTTAAATTGCGGTTCTTTTGCCGAATTCTATCCCCAATCTAATCCTCTTAAAGTTATGTGTTTTCACGGCAAGAAGAAGCCTTTATTCTTCCTTGATCTAAACCGATACCGTCAAGCTTAAAATCTTAAAAATCGAACAATCCGTTCTTGAGCTATGCGCACACACGGACGTGATTATCTTTTATACAGTGCCGCGCACTTGAATGGCGCCCCGCCATTGTGCATAATGAAACTGAAAATATTTCGAATCTCTGAATATGCAACGGTTCAATATGCTTCTGTTTTGAATATCATGTTTACATTTTCTCCCTGCGAGCAAGTTTATCCACTGGAAATGTTCCGTTACTTAGTTTTTGTGATGTTGTTTCAAATTACTGGGAAAACGTAGTTTTATTTTGGTTAACTTGAACAATCACCCCTGCCGTGAAATACTCGTAAACTACATTCGAAGTGAAAAATTCACCTACTGACTGGTGAATGCGTTTAACACCATTGTAGAAAACGATCGAAGTGAAACTCGATGTACAACAACGTGTAGATTTCAAATACCCAGGTAATTCATCGCGTATCCTATATTGCTTGTTGTGCGGTTTCGTTGTAAGAATTTTTTAAGTTCAAAACATAAAAAACCGGCCAAGTGCGAGTGTCACTCGCGCACCGAAGGTTCCGTATTTGGCTAAAGTCCAACACATCAGATATTATTTGAAATCTATATCATTCAATCTTTCCCCTCTTCATGAATTCATCACAATTTAGTTTAATTTAATTACTTAATATTTTTACTCTCAAAAATTACTCGCACATGAATCTCATTTTCTAATTATTACCTAGTACCCAACCCATGCCAATTTTCCATTCTGTAAAAATATATTACTTTTATTTTGTTCTGTACTCCCCAAAAAATGTATTATACTCCCCAACGAAATTAGCAAGCGGGAACCTCTCTCTCTTCTGTCTTTGATGGGGTCAATTGTGCACAACTGCGTAGTAGAGATTAAAACTTGTGAGAGCAACGTATTTTACATGGTAAAATTATCTTTTTTGAAAATATCTTGTAAACTATTAACTTTTCGGCAAAACAGTATTCAGCACATATATAGATAAGAACATGATCTACAAAAAAGGAATTTATGTATTTTTTTGTGAATCAAGAAATAAACCGTTTTTTGGGCGAATGAAAATATTTTTTTCACCAGATTACTAATTAATCGAAAACCAATCGATGTATTCCTTCCGTTGGTATTTGTCGTTTAACTAGAGGTTATACCGGATGTTGTGTGTAAATTTTAGCCTCCTATGTCAATCGGTGCTTGAGATAGACCTGGTAACAAAATTGGCTTAGTGGGTTCGGACAGACAGACAGACAGACAGACAGACAGACAGACAGACAGACGGAGAGACATCCGAGCGAAACTAATAAGGTTACGTTTTTTCCCTTTGGGTACGGAACCTTAACTAGTGACTAAAAATATATTACTTTTATTTTGTTCTGTACTCCCCAAAAAAATGTATTATATTCCCCAACGAAATTAGCAGGCGGGAATCCTGGTGGGGTTCTGTCTTTGATGGGGTCAATTGTGCACAACTGCGTAGTAGAGATTAAAACTTATGAGAGCAACGTATTTTACATGGTAAAATTATCTTTTTTGAAAATATCTTGTAAACTATTAACTTTTCGGTAAAACAGTATTCAGCACATATATAGATAAGAACATGATCTACAAAAAAGGAATTTATGTATTTTTTTGTGAATCAAGAAATAAACCGTTTTTTGGGCGAATGAAAATATTTTTTTCACCAGATTACTAATTAATCCAAAACCAATCGATGTATTCCTTCCGTTGGTATTTGTCGTTTAACTAGAGGTTATACCGGATGTTGTGTGTAAATTTTAGCCTCCTATGTCAATCGGTTCTTGAGATAGACCTGGTAACAAAATTGGCTTAGTGGGTTCGGACAGACAGACAGACAGACAGACAGACAGACAGACAGACAGACAGACAGACAGACGGAGAGACATCCGAGCGAAACTAATAAGGTTACGTTTTTTCCCTTTGGGTACGGAACCTTAAAAACATGAAAATGTTGCTTTAATTAAACGCAAAAGCACTTAATAAATAAGATATAAACAATTTGAATAACAATTGTATTTCAAAAAACTCACGTCGAATCCGAAAGTTCCATTATATCCTTTGCAGTTCCTTTTAATATACACGCATTTTACTGTAGTAGGATGCTATTTCCACGTTGTTAAATAATTGTTTACTCTACTCAAATATTGGCTTGTAGCCTACATTATAAATTTATTTTTAAATTGATTTCTGTACTGCTCTACTCTATCTCTGCTTCCATTTAATGGAAAACAGCCGATTTTCGAACTTTGAATGAAAATACCTGTTGATAAGGAAGTCTCTCCCGGCGGGTTTCCCGATGTATATGAACATGGAGAGTGAAAGTGAATCGAGTATGCGAAGTGGATCTAAAATACGCTGTAATACACGCGTAAGGGGTGAATATTATTTTTACGGTAAAAAAAGGTTTTTTTCCGAGAACTAAGGAGCTAAATAGACGTGAACAAGACACATTCCTGTATAACTAATGATTGACAATCGGAGACAACCCAAATAGTTCGTTAAGATAATGCAAATCTTTTGACACCTCACTCTTCAAAATCGGTCAAGCCGTTTATGCAGCAGGAGATCACGTCGAAACAGACATACGTACGCGCAAAACACATTACCTTTCTTCTGTGTCCAGTCGCGTAAAATGGGCCAAAATAGCAAAAAAAAAAATGTTAAGCTCTCGAAAAATGTATCAAATCGAACAACGGTCACACGCTTCTATATCTTTTTAAGCTAATTACTTAAATAAAAAGGTATCCTGTACTTTTTCAATAACTACACCAAAACCTCATCAGTTTAGCCTTTTCGGCTTACGCCTTAGACGACTGCAGGTACATAATAGTTCCACAGGTTCATGTGAAATGGATGGCTCTTATTTAAATACGGTGTTCGTCGGAATCTTTGGTCTCATTATCTCAACTTTCTTAGCCCCCACATTCAGTACATGACTATCAGAGTAGTCACAGCCCCGTTAGTGTGTGTTTAATTTTAAAAATGTCAGATACATATCTTCAGAACGACATTACATTATTTTTTTTTTCAAAGAATTACAATACATAGTATTTGGATAAATAGTAGGTAGGTATGTATAAAAATTCTTTGATCTGGACCACCTACAGCCTACCACTCTGAAAAAGCTACTTCGGTAGATGTCAATGTCAAGTACAGGACTCTAAACACTATTTGTATTCTACTGAGCATAGCAGACAATGCAATTACTTTAGCAATGACTCCCTCCAGTGGCACATTTGGGGGTCGTTTCAATAAAAAGAATCCCATATTGCACATACGCCATAAAAATGTTTTAATGTCCTATATAAAACCCTAGGCATCCTGCCAGTGCACTGGCATTTGCAAAGTCGTTAAATTGTTCGTTGCGTCATTAAGATGATTTTTCCCCTAACATAAGTGGTTGCTTTTTGAGGAAAGAATTCCCTTCCGAGTTCTTTTGATTGCTATGAAACTAGTAGATGAAAGCTATTTGCGAAAAGTGCGAGTATAGAATGAAATGTAGGTTAGGTTCTTCACTATGTGAGTGAAATGAGGCGCTTTAAAAAACATTCAAGTTTGAATAAATCGGCTCGTTAGGCTGTGTAAAGAGGTTTTTGCAGCATTAAGGAGCATCCTATATTTTTTCGCTGTAAAAATATAAGGATGCTCAAATGTGGGGTTTTATTGTCACACTTTCTTGGTTGCGGAATATTTTATGGCAATTATTTCTCATAATTTAAGACACGATGTACACACGGAGACTATCTGTGCTAATTTTCAAGCAGACAATAGGCAATTTCCTGTTCGGTTTCTATTTAGTGAAAATGATTAATGAGTCATTTGGACATTTTTTTTAAGATATTTGGAGTGGTTAGTGTCTTATGGACTACTAAACCAGAGATCCTAGGTTCGATTCCCGGAAAACGCAAATTACATCATATATTTTTTTTAACTGCACAACCTCTAGCGAACGTTTGACAGACATCCGAGAGTATAACTGTCATGAGACAAGAGCTTCTCAAGCGGTTTTGGACTCGGCTTAAAATTGTAGACCCCTTTTATTCGTTCCAACAAAGAAAATCTCACACAAAACAGATGAGAAGCTAGACCTAATGTCTCTACACATTTTCACCAACTATTTAACAGTATTTATTTTAATTAAGATAAAGGATTATTAGTCGAGCTTTTAAGATTATTATTCGCTAAGACCTTGCCACAAAACACGCCTCCTAAGCCTTTGTATAATTCTGTAAATTAATTACTAATCTTAAATCATAAACCATATACGGAGACAGAATGACTTTTAGTTTCATATGAAATAAAGTGCATGAATGGGTCGCACGATTGGTATAAAGTTCAGAAGCAACCGTACATAAAATGTAGTGTTAAATAAAATTTACTTTTAGATTGTTCATTGGATAAGACGCAGTACATATCAATGTCCCATGTAACAACAGTTTCTATTTCTGATCTGCTGGTTTAAGGTGCATGATTTTAATTAGAAGTAGGGTTCGCGATAGACTCATACATTTACATATAGATATACAATTATGTTAAAATTCAGGGATTTGTTTTTGAATTTGCATTAGCAATTATAAACTGAATATAGCAATGAAAGTGTGTGCAAACGAAGTGGGAACTTCTGATTAAGTAAGCTCCAAGTGATTGAAATTATTCCAAGATGCATTGTTATTGTGGTTGAAAACGAAGAAGATGCGGGAAATATTTGCTAAAAATAAGTTTATTGTAGTTGTATGTAATTACATTGTTATTGACAAAAATCTGCAGCACTAAGATTTACAAAAATATGCTATCTGTCGGGATTTCAAAAATATTTAATTACAAAAACGGTACCTATACTTATTTATGGAGAAAAACTAGGTAAGAGATCTTTATAAGACTTCTTTTATTATCCTAAATATGTATTTTGCACAAAATCGTGAGAGCAGACAAAATTGTTACCAATTTTAATATATTAAGTTATTGAGAAGTAGGGTAGACGGGGGTGCATTTGCCGTTATTTAGGAAATCTGATATCTGACCTTAAGCATATCCTTTTGCGTGTTCTATTTGTTGAGATATCTAATATGTACTGTATACAGTGCTTTATTGACTTGACTTTAAAGTGCTTTTAGTCAATAATTTCTATTTTTAATTATTAATTTAAAAAAAATGTCTGGCAAAGTCTCACAGGTGGGGAGGGTTTGCCATAGGGATGGGGAGGTTATACTATGTGACTAAAAAGCAGTATTAAGACAAACAAAGCATATATTTTTATTCAACTTCTTAAAAAAAAAAAATAACTTAAACGTTAAGAGTTCAGACTTCCTTTTATAACAGTAATAATAATAATAACAGGGTGAGTTTGTCATTGAAAAAAGTAACCCATGAAGTGGCTTTACCAGACAAAGCTTCATCACAAAAAAATGGCATTAACATTTCGAATTTTGTACGAATGTAGTATCTTTCTCTTACTACATAATCGAGTTTAAATTAACAATAATTGGTAAATTCTTAGAATTTCAGATCCCAACATCTTTACTTTTTCTCAAATATATGTTTGGCTTGTTGGCATATACCTCACTCTCTTAGCAACCCCGAAGAATATGTTGGAGCACTGGGTGAAATTTCAGTAGGTATGATCTTTGTGTCTGGATGATCGAATGCGGTTTTTCAAAATAAAATTCAATAAATTCGGTTATTTCTTCTGCGCCGAAGAGTTTTCCCGAGTTCTTCAAAGTTAATTAAGAAACAAAAAAAGAAATCGTTAAAAAAAAATAACCAAATCATAAAATATTTTTATAAAACTATTTTTAATTAAGATTAAGGAAGAATAAAAATAAAATAAAGAATAAAACTATGAGTGAAATCCTCGGTTTGATATTATGCTATATCAAATATTTATATATAAAATACTGAAATACATATTAATTATATTTGTTACCTAAAAGTCAATGGCACGCTCTATTAACTTTAAAATTAGCAGCGAATCTACTTAGCCTTCCAATTGACATTTGAAATTAAAAATAGACAATTCCGGTTGCTCTCGTTAAAATGTGTCAACTCTTCTATTCAAGTTTAACGACATAATAGATGCTATTGTCTGCTTCATTCTGCCAAACGGAAACTAAACACTCTATGAAGGCGTTTAATTACCCTCGTTCGCTCAGGGTAAACTTTTTATAGCATTTCCAGATGAATGCACTTGATAGTGTTATAGGTAGGTGCTACTATGTATTTTTTTTGTCTCAACTACATGGTCGTCATATCTGTATAAATGCTCAGTCTCTATAGTATTTCCGTTTTGATCCAGTCTAGAGGACGAAAGCATTTATATCGTATGTGTGCCCAATGCCCACATTCGCAAACTTGCCATGATGGTGTTTGCACACGGTGTGATCTGACACATCAAGCAAGCTCGTTCAGATGGAATGGAAACATCAAAAGATTAACTCTTTACTAAGGAAAGGAGGAAAAAAAAAGATTATAATTGGATTTCTCATCCACGCCTTTAGCGGTTTTCGGCAACGCTCTATACCATTTGATGGGATTGTGTGTTATAAAAGTTACAGGAAAGTGCTCTGGATGCTCCTACATTTGAACGCCATCTGTAACAAAATTGTGTAAGCAAACAGTATAATAAATGGTTCACTCACTTGCACGCAGAAGTTTTAAAATTTAATTTTAAATTAAATTGAGCCACTAAGCTAGTGCACCACAGTCAAATTGAGATATTAACTTTACTGTCTCCTGTAATTCGGTCGCTCTAAGAGTTTTAGGTGTTCATTAGTGTTCGAAAGTAGTTGGTGTACAAGATTTAGTTGCTCTGAAGCGGAGGTTTATCTGAAGCACGTGTTGTATGGCAAGGTACCTGTTGCGTTCATTTAACTCTATTTATATTTTTACACGACTGGACATAGAGCGTATCCTATGTACGGTGAGTTCGTACGCGACGCCCTTAAGCCCAAACGGCTGGACCTATTTGGCAGTCGGAGCGTACTCAGATTTTTGTTTAGCTATGTAGGTATAGTCTCCTATTGTCAATTAGTTAGGTATTGTGTATTGTTCATATTTTTTATTTTGTTTTCTTCCAGTCAGTCGGGTTTTTTTAAATTATTTTTTTTTAACCTAATTTTTGTAAATAGGTATACTTGTTTAACGATCAGATTTATATCGAGGCTTTGGAATAACATTTTGTACCAAATAAATGCTTTTCGATTAGGTATACAGATTTCAATCATGTTTTAATTCAGTTTTAAAGCCAAATAAAGGAATCTGGTTTGTTATAGGTTTGTAAGTGTGAAACTGAAGTTTCGATTTCAGAGCCTTATCCCGAATGCCTCTGCGTCCGCATTCTGATTTAATATCCCCCAAATCAAAAGGTATCAGGCTATTATGCACTTCTGAAATAAAGATCAACGGCTTAAAGGCTCCTTAGCAGCTCTACATAATGAAAACATCTTGGGCTCTGCATGTTGTGCACGTTTTGATCAATACGTATGTTTCTTGGGTAATGTTTCCTTAACTCCAAAGCAAGTGTAGTACCAAAACTCACCTCTCATCATAAGAGAGATAGAATTAAGCGTAAATCCAATGATTAATATATCTCCATGATGATTCATCAGAGAAGCAGTTGGGACAGATAGTTCCTTGAAATTTGGCAAGAGGCAATAGCACATTTGTATTTAAAACAGATGCATACGGCATAATATGTTTATCATCGCCACCTTTTTCATTACACCTTCTCTAGTAACTAGTCATATGTTTTGTCTTCTTGTTGTGTCAATAAACATACAGCTCCTTTAAGGAATTCGACTCGTCAAACAGATTGCCATAAAAGATAACTTTGAAGTGTGTTGGGGTGGTAAAAATTCTGGAAGGCAATAAAAAAAAGGTGCGAAAGAGCTCAAAAGCGTGAGCTTTTTAACATTTACAAAACTTTTTTTATAATAGTTATGCTGAATTTTAAAAATGCATTTTTAAATACATGCTGTTACAAAAGGATTGTTCAAAGTGACAATTCTTTGTCTTTTCCTTTCATTAAAGGAGCCGTAGGAGAATGGTTACATATTAGTTGCCTCACATTTCAGTTCTTTCTTTTATCTTATTCTCACCGATCTATGCATTTTGAACATTTCACTCAGACGTCCTCCAGCGGTGTTTTCGTGGCAATTTCTCATTTTGGTAAACGTCAATCAATGTCTGTAGGAAATTGTTCAAATCCTTCTTTTCTGAATGATTGACACAATATCATGCAATATACAAACTCCACAACTTGCTTTCGTTTGGAAAAGGCCAATGGGTATTTTCAATAATTCGTCATTTATTCTCTCGTCGATGTCACAAGGATTATTGAAAATAAAATAACAATTTTAATAACTTTTTTCTTGTAATATAATATGATTACGTTTTGCGTTTAAAATCTTATAAGGAACTTGTTCATGGTCTTCAAATACCAATTAAAAATGAAGTTGATGGGCTCTGTAGAAATATAATGGCACGCATACTAAGTATATACTATTTGGTATACAGATTGCGGAAGGGAAATTCGCCAATACCCGCCACCGGATGTGGGGAGCAGAAGATTTTTTGAAAAAAATCTGTGCATTAAAATTTTGCGCCCATTTTACATTTGCTCTGTATTATTCTTTACAGTTTTATTAACCATTTGGGCATAACTTCAATTTCTACTCATTCGCACATGTTGAATTGGGATGATGAATTAATGACCGGCGGTCATTTCATTTCATGAATGTCACGCCCTTCTGAATTCCACCAACTCTGCATTTAATACTGATATCAGACTTTATTTATTTCGTATTTAATAAAGGTGCGGAATACCGATTTAAAAATTAAACCTATAAGGCACCGTTTTATATGAAACAAAAATGAAATAAATTACCTACTTTTATTCGAAATATGCGTAGTACCTAGATTAATGTGGGGAGGTAGTAGCGCACTTAATAAGTTTTTAAACCAAAAAAATCCACAAATCCACAAATAAGCAGTAATTTTTTTCGCATTTCATCACATAAATTTCGTTTGTAATTCAATACAGCTGTGCTCGTGGACAGAGCAGACATATACATGATAGGTACTTCAAAAACTTGGTGATATATTCGCTAAAAACGGTTTCAAGAATGTTTGTATATCTAATATAAAGTTGAAATATTTTTAAAGTAGGTATGTACCTACCCCTCTTTTCAACCCTTGCAGGTCGATTTTCCAAGAACTTCTTAACGACCGCCTTGGGTATTCAAAAAACCTTATAACAAATTTAGGTCCCAAGGTCCAGCGCTTTCGGCTGGGCTTTAATTTCCGTTTGATTTTTTACTTTATCGTTTACGTAGTAAGAGAAAGATATACATATTGCATTCGTACAAAATTTCGAACTCGAGACTTTAGTCAATTCTGGCATTACGATGAGAGAGGAACTCAAAAAAGTGAGTCGCAAAATTCTGTCCGTCTGTCCGTATGTTCATTTACCTACAGAAAATCCCGTTAAAAAGCATTTTTATTGTGTTAAGATTTCGAGATTTTTACCTACCTACCAAATAATATAAAAGCAAGACCGAACCCTTGATGAATCAAAAAGTTGCGAGCAACCCAAATGAACATTATTTCATACAAATTCTAGCAAAAACTAATTTTAAACAATCTCTTATCACACCAAGAAAAGCATACCTACCCCATAACAGAAATGGACTATAGCAAAACAAAATAAAATAAAATTTCAACATTCAGCTGGACAGTAGATAAACATCAGCACACAATCATTCACATTCTATGTAGACATAGTCTGTTTCGATAACTGGTGGACTATACTTACTTGAGCTGAGCCCTTGAATGTTCCACTAAAAAAAATCCTTCTTTACAAAATATTTCTCCTTTATATTTTTTTTATTGCTTTCCAGTTCAAAATTAAGTAGGTACATAACTAACAATAATAAAAAATAATTGCGAAAACATATCTGTCCAAGAGTTAATAGGTACTATAAATTGTTATATTACAAAGCGAGTTCTGTATAATATCAATGGTTCCATGTTAGTTCGTACTAATACGAATGTCTTTGTTGTGGATATAGTTATGCTCTTGTCTTATGCAGCACAATATTCTGAAATGAGTCTGACACTGTGATTTATAGGAACATCGCCTATGTGTCTTCTCCATTCTAATTCACCCAAATCACAGTTCTGTTGGCATTGGAAAACGATTTCTGTTATCGCATAGGTAAATATATCGTTTTACATTTCAAATGCGGGTCCTTATCGTGGCAATCTGGCACATGATAAGTAAAGCAACTTCCAAACAATAAGCTGATCAGAGAAACCATTGCACCAACAATGCCACAGCATTCTAACGACTGCAATACAACATTCTGTGACAGCAGTTGTTATACCAGACCGAGACCGAGTCCTGTACAGAACACAAAACATGATTTATTTACACCCCCAACAACAGCGGCAATTGATTTCACATAAATTTGTGATAAAATCCACACTAAGCGTAACCAGATTTCATCTTGACTATTTTGGGAATTTCAACAGCGACGCCCACACGATAGTCATGTTTCCACCACCTAACCCCGTCATGTATCAGGTACCGGTTGACTACGGAGTACGAATACTTCGTAACAATTCCGATTTCTAATACCAATATCCCAGGGTATATCCATATCCATTGTCTTTGCCTGCAAATTGAAGCTGCGATGTTGAGCTAATTTCGTTTCCATTCCAACACAATAGGCACTCAGGCAATGTGAACTACAAGTGTAGTCAGGGCTGGGTTTGCATGTTTAAATTAACCCAACCAATCGAAGTGCTACGCTACGCAATACGAAGAGGCCATCTGGGAAGTGGTGTTTGCGACGCCATAAGTTTCAGGTTGTCAGGGATTAAAGGCGTAAGCGTAACGTGTGTGACAGTTGGATAGTGTTAAGCTCGACTGATTACGAACTCATTACGGCATCTATTTGCTGTGATGAGTTTGTGTTGCCATAAGGCTTAGATCATGTTGTGTGGAAATTGGAAGGTGGATTGGTTGGTGTTGCTATTGCGGATTGTCATGAGGAAAATCTAAAAATAATTGTTCAGTGTATAGGTATCTGATCGTAGTGCTTGAAGAGTATTAGGTATGTTAAAATTATTTTAATACGACAATATTTAAGCGACACGAAAGGGAGACACGATTCAACTGAAAAGAATAGTTAACACCAACATAAGCTGACACTTTTATTAAAAGCCATTTATAGTAGTATTTATATGAAGTGCAACTGAGAGAGGGCAATAAGTTACGTCTGCAACGGTCTACTGTCGGCCCGGTATTTGATGAAAAGTAACTTATTCATTTCATTTTAAGTGCTGTATTTACTTTTTTTACTAGCAGAATATTTTTCTTTTTGCGACCGCACAAATAAATCTGATTTATTATAGGTAGATATACATTCAGTTTTTACGAACAAAGCAGAATAAACGAGTGTAGTTCCGGCTTGACTGATTTCAATTCTCCGAGAGCAATGCATTTTAAATCCACGTTAAACCCTCTTAATAAAAATGGTTTTTATTTTCGAGTGGCTGGAGAAGGTAACGTCTTTTTGTTACAGGAATTATCTGGGAGAGATAAAGCTTTCGATGGGGAATTGCCTTAATGGTGAGCTGTAAGCTACTAGACTACCGGACTCAGATTTAACCCCTTGAAAACACACAAATTACAGCTCAAGGTTATTCCCATTTTACCAGTTCTCGCAAAAGTCGGACAAGCATTTGGGAGCATCGTTTTTCTGTGAAAATTTCCCAATCCAGCTATCCAGATTCGGCGTGAAATTATTTGTAGGCTCTAAGTCGTGTCAAAGAAAACTTATACGAAATGTGAGTAAGTAGGCTAAGGCGGGGTCTACAATTTGGCATAGCTTAAAGAGGTCGTGGTTACATATTTTTCTATTCACGCACTTTGCGTATAATGCCAAAAATTCGGAGATGAATGGAGTTGGAGATATTTCGCAAAATCCCTACTATCGGCTGCTAAAAGCTAAGTAAGAAGCAGCAACTCAGGCAGCTTTGGATATGCAGCAAGCTTAGCTAAATAGGTACATGCAGACGATTATTACTTTTGACTGAAACGAACAAATGATCCCATGAAAAGGAAATTCCTTTCCATCTCTGGGATTCGAAGATCCTCTTAGCTGGAACATTATTGTCCATTCGCTCAATGTGGCCGAGCCAATGTAGTCGACGTATTTTGGTTTTTTGGACTACATCCACATCTTGAAACAGCTCATAGAGTTCGCGGTTGTATCTTCTCCTCCATTCGCCCTCCTCGCACACAGGACCAAAAATCCGCCGAAGAATTTTTCTTTCGAAGGAACTCAGTATTAGCTCCCCTTCCTGCTTATCGTCCAGCACTCGGCCCCGTAAAGCAGATCTGCGCTAGTTACTTTTAAAGATCACAAACTTATTGACTTATTTTTCTCCTCTATTTTATGTGTAAACAAATGAAGGTTCAAAGCATGCAATAAAAGAAAATACAGTAGGCAATAGAAACTGAGAGAGAAGACACATTATTACATGCACAGCGTTTTTGAACCTATTCAGTTGAGCGGGAGTGTACTTTGTGTTTCAAGTTTACCGCTTCTGTTCCAAAAGCTAATAACCTTATATATATACGAAAATACATATTTTAATGCTCAACTTATGGCATTTTTGTTTGTAAATATTTCTTTTTGTACAGCAAGAAAATGGAAAAAAATCATATAAAGACTGAACAAAAAGTGTCATTTCCAAACGCTGTCAGGTACGAGGATTGACGACATTTTTATGTTATCCATCATCGACAAAAGTTTAGCAGGTAAGCATCCTGGCTATCTGTGCAAGTGCCGATATTAACATATCTTATCAATCTCAATGATTGATAATCCTCCATCTGAGAGACACTCCAAAGGATGCTTTCCATAAATAACTTTGCATTCAAAATGAGCGTATAACCACAAGCTATATGTCCATCTATGCAAATGATTTGTTATATGGGACTTAAATAATTTATACAAAGCAACATAGAAGAAGAATGCCCTTTGTCTTAGAAATATTGAAAGTGAAGTAGAACTACATCTTTCGATGGTCCCAATGATTTCATTAAAAATGCTGCGTTTGACTTTGAATACGACCTTCCGCAGTCCCAACTACTCAAAAATATTATGGTTTATTGTCATATAGATTTTCGACAAAATCACCGCAAAACCCTTCGAGCTGACTGACACCCGAAAGTCAACATTATCATCGGTCCCTTCAACTTTTACTTAAAGAAAATTCCATTTTTGCGAACTTTTCCATCCGCTTTCGCTGTTAAATGTCAATTTACCTGTGCTACCAAGATAGACAGCGACTGAGATGAACTTAAAGTACCAGCGAGCAGTACATGCAGTACAATGGTACGTATTCCGCGTGGGAATAACAGCTTACTCCTGGGAGGCTAGAAAACTTTTATACGCTTCGACAAGCAAATGAAAAAGTTTCCCCCTTCAATTCTGTAGTACGGCATCATTTTTAATCATCACCGACATGAATGAGTACGTCGTGTTAACGCTGCTGCTCCTCTACAATTATTACGGTCTCCTATAAACCATAGGGAGGAAGGAGGCAGCATTTTCCTGTTGCCCCCGACTTGAACGAACACAGGCGACACATTGAATTGACTTCTATGAATTCTTCCAGTTCAAAGAGTCACACGTTAGGGATTTTGTGGCGGCGGTACAGCGCTTTAGTCTAAGATTCTACGTCACGGTTTGAATGGCAGCCACACTTTAAATACCAGAGGGAAGAGCGAATCATTTTGAACGAGATCCTTCCACAAGGTGTAGGTAGAGGAAAGCCCATATCCGATGAAATTGGGTAAACAGCGTAGAACACCAAATAGCACAGGTATGGTTTGGTGGAAGACGAGAAGTTTCTCAATTTCCATGCTATAGGTACTAACAACGAAGTATAATGGGAAATTTTGAGGTCGGGTTGAGGGTAGTCAAGGTGCACCTATTAACTTGTGGTTTCCGAATGGCTTAGACGCTGTGCAAAGGAGAACATATGGTGTTAACCAAGAGAAATGTACGAACATCATCAGAACAGCAGATGACATACTCGTATGAAGTGCTCCTTGAAGCGCTTATTGAGATTTGTGATATTTTCTGAATCAAGTTAAATGCGGCTTCCTGGAGTTTCGCAACTGTAAGAGGGAGGAAACATGATACATGATCTTGAGCTACTTCGGATGTAGTAAACTTCGAGTTCTTATACAAGTTAGATACTTGACAACATGTTGATTTCACTCCTTGTCATATACAGTTCCTTCTGGGAAGTGATTGAATGTGCCCACAAATTTTAATTTACAAGGCTAACCAAGAACTCTTGTTCGTTGGATTTATTGGGGCCCAGCCCACTTGTCCAAGTTCGAAATATATATACCTTAAGGACAAACTTTGAAAGAGTTTTGTGTTTTAAGTATTTACTTGTCTAACACCAAACTGTGTGAATTAGACGTAGGAATTATATCGACCTGACAAACGAGGCTTCCACCTCTCCGTTTATGCTTCTGTTTTTGTGCTTGAACGGTATATATGGCTTTTTTATAATAGGGGCATATTTGGCTATTTTTTGCAAGATTACCTTCTTGCTTTTTAACTCAATTAAATAGTGACAAAATATTTTACTGTATGAGTTAAAAGGTAATGAATAGACGCTTCTCTTGATCTATGTGGCTTAGTGGAAATCGTACGGTTCTTTGCCCATTTAGGGAAGAGCGACAAAATATTGGATTTCAACGGATAGTAGCCTACAAATATACGCATCTTTTAAAATATGTAGCGTAGTGAAATTCGAATGGGTTTATTTCTTACAATTTTCTTCACTATTTTTTTACTTTTCCTTGAAAACAAAAGAGTTTTATAGCGAACGGTTTGTCCGAGTAAAAAACTTCCGACGAGCGATTAAATCTTAGATTGGTATGCACAAAAAAAAAAAAAGATCTTTCAAAAGTCAATGTGGCGGCTCCAGCTTTTCGGATAAGGTATAGGTCTCCAACTTCCCGAAGAGCTATATAAAATCAAGAATTAATTAAAATAAATAAAATCCAATGTGGCGGACCCAGCTTTACCCACTTTACAACGAGGGGGAAGTAATCAATAGTTTTGAGTAGTCCTTGACTACAGATTTTCTACTTGTGATTGCATGCGAATTCGTTTGAATACACTGTGATACACTGTGATTCACCATGAATACGCACAGAAAAGTTCCTTGAATACACCTGATTACTTCCCCCTCGCTTTACAATCTCCTCCTCAATGAGACACTTAAAAAAAGGGACAGATAATTAGTAGAAGAATTTGGTTTCCAAATTGACTTTTTCTTTTGGACAATGATCTATAGAGTCGCTAGTTACTAGACTATCTAGTCAAAAGGCAGCTTTTTATTGTGACAGTCTGTCAGATTTTTCGTTGTTTGTGACGAATTTGGGACAATGAATACCTGCTAAAGTTTGAGGGTGAATAAGTCACATGACAGCCAAACAGTTCAAAACATATCTATGGGTCGCTCAAAAGTTTTTGAGATTTCTTTTGATCAAATCTTGAGCACCATCTTCTACTGCTTGAAATAGTCCGATAGGTAGATAAACTCATTGGACTTATTATTCTATCTATAAATGCCTTTTTTTCACTTTTTTTGGGCGTGTTTTTACACGTTTTTTTACACGTTTTCCGATGCGTATTGCTTTCATATCTATCGAAAATCGGGTTACAACCACTTTGGTCATTTGTGACCAAATTTGGTCATAATTTTTTCTCTTGGTCACATAGTCATTTTGTATTCCATTTGGTTATTTTTTTACGAAACGAAATATTATTAGTAATTAAAAAAATATTATGTGATCTGTGTATGTGTATGTACATGAAAAATATGTTGAAATAAATTGATGAATTTATAGGTCTGTGGTTACAAATATTTCGGAATCAAATTATTTTGCTAAATTTTAGCTACAGTTGGTCATTTTTATTTCCCATTTTGGACACAAATTTTATTTTCAAGTGGCAACCTTGATTACCGTATAGTTTATGGTATTTTAATGACTGCATCAATCCGTTTTGGGGTTTAGCGTTTTTCTCTTTATGGTGTTTTGTTTCTTTGTAATTATTTGTATTTATGGCTTTTCACATCATTGCATTATTTAATATAAAGGGTGTCCCATAATTCAGGCAAAGTGTAATTTAGATTGAAAATGCAAATTTTTAATTGCAAAGCTTACATTTTGTATTGATTTATATAGTACACAGATTAGGGTTTTATTGAAATTTTCTATGACTGTTTCGCATAAATATTTCTGAATCCCAAGGCGTTGGTATGGTCGCGGGTTTGTTCGCATAGACCTTTGACTTGAAAAAAGTCCAATGTCGTTAAATCGCAAGATCGGGATGGGCAATTCTGATCGCGAAGCGGTCGATTACGCGATTACGAAATGACTCATGCAGTAATTGCATTTTTTCGCTGGCTGTATGGCATGTGCCCCAAAATCCGCATCAAACAGTCACGCGTTGTGGATGCATTTCTTTCTCAACAACTACTCCTGGGTTTACTGAACTCAAATGCGACAATTTTGACGATTAAAGAAGCCGTCAAGATGAAAATGAGTTTCATTGAAGATGATTTGGTTCGAAAAATCACCATTCACCTGCTGCTGTTCCAAAATCCGTTCAACGAACTCTCTTCGCGTATAGCTATAGCGCTCCATTTTTACTAACCCTGAACTGTCAGCTATCACATTGTTATTTTTGTTTTCTTATGGCATCACTGTATTATTAAAAGGCTCAAAATTAAAAATTAAAAAAAATGTGGCGCAACAACAGCAATACTCGTAGCATACTATGGAACGTGAATTGGTACAGATACTATGATGACATACTAACCTATGTAGAGGTACTTTGAGCATAAAGGAATTTTTCATTTTATCCTTAATACTTACTCGCCTGAAACGTCGGTCAAGTGTAATAATATTACAATTTCCCCTTTATTAATACACATCAGGGGAAATCCAGTTAATTTTTGAGTTTAACACTCGGACATTAAAGAAACTCGGTTTATATACGTTCTCATTTCCATTCATTACAAGACTACTTTCAAACCATAATGCGTGGCAAGGTATCGAGTTCTGTCACGTTCAAGGTCGTGTGCCAAAGTAATTAATTGGTTTTCGTCCATATAAAAAAAAAAACACACTCTATCTCAAAAACACAGTGGTTTCATAAAAAGGAAACGAATTATTTTATAATTTGCGTAAATGTAATTAAATGTAGGTAATTTCATCGCAGCCAAATGAAATTTCTCACCCAACAAAGTTTATCGTGTGCGCATCGGATATTAAATATTACGAACGGCGGTTCAGCTGGCAGTAGGTACAATACTTTTCGCAGTCGGTTTACCACCTGTTCCACAAACCCTACATCCTTTCAGCTTGATTAAATTTTAATAATTCATTTACCGTGATTCGGTGCGGTCTCACGAATTTCACCTACTCAGCATGAGTGTCACTAAATTCATGAAACCATATCCCAGCCGCAGTGCAATCAAATCCATTGAACCTCAGCTTTAAATTTCTGCTCAAATCATCACGTACAATAACTTAGATTCACCACGCATGTCACTCAGAATTATTCAAAATATTTCGTTTTCTTTTTTCGCCACAAATCTGGGAGGTCTGTGGAATTATATGCAAATAATTCAATATTCGGAATTAATGAATTGGCGATGGTAGTGTTGACAATCATGTAATGTAAACAATGTTGATGTTATGAGTGTGAGTTGGCGGATAGCTTAAATGGCCATAAATATCGTAAATCACGGTATTGTGCTGCGTTATTTATGGTATAGCTTTGTTTAGCAAAAATTGAGGAAAATATATTTCATTGACCTGGAAGTGGTAGGAGATACACAAAGCGCACAGGTGATTCTCACCGAAATTACGAAGGATGAATGAGTTAGTGTTTATGGGCCGGGCTTGGGCTATGAATAATTCAATTTTTCACAAGAGATAAATCTTTAAGGGTGTAGAATGAAACGGGACTTTAATCTTGCCTAAGTTGTTCTATTGTCTTTCTTAAATAAATAATTATAAGAATGTCGACTTCTTTGAATAACCAAATTAACTCTTCAAAAATCACTAAATAACATTTTGACATTCCTTTTATCAAAGTCAATACGGTTTGCCCTGTTTCGCTGTGGCTATTTGACGTAAATGATGCGGCTGAATTATACTATAAGGGTATGTTTAGGAAATTCATAAATATATTCGGACATCTCCGCTCCGATTACTGTACACTTCTTTCAGGATATACCACAGAACGTGCATAGTAATGCTGTGAGTTAAATTAAATGGGGGCGGCATTAAATGTTAAAATTCAGCTGCCGACACATTCCTACACATGAGCGAAAGAACGATGGGAACTATCTGTCATTAACTTTCTCGATTACGTAGTAAGAAAAAAATTTGGTATTTGAGGTTAAGTAGGTGGGGTTAATATGACTGAATTTTCAGTTTTTGGCTAAAAAATCGAACATAAGTTGGTACTTTTGAAATTTTGACACATCTCGAAAACGGTTCATTCGATTGTAACAATCATTCCTATGGTCATTCATAACTTAAAAGCGAACTCAAATTTTATCTATATTATTATACAATAGATTTTTGAAAATCAACTTTTTAAAAATTTAGTTTTCATTGGTTTGCCTGATTGCCTGAAAACGGCATTAAATATTTTGCCTATATGTATACCTATTTAGAACAAAATATACGATCCCAAAATTATTTTCAATTCGAATCAACGAATCAACTTTATTTTAAAAAGTGTTCATATATCGAAAATTCCATGCTCGATTTCGATAAAACTGAACCAAGTAATGCTTATATCCCGAACAACAACCTCTACTCAGTTTTCAGCTTAATAGTTAAGCAATAATATTTTCCAAACTTAACTTTGCAATATTTGGCACTGTTTTGTCTGCGTAATTTTATAAAAACTTAACAAAATTTTTGAAAAAAAAAAATGTTTAGTTTTTATATGGGTCCATCAAGCTATTGAAAAAGATCCTTGTTTTTCTGTTTCGATTTGTGTTTCCATATATGCGGTGTGGACTGCTCCATAATCCATATCAAAGCAGCTTAAAACTAAATAAATGTACAAATTTTAAGGTTCAGATTTTAAGTGTATAATAAAGCCTTTTGTATAAAATATTGGAGTGCCTACAATCAGTTGTCATGATGCAAGTGTACCTAACCTATCCAACCAAATATGTTAAATTTAGACAATTTACGGGGAAATTATTTCTAAAATTGAATTTAAAAACAAAGCAAAAAATCAAAAAAAAAAAAAAAAAAAAAAAAAAAAATTAGAAAGAACAAAAAAAAAAAGAAAGTCCAAACTAAATACTAAATAAGACAACATGTATGATAAGAATGATTAAAAGAAAGTAGCCAACTAACTTTAAGATATTCAGACGACAATATGATAAAAGTTGCTTCTCCGCCCTATTTAGATATTTCTCCTTTAAGCTGATCCTACAATGAAATATGATACTTAAGTCCAAACTTAATTAAAGTTTTAACTCGCAGTTCTCTTTACATAAGATATTTTACACTCTTTGCGACAAACACGAGAGTCTTGCAAAAAAAATCCCAAATTTTGGTGTAGCATTGTTGGCTTATAGCTATTTAAAAGCAACAAGGAAGCAGGCTCTCTGCTAAATTTTTTTATATGAGATTCCAACTGTGTGAACGCCTAAAGCCGGTTTACAACACACTAATCGGGCAACGGCCACACACTGAAGCAAATCCTGGAAATTTCAAGTCTGCACTCACCGTCTTTTCATCAAATTAAAAAAAAAATTTTTAAGCAAGATAGACTCATTATTTTTTGATTCCAGATATTTCGGGAGAGGTTTCAACCCCCAAAACCCCTATCTGCGTTCGCCCCTGGTAGGCATACGTGTACCCTGAAACCAATGATTCTTAACTCGTGAATCGTTTTCATTTAAGTGCATATTGCCGCAAAAAAATTGAACCGTGCCTTGCAATGGCTGTCGTTACATGCATTTTAGAACATATACCAGTAGCACATTATCTCCCATGTTCGACGCTTGAAGTGCAATTAATTTTAATAATATACATTTAAAAATGAGTTACCGCACCAAGGGAAAAGATTAAATTCAGAACACGCAATTTAACTTATGAAGGCATGTCGTGCACTTTAGGGGGTCAACCAAAATCATTTGGTATATCTCATTATTTATTTTACCCATTGTAAACTGTTCAAGTTGTGGATTGTGACCAGAATCGCATTCCATTTAATGATTTGATGGGATTTTACGGACACGATGGTCGAATTGTTGTGGCGTTTTAATTGTAATGCAAAATGGGAATTCGCTTACCAAAAACAAGTATTTGTTTTGCGGTACTTACGATAGGACGCCATGCCGTACCGAAGCAATTTGCAATTTGCACTTTGCTTTAAATGCTACATCCATACTATCTAGTTTAATGCTTGGGAATGCTGATGCTACATGTTTTTCTTTTGATTGTTGATGGGTGCATTTAAAGCCATGCTGTTAACAGTTATATCATGACAGGTATATAAAAGTTATGCAAATAAAATTTTTTTTTTATACCAATAAAATAAAATAGTAGAGATTAGAGTAGATTTCCGATGTACCTAACTCACTCCAGCGTTTTGCGTAGCGGTGTTTTTGAGTGACATATTTGACACGTTCATACGAATTGTTTCCCGATATCCTCCGACAACAATCCGTCGTCGAATTTATTTACGGTTTGGAGTGAAGTGTTATTAAATGTGTGCAATAAAAAAAAGAGAACAATTGCGCACCGGTTTTTTTTTATTTATTGGTTCAGTTTTTTTTTTCCAGTGCAAGATCAAGCAAAAATCCAGGCACCAACAAGCGTCATAGCATTTCACTATTCCTCGAATGTAGGTACCTAGTTTGCGGCTCCGCTCCGACAGAGTATGTGCTGCGGATAATTTTCCGTTCTCGAAAGTTCCTGTAACGAAAGTAGGTAAATTGACGATGAAAGACGGTGATCGACGATGGGAAAGGAAGAGCCGGGAATTTCATCCAACTAATTGTAGCTCTGTTTGTGGATTGATCAGAAATGTGATTTATAACACATGGCTATTGGTGACGTTCGGCTACTTTGTTCATGTTAAAAGTCAACTTGATTTGTATGGACTCGTTATCGTTATGAAGTATATAGGAACGAGTTGACTAGGCAACTTGAATAATTTTTTTTTTGTATTCAGTCTCGCTGTCTGCGTTACCGTTGTGCGACTAAAGTCGAAATTTTTGCCACTTTCGAGAGCTTGGCAAATTTTTTTTTTGCTATTCTGATAAATGGTCTTTCCAAATAAATACGTTTGAAAAGTAACACGCTTACCTATCACACCACTATTATAGTGTGATGCTAGCCAATGCTTGTTAAATATCGTGCGAAAATTCTAAATTTCTAGAGTAGTTTCAGAAATGACACCTTCTTCTCTCACCGGCCCTTTTTTCAGACTTTTCAGAATCCACCCTGTTTATTTCGAATTTAACTCTTCGAATTGTCAAATGCGTATGTATGCAGAAAAAAATGTACTTTACTAAAGGTTCACAATACTATTCATGTGCCCACTCTAGAATTCCGAACGTTCATTGTGATACCAAGCTGATATGAAATAAACATCTTTCTGCTTTTTACTATTTAGCCAATATGGAAATCATTGTCGGTTAATTATTTTGCTCATCTCATAATCTTTTCTGCCAAAATGTCTTCCCCATGTTTCTCGTAGTACAAAAATGCAGTCAAAGCTTTTTATCGTTGCAGTATGATTGAACCAGAATTTGCGGTTGAAGATTGCAACTTTTGTATAATTTTAAGGATTTCCTTTTTGAGCGCATTTTTTATTTGAATGCAAAAAAGCAAACAAACAAAATAAAATATACTTGAATTGATGGAATTGGAAACATTAGACGCAAACAAGAAAAAACAAGTAAATTCTATCACTTGCACGTGTCCCGCTAAATAAAGATAAAATTAATGTTTTCTCGGGGAAAAAGTCACTCCAATATTTGACGACTATCGAGGATGTCAACATGTGGCACAACAAGAAATCCAATAAAAGTTTTACGAGATACCTCCAGACTCCTTTTCAAATACCGACTACTATCACCGGACTTGATACATAAAAATAATGTGACTATCCGTATCCTTCTAAAGCGTTTACCAAAGGTAAACAGTAATACATTTTTTGTAATAAGAATTCTGACGAATCAAATCAAGGCAAGTGAAAGTATGTTTCGTGAACAACAATAGGTAGCCCACCAAATATTTGCCTACCTCTATATTGCTTTTATACACTGGCTGGAATATTTTATTCGATACACATAAAGAAATGATTGAAAGAGAAAAGAGACAATGGAAAAGAAAACAGTTTAGTCAACCACTCATTTGTTTCGTTTAACAGGTACGAACGGGCCACTACCTAACCTTATATATACATACCTATTGCTTAATTTCAAAACAGTTTACTCATCATTCATTTTCGGCCTTACCGGCTTACTCAAAGACACCACGCTTTCCAAGATCCTTTTATCATCAAACAATAATAGTTTCCAGAATATGTTTATCTCGGGAATTAGTTAAATAAATCCTCCCTTAATGCCATTTTGACTAGGAGTGTTGCCCAACCATCCAAAATGACGGTATTGAATTTCGTTATAGAAGCGAATTTAAATGTCCTGTTCAAGCTGAGAGTTTATAATTAGAAATTAATTTTAGTAAACTGTAAATGTTTTCTGATTTTAGTCGTTGGAATTGTTGCAAGCAAGTGAGTTGAAAATTATTGCATTGTTGTTGTATGTCTAAACAGATAAAAACATAAATATAATTATTATCTCTGTGCGGTAGAACGCGATCTGTTTGAGCCTTAACTTTGGACCGGATTGATGTCAAGCGTTTACTTTAATGCCAATTTTGCATAGTATGGTACTGTTAATCTAAGTAAAATCAAATTAGCAAATCAGAACAACACGAGTGTACCAATCTACACCTGCAAACATTTTCAATTAATTAGCGACAACAATAGTATGGTAAGAACAGAGATGACGAATAAATCCATATTATATGTATTTACATTTCACGAATTGATTGAATATGCATCGATAAGTTACGTCGCCATTTCTAACGCACATTTGTAGATACAAGTTCACCGTTAAGATGTAAATTTATTTTGTGACTTATAAGAACTCTTAGCATAAATTTTCCTTCAATTTTTCTTTCTCACCTCCCCTCCGCCATTCTGGGAGTCGAGCATTAATTATTGTTCCCCCACTGAGATCTTCCAGAAACATCTGTAAGAGGCGGTGTTTTACTTCGCAACAGCGAAAGCAACTGGGTTATTTATCAGTAGCTGGGAAGAAGAGTGAAAAAGTAAATAAAATTATTTATTGACTGGGATCTGGATACCTAGGTACTACGTATTACTCCTTTTGCGATATTCATAACACAATATTTCCCACTCTGCGCATAATTTTGTCTTGCGAATGTGAAAAGCAAACGGGTCCAGGAAAAAAGGTTCAAAGGGTTCCTATCCTTACACGTTCAACCCTAGATATGTTTTATTGCCATAAAAAAATTATTTGAGTCCAGTAATTTGTCATCATAGTCCATTCCGAAGTTGACCTTATCAACAACACACATAAGCAAAAATTACGGACATAATAAGGCGAAACGTAGAAAACAGAAAATAAAAGCAAAAAGGTTTTCTCTCTTTTACATTTCGACGCCTCGATTGATACAAAAATCGATTTAAAATAATTTTGTGAAATTTGTTCCCCAATTCCGACGGTGTTTCGATGAAACAACCCCAATTAAGAGTCAAATGAGTATGCAAATTAAAATCTTTTATTTCACAGGCGTGCTAATCATTATGCCATCGAATGAGTCATTATGGAAATTTACTACAAATAATGTCCTAATGAATACCGAGTTTTTCCCAAAACCTCATGTGAATTTGCAAGTGCTTATTAACAAGCTCTTTACGCGGCAATGTTGTTTTAACAGAGCGAGCGAAATTTTCTAAAAAATACTAATGAGATGATTGAAAGGTTCTTAACGAGAAAGGAAAACAAAAACAGGACGAGAATTTTATGCTGACCTATTCGAACTGGCATTAGGCCACTGTTATTGTTGAAAGTCTAAAAGTAAGTGATACGTAGCAACTTGAACAAGATATGCCATTCCGCGATACCAATAATCATTTTTAGTGTCCAGGCTAAGTTTTTCGAACTCACAATGGCAAAATGTTCCATAACAAATTGCATATTGTGACCTAGGAAATATTTAGTGTGAAGGTTAAAAATGATTATTGGTAAGGCCCATTGTGTATAGATACATCTCTATATACAATGGATATGATGTGCACGACTGGGTAGCACGAAACGTTTTCGTTCATATCAACAGTTTAGTTGTTTGCTTTTAATTTTACTGGGTATGTAGGTAAACACCTCAAAAGCCATACTAGATAAAAAAAATCGTACAGAGAATATAAGAATAACATATTATGGTAAAGTCCACTTTTGACTAAAAAGTATTCATTTCAGATGGTGCGTATATATCAAACTAGAACATGAGGCTAAAGTTGTTCTCAGTAAACATTTTTCGCAAGTTCTTGTAAAAAGGTATTAGCGCAAAATATGTGCTTTTAATAGTCTTACGGATTACAAGATTTTTGAGTGCATGCACAAGCGTAGCAGGAAGTTCTGATCTGTTAGGGCAAGTTCATGTTCACCGAAATCTTCACACTACATACATATAAATTTGATGGTTTTTTGGCTTAAAATTCATTATTAACAGGCTGATGAAAGTATTTGAGAGTACCTACATATGAAGGTTCATGATGTAAGATTAAATACAAAAGTTTCCTCAAAATAGAAAATGGGGTTTCCGAAACACGAGTAGTTCTTAAAAGTACTTTTCCGGTGATTCGAATGGAAAATGAGGGACTCAACAAATGTCGATTTTACTAAAAGTTTACAATTTGGTTGAAGTCGCTATGAGCGTTTTCAAGTAAACTATAAAAAAAACATTTTTTTTTTCTTAAATCTATTGTACGATAATTAAGAGAAAATTCCTTCCAAGTTAAGAATTACCGCACCCCAACCCAGGCTTATGCTCTTCAAAATATTCGATAACTTCACATACGGTAACTTCAATAGTAAGACTTTAAATAGATCTATCGTAGTACTGTTAATCGTATTATAAGAACATACGTTTTTTAGAGAGGATCTTAACATCAGCGGGTTTTAATCGCATAAGAAGACATTTTTTCTGAGTCGAAGTAGGTATTTGAAGTACCTACTCATAAGAATTATTATATACCTAATCCTAGGAGTTGCACTCTTATAAGGAACTTCTTATAACAAGAGTTTTTAGATTTAGTCGCAGCGGCCATTAATTGAAACGACACGATGAAACTATTCTTTAAGGGTTATCATGAGTGTACATCGAAGCATACCTTACACTTTTTTAGTATTTGTAATAAAAGGTGCCACATTAATTTCAGTGGCGATTCCTCTCAGTTGACTGAGCCAAACCAATAACTTAGATACACAAATTTTAATAAACTCATTTTACGCACATCGAATATCGAATTAAATTAACAAATAATACTTATAAAGAATACCAAAATCGCATTTTTTACATCAATATTACTGTAGTGTTGGTACACAACACAATAAGTTTCCTTGCAAAAAGTATTCTTAAAATGTTATTTGGCTTACAAGTTTGCGCCAGCAATTCCATAGCCGAAAAGCTTTTTCTGTCCCAATGGAAAACGACATAAATTTTTTTTTAAATACGTATTAAAGATGGAGATATGAGGTGACCATATTATACTTATTCACTTTTTTATATCTTTTCTAATTGCTTTTGAATAATTCGGAACGCGGATATGTCCTGCTAGGTTTTTGGTATATGGTATAGAATATCTACGTATTGCAATTAAAAATAGCCTCTATTAACAAAACAGTAACATGTAATTAGAATAATGTGTACCTAGAGTAAATCGTGGAACTCATACTTGCGAGCTGATCAAAAATCTTGAATTTCTCCCATCTGTACTGCTCTAAGTATTAAAAATATTTTTTTAAAACTCTGGTTTTTAGGATGTTACTCTTGATGACTAACAAAAATTTAAGAGTCAATAATAGACAATTTTTAGCACTGCCAAAATTATATAAAACGGACTTTTCATGGTCCTTTTATTTCCGCCGATGAGCAAATCCTTTCATACAGGAAATAAAACAAAAACTTCCACACTCGGCACCGAAAACCAGAAACTCTATATAATATATAATAATATGTACCTGCAGTTAAAAATAAAAATTTGTTCGAAATCGCCACATACCTACTCTGTTTTACCACAAAGGCAGCATGACTTAATGAAAACAAAATCCACCAAAGTTGGAAATCGCACCGTAAGCATTGCGGTTTGCAAAACTCACAACATTTGTTCACATTCCTGCGATGTAAATGGTAAAACAATATTATCGGATCTGCTCTTAATGGTATGGGACAAAAATGGATTAGAACCTCGGGCGTCGCATGGGGCTGTTTTTCTCCTTCAATTTATTTCAGCATAAACCTTTACTATGACCGCAGGTGAGACACCCAAAAGGATTCATTGTGTGTAATTTATACATCTACATATTATATAGCCACATGGAATTGAAATTTGTTTGCTTCTTTCTTTTTTGCGGTCGCCCAGTTTTTCATGCGGAAAATCCCCACTGAAATGGGTTTCCTACTTGTTGTAGTAAAGTGAATTTCGGATTTGCAAATATAATTTAAATCAAACGTGAACCCAAGGTAGCGGAAAAAAGAGACCTCGGCGAGGCGTTGAGACAGGTTTGATTTTATTAGGACTGGATGGTTGAAAAGGGATGGCTAATTGGAGTGGAAGGAATATATTACGGTAGAGTTTTGAAAAGTTTTTAGATTTGCCAGCAACCCAATCAATCATCTTTTTTCGGATCCACATCTCTGCAGTCAGTGATTTGTATTGTGAAATGGATTAGGCTCAGAAGGATGTTCAACAAGCTCCTAAAATTGACTGAGCGATAATGTTGTCATTATAAAAATTGACAGCAAATGTACTGAAATTTCGTTTGATGGATGGAGTGAAAGCGTCTGGGTTTTTCTTTGTTTTGTAAAATTAAGTGAACACTTATTATATAATGCGGATTTAAATTCGGAAATGAAGATCATGTAATATAATCAAACCAACCAAGTTTGACAATTTTTAATATCATTTTAACATCAGAACTGAACAAAGTGTAGGCTGTGAGTATGTGTTCCAAACAAAAATGTATTGATGCTTTTGCTGGGTGTGTAATTCCACCCACGCCTAACTAACAATATCAGATCGGGTGTAACTCGACATCAGACAATTCGCGCTCCCTTGAAGGTTAACACCTTCACCTCTCCAAAGAGACTTCGTATTTCAATCTATCATTTGAGTTATCCTTGGGGCGGATTTCAGTTTTCGAGTTTTCAGAAACAACAAAGATTCCAATTATTCACTTTGGAAAGCTGTAAAAGGCACCAAAAGGCCCAAAATCCCCGCGCCGCCAATTAGAATAAATCAAAATGAATGGGCAAGGGAAGATAAGCAAAAAGCGGACGTTTTTGCCGCTCATCTAGAAGAAACCTTTAAACCGTACGATGGCCAAGCGATCTACGACAATACTAATAGGACGGAATTACAACCTGACGATTCAACACTCACAAGAGCAACGCTAAGGGAACTAAAACGTGAAATCGAATTCCTAAAACCTAAGAAAGCTCCTGGTTATGATTTGATCACCGGAGAAGTTCTCAAAGCTCTTCCAAGGAAAGCATTAATTAAGCTCCTTCATATTATAAATGCTGCGCTCAGACTAAAACACGTGCCGAGTCAATGGAAAGTCGCGGAGGTCATAATGGTTTTAAAACCAGGAAAACCGCCAAATGAAGTAAAATCGTATAGACCGATTTCCCTTCTTCCGGTCATTTCCAAAGTCTTCGAGAGAATATTGCTTAGGCGCCTACAGCCGGTTATTGAAGACAATAATCTTATCCCTGACCACCAGTTTGGGTTCAGAACCAAGCATTCGACGATTGACCAAGTACATAGAACTACCGACGTAATCGAGAAAGCATTTGAAGAAAAAAAGATTTGCTCAAGCGTATTCCTTGACGTCTCACAAGCCTTTGATAAGGTGTGGCACGACGGCTTGAAATTCAAATTACGACAAGTTCTCCCCGCAAGCCTATATGATATTCTAGAATCATATCTCGGGAATAGACTCTTCCGGGTTAGAAATGGAAACGAATACTCGGAGCTAAAAGAAATTTCGGCCGGGGTACCGCAAGGAAGCGTCCTTGGTCCGCTTCTCTATGTGTTATATACTCGCGATATACCAAGGGAAGATGGCACTACCCTTGCTACGTTCGCCGACGACACAGCTATCCTAGCTGTAGGTAATACAATCGAAGAAGCGACTACAAAACTGCAAGCCGCAGTGAATAAGGTAAATGAATGGACAAGGAACTGGCGGATCGCCCTCAACGAAACTAAATCTGTTCACGTGAATTTCACTTATAAGAAAACTAATGACTTGCCAATTTTTCTAAACTTGGCCCGAATACCCTTTGCAAACGAGGCCAAATACCTGGGAATGACACTCGACGCAAAGCTGAAATGGAGTTCGCACGTGAAAATGAAACGTAAAGAACTCGATATCAAATATAGAGAAATGTACTGGTTACTCGGAAAACATTCCCAGCTCAGTACTGAGAACAAATTGCTTTTATACAAGCAAGTGCTAAAGCCGGTGTGGACCTACGGTATACAACTTTGGGGTTGTACCAAGAAAACAAATGTCAATATTCTACAAACTTTTCAAAATAAAGTCCTTAGAGAAATTGTACAAGCACCATGGTATATTAGAAACGACGATATCCATAGGGATCTCGGAATTCCAACAATCGAAGCTGAATCTAGAAGCTTCGCGAGAAAGCATAGAAACCGACTAATCGGACATATCAACAATACAGTCCGACAAATCTTGGACGAGAGCAATTTATTGCGCCGACTACAAAGAACGAAACCGTTCGACTTGGCAAGATAAGATTAACCGCGTTTAACTTGCGGAACACGCAGGATCTTTCATTGGAAAGTAACCTGTCAAAAGTTTTTATTTAATGATAGAAAAATTGCTTGATAAGTTATATCTTAGTTGCAGTATCTAACAATCTTTAGAAGGGTGGTGTTTTTAGTCAGTAAAAATCTGACACTACTATGAGAACGCGCTTGCTATTCTCATAGTGTCTTTGGAAGATTTTCACCTACCCTCGGAAAGAAAAAAAAAAAAAAAAAGAAACAACTCAGAATATAAATGCGCCATTATCCCTTCGGTAACCTGCCTTCATTCGGTTTAGTTCGTTTCGAATGGAAACAATTTTCACCAGAGTAAATGTGATTTATATCCTCCTCGCAATCTCTCATTTGCAGTCCTTTAAACCTCCCTACAAACGAAATGAAATCTATTTAACGGTAGGTAGTATATGTGTTTCATCCGATGAAATAGTCCATATTCACATGGTACTGGCTGGTAATAAATCCTCAAACTTAAAGCACTTTGTTTGAACAAATCTGAAAATGGATAGAGCTTCCTCTTGATAATTTAGTGAAATGTCGTTCTATTATCTGGGATACACTCCATGAATAAAAAAGCCCCCAAACTGTAGTGAAATGTGTTTTGGATTTTTTTTTTAGTTTTCCTTAAACAACGACAATGATATTAACATTTGCATATTTTATTCGCATATTTTGTGGCATCAGGTGTTTGGAAATTTGTAAAACATTGAACCATAAGTTTTCGTTTTTTAGGAGTGGGATGTGGGAAACCCCAAGTCGTGTGAGACTTCTTATTGACACCGTTCTTACTTTGAAATCGCCGCAATACTTCAGAGTTCAGACGGTTGTCATTTCCACTTCCCCTTTTGACATTGCGTATCCTATCGAGCGGGCATATTTTTTTTTAGTTTTTAATCAATTTGACGCATTTCTCACGAGGGTTTTGTCCATTTCTTTCTCTTCTTTGTCATGAGAAGGGTAAACTATCCCACAATGGACCAATTTGCGTTTGATTTGGTGTACTTTTTAAACTATTGGTTTAATTTGTAAACGGTTTGAAGGTACTTGCTATTTGGTTTATAAACATTGTTTTCCACCACATGCTGCTTTAGAAAGATCAAAGAAAATAAATTTTTTTTAAACCCACCTTAATTGGTTCTTCCCTGTGTATGTGCGGACGCAGTGAGCCACCGGGTAGTTGTCCGTGAACCTATAGTGTTTATTTATTATTTCATAATAAAGAACAAAAGAAAATGATTGATAAAAGTAATTTTTTATTTGACATTAACATTACCTTGACAATACAAAAGCATTAGTAATAAAAACAACGAAGATCAATAACAACAATAAAAATTAATAACAAAAATTACTTTCAATATCAGTTACATAACTTATAACTAACAACAAATAATAAACGAAAGTTAAATGCTAATTGCTAGTTACTTTTTGGAGAAAAGTATTTTTATACAAAGAACCTTTCACAAATTTTATTGACATACTTAATTTAATTAATAATAATAACCATCATTTTAAACTGTAGGTATCCCACAAAATCCATTACTTTTATAAATGGAACAAAAATAAGAAGCACTATTTCTAATTAAAATTCACTTATTCTTCAACTCCCAGGAAAATTCATAAAATATCGAAACGCGACTTCGTTTTTCTCTTATGAATAATTTGTATTCGCATTCTCATTTGCAGAGTGAATGTTTTTAGTGAGAGTTTAAATCCACTCTATTTGTCAAAGGAACGGCATGGTTGTCCACTGTATCATGAGATTGTGTTCAACATTTATACATCGGCCGCCAATGTCCTTAATCACACGCCAACCTGTATATGGTAAACGCAAATAAGATTTCCAGTATGGCATCGGAAAGGAAGGCGAAATTACTGACTCGATTTAAATTTCCGAGACGACTGCAACGTATTTCTTAACAGGAAATAATTAATTTAAAATTCATAGACCAATGATGTAATCGAAGAATATTAAACACAGATGCTGAAGAGTCGATAGAAGCGAAAATCCAATGCCCACTTTCAGAGCGCCTGCCAACTTAAGCTTATTAAATGAAGACTTACCTATGAAACTTTACCTTCAATGTTGACATTGAATATAATCACTGAATGTCTCGAATGTCTCTACTTCAATATTCATATTTCATCGGTAATTAAATTTGTTTTTTACTGACCAGGAGTCGAGCAAAAAAAAAAAGTCTCTGGCCATATAAAAGTATCGACAATTTTATTCGCGTCATGTATTTTGACTGTCATTTAAATTTCTTATCAATAACATCCGGGATGATTGCCTCAAACGATGAACTGTCATTTGCATTAACGAATTCCTTTCGGATTAAAAGCGGCACCCCATATTTTGACGCGCCCTTTAACGCCAATCATCCGAAAATGCACTACATACGCGTATGGAGCCTCCACGAAAAAAAAAAGAAACCTTCGCATGAACATTCGTTGAAGCGCCACGGTTTGTCACTCTTCCACTCAAGCCCAATCCAATTACTACCAATATTCGGAAATATTAATCGCATTTTGGATTCAAGAGGCGAAAACTTGACAGCTTCACCGAAAGATCTGATTTAACTGTAAAAAGGATGAAAAAAAAATAAATTCCATCCATTCCATTGGTCATATGGCGAAATATTGTCCGACAGCCGTTATCACTGGAACGTGATATCCAATATTTACAGGTCTTTGTGAATAGACTCCTTATCCTCTTACTATTTGCGTGCCTTTTGATGAATTTCTTATTGTGAATGGAAATTCGCCTCCTCTTGAGTCTTTGTTACCAATTTAGGATCAATTCATTAACAAAAGAAAATGTTGTATAATTAATACGTGACCAAATTCATCAAAACTCTCTTCTATTTTCATTGTAGGTTAATTAAATATTATCAACGGAGACATATTGGCTCGGCTTAAAGGAGCGACGGAAAAACAAAATTGGCTGTTCATCAAAAGAGGCGCAGAAGCGAGTCCGGATTCTCACAGGACAATAATATGTCCTTTCTGGGTCGTACAGCTGTGGAAATGGCACGTGGAGTCATTATAAAAGTCGCTAATGAAATAAATTAGTCGCTCGGGACAACTTCTGTCAGTTGTCACTGCAAACCATTCATTTAACGATATACCCAGCATACTCTGGCCGTTTTTATACCATCTGGCGGCAAATACGCCAGCGAAATAGAAACCTTAAAACTACTAATGCGACACAATGTACAACAGTTCGTGTCAATGGCCAAATTTTACCGACTGCAATAGCGGTAACCTCTCGCTATTCAAGGATAACCTATTGGAGATCGAATTGGAACTAGAACTCAATGAGAGTGTCGATTGGCCACTGGAACGTGTTGTGTCTATGGTAGTGCCGGTATTTTTCGGAATAATTGGATTAGCCGGACTCCTGGGAAATGCTTTGGTGATATTGGGTGAGTGTTTTATTGTCCTTTATTTTATGCGATTGAGATCAGAACAATATGAAAAAATGTGCGGATTGTCGGCTTTTGTGCTGCGAAATGCTATAAGGGCAATGTGAGTTATGGTCCATTAATTGTGAATGGGAGGTTCTATGACGGGATTAATGAAGTTTGGAACAATGGTCGTCATCTGTGGAAAGCTTACAAATGCTTTGGAAAAAAATCATTAAAACTGTGATGATTTGTTAATAGAAAAACCAAGGGAAGTATACGATTTTGCTATAGGTACTCTCTGCAGGGACATTGACCTCACCGGTCATATAGGTGTCATAACGCGATAATAATAATCAACAATCATATGTAGTGTTCAAGCTAGATTTTACGTACTCACATAGCAAAATTGTCCACACCAAATGACCCATTGTGGTCTAAAAAAATATTTAGTGTGAAGATTTAAATTGATTACTATTAAGATTTAAGTTGATTACTGTAGGCGCAGTGGCTTAGTGGTTAGTGTGTTGGACTACTAAGCGGGGGTTCCAGGTTCGAATCCCGCAAAATCCCAAATTCCAACTCAGGGTTTTTTCACTGCGCCACCTCTCGCGAACGTCTGACAAACATCCGAGAGTATAACTGTCTTGAAAGAGCTTTTCAATCGGCCGTTTGGAATCGGCATAAAATTGTAGATCCCTTCCATTCGTTCAAAAAAAAAAAAAAATAAAAAAACTCACACAAAACGAATGGTTGTGAGAAGCTAGGCCCAGGGTCCCTACAGGCCAGTTGCCCCAACTAATTATTTATTTTTACTATTAGGGCCCATAGACTACTAGCTGAGGCT